>CM059786.1:33548386-34748386 GCA_030435695.1 Brachymystax lenok tsinlingensis | reverse complement strand
GATGAGTGGAGCTGGAATGTCGCGCACCGGCCTATGAATGTGCACTGGAGACACCGTGCGCAATACTGCATAGCACGGCGTCTTACCAGTGCGACGCTCCCTCCAACGCTCCCTCCAAAGAGCACGAGGAGTTGGCTCAGGAGTCCACCCTGAACCGGCCAACCTCCCCGTGTGCCCCCCCAAAAACATTTTTTGGGGGCTGCCTCTCGGGCTTCCTAGCCAGGCGTGTTCCAGCATATCTCTCCCTATCAAAGCTCCGCTCTGCCCTCGCTGCTTCCATCTCCTCCCTGGGGTGACGATGCTCCGCCGTCTTCTTCCTGGGTCCCTCTCCAGCCAGGATTTCCTCCCATGTCCAGAAATCCTGGCTCTTTAGCTGCTTGGTCCTGTATTGGTGGGTTATTCTGTCACGATCTTCGATAGGGACGGACCAAGGCGCAGCGATGCTTCCAGTATACATTCTTTATTTATACACGTAACTGAGAAAATAACAAACAAACTAACGAAGATCGTAACACACGGAACGTAACATAGAAATAAACACTTACGCTACGAACCCAAACAATAACCCACAAAACCCTAGTGAAAACTACAAACATATATACAGTATGGTTCCCAATTAGAAGTAACGACACTCAGCTGCCTCTAATTGGGAACCATTTACCCAACATAGAAATAGTACACCTAGAACAGAAAAACCCTACACCAAAAACGAAACTAAACACGCCAGCCTGTAGACTCAGGCCTGGACGTGACAGTAGATTTATCGGTGGTGTTTAGGTCACCTAACAGAACGAACTCTGAAGATAGAATGAGGGCAATCAATTCACATATGGTGTCCAGAGCACAGCTGGGGGCTGAGGGGGGTCTATAACAAGTGGCAACAGTAAGGGACTTTTTTCTGGAAAAGTGGATTTTTAAGAGTAGAATCGCAAACTGTTTGGGCACAGACCTGGATAGTATGACAGAACTCTGCAGGCTATCTCTGCAGTAGATTGCAACTCCGCCCCCTTTGGCAGTTCTATCTTGACGGAAAATGTTGTAGTTGGGGATGGAAATGTCAAAATTTTTGGTGACCATCCTAAGCCAGGATTCAGACACAGCTAGGACATCAGGGTTGGCGGATTTTGCTAAAGCAGTGAATAAAACACACTTAGGGAGGAGGCTTCTGATGTTAACATGCATGAACCAAGGCTTTTATGGTTGCAGAAGTCAACAAATGAGAGTGCCTGGGGAATAGGTGTAATGCTGGGGGCTACAGGGCCTGGGTTAACCTCTACATCACCAGAGGAACAGAGGAGGAGTAGGATAAGGGTACGGCTAAATGCTATAAGAACTGGTCGTCTGGTGCTTTGGGAACAGAGAATAAAAGGAGCAGATTTCTGGGCGTGGTAGAATAGATTCAGGGCATAATGTACAGACAAGGGTATGGAAGGATGTGAGTACAGTGGGGGTAAACCTAGGCATTGAGTGACAATGAGAGAGTTTGCATCTGTATGTGTGGGGGTTGGGACAAAAGAGCTATCTAGGGCATGTTGAGCGGGACTGGGGGCTCTACAGTGGAATAAAACAATAATAACTAACCGAAACAGCAGAAGACAAGGCATATTGACATTAGAGAGAAGCATGTGTAGCCGAGTGATCATAGGGTCCAATGAGCAGCAATAGTTGAGTCAGGGAGCCATTCGGTAGTCGCTACTATGCTAGGCGAGCGGGAGACCCGGCATTCAGAAAGCTAGCGGGCCGGGGCTACCAGAAGGGGCTTTCTGAGACATCGCAATGGAAAAGCCTGTTGAAAACACATTGGACGATTATGTTGGAAGACAAGTCGTGATTGATCGTCGGGGCTCCGTGTCGGCAATAAAGGGTCCAGGCCAATTGGCAAAAGAGGTATTGTAGCCCACGAATTAGCGGGTATACCTCTTCGTCTAGCCGGGAGATGGGCCTAGTTCGAGGCTAGGTCAAGGCTAACTGGTGCTTGCTTCGGGATAGAGGTGTTAACCTGCAATAGCCACTCAGTTGCAGCTAGCTAGCTGTGATGATCCGGTGTAACAGTGAATCTCAGTAAGACAAAAATAAGTTGCCAGGACCACAAATACAAATTCCATCTAGACACCATTGCCCTAGAGCACAAAAAATAGATACATACCTTGGCCTAAACATCAGCGCCACAGGTAACTTCCACAAAGCTGTGAATGATCTGAGACAAGGCAATAAGGGCCTTCTATGCCATCAAAAGGACCATACAATTTTACATACCAATTAGGATATGGCTAAAAATACTTGAATCAGTTATAGAACCCATTGCCCTTTATGGTTGGGAGGTCTGGGGTCCGCTCACCAACCATAAATTCACAAAATGGGACAAACACCAAACTGAGGCTCTCCTTGCAGAATTCTGCAAAAATGTACAACGTAAAACACCAAATAATGCATGCAGAGCAGAATTAGGCCGAAAACCGCTTATTATCAAAATCCAGAAACTTCTACAACCAACTAAAGGTACCGATTCCCAAATTTTCCATAACAAAGCCATCACCTACAGAGCGATGAACCTGGAGAAGAGTCCCCTATGCAAGCTGGTCCTGGGGCTCTGTTCACAAACACAAACAGACCCTACAGAGCCACAGGACAGCAACACAATTAGACCCAAACAAATCATGAGAAAAATAAAAAGATAATTACTTGACACATTGGAAAGTAATAACAAAAAAACGGAGAAAACTACAATGCAATTTGGCCCTAAGCAGAGAGTACACAGTGGCAGAATACCTGACCGCTGTGACTGACCCAAAATTAAGGACATTTTTGACTACATGTATGTACAGACTGAGCATACCCTTGCTATTGAGAAAGGTTGCCGTAGGCAGACCTGGCTCTCAAGTGAAGACAGGCAATGTGCACACTGCCCACAAAATGAGGTGGAAACTGAGCTGCACTTCCTAACCTCCTGCCAAATGTATGATCATATAAGAAACACATATTTCCCTAAGTTTACACAGACCTACAAAGAATTCAACAACAAGTAATTTTTTCTATTGTTTATTTCACTTTTGTTTACTATCTATTTCACTTGCTTTGGCAATGTAAACATATGTTTCCCATGCCAATAAAGCTCTTAAGTTGATATTGAATTGAAATTGAGAGGGAGTGTGTGTAAGAGAGGAAGAGAGAGAAAGAGCGATTGAGAGGTAGAGAGAGAGAGAGAGAGAGAGAGAGAGAGAGAGAGAGAGAGAGAGAGAGAGAGAGAGAGATTGAGAGGTAGAGAGAGAAAGAGAGAGAGAGAGAGAGAGAGAGAGAGAGAGAGAGAAGCAGTGTCTGAGTGTAAGAGCTGAAACTTTGAATGGTTAATCAAAGAATTTGCACAGTACGAAGTACAGATGTAGGATCTTAATTTGATACTTTTTTGTTGATGAGAATGTTGATGAGTTTGCAGGAAATGCAAACTTGTCATGTATTTAAGGTTTCAAAATTCTTTCTAATGTTGGTGAATGTATCAACCAGTGGAGGCTGGTGGGAGGAGCTAAAGAAGGACAGGCTCATTGTAATGGCTGGACTGGAATCAGTGGAACATAGTCAAACATGTAGTTTCCATATGTTCAATATGTTTAATACCGTTCCATAATTTCATTAGAGCCATTACAATGAGCCCGTCCCTTTATAGCTCCTCCCACCAGCCTCCACTGGTATCAACCCCTACAAAAAATGTCCATTAATTATAATCTACATAATCATTCACATTTCCTGTTGCTGCAGGATTATTTTCCTGCTAAAACAAACTGGTTCAAATTAAGAGCCTACATCTGTAGTTATGAACAGTACAGTATGTACAGTTGAAGTCAGCAGTTTACATACACCTTAGCCAAATACATGTAAACTCAGTTTTTCACAATTCCTGACATTTAATCCTAGTAAAAATTCTCTGTCTTAGGTCAGTTAGGATCACCACTTTATTGTAAGAATGTGAAATGTCAGAATAATAGTAGAGAGAATGATTTATTTCAGCTTTTATTTCTTTCATCACATTCCCAGTGGTATTTGGTAGCATTGCCTTTAAATTGTTTAATTTGGGTCAAACGCTTCGGGTAGCCTTCCATAAGCTTCCCACAATAAGTTGTGTGAATTTTGACCCATTCCTCCTGACAGAGCTGGTGTAAGTGAGTCAGGTTTTAGGCCTCCTTGCTAGCACATGCTTTTTCAGTTCTGCCCACAAATCTTCTATGGGATTGAGGTCAGGGCTTTGTGATGGTCACTCCAATACCTTGACTTTGTTGTCCTTAAGCCATTTTGCCACAACTTTGGAAGTATGCTTGGGGTCATTGTCCTTTTGGAAGACCCATTTGCGACCAAGCTTTAACTTCCTGACTGATGTCTTGAGATGTTGCTTCAATATATCCACAGAATTTTCCTTCTTCATGATGCCATCTATTTTGTGAAGTGCACCAGTCCCTCCTGCAGCAAAGCACCCCCACGACATGATGCTGCCACCCCTGTGCTTCACGGTTGGGATGGTGTTCTTCAGCTTGCAAGCCTCCCCCTTTTTCCTCCAAACATAACGATGGTCATTATGGCCAAACAGTTCTATTTTTGTTTCATCAGACCAGAGGACATTTCTCCAAAAAGTAGGATCTTTTTCCCCATGTGCAGTTGCAAATCGTAGTCTGGCTTTTTTATTGAGGTTTTGGAGCAGTGGCTTCTTCCTTGCTGAGCGGCCTTTCAGGTTATGTCCATATAGGACTCGTTTTACTGCGGATATATATACTTTTGTAACTGTTTCCTCCAGCATCTTCACAAGGTCCTTTGCTGATGTTCTGGGATTGATTCGCACTTTTCACACCAAAGTACGTTCATCTCTAGGATTCAGAACGCGTCTCCTTCCTGAGCGGTATGACGTGGTCCCATGGTGTTTATACGTACATACAATTGTGTACAAATGAACGTGGTACCTTCAGTCATTTGGAAATTGCTCCCAACGATGAACCAGACATGTGGAGGTCTCCAAATTTTTTCTGAGGTCTTGGCCTCAGAGTTTGAAGGTAGGCCTAAAATACATTCACAGTTACACCTCCAACTGACTAAAATGATGTCAATTAGCCTATCAGAAGCTTCTAATGCAATGAACATAATTTTCTGGAATTTTCCAAGCTGTTTAAAGGCACAGTCATCTTAGTGTACGTAAACTTCTGACCCACTGGAATTGTGATACAGTGAATTATAAGTGAAATAATCTGTCTGTAAACAATTGTTGGAGAAATTACTTGTGTCATGCACAAAGTAGATGTCCTAACCGACTTGCCAAAACTATAGTATGTTAACAAGAAATTTGTGGAGTGGTTGAAAACAAGTTTTAATGACTCCAACCTAAGTGTATGTAAACCTCCGTCTTCAGTTGTTTCTCTGGGTCTTCCTCTCCTGTGGCGGTCTTCATGAGAGCCAGTTTCATCATAGCGCTTGATGGTTTTTCCGACTGCACACATTTTCCCAATTGACCAACATGTCTTAAAGTAATGATGGACTGTAATTTCTCTTTGCTTATTTGAGCTGTTCTTGCCATAATATGGGCGTGGTCTTTTACCAAATAGGGTAATTTTCTCTATACCCCCCATACCTTGTCTGATTGACTCAAATGCATTTAGAAGGAAAGAAAATCCACAAATTAACTTTTAACAACGCACACCTGTTAATTGAAACACAATCCAGGTGACTACCTCGTGAAGCTGGTTGAGAGAATGCCAAGAGTGTGCAAAGCTGTCATCAAGGCGAACAGAGGCTACTTTGAAGAATCTAAAATATATTTTGATTTGTTTAACACTTTTTTGGTTACTACATGATTCCATATGTGTTACCTTCACTATTATTATACAATGTAGAAAATTGTAAAAATAAAGAAAAACTCTTGAATGAGTCGGTGTATCCAATCTTTTGACTGGTATTATATATCCTATATCAGTTTATTACTTTGAATACCACATTCTTCGAATTACTTGTTTTTTTTTATTGATTATTGTACAGCAATTTCGAGGCAGCTAGCACACAAGCATTTCATTGCACCTTTTATACGTGCTGTAAACTGTTTACGTGACAAATGCAATTTAACTTAATTTAATTTGAATCATGTGTAAATACTGTGTGAAAGTTGCGTGAATGTTATGTAAGTGTTGTGTGAATATTGTGTGACAGTTGTGTGATTATTGTTTGAAAGCTGTTTGAGAGGTGTTTGAATGTTGTGTGAAAGTTATGTGAGAGTTGTGTAAATGTTGTGTGAATGTTGTGTGAATGTTGTATTACAGTGATGTGAGTCTCTAGTAGTGCACACAGTGATGACCAGTGGAGTCCCGTCTAGTCCCGTTATATTCATCTGGACCGCAGTGAGAAGAAAAGGATGAAGGGATGGGGGAGAATGAATCGAGAGAGTGTGTGGTTAGGAGAGGAGATGGGTAGGGGGTTGAAGAAGAGAGAGAGAGAAGCAGTGGGGGACTAAAGACTGAGGGGAGGAAAGGAGGGAGGTGGGAGGAGAGGGGAGGAGGAAGAGAGGGAGACAGTGAAAGTTTGGTCTGCATGAAATCACCCTTCCTTTGCTGACATCAAAGCTGAGGCTGGCAATAGAATACAAAGAGCCCATCTGCAGTACCTTAGGCTCCTCCCTCCCCTCCCGCTAGCCTCTCCCATCCCCAAGCCATTCAAATCCCCTCCACTGCCATCGACGCCCCAACCATGCGCCCAGTCTCACTCAGCAGGAGTCTCACACAGCAGGACCATTGTTCACCTCTCTCTCTCCCTCTCATTCCCCCTCTCTCCCCCATAACCCTGGCCAGACCACGCACGCCTCCCCCACTTCATTTCCAAGCGTCCAGAAACCCCCTCTGTGTGTCTGTCTTTATGTCTGTCTGCCTTCCTGCCTGCATGCAGAAACCCCCTCTGTGTCTTTGTGTCTGTCTGCCTTCCTGCCTGCATGCAGAAACCCCCTCTGTGTGTCTCTGTCCGTCTGCCGTCCTGCCTGCATGCAGAAACCCCCTCTGTGTGTCTGTCTGTCTGCCGTCCTGCCTGCATGCAGAAACCCCCTCTGTGTCTGTATGTCTGTCTGCCTTCCTGCCTGCATGCAGAAACCCCCTCTGTGTCTGTATGTCTGTCTGCCTTCCTGCCTGTATGCAGAAACCCCCTCTGTGTGTCTGTATGTCTGTCTTCCTTCCTGCTGGTCAGATGAATCAGATGCTAAGCTACCAGACTGTTTTGCTAGCACAGACTGGAATATGTTCCGGGATTCTTCCGATGGTATTGAGGAGTACACCACATCCGTCACTGGCTTCATCAATACGTGCATCGATGACGTCGTCCCCATAGTGACCGTACGTACATACCCCAGCCAGAAACCATTGATTACAGGCAACATCCGCACTGAGCTAAAGGGTAGAGCTGCCTCTTTAAAGGAGTGGGACTCTAACCCGGAAGCGTATAAGAAATCCCGCTATACCCTCCGACGAACCATCAAACAGGAAAATCGTCAATACAGGACTAAGATTGAATCGTACTACACCGGCTCCGACGCTCGTCCGATGTGGCAAGGCTTGCCAACTATTACAGACTACAAAGGGAAGCACAGCCGCAAGCTGCTTCTATGCTCGCTTCGAGGCAAGAAACACTGAAACATGCATGAGAGCACCAGCTGTTCCGGATGACTGTGTGATCACGCTCTCTCTAGCCGATGTGGGTAAGACCTTTAAACACGTCAACATTCACAAGGCCGCGGGGCCAAATGGATTACCAGGATGTGTACTCTGATTAAGCGTGGACCAACTGGCAAGTGTCTTCACTGACATTTTCAACCAGTCCCTGACTGAGTCTGTAATACCAAGTTTCAAGAAGACCACCATAGTCCCTGTCTCCAAGAACACTAAGGAAACCTGCCTAAATGACTACCGACCCGTAGCACTCACGTCTGTAGCCATGAAGTGCTTTGAAAGGCTGGTCAAGGCTCACCTCAACACCATTATCCCAGAAACCCAAGACCCACTCCAATTTGCGTGCTCAGTCCCCTCCTGTACTCCCTGTTCACTCATGACTGCATGGCCAGGCATGACTCCAACAACCATCATCAAGTTTGCCGATGACACAACAGTGGTTGTAGGCTTGATCACCCCCACAACGATGAGACAGCCTATTGGGAGGAGGTCAGAGACCTGGCCGTGTGGTGCCAAGTCAACAACCTCTTCCTCAATGTGATCAAGACAAAGGAGATTATTGTGGACTACAGGACTCAACACTTATTTTTTTATTACAACTTCTTGAAGCATTGTTGGTTAAGGGCTTAGAAGTAAGAACATCACTGTAAGGTCTACACCTGTTGTATTCAGCGCATGTGACAAATAAAATGTGATTTGATTTGTTAGCAGAGTAGATAATGTTAGCAGGGATTGTGATGTTAGCAGACTGTATAATGTTAGCAGAGGTGTATAATGTTAGCAGAGTGTATAACGTTAACATAAGTGTATAATGTTAGCAGAGTGCGTAATGTTTGCAGAGTGCATAATGTTAGCAGAAGTGTATAATGTTAGCAGAAGTGTATAATGTTAGCAGAAGTGTATAATGTTAGCAGAAGTGTATAATGTTAGCAGAGTGTATAACGTTAGCATAAGTGTGTATTGTTAGCAGAGTGCGTAATGTAGCGGAGTGCGTAATATGGTGGAGTGCGTAATGTTAGTAGAATGAATAATGTTAGCAGGAGTGGATAATTTTAGCGGAGTGGATAATGTTAGCAGGAGTGTATAATGTTAGCAGGAGTGTATAATGTTAGCAGGAGTATATAATCTTAGCGGAGTGTATAATGTTAGCGGAGTGGATAATGTTAGCAGGAGTGTATAATGTTAGCGGAGTGGATAATGTTAGCAGGAGTGTATAATGTTAGCGGAGTGGATAATGTTAGCGGAGTGTATAATGTTAGCAGGAGTGGATAATCTTAGCGGAGTGTATAATGTTAGCAGGAGTGGATAATGTTAGCGGAGTGGATAATCTTAGCGGAGTGGATCATCTTAGCAAAGTGGATAATGTTAGCGGAGTGCATAATGTTAGCGGAGTGAATAATGTCAGCAGAGTGGATAATGTTAGCGGAGTGTGTCTGTAAGTTTAAGAAGGTCAAATAGCAGATCTTCTCTGCATCTCTGAGACTGAGGCTGATGGCAAAAGCCAACAATAATATTTCTTTACACATATCTAAGGAGACTGACACTACAGGCCTTCAAAGAGCTGCTTCCTCTGCCTGGGGCCAAGGGAACAGACAAACCATGATGCATTAGGTTGCTACCAGACCTCAATCTTCTGATAGAAGGAATGGGCAAGGTAGAAGGAATGGGCAAGAGTGAAGGAAAGTAAGAGAATGCTAGGGAGAGTGAAGGAAAGAGATAGAGAATATTAGGAAAGTGAAGGAAAGAGGAAGAGACTGTTAGGGAGAGTGAAGGAAAGAGATAGAGAATATTAGGAAAGTGAAGGAAAGAGGAAGAGAATGTTAGGGAGAGTGAAGGAAAGAGGAGGAGAATGTTAGGCGGTGTGAAGGAAAGAGGAAGAGAAAGCTAGGGAGAGTGAAGGAAGTAGTAAGAGAATGCTAGGGACAGTGAAGGAAAGAGGAAGAGAATGTTAGGCAGAGTGAAGGAAAGAGGAAGAGAAAATTAGGCAGAGTGAAGGTAGGAGGAAGAGAATGTTAGGCAGAGTGAAGGAAAGAGGAAGAGAAAGCTAGGGAGAGTGAAGGAAAGTGTAAGAGAATGCTACAAAGTTCAAAGTTAACTCTCTCTCCCCCTCTCTCCTTTAATAGCAACACAGGCAGCGCAGGGTTGACGCCAGGACACAGACCAACTCAAATGTCCAACCAGTAGATTCCTGGGCTTGGAATGATACTTTCTTTACTCCTTTCTAGTTTCATTCCAACTTTCTACTTAAATTCTACCTTTCTACTTTCATTCCATTTTCTACTTCAATTCCACCTTTCTACTTCAATTAATCCTTTCTATTTTCATTTAGTTTCACTTTCTACTTGATTCCACCTTTCTACTTTCATTCCACCTTTCTATTTCAATTCCACCTTTCTACTTTCATTCCACCTTTCTAGTTCAATTCCTCCTTTCTACTTTCATTCCACCTTTCTACTTTCATTCCAACCCTTCTACTTCAATTCCACCTTTCTACTTTCATTCCACCTTTCTACTTTCATTCCACTTTTCTACTTCAATTCCACCTTTCTACTTCAATTAATCCTTTCTATTTTCATTTAATTTCACTTCTACTTGATTCCACCTTTCTACTTTCATTCAACCTTTCTACTTTCATTCAACCTTTCTACTTTCATTCCACCTTTCTATTTCAATTCCACCTGTCTACATGCATTCCACCTTTCTACTTCAATTCCTCCTTTCTACTTTCATTCCACCTTTCTACTTTCATTCCTCCTTTCTACTTCAATTCCACCTTTCTACTATCATTCCACCTTTCTACGTTCATTCCAACCTATCTACTTCAATTCACCTTTCTACTATCATTCCACCTTTGTACTTTCTTTCCACCCTTTACTTCAATTTCACCTTTCTACTTTCATTCCTCCTTTCTACTTCAATTCCCCCTTTCTACTTTCATTCCTCCCGTCTACTTCCATTCCTCCTTTCTACTTTCATTCCACCTTTCTACTTTCATTCCACTTTTCTACTTCAATTCCACCTTTCTACTTTCATTCCACCTTTCTATTTCAATTCCGCCTTTCTACTTTCATTCCACCTTTCTACTTTCATTCCACCTTTCTACTTTCATTCCACCCTTCTACTTCAATTCCACCTTTCTACTTTCATTCCACCTTTCTACTTTCATTCCACCCTTCTACTTCAATTCCACCTTTCTACTTTCATTCCACCTTCTTCTTCAATTCCACCTTTCTACTTTCATTCCACATTTCTACTTCAATTAATCCTTTCTATTTTCATTTAATTTCACTTTCTAATTTATTCCACCTTTCTACTTTCATTCAACCTTTCTACTCTCATTCCACCCTACTACTTCAATTCCACCTTTCTACTTTCATTCCACTTTTCTACTTTCATTCCACCTTTCTACTTCAATTCCTTCTTTCTACTTTCATTCCACCTTTCTACTTTCATTCCACCTTTCTCCTTTCATTCCACCCTTCTACTTCAATTCCACCTTTCTACTTTCATTCCACCTTTCTACTTCAATTCCACTTTTCTACTTTCATTCCACCCTTCTACTTCAATTTCACCTTTCTACTTTCATTCCTCCTTTCTACTTCAATTCCACCTTTCTACTTTCTTTCCTCCTGTCTACTTCAATTCCCCCTTTCTAATTGCATTCCTCCTTTCTACTTCAATTCCACCTTTCTACTTTCATTTTACCTTTCTACTTTCATTCCACATTTCTACTTTCATTCCACCTTTCTACCTCAATTCCACCTTTCTACTTTCATTCCACTTTTCTACTTTCATTCCACCCTTCTACTTTCATTCCACCTTTCTACTTTCATTCCATCTTCTTCTTCAATTCCACCTTTCTACTTTCATTCCACCTTCTACTTCAATTAATCCTTTCTATTTTCATTTAATTTCACTTTCGACTTTATTCCACCTTTCTACTTTCATTCAACCTTTCTACTCTCATTCCACCCTTGTACTTCAATTCCACCTTTCTACTTTCATTCCACTTTACTACTTTCATTCCACCTTTCTACTTCAATTCCTTCTTTCTACTTTCATTCCACCTTTCTACTTTCATTCCACCCTTCTACTTCAATTCCACCTTTCTACTTTCATTCCACCTTTCTACTTTCATTCCACCTTTCTATTTCAATTCCACCTTTCTACTTTCTTTCCACCTTTCTACTTCAATTCCTTCTTTCTACTTTCATTCCACCTTACTACTTTCATTCCACCCTTCTACTTCAATTCCACCTTTCTACTTTCATTCCACCTTTCTACTTCAATTCCACCTTTCTACTTTCATTCCACCCTTCTACTTCAATTTCAACTTTCTAATTTCATTCCTCCTTTCTACTTCAATTCCACCTTTCTACTTTCATTCCTCCTTTCTACTTCAATTCCACCTTTCTACTTTCATTTCACCTTTCTACTTTCATTCCACATTTCTACTTTCATTCCACCTTTCTATTTCAATTCCACCTGTCTACTTGCATTCCACCTTTCTACTTCAATTCCTCCTTTCTACTTTCATTCCACCTTTCTACTTTCATTCCTCCTTTCTACTTCAATTCCACCTTTCTACTATCATTCCACCTTTCTACGTTCATTCCAACCTATCTACTTCAATTCACCTTTCTACTATCATTCCACCTTTGTACTTTCTTTCCACCCTTTACTTCAATTTCACCTTTCTACTTTCATTCCTCCTTTCTACATCAATTCCACCATTCTACTTTCATTCCTCCTTTCTACTTCAATTCCCCCTTTCTACTTTCATTCCTCCCGTCTACTTCCATTCCTCCTTTCTACTTTCATTCCACCTTTCTACTTTCATTCCACTTTTCTACTTCAATTCCACCTTTCTACTTTCATTCCACCTTTCTATTTCAATTCCGCCTTTCTACTTTCATTCCACCTTTCTACTTTCATTCCACCTTTCTACTTTCATTCCACCCTTCTACTTCAATTCCACCTTTCTACTTTCATTCCACCTTTCTACTTTCATTCCACCCTTCTACTTCAATTCCACCTTTCTACTTTCATTCCACCTTCTTCTTCAATTCCACCTTTCTACTTTCATTCCACATTTCTACTTCAATTAATCCTTTCTATTTTCATTTAATTTCACTTTCTACTTTATTCCACCTTTCTACTTTCATTCAACCTTTCTACTCTCATTCCACCCTACTACTTCAATTCCACCTTTCTACTTTCATTCCACTTTTCTACTTTCATTCCACCTTTCTACTTCAATTCCTTCTTTCTACTTTCATTCCTCCTTTCTACTTTCATTCCACCTTTCTCCTTTCATTCCACCCTTCTACTTCAATTCCACCTTTCTACTTTCATTCCACCTTTCTACTTCAATTCCACTTTTCTACTTTCATTCCACCCTTCTACTTCAATTTCACCTTTCTACTTTCATTCCTCTTTTCTACTTCAATTCCACCTTTCTACTTTCTTTCCTCCTGTCTACTTCAATTCCCCCTTTCTAATTGCATTCCTCCTTTCTACTTCAATTCCACCTTTCTACTTTCATTTCACCTTTCTACTTTCATTCCACCTTTCTACTCTCATTCCACCTTTCGACCTCAATTCCACCTTTCTACTTTCATTCCACCTTTCTACTTTCATTCCACCCTTCTACTTTCATTCCACCTTTCTACTTTCATTCCATCTTCTTCTTCAATTCCACCTTTCTACTTTCATTCCACCTTCTACTTCAATTAATCCTTTCTATTTTCATTTAATTTCACTTTCTACTTTATTCCACCTTTCTACTTTCATTCAACCTTTCTACTCTCATTCCACCCTTGTACTTCAATTCCACCTTTCTACTTTCATTCCACTTTTCTACTTTCATTCCACCTTTCTACTTCAATTCCTTCTTTCTACTTTCATTCCACCTTTCTACTTTCATTCCACCTTTCTATTTCAATTCCACCTTTCTACTTTCATTCCACCCTTCTACTTCAATTCCACCTTTCTACTTTCATTCCACCTTTCTATTTCAATTCCACCTTTCTACTTTCTTTCCACCTTTCTACTTCAATTCCTTCTTTCTACTTTCATTCCACCTTACTACTTTCATTCCACCCTTCTACTTCAATTCCACCTTTCTACTTTCATTCCACCTTTCTACTTCAATTCCACCTTTCTACTTTCATTCCACCCTTCTACTTCAATTTCAACTTTCTAATTTCATTCCTCCTTTCTACTTCAATTCCACCTTTCTACTTTCATTCCTCCTTTCTACTTCAATTCCACCTTTCTACTTTCATTTCACCTTTCTACTTTCATTCCACATTTCTACTTTCATTCCACCTTTCTACTTTCATTCCACCTTTCTACATTCATTCCACCCTTCTACTTAAATTCCACCTTTCTAATTTCATTCCATCTTCTTCTTCAATTCCACCTTTCTACTTTCATTCCACCCTTCTACTTCAATTAATCCTTTCTATTTTCATTTAATTTCACTTTCTACTTTATTCCACCTTTCTACTTTCATTCCACTTTTCTACTTTCATTCCACCTTTCTACTTCAATTCCTTCTTTCTACTTTCATTCCACCTTTCTACTTTCATTCCACCTTTCTATTTCAATTCCACCTTTCTACTTTCATTCCACCCTTCTACTTCAATTCCACCTTTCTACTTTCATTCCACCTTTCTACTTTCATTCCACCTTTCTATTTCAATTCCACCTTTCTACTTTCTTTCCACCTTTCTACTTCAATTCCTTCTTTCTACTTTCATTCCACCTTACTACTTTCATTCCACCCTTCTACTTCAATTCCACCTTTCTACTTTCATTCCACCTTTCTACTTCAATTCCACCTTTCTACTTTCATTCCACCCTTCTACTTCAATTTCAACTTTCTAATTTCATTCCTCCTTTCTACTTCAATTCCACCTTTCTACTTTCATTCCTCCTTTCTACTTCAATTCCACCTTTCTACTTTCATTTCACCTTTCTACTTTCATTCCACATTTCTACTTTCATTCCACCTTTCTACTTCAATTCCACCTTTCTACTTTCATTCCACCTTTCTACATTCATTCCACCCGTCTACTTCAATTCCACCTTTCTAATTTCATTCCATCTTCTTCTTCAATTCCACCTTTCTACTTTCATTCCACCCTTCTACTTCAATTAGTCCTTTCTATTTTCATTTAATTTCACTTTCTACTTTATTCCACCTTTCTACTTTCATTCAACCTTTCTAGTCTCATTCCACATTTCTACTTCAATTGCACCTTTATTCTTTCTTTCCACCTTTCTACTTTCATTCCACCTTTCTACTTTCATTCCAACCCTTCTACTTCAATTCCACCTTTCTACTTTCATTCCACCTTTCTACTTTCATTCCACTTTTCTACTTCAATTCCACCTTTTTACTTCAATTAATCCTTTATATTTTCATTTAATTTCACTTCTACTTGATTCCACCTTTCTACTTTCATTCCACCTTTCTACTTTCATTCCACCTTTCTACTTCAATTAATCCTTTCCATTTTCATTTAATTTCACCTTTCTACTTTATTCCACCTTTCTACTTTCATTCAACCTTTCTACTCTCATTCCACCCTTCTACTTCAATTCCACCTTTCTACTTTCATTCCACTTTTCTACTTTCATTCCACCTTTCTACTTCAATTCCATCTTTCTACTTTCTTTCCACCTTTCTACTTTCATTCCACCTTTCTACTTCAATTCCACCTTTCTACTTTCATTCCACCCTTCTACTTCAAATTCACCATTCTACTTTCATTCCTCATTTCTACTTCAATTCCACCTTTCAACTTTCATTCCTCCTGTCTACTTCAATTCCCCCTTTCTAATTGCATTCCTCCTTTCTACTTCAATTAGACCTTTCTACTTTCTTTCACCTTTCTACTTTCATTCCACATTTCTACTTGATTCCACCTTTCTACTTTCATTCCACCTTTCTACTTTCATTCCACCTTTCTACTTCAATTAATCCTTTCCATTTTCATTTAATTTCACCTTTCTACTTTATTCCACCTTTCTACTTTCATTCAACCTTTCTACTCTCATTCCACCCTTCTACTTCAATTCCACCTTTCTACTTTCATTCCACTTTTCTACTTTCATTCCACCTTTCTACTTCAATTCCATCTTTCTACTTTCTTTCCACCTTTCTACTTTCATTCCACCTTTCTACTTCAATTCCACCTTTCTACTTTCATTCCACCCTTCTACTTCAAATTCACCATTCTACTTTCATTCCTCATTTCTACTTCAATTCCACCTTTCAACTTTCATTCCTCCTGTCTACTTCAATTCCCCCTTTCTAATTGCATTCCTCCTTTCTACTTCAATTAGACCTTTCTACTTTCTTTCACCTTTCTACTTTCATTCCACATTTCTACTTTCATTCCACCTTTCTACTTCAATTCCACCTTTCTACTTTCATTCCACCTTTCTACTTTCATTCCACCCTTCTACTTCAATTCCACCTTTCTACTTTCATTCCACCATCTTCAATTCCACCTTTCTACTTTCATTCCACCTTTCTACTTCAATTAATCCTTTCTATTTTCATTTAATTTCACTTTCTATTTTATTCCACCTTTCTACTTTCATTCAACCTTTCTAGTCTCATTCCACCCTTCTACTTCAATTCCACCTTTCTACTTTCATTCCACCCTTCTACTTCAAATTCACCTTTCTACTTTCATTCAACCTTTCTACTCTCATTCCACCCTTCTACTTCAATTCCACCTTTCTACTTTCATTCCACTTTTCTACTTTCATTCCACCTTTCTACTTCAATTCCTTCTTTCTACTTTCATTCCACCTTTCTACTTTCATTCCACCTTTCTATTTCAATTCCACCTTTCTGCTTTCTTTCGACCTTTCTACTTCAATTCCTTCTTTCTACTTTCAATCCACCTTTCAACTTTCATTCCACCCTTCTACTTCAATTCCACCTTTCTACTTTCATTCCACCTTTCTACTTCAATTCCACCTTTCTACTTTCATTCCACCTTTCTACTTCAAATTCACCTTTCTACTTTTATTCCTCCTTTCTACTTCAATTCCACCTTTCTACTTTCATTCCTCCTTTCTACTTCAATTCCACCTTTCTACTTTCATTTCACCTTTCTACTTTCATTCCACATTTCTACTTTCATTCCACCTTTCTACTTCAATTCCACCTTTCTACTTTCATTCCACCTTTCTACTTTCATTCCACCCATCTACTTCAATTCCACCTTTCTCATTTATTCCATCTTCTTCTTCAATTCCACCTTTCTAATTTCATTCCACCCTTCTACTTCAATTAATCCTTTCTATTTTTATTTAATTTCACCTTTCTACTTTCATTCCACCTTTCTACTTTCATTCCACCTTTCTACTTCAATTCCACCTTTCTACTTTCATTCCACCTTTCTACTTTCATTCCACCCTTCTACTTCAATTCCACCTTTCTACTTTCATTCCACCTTCTTCTTCAATTCCACCTTTCTACTTTCATTACACCTTTCTACTTCAATTAATCCTTTCTATTTTCATTTAATTTCACTTCTACTTGATTCCACCTTTCTACTTTCATTCAACCTTTCTACTTTCATTCCACCCTTCTACTTCAATTCCACCTTTCTACTTTCATTCCACCTTCTTCTTCAATTCCACCTTTCTACTTTCATTCCACCTTTCTACTTCAATTAATCCTTTCTATTTTCATTTAATTTCACTTCTACTTGATTCCACCTTTCTACTTTCATTCAACCTTTCTACTTTCATTCCACCCTTCTACTTCAATTCCACCTTTCTACTTTCATTCCTCCTTTCCACCTTTCTACTTTCATTCCATCTATCTACTTTCATTCCACCTTTCTACTTCAATTCCTTTTTTCTACTTCAATTCACCTTTCTAATTTCCTTCTTTCTTTATACTTTCCTTCCACCTTTCTTATTTCATTCCACCCGTCTACTTCAATTCCACCTTTCTACTTTCATTCCACCTTTCTACTTTCATTCCACCTTTCTACTTTCATTCTTCCTTTCTACATCAATTCCGACGTTCTACTTTCATTCCAACTATTTACTTTCATTCCACCCTTCTACTTCAATTTTACCTTTCTACTTTCATTCTTCCTTTCTACTTCAATTCCACCTTTCTACTTTCATTCCTCCTGTCTACTTCAATTCCCCCTTTCTAATTGCATTCCTCCTTTCTACTTCAATTAGACCTTTCTACTTTCTTTCACCTTTCTACTTTCATTCCACATTTCTACTTTCATTCCACCTTTCTACTTCAATTCCACCTTTCTACTTTCATTCCACCTTTCTACTTTCATTCCACCCTTCTACTTCAATTCCACCTTTCTACTTTCATTCCACCATCTTCAATTCCACCTTTCTACTTTCATTCCACCTTTCTACTTCAATTAATCCTTTCTATTTTCATTTAATTTCACTTTCTATTTTATTCCACCTTTCTACTTTCATTCAACCTTTCTAGTCTCATTCCACCCTTCTACTTCAATTCCACCTTTCTACTTTCATTCCACCCTTCTACTTCAAATTCACCTTTCTACTTTCATTCAACCTTTCTACTCTCATTCCACCCTTCTACTTCAATTCCACCTTTCTACTTTCATTCCACTTTTCTACTTTCATTCCACCTTTCTACTTCAATTCCTTCTTTCTACTTTCATTCCACCTTTCTACTTTCATTCCACCTTTCTATTTCAATTCCACCTTTCTGCTTTCTTTCGACCTTTCTACTTCAATTCCTTCTTTCTACTTTCATTCCACCTTTCAACTTTCATTTCCACCCTTCTACTTCAATTCCACCTTTCTACTTTCATTCCACCTTTCTACTTCAATTCCACCTTTCTACTTTCATTCCACCTTTCTACTTCAAATTCACCTTTCTACTTTTATTCCTCCTTTCTACTTCAATTCCACCTTTCTACTTTCATTCCTCCTTTCTACTTCAATTCCACCTTTCTACTTTCATTTCACCTTTCTACTTTCATTCCACATTTCTACTTTCATTCCACCTTTCTACTTCAATTCCACCTTTCTACTTTCATTCCACCTTTCTACTTTCATTCCACCCATCTACTTCAATTCCACCTTTCTCATTTATTCCATCTTCTTCTTCAATTCCACCTTTCTAATTTCATTCCACCCTTCTACTTCAATTAATCCTTTCTATTTTTATTTAATTTCACCTTTCTACTTTCATTCCACCTTTCTACTTTCATTCCACCTTTCTACTTCAATTCCACCTTTCTACTTTCATTCCACCTTTCTACTTTCATTCCACCCTTCTACTTCAATTCCACCTTTCTACTTTCATTCCACCTTCTTCTTCAATTCCACCTTTCTACTTTCATTCCACCTTTCTACTTCAATTAATCCTTTCTATTTTCATTTAATTTCACTTCTACTTGATTCCACCTTTCTACTTTCATTCAACCTTTCTACTTTCATTCCACCCTTCTACTTCAATTCCACCTTTCTACTTTCATTCCACCTTCTTCTTCAATTCCACCTTTCTACTTTCATTCCACCTTTCTACTTCAATTAATCCTTTCTATTTTCATTTAATTTCACTTCTACTTGATTCCACCTTTCTACTTTCATTCAACCTTTCTACTTTCATTCCACCCTTCTACTTCAATTCCACCTTTCTACTTTCATTCCTCCTTTCCACCTTTCTACTTTCATTCCATCTATCTACTTTCATTCCACCTTTCTACTTCAATTCCTTTTTTCTACTTCAATTCACCTTTCTAATTTCCTTCTTTCTTTATACTTTCCTTCCACCTTTCTTATTTCATTCCACCCGTCTACTTCAATTCCACCTTTCTACTTTCATTCCACCTTTCTACTTTCATTCCACCTTTCTACTTTCATTCTTCCTTTCTACATCAATTCCGACGTTCTACTTTCATTCCAACTATTTACTTTCATTCCACCCTTCTACTTCAAATTCACCTTTCTACTTTCATTCAACCTTTCTACTCTCATTCCACCCTTCTACTTCAATTCCACCTTTCTACTTTCATTCCACTTTTCTACTTTCATTCCACCTTTCTACTTCAATTCCTTCTTTCTACTTTCATTCCACCTTTCTACTTTCATTCCACCTTTCTATTTCAATTCCACCTTTCTGCTTTCTTTCGACCTTTCTACTTCAATTCCTTCTTTCTACTTTCATTCCACCTTTCAACTTTCATTCCACCCTTCTACTTCAATTCCACCTTTCTACTTTCATTCCACCTTTCTACTTCAATTCCACCTTTCTACTTTCATTCCACCTTTCTACTTCAAATTCACCTTTCTACTTTTATTCCTCCTTTCTACTTCAATTCCACCTTTCTACTTTCATTCCTCCTTTCTACTTCAATTCCACCTTTCTACTTTCATTTCACCTTTCTACTTTCATTCCACATTTCTACTTTCATTCCACCTTTCTACTTCAATTCCACCTTTCTACTTTCATTCCACCTTTCTACTTTCATTCCACCCTTCTACTTCAATTCCACCTTTCTACTTTCATTCCACCTTCTTCTTCAATTCCACCTTTCTACTTTCATTCCACCTTTCTACTTCAATTAATCCTTTCTATTTTCATTTAATTTCACTTCTACTTGATTCCACCTTTCTACTTTCATTCAACCTTTCTACTTTCATTCCACCCTTCTACTTCAATTCCACCTTTCTACTTTCATTCCACCTTCTTCTTCAATTCCACCTTTCTACTTTCATTCCACCTTTCTACTTCAATTAATCCTTTCTATTTTCATTTAATTTCACTTCTACTTGATTCCACCTTTCTACTTTCATTCAACCTTTCTACTTTCATTTCATTCCACCCTTCTACTTCAATTCCACCTTTCTACTTTCATTCCTCCTTTCCACCTTTCTACTTTCATTCCATCTATCTACTTTCATTCCACCTTTCTACTTCAATTCCTTTTTCTACTTCAATTCACCTTTCTAATTTCCTTCTTTCTTTATACTTTCCTTCCACCTTTCTTATTTCATTCCACCGTCTACTTCAATTCCACCTTTCTACTTTCATTCCACCTTTCTACTTTCATTCCACCTTTCTACTTTCATTCCACCCTTCTACTTCAATTCCACCTTTCTACTTTCATTCCACCTTCTTCTTCAATTCCACCTTTCTACTTTCATTCCACCTTTCTACTTCAATTAATCCTTTCTATTTTCATTTAATTTCACTTCTACTTGATTCCACCTTTCTACTTTCATTCAACCTTTCTACTTTCATTCCACCCTTCTACTTCAATTCCACCTTTCTACTTTCATTCCACCTTCTTCTTCAATTCCACCTTTCTACTTTCATTCCACCTTTCTACTTCAAATAATCCTTTCTATTTTCATTTAATTTCACTTCTACTTGATTCCACCTTTCTACTTTCATTCAACCTTTCTACTTTCATTCCACCCTTCTACTTCAATTCCACCTTTCTACTTTCATTCCTCCTTTCCACCTTTCTACTTTCATTCCATCTATCTACTTTCATTCCACCTTTCTACTTCAATTCCTTTTTTCTACTTCAATTCACCTTTCTAATTTCCTTCTTTCTTTATACTTTCCTTCCACCTTTCTTATTTCATTCCACCCGTCTACTTCAATTCCACCTTTCTACTTTCATTCCACCTTTCTACTTTCATTCCACCTTTCTACTTTCATTCTTCCTTTCTACATCAATTCCGACGTTCTACTTTCATTCCAACTATTTACTTTCATTCCACCCTTCTACTTCAATTTTACCTTTCTACTTTCATTCCTCCTTTCTACTTCAATTCCACCTTTCTACTTTCATTCCTCCTGTCTACTTCAATTCCCCCTTTCTAATTGCATTCCTCCTTTCTACTTCAATTAGACCTTTCTACTTTCTTTCACCTTTCTACTTTCATTCCACATTTCTACTTTCATTCCACCTTTCTACTTCAATTCCACCTTTCTACTTTCATTCCACCTTTCTACTTTCATTCCACCCTTCTACTTCAATTCCACCTTTCTACTTTCATTCCACCATCTTCAATTCCACCTTTCTACTTTCATTCCACCTTTCTACTTCAATTAATCCTTTCTATTTTCATTTAATTTCACTTTCTATTTTATTCCACCTTTCTACTTTCATTCAACCTTTCTAGTCTCATTCCACCCTTCTACTTCAATTCCACCTTTCTACTTTCATTCCACCCTTCTACTTCAAATTCACCTTTCTACTTTCATTCAACCTTTCTACTCTCATTCCACCCTTCTACTTCAATTCCACCTTTCTACTTTCATTCCACTTTTCTACTTTCATTCCACCTTTCTACTTCAATTCCTTCTTTCTACTTTCATTCCACCTTTCTACTTTCATTCCACCTTTCTATTTCAATTCCACCTTTCTGCTTTCTTTCGACCTTTCTACTTCAATTCCTTCTTTCTACTTTCATTCCACCTTTCAACTTTCATTCCACCCTTCTACTTCAATTCCACCTTTCTACTTTCATTCCACCTTTCTACTTCAATTCCACCTTTCTACTTTCATTCCACCTTTCTACTTCAAATTCACCTTTCTACTTTTATTCCTCCTTTCTACTTCAATTCCACCTTTCTACTTTCATTCCACATTTCTACTTTCATTCCACCTTTCTACTTCAATTCCACCTTTCTACTTTCATTCCACCTTTCTACTTTCATTCCACCCATCTACTTCAATTCCACCTTTCTCATTTATTCCATCTTCTTCTTCAATTCCACCTTTCTAATTTCATTCCACCCTTCTACTTCAATTAATCCTTTCTATTTTTATTTAATTTCACCTTTCTACTTTCATTCCACCTTTCTACTTTCATTCCACCTTTCTACTTCAATTCCACCTTTCTACTTTCATTCCACCTTTCTACTTTCATTCCACCCTTCTACTTCAATTCCACCTTTCTACTTTCATTCCACCTTCTTCTTCAATTCCACCTTTCTACTTTCATTCCACCTTTCTACTTCAATTAATCCTTTCTATTTTCATTTAATTTCACTTCTACTTGATTCCACCTTTCTACTTTCATTCAACCTTTCTACTTTCATTCCACCCTTCTACTTCAATTCCACCTTTCTACTTTCATTCCACCTTCTTCTTCAATTCCACCTTTCTACTTTCATTCCACCTTTCTACTTCAATTAATCCTTTCTATTTTCATTTAATTTCACTTCTACTTGATTCCACCTTTCTACTTTCATTCAACCTTTCTACTTTCATTCCACCCTTCTACTTCAATTCCACCTTTCTACTTTCATTCCTCCTTTCCACCTTTCTACTTTCATTCCATCTATCTACTTTCATTCCACCTTTCTACTTCAATTCCTTTTTTCTACTTCAATTCACCTTTCTAATTTCCTTCTTTCTTTATACTTTCCTTCCACCTTTCTTATTTCATTCCACCCGTCTACTTCAATTCCACCTTTCTACTTTCATTCCACCTTTCTACTTTCATTCCACCTTTCTACTTTCATTCTTCCTTTCTACATCAATTCCGACGTTCTACTTTCATTCCAACTATTTACTTTCATTCCACCCTTCTACTTCAAATTCACCTTTCTACTTTCATTCAACCTTTCTACTCTCATTCCACCCTTCTACTTCAATTCCACCTTTCTACTTTCATTCCACTTTTCTACTTTCATTCCACCTTTCTACTTCAATTCCTTCTTTCTACTTTCATTCCACCTTTCTACTTTCATTCCACCTTTCTATTTCAATTCCACCTTTCTGCTTTCTTTCGACCTTTCTACTTCAATTCCTTCTTTCTACTTTCATTCCACCTTTCAACTTTCATTCCACCCTTCTACTTCAATTCCACCTTTCTACTTTCATTCCACCTTTCTACTTCAATTCCACCTTTCTACTTTCATTCCACCTTTCTACTTCAAATTCACCTTTCTACTTTTATTCCTCCTTTCTACTTCAATTCCACCTTTCTACTTTCATTCCTCCTTTCTACTTCAATTCCACCTTTCTACTTTCATTTCACCTTTCTACTTTCATTCCACATTTCTACTTTCATTCCACCTTTCTACTTCAATTCCACCTTTCTACTTTCATTCCACCTTTCTACTTTCATTCCACCCTTCTACTTCAATTCCACCTTTCTACTTTCATTCCACCTTCTTCTTCAATTCCACCTTTCTACTTTCATTCCACCTTTCTACTTCAATTAATCCTTTCTATTTTCATTTAATTTCACTTCTACTTGATTCCACCTTTCTACTTTCATTCAACCTTTCTACTTTCATTCCACCCTTCTACTTCAATTCCACCTTTCTACTTTCATTCCACCTTCTTCTTCAATTCCACCTTTCTACTTTCATTCCACCTTTCTACTTCAATTAATCCTTTCTATTTTCATTTAATTTCACTTCTACTTGATTCCACCTTTCTACTTTCATTCAACCTTTCTACTTTCATTCCACCCTTTTACTTCAATTCCACCTTTCTACTTTCATTCCTCCTTTCCACCTTTCTACTTTCATTCCATCTATCTACTTTCATTCCACCTTTCTACTTCAATTCCTTTTTTCTACTTCAATTCACCTTTCTAATTTCCTTCTTTCTTTATACTTTCCTTCCACCTTTCTTATTTCATTCCACCCGTCTACTTCAATTCCACCTTTCTACTTTCATTCCACCTTTCTACTTTCATTCCACCTTTCTACTTTCATTCCACCCTTCTACTTCAATTCCACCTTTCTACTTTCATTCCACCTTCTTCTTCAATTCCACCTTTCTACTTTCATTCCACCTTTCTACTTCAATTAATCCTTTCTATTTTCATTTAATTTCACTTCTACTTGATTCCACCTTTCTACTTTCATTCAACCTTTCTACTTTCATTCCACCCTTCTACTTCAAATCCACCTTTCTACTTTCATTCCACCTTCTTCTTCAATTCCACCTTTCTACTTTCATTCCACCTTTCTACTTCAAATAATCCTTTCTATTTTCATTTAATTTCACTTCTACTTGATTCCACCTTTCTACTTTCATTCAACCTTTCTACTTTCATTCCACCCTTCTACTTCAATTCCACCTTTCTACTTTCATTCCTCCTTTCCACCTTTCTACTTTCATTCCATCTATCTACTTTCATTCCACCTTTCTACTTCAATTCCTTTTTTCTACTTCAATTCACCTTTCTAATTTCCTTCTTTCTTTATACTTTCCTTCCACCTTTCTTATTTCATTCCACCCGTCTACTTCAATTCCACCTTTCTACTTTCATTCCACCTTTCTACTTTCATTCCACCTTTCTACTTTCATTCCACCTTTCTACTTCAATTAATCCTTTCTATTTTCATTTAATTTCACTTCTACTTGATTCCACCTTTCTACTTTCATTCAACCTTTCTACTTTCATTCCACCCTTTTACTTCAATTCCACCTTTCTACTTTCATTCCTCCTTTCCACCTTTCTACTTTCATTCCATCTATCTACTTTCATTCCACCTTTCTACTTCAATTCCTTTTTTCTACTTCAATTCACCTTTCTAATTTCCTTCTTTCTTTATACTTTCCTTCCACCTTTCTTATTTCATTCCACCCGTCTACTTCAATTCCACCTTTCTACTTTCATTCCACCTTTCTACTTTCATTCCACCTTTCTACTTTCATTCCACCCTTCTACTTCAATTCCACCTTTCTACTTTCATTCCACCTTCTTCTTCAATTCCACCTTTCTACTTTCATTCCACCTTTCTACTTCAATTAATCCTTTCTATTTTCATTTAATTTCACTTCTACTTGATTCCACCTTTCTACTTTCATTCAACCTTTCTACTTTCATTCCACCCTTCTACTTCAAATCCACCTTTCTACTTTCATTCCACCTTCTTCTTCAATTCCACCTTTCTACTTTCATTCCACCTTTCTACTTCAAATAATCCTTTCTATTTTCATTTAATTTCACTTCTACTTGATTCCACCTTTCTACTTTCATTCAACCTTTCTACTTTCATTCCACCCTTCTACTTCAATTCCACCTTTCTACTTTCATTCCTCCTTTCCACCTTTCTACTTTCATTCCATCTATCTACTTTCATTCCACCTTTCTACTTCAATTCCTTTTTTCTACTTCAATTCACCTTTCTAATTTCCTTCTTTCTTTATACTTTCCTTCCACCTTTCTTATTTCATTCCACCCGTCTACTTCAATTCCACCTTTCTACTTTCATTCCACCTTTCTACTTTCATTCCACCTTTCTACTTTCATTCTTCCTTTCTACATCAATTCCGACGTTCTACTTTCATTCCAACTATTTACTTTCATTCCACCCTTCTACTTCAATTTTACCTTTCTACTTTCATTCCTCCTTTCTACTTCAATTCCACCTTTCTACTTTCATTCCTCCTGTCTACTTCAATCCCCCCTTTCTAATTGCATTCCTCCTTTCTACTTCAATTAGACCTTTCTACTTTCTTTCACCTTTCTACTTTCATTCCACATTTCTACTTTCATTCCACCTTTCTACTTCAATTCCACCTTTCTACTTTCATTCCACCTTTCTACTTTCATTCCACCCTTCTACTTCAATTCCACCTTTCTACTTTCATTCCACCATCTTCAATTCCACCTTTCTACTTTCATTCCACCTTTCTACTTCAATTAATCCTTTCTATTTTCATTTAATTTCACTTTCTATTTTATTCCACCTTTCTACTTTCATTCAACCTTTCTAGTCTCATTCCACCCTTCTACTTCAATTCCACCTTTCTACTTTCATTCCACCCTTCTACTTCAAATTCACCTTTCTACTTTCATTCAACCTTTCTACTCTCATTCCACCCTTCTACTTCAATTCCACCTTTCTACTTTCATTCCACTTTTCTACTTTCATTCCACCTTTCTACTTCAATTCCTTCTTTCTACTTTCATTCCACCTTTCTACTTTCATTCCACCTTTCTATTTCAATTCCACCTTTCTGCTTTCTTTTCGACCTTTCTACTTCAATTCCTTCTTTCTACTTTCATTCCACCTTTCAACTTTCATTCCACCCTTCTACTTCAATTCCACCTTTCTACTTTCATTCCACCTTTCTACTTCAATTCCACCTTTCTACTTTCATTCCACCTTTCTACTTCAAATTCACCTTTCTACTTTTATTCCTCCTTTCTACTTCAATTCCACCTTTCTACTTTCATTCCTCCTTTCTACTTCAATTCCACCTTTCTACTTTCATTTCACCTTTCTACTTTCATTCCACATTTCTACTTTCATTCCACCTTTCTACTTCAATTCCACCTTTCTACTTTCATTCCACCTTTCTACTTTCATTCCACCCATCTACTTCAATTCCACCTTTCTCATTTATTCCATCTTCTTCTTCAATTCCACCTTTCTAATTTCATTCCACCCTTCTACTTCAATTAATCCTTTCTATTTTTATTTAATTTCACCTTTCTACTTTCATTCCACCTTTCTACTTCAATTCCACCTTTCTACTTTCATTCCACCTTTATACTTTCATTCCACCCTTCTACTTCAATTCCACCTTTCTACTTTCATTCCACCTTCTTCTTCAATTCCACCTTTCTACTTTCATTCCACCTTTCTACTTCAATTAATCCTTTCTATTTTCATTTAATTTCACTTCTACTTGACTCCACCTTTCTACTTTCATTCAACCTTTCTACTTTCATTCCACCCTTCTACTTCAATTCCACCTTTCTACTTTCATTCCTCCTTTCCACCTTTCTACTTTCATTCCATCTATCTACTTTCATTCCACCTTTCTACTTCAATTCCTTTTTTCTACTTCAATTCACCTTTCTAATTTCCTTCTTTCTTTATACTTTCCTTCCACCTTTCTTATTTCATTCCACCCGTCTACTTCAATTCCACCTTTCTACTTTCATTCCACCTTTCTACTTTCATTCCACCTTTCTACTTTCATTCTTCCTTTCTACATCAATTCCGACGTTCTACTTTCATTCCAACTATTTACTTTCATTCCACCCTTCTACTTCAATTTTACCTTTCTACTTTCATTCCTCCTTTCTACTTCAATTCCACCTTTCTACTTTCATTCCACCTTTCTACTTTCATTCCACATTTCTACTTTCATTCCACTTTTCTACTTCAATTCCTTCTTTCTACTTCAATTCCACCTTTCTACTTTCATTCCACCTTTCTACTTTCATTCCACTTTTCTACTTCAATTCCACCTTTCTACTTCAATTAATCCTTTCTATTTTCATTTAATTTCACTTTCTACTTTATTCTACCTTTCTACTTTCATTCAACCCTCCTACTTCAATTCCACCTTTCTACTTCAATTCCTTCTTTCTACTTTCATTCCACCCTTCTACTTCAATTTCTCCTTTCTTCTTCAATTCCACATTTGTACTTTCATTCCTCCTTTCTACATCAAATCCGCCTTTCTACTTTCATTCCTCCTTTCTACTTCAAGTCCACTTTTCTACTTTCATTCCACCTTTCTACTTCATTCCACCTTTCTACTTCAATTCCACCTTTCTACTTTTATTCCACCTTTCTACTTTCATTCCACCTTTCTACTTTCATTCCACCTTTCTACATTCATTCCACCTTTCTATTTCAATTCCACCTTTCTACTTTCATTCCACCTTTCTACTTCAATTCCTTCTTTCTACTTTCATTCCACCCTTCTACTTCAATTCCACCATTCTAATTTCATTCCACCTTTCTACTTTCATTCCACCTTTCTATTTCAATTCCACCTTTCTACTTTCATTCAACCTTTCTACTTCAATTCCTTTTTTCTACTTTCATTCCACCTTTCTACTTTCATTCCACCCTTCTTCTTCAATTCCACCTTTCTACTTTCATTCAACCTTTCTATTTAAATTCCACCTTTTCTACTTTCATTCCACCTTTCTACTTCAATTACTTCTTTCTACTTTCATTCCTCCATTCTACTTTCATGCCACCTTTCTACTTTCATTCCACCCTTCTACTTCAATTTCACCTTACTACTTTCATTCCACCTTTCTACTTCAATTCCACTTTTCTACTTTCATTCCACCCTTCTACTTCAATTCCACCTTTCTACTTTCATTCCTCTTTTCTATTTCAATTCCTCCTTTCTACTTTCATTCCTCCTTTCTACTTCAATTCCACTTTTCTACTTTCATTCCACCCTTCTACTTCAATTCCACCTTTCTACTTTCATTCCTCCTTTCCATTTCAATTCCTCCTTTCTACTTTCCTTCCACCTTTCAACTTTCATTCCACCCGTCTACTTCATTTCCTCCTTTCTACTTTCATTCCACCTTTCAACTTTCATTCCACCCGTCTACTTCATTTCCTCCTTTCTACTTTCATTCCACCTTTCTACTTCATTCCACCCTTCTAATTCAATTCCACCTTTCTACTTTCATTCCACCTTTCTACTTCATTCCACCCTTCTACTTCAATTCCACCTTTCTACTTTCATTCCTCCTTTCTACTTCAATTCCACTTTTCTACTTTCATTCCACCTTTCTACTTTCATTCCACCCTTCTACTTCAATTCCTTTTTTCTACTTCAATTCACCTTTCTAATTTCATTCCTCCTTTCTACTTTCCTTCCACCTTTCAACTTTCATTCCACCCGTCTACTTCAATTCCTCCTTTCTACTTTCATTCCACTTTCCTACTTCAATTCCTTCTTTCTACTTCAATTCCACCTTTCTACTTCAATTAATCCTTTCTATTTTCATTTAATTTCACTTTCTACTTTATTCTACCTTTCTACTTTCATTCCACCCTTCTACTTCAATTCCTTCTTTCTACTTTCATTCCTCCTTTCTATTTCAATTCCTCCTTTCTTTCATTCCACCCTTCTACTTCAATTCCACCTTTCTACTTTCATTGCACCTTTCTACTTTCATTCCACCTTTCTATTTCAATTCCACCTTTCTACTTTCATTCCACCCTTCTACTTCAATTCCTCTTTTCTACTTCAATTCACCTTTCTAATTTCCTTCTTTCTTTCTACTTTCCTTCCACCTTTCTAATTTCATTCCACCCGTCTACTTCAATTCCTCCTTTCTAATTTCATTCCACCTTTCTACTTCATTCCACCCTTCTACTTCAATTCCACCTTTCTACTTTCATTCCTCCTTTCTATTTCAATTCCTCCTTTCTTCTTTCATTCCTCCTTTCTACTTCAATTCCACTTTTCTACTTTCATTCCACCCTTCTACTTCAATTCCACCTTTCTACTTTCATTCCTCCTTTCTATTTCAATTCCTCCTTTCTACTTTCCTTCCACCTTTCAACTGTCATTCCACCCGTCTACTTCATTTCCTCCTTTCTACTTTCATTCCACCTTTCTACTTCATTCCACCCTTCTACTTCAATTCCACCTTTCTACTTTCATTCCACCTTTCTACTTCATTCCACCCTTCTACTTCAATTCCACCTTTCTACTTTCATTCCTCCTTTCTACTTCAATTCCACATTTCTACTTTCATTCCACCTTTCTACTTCATTCCACCCTTCTACTTCAATTCCACCTTTCTACTTTCATTCCTCCTTTCTACTTCAATTCCACTTTTCTACTTTCATTCCACCTTTCTACTTTCATTCCACCCTTCTACTTCAATTCCTCTTTTCTACTTCAATTCACCTTTCTACTTTCATTCAACCTTTCTACTCTCATTCCACCCTTCTACTTCAATTCCACCTTTCTACTTTCATTCCACTTTTCTACTTTCATTCCACCTTTCTACTTCAATTCCTCCTTTCTACTTTCCTTCCACCTTTCAACTTTCATTCCACCCGTCTACTTCATTTCCTCCTTTCTACTTTCATTCCACCTTTCTACTTCATTCCTCCTTTCTACTTCAATTCCACCTTTCTACTTTCATTCCACCTTTCTACTTCATTCCACCCTTCTACTTCAATTCCACCTTTCTACTTTCATTCCTCCTTTCTACTTCAATTCCACTTTTCTACTTTCATTCCACCTTTCTACTTTCATTCCACCCTTCTACTTCAATTCCTCTTTTCTACTTCAATTCACCTTTCTAATTTCATTCCTCCTTTCTACTTTCCTTCCACCTTTCAACTTTCATTCCACCCGTCTACTTCAATTCCTCCTTTCTACTTTCATTCCACCTTCCTACTTCATTCCACCTTTCTACTTCAATTCCACCTTTCTATTTTCATTCCACCTTTCTACTTCATTCCACCCTTCTACTTCAATTCCACCTTTCTACTTTCATTCCTCCTTTCTACTTCAATTCCACTTTTCTACTTTCATTCCACCTTTCTACTTTCATTCCACCCTTCTACTTCAATACCTCCTTTCTACTTCATTCCACCCTTCTACTTCAATTCCACCTTTCTACTTTCATTCCACCTTTCTACTTTCATTCGACCCTTCTACTTCAATTCCACCTTTCTACTTTCATTCCACCTTTCTCCTTCAATTCCGCCTTTCTACTTTCATTCCACCTTTCTACTTTCATTCGACCCTTCTACTTCAATTCCACCTTTCTACTTTCATTTCACCTTTCTACTTCATTCCACCCTTCTACTTCAATTCCACCTTTCTACTTTCATTCCTCCTTTCTACTTCAATTCCACTTTTCTACTTTCATTCCACCTTTCTACTTTCATTCCACCTTTCTACTTTCATTCGACCCTTCTACTTCAATTCCACCTTTCTACTTTCATTCCACCTTTCTCCTTCAATTCCTCCTTTCTACTTTCATTCCACCTTTCTACTTTCATTCGACCCTTCTACTTCAATTCCACCTTTCTACTTTCATTTCACCTTTCTACTTCATTCCACCCTTCTACTTCAATTCCACCTTTCTACTTTCATTCCTCCTTTCTACTTCAATTCCACATTTCTACTTTCATTCCACCTTTCTACTTCATTCCACCCTTCTACTTCAATTCCACCTTTCTACTTTCATTCCTCCTTTCTACTTCAATTCCACTTTTCTACTTTCATTCCACCTTTCTACTTTCATTCCACCCTTCTACTTCAATTCCTCTTTTCTACTTCAATTCACCTTTCTACTTTCATTCAACCTTTCTACTCTCATTCCACCCTTCTACTTCAATTCCACCTTTCTACTTTCATTCCACTTTTCTACTTTCATTCCACCTTTCTACTTCAATTCCTCCTTTCTACTTTCCTTCCACCTTTCAACTTTCATTCCACCCGTCTACTTCATTTCCTCCTTTCTACTTTCATTCCACCTTTCTACTTCATTCCTCCTTTCTACTTCAATTCCACCTTTCTACTTTCATTCCACCTTTCTACTTCATTCCACCCTTCTACTTCAATTCCACCTTTCTACTTTCATTCCTCCTTTCTACTTCAATTCCACTTTTCTACTTTCATTCCACCTTTCTACTTTCATTCCACCCTTCTACTTCAATTCCTCTTTTCTACTTCAATTCACCTTTCTAATTTCATTCCTCCTTTCTACTTTCCTTCCACCTTTCAACTTTCATTCCACCCTGTCTACTTCAATTCCTCCTTTCTACTTTCATTCCACCTTCCTACTTCATTCCACCTTTCTACTTCAATTCCACCTTTCTATTTTCATTCCACCTTTCTACTTCATTCCACCCTTCTACTTCAATTCCACCTTTCTACTTTCATTCCTCCTTTCTACTTCAATTCCACTTTTCTACTTTCATTCCACCTTTCTACTTTCATTCCACCCTTCTACTTCAATACCTCCTTTCTACTTCATTCCACCCTTCTACTTCAATTCCACCTTTCTACTTTCATTCCACCTTTCTACTTTCATTCGACCCTTCTACTTCAATTCCACCTTTCTACTTTCATTCCACCTTTCTCCTTCAATTCCGCCTTTCTACTTTCATTCCACCTTTCTACTTTCATTCGACCCTTCTACTTCAATTCCACCTTTCTACTTTCATTTCACCTTTCTACTTCATTCCACCCTTCTACTTCAATTCCACCTTTCTACTTTCATTCCTCCTTTCTACTTCAATTCCACTTTTCTACTTTCATTCCACCTTTCTACTTTCATTCCACCTTTCTACTTTCATTCGACCCTTCTACTTCAATTCCACCTTTCTACTTTCATTCCACCTTTCTCCTTCAATTCCTCCTTTCTACTTTCATTCCACCTTTCTACTTTCATTCGACCCTTCTACTTCAATTCCACCTTTCTACTTTCATTTCACCTTTCTACTTCATTCCACCCTTCTACTTCAATTCCACCTTTCTACTTTCATTCCTCCTTTCTACTTCAATTCCACTTTTCTACTTTCATTCCACCTTTCTACTATCATTCCTCCTTTCTACTTCAATTCCACTTTTCTACTTTCATTCCACCTTTCTACTTCATTCCACCTTTCTACTTCAATTCCACCTTTCTACTTTCATTCCACCTTTCTCCTTCAATTCCTCCTTTCTACTTTCATTCCACCTTTCTACTTTCATTCGACCCTTCTACTTCAATTCCACCTTTCTACTTTCATTTCACCTTTCTACTTCATTCCACCCTTCTACTTCAATTCCACCTTTCTACTTTCATTCCTCCTTTCTACTTCAATTCCACTTTTCTACTTTCATTCCACCTTTCTACTTTCATTCCACCTTTCTACTTTCATTCGACCCTTCTACTTCAATTCCACCTTTCTACTTTCATTCCACCTTTCTCCTTCAATTCCTCCTTTCTACTTTCATTCCACCTTTCTACTTTCATTCGACCCTTCTACTTCAATTCCACCTTTCTACTTTCATTTCACCTTTCTACTTCATTCCACCCTTCTACTTCAATTCCACCTTTCTACTTTCATTCCTCCTTTCTACTTCAATTCCACTTTTCTACTTTCATTCCACCTTTCTACTATCATTCCTCCTTTCTACTTCAATTCCACTTTTCTACTTTCATTCCACCTTTCTACTTCATTCCACCTTTCTACTTCAATTCCACCTTTCTACTTTTATTCCACCTTTCTACTTTTATTCCACCTTTCTACTTTCATTCCACCTTTCTACTTTCATTCCACCTTTCTACATTCATTCCACCTTTCTATTTCAATTCCACCTTTCTACTTTCATTCCAACTTTCTACTTCAATTCCTTCTTTCATTTTTCATTCCACCTTTCTACTTTCATTCCACCCTTCTACTTCAATTCCACCTTTCTACTTTCATTCCACCTTTCTACTTTCATTCCACCTTTCTATTTCAACTCCACCTTTCTACTTTCATTCCACCTTTCTACTTCAATACCTTTTTCTACTTTCATTCCACCTTTCTACTTTCATTCCACCCTTCTTCTTCAATTCCACCTTTCTACTTTCATTCCACCTTTCTACTTCAATTCCACCTTTCTACTTTAATTCCACCTTTCTACTTTCATTCCTCCTTTCTACATCAATTCCACCTTTCTACTTTCATTCCTCCTTTCTACTTCAATTCCACCTTTCTTCTTTCATTTCACCTTTCTACTTTCATTCCACATTTCTACTTTCATTCCACCTTTCTACTTCAATTCCACCTTTCTACTTTCATTCCACCTTTCTAATTTCATTCCACCCTTCTACTTCAATTAATCCTTTCTATTTTCATTTAATTTCACCTTTCTACTTTCATTCCACATTTCTATTTTCATTCCACCTTTCTACTTCAATTCCACCTTTCTACTTTCATTCCACCTTTCTACTTTCATTCGACCCTTCTACTTCAATTCCACCTTTCTACTTTCATTCCACCTTTCTCCTTCAATTCCGCCTTTCTACTTTCATTCCACCTTTCTACTTTCATTCGACCCTTCTACTTCAATTCCACCTTTCTACTTTCATTTCACCTTTCTACTTCATTCCACCCTTCTACTTCAATTCCACCTTTCTACTTTCATTCCTCCTTTCTACTTCAATTCCACTTTTCTACTTTCATTCCACCTTTCTACTTTCATTCCACCTTTCTACTTTCATTCGACCCTTCTACTTCAATTCCACCTTTCTACTTTCATTCCACCTTTCTCCTTCAATTCCTCCTTTCTACTTTCATTCCACCTTTCTACTTTCATTCGACCCTTCTACTTCAATTCCACCTTTCTACTTTCATTTCACCTTTCTACTTCATTCCACCCTTCTACTTCAATTCCACCTTTCTACTTTCATTCCTCCTTTCTACTTCAATTCCACTTTTCTACTTTCATTCCACCTTTCTACTATCATTCCTCCTTTCTACTTCAATTCCACTTTTCTACTTTCATTCCACCTTTCTACTTCATTCCACCTTTCTACTTCAATTCCACCTTTCTACTTTCATTCCACCTTTCTCCTTCAATTCCTCCTTTCTACTTTCATTCCACCTTTCTACTTTCATTCGACCCTTCTACTTCAATTCCACCTTTCTACTTTCATTTCACCTTTCTACTTCATTCCACCCTTCTACTTCAATTCCACCTTTCTACTTTCATTCCTCCTTTCTACTTCAATTCCACTTTTCTACTTTCATTCCACCTTTCTACTTTCATTCCACCTTTCTACTTTCATTCGACCCTTCTACTTCAATTCCACCTTTCTACTTTCATTCCACCTTTCTCCTTCAATTCCTCCTTTCTACTTTCATTCCACCTTTCTACTTTCATTCGACCCTTCTACTTCAATTCCACCTTTCTACTTTCATTTCACCTTTCTACTTCATTCCACCCTTCTACTTCAATTCCACCTTTCTACTTTCATTCCTCCTTTCTACTTCAATTCCACTTTTCTACTTTCATTCCACCTTTCTACTATCATTCCTCCTTTCTACTTCAATTCCACTTTTCTACTTTCATTCCACCTTTCTACTTCATTCCACCTTTCTACTTCAATTCCACCTTTCTACTTTTATTCCACCTTTCTACTTTTATTCCACCTTTCTACTTTCATTCCACCTTTCTACTTTCATTCCACCTTTCTACATTCATTCCACCTTTCTATTTCAATTCCACCTTTCTACTTTCATTCCAACTTTCTACTTCAATTCCTTCTTTCATTTTTCATTCCACCTTTCTACTTTCATTCCACCCTTCTACTTCAATTCCACCTTTCTACTTTCATTCCACCTTTCTACTTTCATTCCACCTTTCTATTTCAACTCCACCTTTCTACTTTCATTCCACCTTTCTACTTCAATACCTTTTTTCTACTTTCATTCCACCTTTCTACTTTCATTCCACCCTTCTTCTTCAATTCCACCTTTCTACTTTCATTCCACCTTTCTACTTCAATTCCACCTTTCTACTTTAATTCCACCTTTCTACTTTCATTCCTCCTTTCTACATCAATTCCACCTTTCTACTTTCATTCCTCCTTTCTACTTCAATTCCACCTTTCTTCTTTCATTTCACCTTTCTACTTTCATTCCACATTTCTACTTTCATTCCACCTTTCTACTTCAATTCCACCTTTCTACTTTCATTCCACCTTTCTAATTTCATTCCACCCTTCTACTTCAATTAATCCTTTCTATTTTCATTTAATTTCACCTTTCTACTTTCATTCCACATTTCTATTTTCATTCCACCTTTCTACTTCAATTCCACCTTTCTACTTTCATTCCACCTTTCTACTTTCATTCCACCCTTCTACTTCAATTCCACCTTTCTACTTTCATTCCACCTTCTTCTTCAATTCCACCTTTCTACTTTCATTCCACCTTTCTACTTCAATTAATCCTTTCTATTTTCATTTAATTTCACTTCTACTTGATTCCACCTTTCTACTTTCATTCAACCTTTCTACTTTCATTCCACCCTTCTACTTCAATTCCACTATTCTACTTTCATTCCACCTTTATACTTTCATTCCTCCTTTCTACTTCAATTCCACCTTTCTACTTTCATTCCTCCTTTCCACTTTTCTACTTTCATTCCATCTATCTAATTTCATTCCACCTTTCTACTTCAATTCCTTTTTTCTACTTCAATTCACCTTTCTAATTTCCTTCTTTCTTTCTACTTTCCTATTTCATTCCACCCGTCTACTTCAATTCCACCTTTCTACTTTCATTCCACCTTTCTACTTTCATTCTTCCTTTCTACATCAATTCCGACGTTCTACTTTCATTCCAACTTTTTACTTTCATTCCACCCTTCTACTTCAATTTTACCTTTCTACTTTCATTCCTCCTTTCTACTTCAATTCCACCTTTCTACTTTCATTCCAACTTTCTACTTTCATTCCACATTTCTACTTTCATTCCACTTTTCTACTTCAATTCCTTCTTTCTACTTCAATTCCACCTTTCTACTTTCATTCCACCTTTCTACTTTCATTCCACTTTTCTACTTCAATTCCACCTTTCTACTTCAATTAATCCTTTCTATTTTCATTTAATTTCACTGTCTACTTTATTCTACCTTTCTACTTTCATTCCACCCTCCTACTTCAATTCCTCCTTTCTACTTTCATTCCTCCTTTCTATTTCAATTCCTCCTTTCTACTTTCATTCCACCCTTCTACTTCAATTCCACCTTTCTACTTTCATTCCACCTTTCTACTTTCATTCCACCTTTCTATTTCAATTTCACCTTTCTACTTTCATTCCACCTTTCTACTTCAATTCCACCTTTCTACTTTCATTCCACCTTTCTACTTCATTCCACCTTTCTACTTTCAATTCCACCTTTCTACTTCATTCCACCTTTCTACTTTCATTCCTCCTTTCTACTTTCATTCCGCCTTTCTACTTCAATTCCACCTTTCTACTTTCATTCCTCCTTTCTACATCAATTCCGACGTTCTACTTTCATTCCACCTTTCTACTTTCATTCCACCCTTCTACTTCAATTCCTATTTTCTACTTCAATTCACCTTTCTAATTTCATTCCTCCTTTCTACTTTCCTTCCACCTTTCAACTTTCATTCCACCCGTCTACTTCATTTCCTCCTTTCTACTTTCATTCCACCTTTCTACTTCAATTCCACCTTTCTACTTTCATTCCACCTTTCTACTTCATTCCACCCTTCTACTTCAATTCCACCTTTCTACTTTCATTCCACCTTTCTACTTCAATTCCTTCTTTCTACTTTCATTCCACCCTTCTACTTCAATTTCTCCTTTCTTCTTCAATTCCACATTTGTACTTTCAATCCTTCTTTCTACATCAATTCCGCCTTTCTACTTTCATTCCTCCTTTCTACTTCAATTCCACTTTTCTACTTTCATTCCTCCTTTCTACTTCAATTCCACTTTTCTACTTTCATTCCACCTTTCTACTTCATTCCACCTTTCTACTTCAATTCCACCTTTCTACTTTTATTCCACCTTTCTACTTTCATTCCACCTTTCTACTTTCATTCCACCTTTCTACATTCATTCCACCTTTCTATTTCAATTCCACCTTTCTACTTTCATTCCACCTTTCTACTTCAATTCCTTCTTTCTACTTTCATTCCACCTTTCTACTTTCATTCCACCCTTCTACTTAAATTCCACCTTTCTACTTTCATTCCACCTTTCTACTTTCATTCCACCTTTCTATTTCAATTCCACCTTTCTACTTTCATTCCACCTTTCTACTTCAATTCCTTTTTTCTACTTTCATTCCACCTTTCTACTTTCATTCCACCCTTCTTCTTCAATTCCACCTTTCTACTTTCATTCAACCTTTCTATTTAAATTCCACCTTTCTACTTTCATTCCACCTTTCTACTTCAATTACTTCTTTCTACTTTCATTCCTCCTTTCTACTTTCATTCCACCTTTCTACTTTCATTCCACCCTTCTACTTCAATTTCACCTTTCTACTTTCATTTCACCTTTCTACTTTCTACTTTCATTCCACCTTTCTACTTCAATTACTTCTTTCTACTTTCATTCCTCCTTTCTACTTTCAATTCCACCTTTCTACTTTCATTCCTCCTTTCTACTTCAATTCCACTTTTCTACTTTCATTCCACCCTTCTACTTCAATTCCACCTTTCTACTTTCATTCTTCCTTTCCATTTCAATTCCTCCTTTCTACTTTCCTTCCACCTTTCTACTTCATTCCACCCTTCTACTTCAATTCCACCTTTCTACTTTCATTCCACCTTTCTACTTCATTCCACCCTTCTACTTCAATTCCACCTTTCTACTTTCATTCCTCCTTTCTACTTCAATTCCACTTTTCTACTTTCATTCCACCTTTCTACTTTCATTCCTCCTTCCTTCCTTTCTACTTCAATTCACCTTTCTAATTTCATTCCTCCTTTCTACTTTCCTTCCACCTTTCAACTTTCATTCCACCCGTCTACTTCAATTTCTCCTTTCTTCTTCAATTCCACATTTGTACTTTCAATACTTCTTTCTACATCAATTCCGCCTTTCTACTTTCATTCCTCCTTTCTACTTTCATTCCACCTTTCTACTTTCATTCCACCTTTCTACTTTCATTCCACCTTTCTACTTTCATTCCACCTTTCTACTTCAATTCCACCTTTCTACTTTCAATTCCACCTTTCTACTTTCATTCCACCTTTCTACTTCAATTCCACTTTTCTACTTTCATTCCACCTTTCTACTTCAATTCCACCTTTCTACTTTCATTCCACCTTTCTACTTCAATTCCACCTTTCTACTTTCATTCCACCTTTCTACTTTCATTCCACCTTTCTACTTCAATTCCACCTTTCTACTTTCATTCCACCTTTCTACTTTCAATTCCACCTTTCTACTTTCATTCCACCCTTCTACTTCAATTCCACCTTTCTACTTTCATTCCACCTTTCTACTTTCATTCCACCTTTCTACTTTCAATTCCACCTTTCTACTTTCATTCCACCTTCTACTTTCCTTCTACTTTCATTCCACCTTTCTACTTTCAATTCACCTTTCTACTTTCATTCCACCTTTCTACTTTCATTCCTCCTTTCTACTTTCATTCCACCTTTCTACTTTCATTCCACCCTTTCTACTTCAATTCCTCCTTTCTACTTTCATTCCACCTTTCTACTTTCATTCCACCTTTCTACTTTCAATTCCACCTTTCTACTTTCATTCCACCTTTCTACTTTCATTCCACTTCCACCTTTCTACTTTCAATCACCTTTCTACTTTCATTCCACCTTTCTACTTCAATTACTTCTTTCTACTTTCATTCCTCCTTTCTACTTTCATTCCACCTTTCTACTTTCATTCCACCCTTCTACTTCAATTCCTCCTTTCTACTTTCATTCCACCTTTCTACTTCATTCCACCCTTCTACTTCAATTCCACCTTTCTACTTTCATTCCACCTTTCTACTTTCATTCCACCCTTCTACTTCAATTCCACCTTTCTACTTTCATTCCTCCTTTCTACTTCAATTCCACTTTTCTACTTTCATTCCACCTTTCTACTTTCATTTCCACCTTTCTACTTTCATTCCACCTTTCTACTTTCATTCCACCTTTCTACTTCAATTCCTCCTTTCTACTTTTCATTTCTAATTCCTCACTTTCTACTTTCATTCCACCTTTCTACTTTCATTCCACCCTTCTACTTCAATTCCACCTTTCTACTTTCATTCCTCCTTTCTACTTTCAATTCCTCCTTTCTACTTTCAATTCCACCTTTCTACTTTCATTCCACCCTTCTACTTCAATTCCTCTTTTCTACTTCAATTCACCTTTCTAATTTCAATTCCTCCTTTCTACTTTCCTTCCACCTTTCTAACTTTCATTCCATCCTTCTACTTCAATTCCTCCTTTCTACTTTCATTCCACCTTTCTACTTCAATTCCACCTTTCTACTTCAATTCCACCTTTCTACTTTCATTCCACCTTTCTACTTCATTCCACCCTTCTACTTCAATTCCACCTTTCTACTTTCATTCCTCCTTTCTATTTCAATTCCACCTCTACTTTCATTCCACCTTTCTACTTTCATTCCACCTTCTACTTCATTCCTCTTTCTACTTCATTCCACCTTTCTAATTTCATTCCTCCTTTCTACTTTCATTCCACCTTTCTACTTTCATTCCACCCTTCTACTTCAATTCCACCTTTCTACTTTCATTCCTCCTTTCTACTTCAATTCCACTTTTCTACTTTCATTCCACCTTTCTACTTTCATTCCACCCTTCTACTTCAATTCCTCTTTTCTACTTCAATTCCACCTTTCTACTTTCATTCCTCCTTTCTACTTTCATTCCACCTTTTCTACTTTCATTCCACCCTTCTACTTAAATTCCTCTTTTCTACTTCAATTCACCTTTCTAATTTCATTCGTCCTTTCTACTTTCCTTACACCTTTCAACTTTCATTCCACCCGTCTACTTCAATTCCTCCTTTCTACTTCATTCCACCCTTCTACTTCAATTCCACCTTTCTACTTTCATTCCACCTTTCTACTTTCATTCGACCCTTCTACTTCAATTCCACCTTTCTACTTTCATTCCACCTTTCTCCTTCAATTCCTCCTTTCTACTTTCATTCCACCTTTCTACTTTCATTCGACCCTTCTACTTCAATTCCACCTTTCTACTTTCATTCCACCTTTCTACTTCATTCCACCCTTCTACTTCAATTCCACCTTTCTACTTTCATTCCTCCTTTCTACTTCAATTCCACTTTTCTACTTTCATTCCACCTTTCTACTATCATTCCTCCTTTCTACTTCAATTCCACTTTTCTACTTTCATTCCACCTTTCTACTTCATTCCACCTTTCTACTTCAATTCCACCTTTCTACTTTTATTCCACCTTTCTACTTTCATTCCACCTTTCTACTTTCATTCCACCTTTCTACATTCATTCCACCTTTCTATTTCAATTCCACCTTTCTACTTTCATTCCACCTTTCTACTTCAATTCCTTCTTTCTACTTTCATTCCACCTTTCTACTTTCATTCCACCCTTCTACTTCAATTCCACCTTTCTACTTTCATTCCACCTTTCTACTTTCATTCCACCTTTCTATTTCAACTCCACCTTTCTACTTTCATTCCTCCTTCTACTTCAATTCCACCTTTCTACTTTCATTCCACCTTTCTACTTTCATTCCACCTTTCTACTTTCATTCCACCTTTCTATTTCAACTCCACCTTTCTACTTTCATTCCTCCTTTCTACTTCAATTCCTTTTTTCTACTTTCATTCCACCTTTCTACTTTCATTCCACCCTTCTTCTTCAATTCCACCTTTCTACTTTCATTCAACCTTTCTATTTAAATTCCACCTTTCTACTTTCATTCCACCCTTCTTCTTCAATTCCACCTTTCTACTTTCATTCAACCTTTCTATTTAAATTCCACCTTTCTACTTTCATTCAACCTTTCTATTTAAATTCCACCTTTCTACTTTCATTCCACCTTTCTACTTCAATTACTTCTTTCTACTTTCATTCCTCCTTTCTACTTTCATTCCACCTTTCTACTTTCATTCCACCCTTCTACTTCAATTTCACCTTTCTACTTTCATTCCACCTTTCTACTTCAATTCCACTTTTCTACTTTCATTCCACCCTTCTACTTCAATTCCACCTTTCTACTTTCATTCCTCCTTTCTATTTCATTCCTCCTTTCTACTTCAATTCCACTTTTCTACTTTCATTCCACCCTTCTACTTTCATTCCTCCTTTCCATTTCAATTCCTCCTTTCTACTTTCCTTCCACCTTTCAACTTTCATTCCACCCGTCTACTTCATTTCCTCCTTTCTACTTTCATTCCACCTTTCTACTTCATTCCACCCTTCTACTTCAATTCCACCTTTCTACTTTCATTCCACCTTTCTACTTCATTCCACCCTTCTACTTCAATTCCACCTTTCTACTTTCATTCCTCCTTTCTACTTCAATTCCACTTTTCTACTTTCATTCCACCTTTCTACTTTCATTCCACCCTTCTACTTCAATTCCTCTTTTCTACTTCAATTCACCTTTCTAATTTCATTCCTCCTTTCTACTTTCCTTCCACCTTTCAACTTTCATTCCACCCGTCTACTTCAATTCCACCTTTCTACTTTCATTCCACCTTTCTACTTTCATTCCACTTTTCTACTTCAATTCCACCTTTCTACTTCAATTAATCCTTTCTATTTTCATTTAATTTCACTTTCTACTTTATTCTACCTTTCTACTTTCATTCCACCCTTCTACTTCAATTCCTCCTTTCTACTTTCATTCCTCCTTTCTATTTCAATTCCTCCTTTCTACTTTCATTCCACCCTTCTACTTCAATTCCACCTTTCTACTTTCATTCCTCCTTTCTATTTCAATTCCTCCTTTCTACTTTCCTTCCACCTTTCAACTTTCATTCCACCCGTCTACTTCATTTCCTCCTTTCTACTTTCATTCCACCTTTCTACTTCATTCCACCTTTCTACTTCAATTCCACCTTTCTACTTTCATTCCACCTTTCTACTTCATTCCACCCTTCTACTTCAATTCCACCTTTCTACTTTCATTCCACCTTTCTACTTCAATTCCTTCTTTCTACTTTCATTCTACCCTTCTACTTCAATTTCTCCTTTCTTCTTCAATTCCACATTTGTACTTTCATTCCTCCTTTCTACATCAATTCCGCCTTTCTACTTTCATTCCTCCTTTCTACTTCAATTCCACTTTTCTACTTTCATTCCACCTTTCTACTTCATTCCACCTTTCTACTTCAATTCCACCTTTCTACTTTTATTCCACCTTTCTACTTTCATTCCACCTTTCTACTTTCATTCCACCTTTCTACATTCATTCCACCTTTCTATTTCAATTCCACCTTTCTACTTTCATTCCACCTTTCTACTTCAATTCCTTCTTTCTACTTTCATTCCACCTTTCTACTTTCATTCCACCCTTCTACTTAAATTCCACCTTTCTACTTTCATTCCACCTTTCTACTTTCATTCCACCTTTCTATTTCAATTCCACCTTTCTACTTTCATTCCACCTTTCTACTTCAATTCCTTTTTCTACTTTCATTCCACCTTTCTACTTTCATTCCACCCTTCTTCTTCAATTCCACCTTTCTACTTTCATTCAACCTTTCTATTTAAATTCCACCTTTCTACTTTCATTCCACCTTTCTACTTCAATTACTTCTTTCTACTTTCATTCCTCCTTTCTACTTTCATTCCACCTTTCTACTTTAATTCCACCCGTCTACTTCATTTTCACCTTTCTACTTTCATTCCACCTTTCTACTTCAATTCCACTTTTCTACTTTCATTCCACCCTTCTACTTCAATTCCACCTTTCTACTTTCATTCATCCTTTCCATTTCAATTCCTCCTTTCTACTTTCCTTCCACCTTTCTACTTCATTCCACCCTTCTACTTCAATTCCACCTTTCTACTTTCATTCCACCTTTCTACTTCATTCCACCCTTCTACTTCAATTCCACCTTTCTACTTTCATTCCTCCTTTCTACTTCAATTCCACTTTTCTACTTTCATTCCACCTTTCTACTTTCATTCCACCCTTCTACTTCAATTCCTTCTTTCTACTTCAATTCACCTTTCTACTTTCATTCCTCCTTTCTACTTTCCTTCCACCTTTCTACTTTCATTCCACCTCTACTTCAATTCCTCCTTTCTACTTTCATTCCACTTTTCTACTTCAATTCCTTCTTTCTACTTCAATTCCACCTTTCTACTTTCATTCCACCTTTCTACTTTCATTCCACTTTTCTACTTCATTTCCACCTTTCTACTTCAATTAATCCTTTCTATTTTCATTTAATTTCACTTTCTACTTTATTCTACCTTTCTACTTTCATTCCACCCTTCTACTTCAATTCCTCCTTTCTACTTTCATTCCTCCTTTCTATTTCAATTCCTCCTTTCTACTTTCATTCCACCCTTCTACTTCAATTCCACCTTTCTACTTTCATTCCACATTTCTACTTTCATTCCACCTTTCTATTTCAATTCCACCTTTCTACTTTCATTCCACCCTTCTACTTCAATTCCTCTTTTCTACTTCAATTCCACCTTTCTACTTTCATTCCTCCTTTCTATTTCAATTCCTCCTTTCTACTTTCATTCCTCCTTTCTACTTCAATTCCACTTTTCTACTTTCATTCCACCCTTCTACTTCAATTCCACCTTTCTACTTTCATTCCTCCTTTCTATTTCAATTCCTCCTTTCAACTTTCATTCCACCCGTCTACTTCATTTCCTCCTTTCTACTTTCATTCCACCTTTCTACTTCATTCCACCCTTCTACTTCAATTCCACCTTTCTACTTTCATTCCACCTTTCTACTTCATTCCACCCTTCTACTTCAATTCCACCTTTCTACTTTCATTCCTCCTTTCTACTTCAATTCCACTTTTCTACTTTCATTCCACCTTTCTACTTTCATTCCACCCTTCTACTTCAATTCCTCTTTTCTACTTCAATTCACCTTTCTAATTTCATTCCTCCTTTCTACTTTCCTTCCACCTTTCAACTTTCATTCCACCTTTCTACTTTCAAATTCCTCCTTTCTACTTTCATTCCACCTTCCTACTTCATTCCACCTTTCTACTTCAATTCCACCTTTCTATTTTCATTCCACCTTTCTACTTCATTCCACCCTTCTACTTCAATTCCACCTTTCTACTTTCATTCCTCCTTTCTACTTCAATTCCACTTTTCTACTTTCATTCCACCTTTCTACTTTCATTCCACCCTTCTACTTCAATTCCTTCTTTCTACTTCAATTCACCTTTCTAATTTCATTCTTTCTTTCTACTTTCCTTACACCTTTCAACTTTCATTCCACCTTTCTACTTCAATTCCTCCTTTCTACTTTCATTCCACCCTTCTACTTCAATTCCACCTTTCTACTTTCATTCCACCTTTCTACTTTCATTCCTCCCTTTCTACTTCAATTCCACCTTTCTACTTTCATTCCACCTTTCTCCTTCAATTCCTCCTTTCTACTTTCATTCCACCTTTCTACTTCATTCGACCCTTCTACTTCAATTCCACCTTTCTACTTTCATTCCACCTTTCTACTTCATTCCACCCTTCTACTTCAATTCCACCTTTCTACTTTCATTCCTCCTTTCTACTTCAATTCCACTTTTCTACTTTCATTCCACCTTTCTACTATCATTCCTCCTTTCTACTTCAATTCCACTTTTCTACTTTCATTCCACCTTTCTACTTCATTCCACCTTTCTACTTCAATTCCACCTTTCTACTTTTATTCCACCTTTCTACTTTCATTCCACCTTTCTACTTTCATTCCACCTTTCTACATTCATTCCACCTTTCTATTTCAATTCCACCTTTCTACTTTCATTCCACCTTTCTACTTCAATTCCTTCTTTCTACTTTCATTCCACCTTTCTACTTTCATTCCACCCTTCTACTTCAATTCCACCTTTCTACTTTCATTCCACCTTTCTACTTTCATTCCACCTTTCTAATTCAACTCCACCTTTCTACTTTCATGCCTCCTTTCTACTTCAATTCCTTTTTTCTACTTTCATTCCACCTTTCTACTTTCATTCCACCCTTCTTCTTCAATTCCACCTTTCTACTTTCATTCCACCTTTCTATTTCAATTCCACCTTTCTACTTTCATTCCACCCTTCTTCTTCAATTCCACCTTTCTACTTTCATTCAACCTTTCTATTTAAATTCCACCTTTCTACTTTCATTCAACCTTTCTATTTAAATTCCACCTTTCTACTTTCATTCCACCTTTCTACTTCAATTACTTCTTTCTACTTTCATTCCTCCTTTCTACTTTCATTCCACCTTTCTACTTTCATTCCACCCTTCTACTTCAATTTCACCTTTCTACTTTCATTCCACCTTTCTACTTCAATTCCACTTTTCTACTTTCATTCCACCCTTCTACTTCAATTCCACCTTTCTACTTTCATTCCTCCTTTCTATTTCAATTCCTCCTTTCTACTTTCATTCCTCCTTTCTACTTCAATTCCACTTTTCTACTTTCATTCCACCCTTCTACTTTCATTCCTCCTTTCCATTTCAATTCCTCCTTTCTACTTTCCTTCCACCTTTCAACTTTCATTCCACCCGTCTACTTCATTTCCTCCTTTCTACTTTCATTCCACCTTTCTACTTCATTCCACCCTTCTACTTCAATTCCACCTTTCTACTTTCATTCCACCTTTCTACTTCATTCCACCCTTCTACTTCAATTCCACCTTTCTACTTTCATTCCTCCTTTCTACTTCAATTCCACTTTTCTACTTTCATTCCACCTTTCTACTTTCATTCCACCCTTCTACTTCAATTCCTCTTTTCTACTTCAATTCACCTTTCTAATTTCATTCCTCCTTTCTACTTTCCTTCCACCTTTCAACTTTCATTCCACCCGTCTACTTCAATTCCTCCTTTCTACTTTCATTCCACTTTTCTACTTCAATTCCTTCTTTCTACTTCAATTCCACCTTTCTACTTTCATTCCACCTTTCTACTTTCATTCCACTTTTCTACTTCAATTCCACCTTTCTACTTCAATTCACCTTTCTAATTTCCTTCTTTCTTTCTACTTTCCTTCCACCTTTCTAATTTCATTCCTCCTTTCTACTTCAATTCCAATTTTCTATTTTCATTTAATTTCACTTTCTACTTTATTCTACCTTTCTACTTTCATTCCACCCTTCTACTTCAATTCCTACTTTCTACTTTCATTCCTCCTTTCTATTTCAATTCCTCCTTTCTACTTTCATTCCACCCTTCTACTTCAATTCCACCTTTCTACTTCAATTCACCTTTCTAATTTCCTTCTTTCTTTCTACTTTCCTTCCACCTTTCTACTTTCATTCCACTTTTTCTACTTCAATTCCACCTTTCTACTTCAATTCACCTTTCTAATTTCCTTCTTTCTTTCTACTTTCCTTCCACCTTTCTAATTTCATTCCTCCTTTCTACTTCAATTAATCCTTTCTATTTTCATTTAATTTCACTTTCTACTTTATTCTACCTTTCTACTTTCATTCCACCCTTCTACTTCAATTCCTACTTTCTACTTTCATTCCTCCTTTCTATTTCAATTCCTCCTTTCTACTTTCATTCCACCCTTTCTACTTCAATTCCACCTTTCTACTTCAATTCACCTTTCTAATTTCCTTCTTTCTTTCTACTTTCCTTCCACCTTTCTAATTTCATTCCTCCTTTCTACTTCAATTCCAATTTTCTACTTTCATTCCACCCTTCTACTTCAATTCCACCTTTCTACTTTCATTCCTCCTTTCTATTTCAATTCCTCCTTTCTACTTTCCTTCCACCTTTCAACTTTCATTCCACCCGTCTACTTCATTTCCTCCTTTCTACTTTCATTCCACCTTTCTACTTCATTCCTCCTTTCTACTTCAATTCCACCTTTCTACTTTCATTCCACCTTTCTACTTCATTCCACCCTTCTACTTCAATTCCACCTTTCTACTTTCATTCCTCCTTTCTACTTCAATTCCACTTTTCTACTTTCATTCCACCTTTCTACTTTCATTCCACCCTTCTACTTCAATTCCTCTTTTCTACTTCAATTCACCTTTCTAATTTCATTCCTCCTTTCTACTTTCCTTCCACCTTTCAACTTTCATTCCACCCGTCTACTTCAATTCCTCCTTTCTACTTTCATTCTACTTTTCTACTTCAATTCCTTCTTTCTACTTCAATTCCACCTTTCTACTTTCATTCCACCTTTCTACTTTCATTCCACTTTTCTACTTCAATTCCACCTTTCTACTTCAATTCACCTTTCTAATTTCCTTCTTTCTTTCTACTTTCCTTCCACCTTTCTAATTTCATTCCTCCTTTCTACTTCAATTCCAATTTTCTATTTTCATTTAATTTCACTTTCTACTTTATTCTACCTTTCTACTTTCATTCCACCCTTCTACTTCAATTCCTACTTTCTACTTTCATTCCTCCTTTCTATTTCAATTCCTCCTTTCTACTTTCATTCCACCCTTCTACTTCAATTCCACCTTTCTACTTCAATTCACCTTTCTAATTTCCTTCTTTCTTTCTACTTTCCTTCCACCTTTCTACTTTCATTCCACTTTTCTACTTCAATTCCACCTTTCTACTTCAATTCACCTTTCTAATTTCCTTCTTTCTTTCTACTTTCCTTCCACCTTTCTAATTTCATTCCTCCTTTCTACTTCAATTAATCCTTTCTATTTTCATTTAATTTCACTTTCTACTTTATTCTACCTTTCTACTTTCATTCCACCCTTCTACTTCAATTCCTACTTTCTACTTTCATTCCTCCTTTCTATTTCAATTCCACCTTTCTACTTTCATTCCACCCTTCTACTTCAATTCCACCTTTCTACTTCAATTCACCTTTCTAATTTCCTTCTTTCTTTCTACTTTCCTTCCACCTTTCTAATTTCATTCCTCCTTTCTACTTCAATTCCAATTTTCTACTTTCATTCCACCCTTCTACTTCAATTCCACCTTTCTACTTTCATTCCTCCTTTCTATTTCAATTCCTCCTTTCTACTTTCCTTCCATCTTTCAACTTTCATTCCACCCGTCTACTTCATTTCCTCCTTTCTACTTTCATTCCACCTTTCTACTTCATTCCTCCTTTCTACTTCAATTCCACCTTTCTACTTTCATTCCACCTTTCTACTTCATTCCACCCTTCTACTTCAATTCCACCTTTCTACTTTCATTCCTCCTTTCTACTTCAATTCCACTTTTCTACTTTCATTCCACCTTTCTACTTTCATTCCACCCTTCTACTTCAATTCCTCTTTTCTACTTCAATTCACCTTTCTAATTTCATTCCTCCTTTCTACTTTCCTTCCACCTTTCAACTTTCATTCCACCCGTCTACTTCAATTCCTCCTTTCTACTTTCATTCCACTTTTCTACTTCAATTCCTTCTTTCTACTTCAATTCCACCTTTCTACTTTCATTCCACCTTTCTACTTTCATTCCACTTTTCTACTTCAATTCCACCTTTCTACTTCAATTAATCCTTTCTATTTTCATTTAATTTCACTTTCTACTTTATTCTACCTTTCTACTTTCATTCCACCCTTCTACTTCAATTCCTCCTTTCTACTTTCATTCCTCCTTTCTATTTCAATTCCTCCTTTCTACTTTCATTCCACCCTTCTACTTCAATTCCACCTTTCTACTTCAATTCACCTTTCTAATTTCCTTCTTTCTTTCTACTTTCCTTCCACCTTTCTAATTTCATTCTACCCGTCTACTTCAATTCCTCCTTTCTACTTTCATTCCACCTTTCTACTTCATTCCACCCTTCTACTTCAATTCCACCTTTCTACTTTCATTCCTCCTTTCTATTTCAATTCCTCCTTTCTACTTTCCTTCCACCTTTCAACTTTCATTCCACCCGTCTACTTCATTTCCTCCTTTCTACTTTCATTCCACCTTTCTACTTCATTCCTCCTTTCTACTTCAATTCCACCTTTCTACTTTCATTCCACCTTTCTACTTCATTCCACCCTTCTACTTCAATTCCACCTTTCTACTTTCATTCCTCCTTTCTACTTCAATTCCACTTTTCTACTTTCATTCCACCTTTCTACTTTCATTCCACCCTTCTACTTCAATTCCTCTTTTCTACTTCAATTCACCTTTCTAATTTCATTCCTCCTTTCTACTTTCCTTCCACCTTTCAACTTTCATTCCACCCGTCTACTTCACAATTCCTCCTTTCTACTTTCATTCCACTTTTCTACTTCAATTCCTTCTTTCTACTTCAATTCCACCTTTCTACTTTCATTCCACCTTTCTACTTTCATTCCACTTTTCTACTTCAATTCCACCTTTCTACTTCAATTAATCCTTTCTATTTTCATTTAATTTCACTTTCTACTTTATTCTACCTTTCTACTTTCATTCCACCCTTCTACTTCAATTCCTCCTTTCTACTTTCATTCCTCCTTTCTATTTCAATTCCTCCTTTCTACTTTCATTCCACCCTTCTACTTCAATTCCACCTTTCTACTTCAATTCACCTTTCTAATTTCCTTCTTTCTTTCTACTTTCCTTCCACCTTTCTAATTTCATTCTACCCGTCTACTTCAATTCCTCCTTTCTACTTTCATTCCACCTTTCTACTTCATTCCACCCTTCTACTTCAATTCCACCTTTCTACTTTCATTCCTCCTTTCTATTTCAATTCCTCCTTTCTACTTTCATTCCTCCTTTCTACTTCAATTCCACTTTTCTACTTTCATTCCACCCTTCTACTTCAATTCCACCTTTCTACTTTCATTCCTCCTTTCTATTTCAATTCCTCCTTTCTACTTTCCTTCCACCTTTCAACTTTCATTCCACCCGTCTACTTCATTTCCTCCTTTCTACTTTCATTCCACCTTTCTACTTCATTCCACCTTTCTACTTCAATTCCACCTTTCTACTTTCATTCCACCTTTCTACTTCATTCCACCCTTCTACTTCAATTCCACCTTTCTACTTTCATTCCTCCTTTCTACTTCAATTCCACTTTTCTACTTTCATTCCACCTTTCTACTTTCATTCCACCCTTCTACTTCAATTCCTCTTTTCTACTTCAATTCACCTTTCTAATTTCATTCCTCCTTTCTACTTTCCTTACACCTTTCAACTTTCATTCCACCCGTCTACTTCAATTCCTCCTTTCTACTTCATTCCACCCTTCTACTTCAATTCCACCTTTCTACTTTCATTCCACCTTTCTACTTTCATTCGACCCTTCTACTTCAATTCCACCTTTCTACTTTCATTCCACCTTTCTCCTTCAATTCCTCCTTTCTACTTTCATTCCACCTTTCTACTTTCATTCGACCCTTCTACTTCAATTCCACCTTTCTACTTTCATTCCACCTTTCTACTTCATTCCACCCTTCTACTTCAATTCCACCTTTCTACTTTCATTCCTCCTTTCTACTTCAATTCCACTTTTCTACTTTCATTCCACCTTTCTACTTTCATTCCACCCTTCTACTTCAATTCCTCTTTTCTACTTCAATTCACCTTTCTAATTTCATTCCTCCTTTCTACTTTCCTTCCACCTTTCAACTTTCATTCCACCCGTCTACTTCAATTCCTCCTTTCTACTTTCATTCCACCTTCCTACTTCATTCCACCTTTCTACTTCAATTCCACCTTTCTATTTTCATTCCACCTTTCTACTTCATTCCACCCTTCTACTTCAATTCCACCTTTCTACTTTCATTCCTCCTTTCTACTTCAATTCCACTTTTCTACTTTCATTCCACCTTTCTACTTTCATTCCACCCTTCTACTTCAATTCCTCTTTTCTACTTCAATTCACCTTTCTAATTTCATTCCTCCTTTCCTACTTTCCTTACACCTTTCAACTTTCATTCCACCCGTCTACTTCAATTCCTCCTTTCTACTTCATTCCACCCTTCTACTTCAATTCCACCTTTCTACTTTCATTCCACCTTTCTACTTTCATTCGACCCTTCTACTTCAATTCCACCTTTCTACTTTCATTCCACCTTTCTCCTTCAATACCTCCTTTCTACTTTCATTCCACCTTTCTACTTTCATTCGACCCTTCTACTTTAATTCCACCTTTCTACTTTCATTCCACCCTTTACTTCAATTCCTCCTTTGTACTTCAATTCCACCTTTCTACTTTCATTCCACCTTTCTCCTTCAATTCCTCCTTTCTACTTTCATTCCACCTTTCTACTTTCATTCGACCCTTCTACTTCAATTTCACCTTTCTACTTTCATTCCACCCTTCTACTTCAATTTCACCTTTCTACTTTCTTTCCTCTTTTCTACTTCAATTCCACCTTTCTACTTTCATTCCACCCTTCTACTTCAATTCCTATTTTCTACTTCAATTCCACCTTTCTACTTTCATTCCTCCTTTCCAATTTTCGTTCCACCTTTCTACTTTCATTCCACCTTTTTACTTCAATTCCCCCTTTCTACTTTCATTCCACCTTTCTACTTTCATTCCACCCTTCTACTTCAATTCCTCCTTTCTACTTTCATTCTCTCTCTCCTCCCTCCTTGTTCCTCTCTTGCCCCTGTCACAGATTTTGAAGTCGCACGAAGGGTGACATCATGAGAGCATATGTCCAACTCACCTTTGTTACACCCCTTTTCTCTCTCCCTCCTATTGGCTTATACTCCTCTCTTTATACAGTATGGGGTTAGTGGTGTTATTTATTTGGTGACTGAGGCAGATATATAAAGTGAGAGTTCATACCACTTGAATTATTCCACAGTTGGAATTGAAATGTTACAGCCTGAATTCAAAATTAATTCAATAAAAAAAAATTAACACCAATCTACAAACAATGTCTTATAATGACAAAGTGAAAGCATGTTTTTAGAAATGTTTGCATGTTTATTAGCTAAGTATGAAATACAAAATGAAAAGCATTCACACCCCTGAGTCAATACTTTGTAGAAGCACCTTTGATTACAACTGTGAGTCTTTCTGGGAAAGTCTTTAAGAGCTTTCCACAACTGTATTATGCAACTTTTCAAAATTCTTCAAGATCTGTCAAATTGTTTGTTCATCATTGCTAGACAAAAAATGGCAGGTCTTGCCAAAGATTTTCAAGTAGATTTAGGTCAAAACTGTAACTTGGCCATTCAGGAACATTCACTGTCTTCTTTGTAAGCAACTCCAGTGTAGATTTGGCCTTGTGTTTTAGATTATTGTCCTGCTGAAAGGGGAATTCATCTCCAAGTGTTTGATGGAACCGAGACTGAACTAAGTTTTCCTCTAGGATTTTGCCTATGCTTAGCTCCATTCCATTTATTTTTTATCCTGAAAAACTCCCCAGTCCTTAACGATTACAAGCGTACCCATAACATTATGCAGCTACCACTATGCTTGAAAATGTGGAGTGGTAGTCAGTAATGTGTTGAATTTGCCCCTAACATAACATTTTGTATTCAGAACAAAAAGTTAATTGCTTTGACACATTTTTTGTAGTGCCTTGTTGCAAACAGGATGCATGTTTGGAATATTTTTATTCTTTTCACTCTGTCAATTGAGTTAGTATGGTGGAGTAACTACAATGATGTTGATCCATCCTCAGTTTTCCCCTATCACAGCCATTAAACTCTGTTACTGTTTTAAAGTCACCATTGGCCACATGCTGAAATCCCTAAGTGATTTTGTTCCTCTCCGGCAAATGAGTCAGGAAGGACGCTTGTTTTTTGTAGTGACTGGGTCTAATGATACACCATCCAAAGTGTAATTAATAATGTCACCATGCTCAAAGAGATATTCAATGTCTGCCTTTGTTTTTACCCATCTACCAACAGGTGCCCTTCTTTGTGAGGCATTGGAAAATCTCTCTGGTCTTTGTGGTTGAATCTGTGTTTGAAATTCACTGTTCGACTGAGGGACCTTACAGGATAATTGCATATGTGGGGTACAGAGATGAGGTAGTCATTCAAAAATAATGTTAAACACTATTATTGCACACAAAGTGAGTCCATGCAACTTATTATGTGACTTGTTAAGCACATTTTTACTCCTGAACTTACTTAGGCTTGCCCTAACAAAGAGGTCGATAAAACAAATATTTTAAAAATTATTCCACTTTTCAATTATAGGGTAATGTGTGTAGGCCAGTGACAAAAAAATCTCAATTTAATCATTTTTTAATTCAGGCAGTAACACAACAAAATGTGGATCAAGGGCTGTGAATACTTTCTGAAAGCGCTGTATATATTTCCACTGCACATCACTCTCCTGACACTCCTGAATGTGTTTCTGGCTTTTTGGCATTCAAGCTTTGCCTGTGAAAAATGCTCCAAGCTATGTGGCATTCTATTTAAATCTACACACCTGTAACACACCTGTAACACACCTGTAACACACCTGTAACACACCTGTAACATACAAAATCGAAATATGACCTTGGCTTGCTGTCTGTCAGTTGAGGAAAGAGACAAAAACAAACTGGATCAACATTTCACAGATCAAATACCACTGATAAACTACTGTAACAAACCAAACTACTGTTCCTATTAGAAATTACCATTACAATTTTTCATGTATGTATGCCTGTGTGTTCAGCACAAGGACACATGGGAGCAATTAGGGACCAATGAAATGTTGTCTCTGATGATGATGATGATGATCCCGGAACATTAGATTAGACGTTAATATCCCAAATTAGAGGGATTACACCAGTGGAAAGACAAATGTTCCTCGCCTCGCCTCCTTTTTTTCATCCCTTTCCTCCCCGTCCTCCTTCGCTTGACTCCCCCCACAGCTCTCATCCCTCTCTCTTTCTCTTTCTCCTTCCCCCTGAATCCCCCTGCCCCCCTGCCCCCCATCCTCCAACACCCCCACATCACTCATGGGTCATCAGCATGAAGAAAGGGAGATTTAACGGCTAGCCTGGCCCTGGAGAAGGGACTATGAATGAAGGGGGGAGAGGGGGGGAGGGACCATCATTCACACACACACACACACACACACACACACACACACACACACACACACACACACACACACACACACACACACACCAACTGCGTCTCTGAGAATTACAAACTTTAGCATGCCCCTAGCCCCCTTCCTTCCCGTCCCGCTTTTCTGTTCCAAGAGAGAACAGAGAGCCAAGATAAAATCAAATCAAATTGTATTGGTCGCCTACACATATTTTGCACGTTATCGCAGGTTGATGATGAATTGTCATGGAAACCACACATAAAGATATTAACCTTTAAAGTCGCCAAAAATACGGGACACTTGGCAAAATGAGATATCTCCTAAACAGAAGCACTGCTCTCAGTCTCTACAGCACAATGATCTTCCCATTTAACCATTACTGTAACATTATACAGGGCATTCGGAAAGTACTCAGATCCCTTGACTTGTTCCACATTTTGTTACGTTACAGCCTTATTCTAAAATGGATTAAATTGTTTTTTATCCTCATCAATCTACACACAATACCCCATAATGACAAAGCAAAAACAGGCTTTTAGATATTCAGACACTTTACTCAGTACTTTGTTGAAGCACCTTTGGCAGTGATTGCAGCCTCGAATCGTATTGGGTATGACGCTACAAGCTTGGCACACCTGTATTTGGGCAGTTTCTCCCATTCTTCTCTTCTCAAGCTCTGTCAGGTTGGATAGGGAGCGTTGCTGCACAGCTATTTTCCGGTCTCTCCAGAAATGTTAGATCGGGTTCAAGTCCGGGCTCTGGCCGGGCTCTGGCTGGGCTCTGGTTTGTCCCGAAGCCACTCCTGCGTTGTCTGTGTGCTTAGGGTTGTTGTCCTGTTGCAAGGTAAACCTTCGCCCCAGTCTGAGGTCCTGAGCGCTCTGGAGCAGGTTTTCATCAAGGATCTCTCTGTAATTTGCTCCGTTCATCTTTCCCTCGATCCTGACTAGTCTCCCAGTCCCTGCCACTGAAAAACATCCCCACAGCATGATGCTGCCAACACCATGCTTCACCGTAAGGATGGTGCCAGGTTTCCTCCTGACGTGGCGCTTTGCATTCAGGCCAAAGAGTTCAATCTTGGTTTCATCAGACCAGAGAATTTTGTTTCTCATGGTCTGAGAGTCCTTTAGGTACCTTTTAGCAATATGGACAATTCCTTCTATGGACAATTCCTTCGGCCTCATGGCTTGGTTTCTGTTCTGACATGCACTGTCAATTGTGGGATAAAAAAATAACAAAAATCTATCGCCCGCGGGAAACGCTCTGTAAGAATAATATCATCTGCCGGTTTTAGAGACCATTCAGCACCACTTTTCAAAAAATTTGTACTCCTGAATATTTATTAAATTAATTATTTTCAAGTTGCTCAATTTGTTTATGGCACTTTATCACTTATTATCCTTATTCTTCAAAAACTATTTTACAGCTACAGATGAATTCCATAACTACTCAAAAAGAAACAGACAACAGCTATGTCACCCATATTCAAGAACAACCAATTCTCAATTCTGATTGACCTACAGAGGCCCTGTGATTTGAAAATCATTCCCGCCTGATTTTGACAAGCTATCCCCGTCTAGGTTACTCCACAAGTTATATTGGATGAGCCATGACTAGAATACAGTATATACATATGAAGTGGGTAAAACAGTATGTAAACATTAATAAAGGGATCCGCGTTCAATGTCTACATACATAGGGCAGCAGTCTCTATCGTGCAGGGTAGAGTACCCGGTGTTATGACGGCTAATGACAGTGTGTAAGGTTCAGGGCAGTGTACTGAGCGGAGGCCGGCTAGTGTTGACTGTTTAACAGTCTGATGGCCTGGAGATAGAAGCTGTTTATCAGTCTCTCAGTCCAAGATTTAACGCACCTGTACGGTCTCCGCCTTCTAGATGGTAGCGGGGTAAACAGGCCGTGGCTCGGGTGGCTGAGGTCCTTGATAATCTTCTTGGCCTTCCTGTGACACCGGGTGCTGTAGATGTCCTGGATGGCAGGCAGTGTGCACCCAGTGATGTGTTGGACTGACCGCACCACCCTCTGGAGAGCGCTACAGTTGCGGACGGTGCAATTGCCATACCAGGCTTTGATACAGCAAGACAGGAGGTTCTCAATGGTGCATCTGTAGAAGTTTGTGAGGGTCTAAGGGGCAAAGTCGAATTTATTCAGGTTCCTGAAGTTAATGAGGCACTGTTGCGCCTTCTCCACCACACTGTCTGTGTGGCTGGACCACTTTAGGTTCCCGAAGGAACTTGAAGCATTTCACCCTATCCACTGCGGTCCTGTCGATATGGATGGCGGCGTGCTATCTTTGATGTCTCCTGAAGTCAATGATCAGCTCTTTTGTTTTGTTGACGGTGAGACAGAGTTTATTTTCCTAGCACCACTCCGCCAGGGCCCTCACCTCCTCCCTGTAAGCTGTCTCAAGGTTATTGGTAATCAGGGCTGTCACTGTTGTGTCGTCAGCAAACTTGATGATTTAGTTGGAGACGTGTGTGGCCACGCAGCCATGGGTGAACAGGGAGTGCAGGAGGGGGCTGAGCACACACCCTTGGGGGGCCCCCGTGTTGAGGATCAGCAAAGCGGAGGAGTTGTTGCCTACCTTCACCACCTGGGCTCGGCCCATGAGGAAGTCCAGGACCCAGTTGCTCAGAGCAGGGTTTAGACCCAGGCCCCCGAGCTTAAGGCTGAGCTGTAGTCGATGAACAGCATTCTTACATAGGTATTCCTCTTGTCCAAATGGGATAGGGCAGTGCGCAGCGCTATGGTGATTGCATCATCTGTGGAACTGTAGGTGCGGTATGCACATTTTTGTGGGTCTATGGTGTCGGGTAAGGTGGAGGTGATACGATCCTTAAATAGTCGCATTTGATGGTGAGGTAATCCAGATCGGGAGAAAAAAGAACTTGAGTTTCTGTATGTTACCACAATCACACCATGAGTAGTTAATCATGAAGCATACACCTCCACCTGTCTTTTTCCTTGAGATTTCTTTCTTCCTGTCCGCGTATGGTACAGTCCCTGATGTCTCCTTCTAAGGAGATCCTCGCCCTGAGCTCGTCTAATTTATTGTCCAGGGACTGAACATTAGAGAGTAATATACTCAAAATCGGTAGATGGTGTGCATGCCTCCTGAGTCTGACTAAAAGCCCACTCCTTATTCCTCTTCTCCAGCGACAGCGTATTGGAGCAGCCCCTGGGATGAATAGAATTGCCTAGTGAAGTTCAAACATAGGATCCAATTCAGGGAAGTAGAATTTCTGTTTGAAATGCTGATGAGTGACCGACAATCTAATATCCCAAAGTTATTATCAACTGTGGGTAATAATAAAATAAACGTTCTGTGCAAATAATGTAAGAAATAACACCAAAAAATAAAGAATATTGCAAAGTTGGCTAGGAACTAGAAACAGGGTGGCCATGTCTTTCGGAGCCATCGTGTCTGAGATGAGGAACAGAGACCGAAAAGCTTAACAACACACACACACTGAAAGTTTGAATAATCATGTAAATGACCCTGATTTATTTCCATACTTTTATGAAGCTACCAAATTGAACAGTTTATTTATTAGTGGATAGCGTTGCAAGGTATGTGTTACGAGAGGCCTATATTCCACATCTCCTCTCTAACCCACTAGTTAGCTGCGAAGCAGAATCAGAACAGAGTAAGGGACTTGTAGGATTGCTACTCTGATCAGTAACACTACTAAAACAAAATGCATTTAGTGGACACTAAACTCAATTATACAGTAAAGCCTTCTGGAGCAGGAAGCTCACCAAAGGGACTCTTTATGAGGAGAAGGCCCAATAAGGAGCTCTGATGCAGGGATAGGACGCACGCACACACACAAACAGAGGGATGAGATGGGACGGGGCCATGGGTGGGAAGGGAGGGAAGGAGGGCCATGAATACTGACAGAAACCGATCACATCACCCAGGAACACTGCATAGCTCAACACAAGGCTCTACTGCACTGGCATTCAAGCCTTTCATTACATTTAGGCACGCACACACATACACACTTCGATACACCCCGCCACATTCCATCTGCCCCCGAAGACCCAATGTTGTCTTCAGAAGAGAATAGTACAGATACTAGAGAGACAGTGGTGGAGGACAATACATGATCTAAGTCTCTCTACAGTCTGAAGAGTGTACGATGATATGTATAATATGATGAATGACTGACTAACTGTTTAACATGATGAATGACTGTATAACTGTCAAATATGATGAATAACTGTCTAAAATGACGAATGACTGTCTAACTGTCTAATATGATGAATGACAGTCTAAAATGATGAATGACTGTCTAACTGTCTAATATGATGAATGACTGTCTAACTGTCTAATATGATGAATAACTGTCTAAAATGATGAATGACTGTTTAACTGGCTAGTACAATTTATGACTGTCTTACTGTCTAATATGATGATTGACTGTCTAACTGTCTAATATGATGAATGACTGTCTAACTGTTAAATATGATGAATAACACTCTTACAGTCTAATATGATGAATTACTGTCAAACTGTCTAATATGATGAACAACGGTCTTACAGTCTAATGTGATGAATAAATGTCTAACTGTCTAATTTGATGAATGACTGTCTAACTGTCTAATATGATGAATAACAGTCTAAAATTATGAATGACTATCTAACTGTCTAATATGATGAATGACTGTCTAACACTCTAATATGATGAATGACTGTCAAACCGTCTAATATTTTTGACTGTCAAACTGTCTAATATTATGAATGACTGTCTAACTGTCTAATATGATGATTGACTGTCTAACTGTCTAATATGATGAATAACTGTCTAAAATGATGAATGACTGTCTAACTGGCTAATATGATGAATGACTGTCAAACTGTCTAATATGATGAATGACTGTCAAACCGTCTAATATGATGAATGACTGTCTAACTGTCTAATATGATGAATAACTGTCAAACTGTCTAATATGATGAATAACTGTCTAAAATGATGAATGACTGTTTAACTGGCTAATACGATTTATGACTGTCTTATTGTTAAATATGATGAATGACTGTCTAACTGGCTAATATGATGAATGACTAGCTGTCTAATATGATGAATGACTGTTTAACTGTCTAATATGATGAATGACTTTTTAAATGTCTAATATGATGAATGACTGTCTAACTGTCTAATATGATGAATGACTGTCTAACTGTCTAATATGATGAATGACTGTCTAACTGTCTAATATGATGATTGACTGTCAAACTGTCTAATATGATGAATAACTGTCTAAAATTATGAATGACTGTCTAACTGTCTAATATGATGAATGACTGTCAAACCGTCTAGAATGATGAATGACTGTCTAACTGTCTAATATGATGAATAACTGTCAAACTGTCTAATATGATGAATACCTGTCTAAAATTATGAATGACTGTTTAACTGGCTAATACGATTTATGACTGTCTAACTGTTTAATATGATGAATGACACTCTTACAGTCTAATATGATGAATGACTGTCTAAATGTCTAATATGATGAACAACTGTCTTAGTGTCTAATATGATGAATAACTGTCTAATATGATGAATGACTGTTTAACTGGCTAATCCGATTTATGACTGTCTTACTGTCTAATATGATGAATGACTGTTTAACTGTCTAATATGATGAATGACTTTCTTACTGTCTGATATGATGAATTACTTTTTAAATGTCTAATATGATGAATGACTGTCTAACTGTCTAATATGATGAATGACTGTCTAACTGGTTAATATGATGAATGAATGTCTAACTGTCTAATATGATGAATAACTGTCAAACTGTCTAATATGATGAATACCTGTCTAAAATGATGAATGACTGTTTAACTGGCTAATACGATTTATGCCTGTCTAACTGTTTAATATGATGAATGACACTCTTACAGTCTAATATGATGAATGACTGTCTAACTGTCTAATATGATGAATGACACTCATACGGTTTAATATTATGAATGACTGTCTATTTGTCAAATATGATGAATGACTGTCTTACTGTCAAATATGATGAATGATTGCCTAACTGGCTAATATGATGAATGACTGTCTAACTGTCTAATATGATGAATAACTGTCTAAAATTATGAATGACTGTCTAACTGTCTAATATGATGAATGACTGTCAAACCGTCTAGAATGATGAATGACTGTCTAACTGTCTAATATGATGAATAACTGTCAAACTGTCTAATATGATGAATACCTGTCTAAAATTATGAATGACTGTTTAACTGGCTAATACGATTTATGCCTGTCTAACTGTTTAATATGATGAATGACACTCTTACAGTCTAATATGATGAATGACTGTCTAACTGTCTAATATGATGAATAACTGTCTTATTGTTAAACATGATGAATGACTGTCTAACTGGTTAATATGATGAATGACTGTCTAACTGTCTAATATGATGAATGATTGCCTAACTGTCTAATAAGATGAATGACTGTCTAACTGTCTAATATGATGAATGACTGTCTAACTGTCTAATATGATGAATAACTGTCTAATATGATGAATGACTGTCAAACCGTCTAATATGATGAATGACTGTCTAATATGATGAATAACTGTCTAATATGATGAACAACTGTCTTACTGTCTAATATGATGAATGACTGTCTAACTCTCTAATATGATGAATGACACTCTTACAGTCTAATATGATGAATGACTGTCTAACTGTCTAATATGATGAATGACACTCTTACAGTCTAATATGATGAATGACTGTCTAACTGTCTAATATGATGAACAACTGTCTTAGTGTCTAATATGATGAATAACTGTCTAATATGATGAATGACTGTTTAACTGGCTAATACGATTTATGACTGTCTTACTGTCTAATATGATGATTGATTGCCTAACTGTCTAATATGATGAATAACTGTCTAATATGATGAATGACTGTTTAACTGTCTAATATGATGAATGACTTTCTTACTGTCTAAAATGATGAATGACTGTCTAACTGTCTAATATGATGAATGACTGTCAAACCGTCTAGTATGATGAATGACTGTCTAACTGTCTAATATGATGAATAACTGTCAAACTGTCAAATATGATGAATAACTGTCTAAAATGATGAATGACTGTATAACTGGCTAATACGATTTATGGCTGTCTTATTGTTAAATATGATGAATGACTGTCTAACTGGTTAATATGATGAATGACTGTCTAACTGTTTAATATGATGAATGACAGTCTTACAGTCTAATATGATGAATAACTGTCTAACTGTCTAATATGATGAATGACACTCTTACAGTCTAATATGATGAATGACTGTCTAACTGTCTAATATGATGAATAACTGTCTAATATGATGAACAACTGTCTTACTGTCTAATATGATGAATAACTGTCTAATATGATGAATGACTGTTTAACTGGCTAATACGATTTATGACTGTCTTAATGTCTAATATGATGATTGACTGTCTAACTGGCTAATATGATGAATGACTAGCTGTCTAATATGATGAATGACTGTTTAACTGTCTAATATGATGAATTACTTTCTTACTGTCTGATATGATGAATTACTTTTTAAATGTCTAATATGATGAATGACTGTCTAACTGTCTATTATGATGAATGACTGTCTAAATGTCTAATATAATGAACAACTGTCTTAGTGTCTAATATGATGAATAACTGTCTAATATGATGAATGACTGTCAAACCATCTAACATGATGAATGACTGTCTAACTGTCTAATATGATGAATAACTGTCTAATATGATGAATAACTGTCTAATATGATGAATGACTGTTTAACTGGCTAATACGATTTATGACTGTCTTACTGTCTAATATGATGATTGACTGTCTAACTGGCTAATATGATGAATGACTACCTGTCTAATATGATGAATGACTGTTTAACTGTCTAATATGATGAATGACTGTCTAAATGTCTAATATGATGAACAACTGTCTTAGTGTCTAATATGATGAATGACTGTCTAATATGATGAATGACTGTCTAACTGTCTAATATGATGAATGAAGGTCTAAAATGATGAATGACTGTCTAACTGTCTAATTTGATGAATGAAGGTCTAAAATGATGAATGACTGTCTAACTGTCTAATATGATGAATGACTGTCTAACTGTCTAATATGATGAATAACTGTCTAAAATGATGAATGACTGTCTAACTGTCTAAAATGATGAATGACTGTCTAAAATGATGAATGACTGTCTAACTGTCTAATATGATGAATGACTGTCAAACCGTCTAGTATGATGAATGACTGTCTAACTGTCTAATATGATGAATAACTGTCAAACTGTCAAATATGATGAATAACTGTCTAAAATGATGAATGACTGTATAACTGGCTAATACGATTTATGACTGTCTTATTGTTAAATATCATGAATGACTGTCTAACTGGTTAATATGATGAATGACTGTCTAACTGTTTAATATGATGAATGACACTCTTACAGTCTAATATGATGAATGACTGTCTAACTGTCTAATATGATGAATGACACTCTTACAGTCTAATATGATGAATGACTGTCTAACTGTCTAATATGATGAATAACTGTCTAATATGATGAATGATTGCCTAACTGTCTAATAAGATGAATGACTGTCTAACTGGCTAATACGATTTATTGTTAAATATGATGAATGACTGTCTAACTGTCTAATATGATGAATGACTGTCTAACTGTCTAATATGATGAATAACTGTCTTACTGTCTAATATGATGAATGACACTCATACGGTTTAATATTATGAATGACTGTCTAATTGTCAAATATGATGAATGACTGTCTTACTGTCAAATATGATGAATGATTGCCTAACTGGCTAATATGATGAATGACTGTCTAACTGTCTAATATGATGAATGACACTCTTACGGTCTAATATGATGAATGACTGTCTAACTGTCTAATATGATGAATGACTGTCTAACTGTCTAATATGATGAATGACTGTCTAAAATGATGAATGACTGTCTAACTGTCTAATATGATGAATGAAGGTCTAAAATGATGAATGACTGTCTAACTGTCTAATTTGATGAATGAAGGTCTAAAATGATGAATGACTGTCTAACTGTCTAATATGATGAATGACTGTCTAACTGTCTAATATGATGAATAACTGTCTAAAATGATGAATGACTGTCTAACTGTCTAAAATGATGAATGACTGTCTAAAATGATGAATGACTGTCTAACTGTCTAATATGATGAATGACTGTCAAACCGTCTAGTATGATGAATGACTGACTAACTGTCTAATATGATGATTGACTGTCTAACTGTCTAATATGATGAATAACAGTCTAATATGATGAATGACTGTTTAACTGTCTAATATGATGAATGACTTTCTTACTGTCTGATATGATGAATGACTTTTTAAATGTCTAATATGATGAATGACTGTCTAACTGTCTAATATGATGAATGACTGTCTAACTGTCTAATATGATGAATGACTGTCTAACTGTCTAATATGATGAATAACTGTCTAAAATTATGAATGACTGTCTAACTGTCTAATATGATGAATGACTGTCAAACCGTATAGAATGATGAATGACTGTCTAACTGTCTAATATGATGAATAACTGTCAAACTGTCTAATATGATGAATACCTGTCTAAAATGATGAATCACTGTTTAACTGGCTAATACGATTTATGACTGTCTAACTGTTTAATATGATGAATGACACTCTTACAGTCTAATATGATGAATGACTGTCTAACTGTCTAATATGATGAATGACTGTCTTACTGTCTAATATGATGAATAACTGTCTTATTGTTAAATATGATGAATGACTGTCTAACTGGTTAATATGATGAATGACTGTCTAACTGTCTAATATGATGAATAACTGTCAAACTGTCTAATATGATGAATACCTGTCTAAAATGATGAATGACTGTTTAACTGGCTAATACGATTCATGACTGTCTAACTGTTTAATATGATGAATGACACTCTTACAGTCTAATATGATGAATGACTGTCTAATTGTCTAATATGATGAATGACTGTCTTACTGTCTAATATGATGAATAACTGTCTTATTGTTAAATATGATGAATGACTGTCTAACTGGTTAATATGATGAATGATTGCCTAACTGTCTAATATGATGAATAACTGTCTAATATGATGAATGACTGTCTAACTGTCTAATATGAAGAATAACTTTCTAATATGATGAACAACTGTCTTACTGTCTAATATGATGAATAACTGTCTAATATGATGAATGACTGTTTAACTGGCTAATACGATTTATGACTGTCTTACTGTCTAATATGATGATTGACTGTCTAACTGGCTAATATGATGAATGACTAGCTGTCTAATATGATGAATGACTGTTTAACTGTCTAATATGATGAATGACTGTCTAACTGTCTATTATGATGAATGACTGTCTTACTGTCTAATATGATGAATGACACTCATATGGTTTAATATTATGAATGACTGTCTAATTGTCAAATATGATGAATGACTGTCTTACTGTCAAATATGATCAATGACTGCCTAACTGGCTAGTATGATGAATGACTGTCTAACTGTCTAATATGATGAATGACTGTCTAACTGTCTAATATGATGAATGACTGTCGAACTGTCTATTATGATGAATGACTGTCTAACTGTCTAATATGATGAATGACTGTCGAACTGTCTAATATGATGAATGACCTTTGACCTGTCTAATATGATGAATGACTGTCTAACTGTCTAATATGATGAATGACTGTCTAACTGTCTAATATGAGGAATAATTGCCTAACTGTCTAATATGATGAATGACCTTCTAACTGTCTAATATGATATATGACCTTCTAACTGTCTAATATGATGAATGACTGTCTAACTGTCTAATATGATGAATGACTGTCTAACTACCTACTATGAGGAATGACTGTCTAATATGATGAATGACTGTCTAACTGTCTAATATGATGAATGACTGTCTAATATGATGAATGACTGTCTAACTGTCTAATATGATGAATGACTGTCTAACTGTCTAATATGATGAATGACTGTCTAACTGTCTAATATGATGAATGACTGTCTAACTGTATAATATGAGGAATGACTTTCTAACTTTCTAATATGATGAATGACTGTCTACCTGTCTACTATGAGGAATGACTTTCTAACTTTCTAATATGATGAATGACTGTCTACCTGTCTACTATGAGGAATGACTGTCTAACTGTCATAATTTGATGAATGACTTTCTATCTGTCTAATATGATGAATGACCTTCTAACTGTCTAATATGATGAATGACCTTGTAACTGTCTAATATGATGAATGACTGTCGAACTGTCTATTATGATGAATGACTTTCTATCTGTCTAATATGATGAATGACCTTCTAACTGTCTAATATGATGAATGACCTTGTAACTGTCTAATATGATGAATGACTGTCGAACTGTCTATTATGATGAATGACTTTCTAACTGTCTAATATGATGAATGACTGTCTAACTGTCTAGTATGAGGAATGACTGTCCAACTGTCTAATATGAGGAATGACTGTCTAACTGTCTAATATGATGAATGACTGTCTACCTGTCTAATATGATGAATGACTGTCTAACTGTCTAATATGATGAATGACTGTCTAACTGTCTAATATGATGAATGACTGTCTAACTTTATAATATGATGAATGACTTTCTAACTTTCTAATATGATGAATGACTGTCTACCTGTCTACTATGTGGAATGACTGTCTAACTGTCATAATTTGATGAATGACTTTCTATCTGTCTAATATGATGAATGACCTTCTAACTGTCTAATATGATGAATGACCTTGTAACTGTCTAATATGATGAATGACCTTGTAACTGTCTAATATGATGAATGACTGTCGAACTGTCTATTATGATGAATGACTTTCTAACTGTCTAATATGATGAATGACTGTCTAACTGTCTAGTATGAGGAATGACTGTCCAACTGTCTAATATGAGGAATGACTGTCTAACTGTCTAATATGATGAATGACTGTCTACCTGTCTAATATGATGAATGACCTTCTAACTGTCTAATATGATGAATGACTGTCTGTCTAATATGATAAATGACTGTCTAACTTTCTAATATGATGAATGACTGTCTAACTGTCTAATATGATGAATGACTGTCTAACTGTCTAATATAATGAATGACCTTCTAACTGTCTAATATGATGAATGACTGTCTGTCTAATATGATAAATGACTGTCTAACTGTCTAGTATGAGGAATGACTGTCCAACTGTCTAATATGAGGAATGACTGTCTAACTGTCTAATATGATGAATGACTGTCTACCTGTCTAATATGATGAATGACTGTCTAACTGTCTAATATGATGAATGACTGTCTAACTGGTTAATATGATGAATGATTGCCTAACTGTCTAATATGATGAATAACTGTCTAATATGATGAATGACTGTCAAACCATCTAATATGATGAATGACTGTCTAACTGTCTAATATGATGAATAACTGTCTAATATGATGAACAACTGTCTTACTGTCTAATTTGATGAATAACTGTCTAATATGATGAATGACTGTTTAACTGGCTAATACGATTTATGACTGTCTTACTGTCTAATATGATGATTGACTGTCTAACTGGTTAATATGATGAATGACTAGCTGTCTAATATGATGAATGACTGTTTAACTGTCTAATATGATGAATGACTGTCTAACTGTCTATTATGATGAATGACTGTCTAACTGTCTAATATGATGAATAACTGTCTTACTGTCTAATATGATGAATGACACTCATACGGTTTAATATTATGAATGACTGTCTAATTGTCAAATATGATGAATGACTGTCTTACTGTCAAATATGATCAATGACTGCCTAACTGGCTAGTATGATGAATGACTGTCTAACTGTCTAATATGATGAATGACTGTCTAACTGTCTAATATGATGAATGACTGTCGAAATGTCTATTATGATGAATGACTGTCTAACTGTCTAATATGATGAATGACTGTCTAACTGTCTAATATGATGAATGACTGTCTAACTGTCTAATATGAGGAATAATTGCCTAACTGTCTAATATGATGAATGACCTTCTAACTGTCTAATATGATATATGACCTTCTAACTGTCTAATATGATGAATGACTGTCTAACTGTCTAATATGATGAATGACTGTCTAACTACCTACTATGAGGAATGACTGTCTAACTGTCTACTATGAGGAATGACTGTCTAATATGATGAATGACTGTCTAACTGTCTAATATGATGAATGACTGTCTAATATGATGAATGACTGTCTAACTGTCTAATATGATGAATGACTGTCTAACTGTCTAATATGATGAATGACTGTATAACTGTATAATATGAGGAATGACTTTCTAACTTTCTAATATGATGAATGACTGTCTACCTGTCTACTATGAGGAATGACTTTCTAACTTTCTAATATGATGAATGACTGTCTACCTGTCTACTATGAGGAATGACTGTCTAACTGTCATAATTTGATGAATGACTTTCTATCTGTCTAATGTGATGAATGACCTTCTAACTGTCTAATATGATGAATGACTGTCTAACTGTCTAATATGATGAATAACTGTCGAACTGTCTATTATGATGAATGACTTTCTAACTGTCTAATATGATGAATGACTGTCTAACTGTCTAATATGATGAATGACCTTCTAACTGTCTAATATGATGAATGACTGTCTGTCTAATATGATAAATGACTGTCTAACTGTCTAGTATGAGGAATGACTGTCCAACTGTCTAATATGAGGAATGACTGTCTACCTGTCTAATATGATGAATGACTGTCTAACTGTCTAATATGATGATTGACCTTCTAACTGTCTAATATGATGAATGACTGTCTGTCTAATATGATAAATTACTGTCTAACTTTCTAATATGATGAATGACTGTCTAACTGTCTAATATGATGAATGACTGTCTAACTGTCTAATATGATGAATGACCTTCTAACTGTCTAATATGATGAATGACTGTCTAACTTTCTAATATGATTAATGACTGTCTAACTGTCTAATATGTTGAATGACTGTCTAACTGTCTAATATGATGAATGACTGTCTACCTGTCTAATATGATGAATGACTGTCTAACTGTCTAATATGAGGAATGACTGTCTAACTGTCTAATATGAGGAATGACTGTCTAACTGGTTAATATGATGAATGACTGTCTGTCTAATATGATAAATTACTGTCTAACTTTCTAATATGATGAATGACTGTCTAACTGTCTAATATGATGAATGACTGTCTAACTGTCTAATATGATATATGACCTTCTAACTGTCCAATATGATGAATGACTGTCTAACTGTCTAATATGATGAATGACTGTCTAACTACCTACTATGAGGAATGACTGTCTAATATGATGAATGACTGTCTAACTGTCTAATATGATGAATGACTGTCTAATATGATGAATGACTGTCTAACTGTCTAATATGATGAATGACTGTCTAACTGTCTAATATGATGAATGACTGTCTAACTGTCTAATATGATGAATGACTGTCTAACTGTATAATATGAGGAATGACTTTCTAACTTTCTAATATGATGAATGACTGTCTACCTGTCTACTATGAGGAATGACTTTCTAACTTTCTAATATGATGAATGACTGTCTACCTGTCTACTATGAGGAATGACTGTCTAACTGTCATAATTTGATGAATGACTTTCTATCTGTCTAATATGATGAATGACCTTCTAACTGTCTAATATGATGAATGACCTTGTAACTGTCTAATATGATGAATGACTGTCGAACTGTCTATTATGATGAATGACTTTCTATCTGTCTAATATGATGAATGACCTTCTAACTGTCTAATATGATGAATGACCTTGTAACTGTCTAATATGATGAATGACTGTCGAACTGTCTATTATGATGAATGACTTTCTAACTGTCTAATATGATGAATGACTGTCTAACTGTCTAGTATGAGGAATGACTGTCCAACTGTCTAATATGAGGAATGACTGTCTAACTGTCTAATATGATGAATGACTGTCTACCTGTCTAATATGATGAATGACTGTCTAACTGTCTAATATGATGAATGACTGTCTAACTGTCTAATATGATGAATGACTGTCTAACTTTATAATATGATGAATGACTTTCTAACTTTCTAATATGATGAATGACTGTCTACCTGTCTACTATGTGGAATGACTGTCTAACTGTCATAATTTGATGAATGACTTTCTATCTGTCTAATATGATGAATGACCTTCTAACTGTCTAATATGATGAATGACCTTGTAACTGTCTAATATGATGAATGACCTTGTAACTGTCTAATATGATGAATGACTGTCGAACTGTCTATTATGATGAATGACTTTCTAACTGTCTAATATGATGAATGACTGTCTAACTGTCTAGTATGAGGAATGACTGTCCAACTGTCTAATATGAGGAATGACTGTCTAACTGTCTAATATGATGAATGACTGTCTACCTGTCTAATATGATGAATGACCTTCTAACTGTCTAATATGATGAATGACTGTCTGTCTAATATGATAAATGACTGTCTAACTTTCTAATATGATGAATGACTGTCTAACTGTCTAATATGATGAATGACTGTCTAACTGTCTAATATAATGAATGACCTTCTAACTGTCTAATATGATGAATGACTGTCTGTCTAATATGATAAATGACTGTCTAACTGTCTAGTATGAGGAATGACTGTCCAACTGTCTAATATGAGGAATGACTGTCTAACTGTCTAATATGATGAATGACTGTCTACCTGTCTAATATGATGAATGACTGTCTAACTGTCTAATATGATGAATGACTGTCTAACTGGTTAATATGATGAATGATTGCCTAACTGTCTAATATGATGAATAACTGTCTAATATGATGAATGACTGTCAAACCATCTAATATGATGAATGACTGTCTAACTGTCTAATATGATGAATAACTGTCTAATATGATGAACAACTGTCTTACTGTCTAATTTGATGAATAACTGTCTAATATGATGAATGACTGTTTAACTGGCTAATACGATTTATGACTGTCTTACTGTCTAATATGATGATTGACTGTCTAACTGGTTAATATGATGAATGACTAGCTGTCTAATATGATGAATGACTGTTTAACTGTCTAATATGATGAATGACTGTCTAACTGTCTATTATGATGAATGACTGTCTAACTGTCTAATATGATGAATAACTGTCTTACTGTCTAATATGATGAATGACACTCATACGGTTTAATATTATGAATGACTGTCTAATTGTCAAATATGATGAATGACTGTCTTACTGTCAAATATGATCAATGACTGCCTAACTGGCTAGTATGATGAATGACTGTCTAACTGTCTAATATGATGAATGACTGTCTAACTGTCTAATATGATGAATGACTGTCGAAATGTCTATTATGATGAATGACTGTCTAACTGTCTAATATGATGAATGACTGTCTAACTGTCTAATATGATGAATGACTGTCTAACTGTCTAATATGAGGAATAATTGCCTAACTGTCTAATATGATGAATGACCTTCTAACTGTCTAATATGATATATGACCTTCTAACTGTCTAATATGATGAATGACTGTCTAACTGTCTAATATGATGAATGACTGTCTAACTACCTACTATGAGGAATGACTGTCTAACTGTCTACTATGAGGAATGACTGTCTAATATGATGAATGACTGTCTAACTGTCTAATATGATGAATGACTGTCTAATATGATGAATGACTGTCTAACTGTCTAATATGATGAATGACTGTCTAACTGTCTAATATGATGAATGACTGTATAACTGTATAATATGAGGAATGACTTTCTAACTTTCTAATATGATGAATGACTGTCTACCTGTCTACTATGAGGAATGACTTTCTAACTTTCTAATATGATGAATGACTGTCTACCTGTCTACTATGAGGAATGACTGTCTAACTGTCATAATTTGATGAATGACTTTCTATCTGTCTAATGTGATGAATGACCTTCTAACTGTCTAATATGATGAATGACCTTGTAACTGTCTAATATGATGAATGACTGTCGAACTGTCTATTATGATGAATGACTTTCTAACTGTCTAATATGATGAATGACTGTCTAACTGTCTAATATGATGAATGACCTTCTAACTGTCTAATATGATGAATGACTGTCTGTCTAATATGATAAATGACTGTCTAACTGTCTAGTATGAGGAATGACTGTCCAACTGTCTAATATGAGGAATGACTGTCTACCTGTCTAATATGATGAATGACTGTCTAACTGTCTAATATGATGATTGACCTTCTAACTGTCTAATATGATGAATGACTGTCTGTCTAATATGATAAATTACTGTCTAACTTTCTAATATGATGAATGACTGTCTAACTGTCTAATATGATGAATGACTGTCTAACTGTCTAATATGATGAATGACCTTCTAACTGTCTAATATGATGAATGACTGTCTAACTTTCTAATATGATTAATGACTGTCTAACTGTCTAATATGTTGAATGACTGTCTAACTGTCTAATATGATGAATGACTGTCTACCTGTCTAATATGATGAATGACTGTCTAACTGTCTAATATGAGGAATGACTGTCTAACTGTCTAATATGAGGAATGACTGTCTAACTGTCTAATATGAGGAATGACTGTCTAACTGTCTAATATGATGAATGACCTTCTACCTGTCTAATATGATGAATGAATGTCTAACTGTCTAATATGAGGAATGACTGTCTAACTTTCTAATATGAGGAATGACTGTCTAACTGTCTAATATGATGAATGACCTTCTACCTGTCTAATATGATGAATGACTGTCTAACTGTCTAATATGATGAATGACCTTCTAACTGTCTAATATGATGAATGTCTGTCTGTCTAATATGCGCGGAAGTATTGTGGAAGCTCCGCTTAGAAATTTTACAAAAAAGAGGCATTCTCATAAGTCATATGTCTAGCTAGACATATGCTTTTTCTCCCATTCCCTAACTTCTTCAACAGCTTGGTCCCTATAAAATGTAGTTTAGAAACAAACAAAAAACAGTTAATTTGATTAGAAACATCTTCAAACTACTATAATTAAAGCCCAAACTCATTAAGTCATTTATGAGTTAATTTCCCATGGCCAAGGGTGGTAAAATGTAAATATTCTGTTAAACCAAGCAAAACAAAAACTAAGCCCTCCCTCCTTCGCCTCCCTCTCGCCTGCCACCCTCTACCTCCCTCCATCTCCCTCCTCCTCCTCTACCTCCCTCCCCTCTCCTCCTCCACCTCCCTCCTTCTCCATCTCCCTCCACCTCCTTCCTCCTCTCTCCACCGCTCTCCTTCTCCTCTACCTTCCTCCTCTCTCCACTTCTCTCCTTATCCTCTACCTCCCTCCTCCTCTCTCTACCTTCCTCCTCTCTCCACCTCTCTCCTTCTCCTCTACCTCCCTCCTCTCTCTACTTCTCCATATCCTTCTCATCTACCTCCCTCCTCCTCCTGTACCTCCATCCTCCTGTATTGTACCTCCCTCCCCCCAACACCACCCTCCTCCTCTACCTCCATCCTCCTCCTCTATTTCCCTGCCTCCCTCCTCCTCCTTTACCTCCATCCTCCCAACACCACCCTCCTCCTCCTCACATTGTTACAATGCCCAGCTTCCTAATAAACTTTTGTGGTGTGAGGAGGAGGAGGGAGACGGGGGAGGAGGGGGTAGAGGAGGGAGATGGGGGAGGAGGAGGAGGATTGGGAGGAGGGGTAGAGGAGGGAGATGTGGGAGGAGGGGATAGAGGATGGAGATGGGGAGGAGGGGGTAGAGGAGGGAGATGGAGGAAGAGGGGATAGAGGAGGGAAATGGGGAAGAGGGGTAGAGGAGGGAGATGGGGGAGGAGGCAGAGGAGGGAGATGGGGAGGAGGGGGTAGAGGAGGGAGAGGAGGGAGGAGGGGTAGAGGAGGGGTAGAGGAGGGAGATGGGGGAGGAGGGGTAGAGGAGGGAGAGGAGGGAGGAGGGGTAGAGGAGGGGTAGAGGAGGGAGATGGGGAGGAGGGGTTGTGGAGGGAGATGGGGAGGAGGGGTAGAGGAGGGAGATGGGGAGGAGGGGGTAGAGGAGGGAGATGGGGAGGAGGGGGTAGAGGAGGGAGAGAGGGGAGGACGGGGGGTAGAGGAGTGAGAGGAGGGAGGAGTGAGATGGGGAGGAGTATGGAGATGGGGGAGGAGGAGGGAGAGGAGGGAGGAGGGGTAGAGGAGGGAGATGGGGTAGAGGAGGGAGATGGGGAGGAGGGGTAGAGGACGGAGATGGGGGAGGAGAGGGAGGAGGGGTAGAGGATGGAGATGGGGAGGAGGGGGTAGAGGAGGGAGATGGGGGAAGAGGGGATAGAGAGGAGGGAGATGGGGAGAGGGGTAGTGGAGGGAGATGGGGAGGAGGGGGTAGAGGAGGGAGATGGGGAGGAGGGGGTAGAGGAGGGAGATGGGGGGAGGAGGGGGAGGAGGAAGGAGAGGTGGAGGAGGGGTAGAGGAGGGAGATGGGGGAGGAGGGGTAGAGGAGGGAGATGGGGGAGGAGGGGTAGAGGAGGGAGATGGGGGAGGACGGGGTAGAGGAGGGAGATGGAGGAGGAGGGGTAGAGGAGGGAGATATGGGGGAGGAGGGGGGAAGACTGGAGGGTCAGATATCTATTTCTATTGAATACAGATGGAGCGGAGAGAAAGGGAGCGAGAGAGAGAGTGAAAGGGAGCGAGAGAGAGAGGGACAGAGAGAGCTAGAGTGAGAGAGAAAGGGAGCGAGAGAGAGAGAGAGAAAGAAAGAGAGAGAAAGAGACAGAGAGAGCTAGAGAGAGAGAGAAAAAAAGAGAAAGAGAGAGAGAGCTAGAGAGAGAAAGAAAGAAAGAAAGAGAGACAGAAAAGGAGAGAGCGAGAATCCTCTCATGTGAATCCTCACGAGGTCGTCTGATGAATGCCCATGCAAAAAGCTTTTAAATGCTTTCAGTCAGACAGAGAGAAGTCCAGGGTCACAACATTAGTTTCCTGAGTGTGAAAGTAAGGCACTACCATGAAATACATGTAGAGCTTTAAGACAAACACAGGGCAGACTGCCAGTGGTGTGAAGGTGGGGGGAGGGAGATTACAGACAAAGCAGGAGTAAATACTCCTTTAAGAAATATCAGTCTAGCACTTTATAACAATAGCTTCTTCCTGTCAGGAAACAGCTCCAAAGACACTTCCTCCATGCCTGCCCCCTTGCATGCGCCCTTACTTCCTGTATGAAGCCACATGCGTGCTTACTCCCGGTTCACTTCCTGCTCTTGCACTCTCATTTCCTGTTTAGGCCCAGGGCAGGTGCTCCAACATTGCTCTCGTAACCAGCCATTGCTCTTTGACCTCTCCCCCACACACACTCTCCCCCAAAACCCCATCACCAGACTCCCACACATCCCTGTGTTAGGGCTCTATTCAATCTGTCAAGCTTAAGCGTTACAGATTCTGAGATATAAATGAAAAGGTCATTTCCGATTGAGCCGACATTTGCAGTGTTTACAGTGAATGCAGTCTCTGCTAAAGCAGGAACATTGCCTTTAAATTTCAATCTCGCTGTAAAGCTGAACTTCCACCATGCGGGTTGAATAGTCCTTACTCTGTACTGGATTCACATGTTCCCACATGAGTCATGAGACAAAACACTGGATAACACATAGAACATATAAAGATTCATCAATGCTGAATAGAGGAAGAACCTCTAATCAAATCAAATCAAACTGTATTTGTTACATGTGCCGAATACTACAAGTGTAGACCTTCCCCGTGAAATGCTTACTTACCAGCCCTTAACCAACAGTCAAATCAAATCAAATCAAATTTGTCACATACAAATGGTTAGCAGATGTCAATGCGAGTGTAGCGAAATGCTTGTGCTTCTAGTTCCGACCATGCAGTAGTATCTAACAAGTAATCTAACAAATTCACAACAACTACCTTATACACACAAGAGTAAAGGAATGAATATGAGTATGTACATATAAATATATGGATGAGCGATGGCTGACCGGGCGTAGACAAGATGCAGTAGATGGTATGGAGTACAGTATATACATATGAGATGAGTCATGTAGGATATGTAAACATTATATAAATGGCATCGTTTAAAGTGGCTAGTGATACATTTATTTAATCCAATTATAATTATTAAAGTGGCTAGAGATTTGAGTCGATGGCCGAACGGCATAGGCAAGATTCAGTAGATGGTTTAGAGTACAGTGTATACATATGAGATGAGTAATGTCGGATATGTAAACATTATATACAAAATTGTTTAAAGTGGCTAGGGAAACATTTGTTACATCCAATTCCTATTATTTAAAGTGGCTAGAGATTTAAGTCAGTATGTTGGCAGCAACCACTCAATGTTAGTGATGGCTGTTTAACAGTCTGATGGCCTTGACATAGAATCTGTTTTTCAGTCTCTCGGTCCCAGCTTTGATGCACCTGTACTGACCTCGCCTTCTGGATGATAGCGGGGTGAACAGGCAGTGGCTCGGGTGGTTGTTGTCCTTGATGATCTTTTTGGCCTTCCTGTGACATCGGGTGGTGTAGGTGTCCTGAAGGGCAGGTAGTTTACCCCCGGTGATGCGTTGTGCAGTCCTCACTACCCTCTGGAGAGCCTTATGGTTGTGGGCGGAGCAGTTGCCGTACCAGGCCTCCTGAGGTTGAAGAGGCGCTGTTGCGCCTTCTTCACCACGCTGTCTGTGTGGGTGGACCATTTCAGTTTGTCCGTGATGTGTATGCCGAGGAACTTAATATGTGGTGGCCCTCTTGAAGGATGTGGGAACAGCAGACTGGGCTAGGGACTGATTGAATATGTCCGTAAACACACCAGCCAGCTGGTCTGCGCATGCTCTGAGGACACGGCCAGGGATGCCATCTGGGCCAGCAGCCTTGCGAGGGTTAACACATTTAAATGTTTTACTCACGTTGGCTGCGGTGAAGGTGAGCCCGCAGGTTTTGGTAGCGGGCCGTGTCGGTGGCACTGTATTGTCCTCAAAGCGAGCAAAGAAGTTGTTTAGTTTGTCTGGGAGCAGGACGTCGTGGTCTGCGACGGGGCTGGTTTTCTTTTTGTAGTCCGTGATTGACTATAGACCCTGCCACATTCCTCTTGTGTCTGAGCCGTTGAATTGTGCAGTTCAAGAAGAGTTAAGAAAATATTTACCAAATAAACTAAAGTAAAAATAAAAAAATAATAAAAAGTAATTAGGATGAGGAGATATAAGATTTCTACCAAGTGGCTGTAGTCACTCTGGGTCTCTCAAACTATTGCATTCTGTCATAGTGTTAATAAACGATGTGGTCCAAGCATCCTGGCATTGTGTTAACTTAATGTAACGTTTTTGGATGGCACGTTCCTATGGACACAACAAGCCTCTTTCCTCCTCCTAAATCAGGACTGAAAATGAAGTATTCACTTTAATGATTCTAGTGGAGGGGGAAGTGCCACGACTTCCGCCGAAGTCGGTTCCTCTCCTTGTTCGGGCGGCGTTCGGCGGTCGATGTCACCGATCCTTCGCCCATAGTTTAGGGATCCCCCTTGTTCCCGTGGCTATGCCCTTCCCAGTTCACGCCCTAGATAGTCGACCATTAGGGTCAGGGTTTATTAGGGAAGCCACCGCTCCACTGGGCATGGTGATGCAGGGGGGTCATAAGGAGAGTATTAGTCTCTTTCTCATTGACTCTCCTGCATTTTGCGTGGTTCTGGGCCTACCCTGGTTAGCCTGTCATGACCCCACTGTTTCATGGCAACGGAGGGCTCTCACGGGGTGGTCACGAGAGTGCTCGGGGAGGTGTTTAGGGGTTTCCGTTGGTGCTACTATGGTGGAAAGTCCAGACCAGGTCTCCACCGTGCGCATTCCCCCCGGATATGCCGATTTGGCTCTCGCCTTCTCCAAAAAGAAGGCGACTCAATTACCACCCCATCGACGGGGGGATTGTGCGATAAATCTCCTGGTAGACGCCGCACTTCCCAGGAGTCACGTGTATCCCCTGTCACAGGCGGAGACGGCGGCTATGGAGACATATGTCACCGAATCCCTGCATCAGGGGTACATTCGGTCCACTTCCCTCGCCTCCTCGAGTTTGTTTTTTGTGAAGAAGGAGGGAGGTCTGCGCCCGTGTACTGACTATCGAGGTCTAAACCAGATCACTGTGAGGTACAGTTACCCGCTACCTCTCATAGCCAGTGCGATTGAGTCAATGCACGGGGCGCGCTTCTTCACTAAATTAGATCTCAGGAGTGCGTACAACCTGGTGCGTATCTGGGAGGGAGATGAGTGGAAGACGGCTTTCAGTACTACCTCAAGACATTATGAGTACCTCATGCCGTACGGGTTGATGAATGCTCCATCAGTCTTCCAAGCCTTTGTATATGAGATCTTGTGTAGTGACGTATATTGATGACATTCTGATATACTCCGCTACACACGCTGAGCATGTGTCCTTGGTGCGCAGGGTGCTTGGTCGACTGTTGCAGCATGACCTGTATGTCAAGGCTGAGAAATGCCTGTTCTTCCAACAGTCTGTCTGTTGGAGAGTGACCGCATTGGAGAGAGTGACCGCATTTCAGCCATGCGTAATTGGCCGACTCCCACCACGGTAAAGGTGGTGCAGCGGTTTCTAGGGTTTGCCAATTACTACCGGAGGTTTATCAGGGGTTTTGGTTAGGTAGCGGCTCCCATTACCTCACTGCTGAAGGGGGGACCGGTACGTTTGCAGTGGTCGGCTGAGGTGGACAGGGCTTTTGGTCACCTGAGGGCTCTGTTTACCTCGGCTCCCGTGCTGGACCATCCGGATCCCTCTTTGGCGTTCATAGTGGAGGTGGACGCGTGCGTCCGAGGCTGGGATAGGAGTTGTGCTCTCAGCGCTCGGAAGCTCCGCCCCTGTGCCTTCTTCTCGAAGAAGCTCAGCCCGGCGGAACGAAACTATGACGTGGGGGACCGGGAGCTGTTGGCTGTTGTCAAGGCTTTGAAGGCGTGGAGACATTGGCTTGAGGGGGCTAAACACCCTTTCCTCATCTGGACTGACCACCACAATCTGGAGTATACCCTCGCCAGGCAAGGTGGTTTTTCACCCGTTTTTCACCCACTCTTTCCTACAGACCAGGAGCGGCCCATGGATTCCACCCCCATACTCCCGGCCTCCTGCCTGGTGGCACCGGTAGTGTGGGAGCTGGACGCGGACATTGAGCAGGCGCTACGTGCAGAGCCCACTCCTCTTTAGTGTCCAGCTGGACGTCTATACGTTCCGTTTCCTGTCTGTGACCGGTCACCCTTCTCTGGTCATCCAGGCATCGGTCGGACGGTGCGCTGTCTGAGTGGGAAGTACTGGTGGCCCACCTTGGCTAAGGATGTGAGGGTTTATGTTTCCCCCTGCTCGGTGTGCGCCCAGTGTAAGGCTCCTAGGCACCTGCCCAGAGGTAAGTTACACCCCTTACACCCCTTACCCGTTCCACAACGGCCGTGGTGGCACCTGTCGGTGGATTTTCTGACCGATCTTCCTCCCTCACAGGGTAACACCACGATCCTGGTCGTTGTGGACCGTTTTCCGAAGTCCTGCCATCTCCTCCCTTTGCCCAGTCTCCCTTACGGCCCTACAAACTGCGGAGGCCTTGTTTACTCACGTCTTCCGGCACTACGGGGTGCCTGAGGATATAGTGTCTGATCGGGGTCCCCAGTTCACTTCGAGGGTCTGGAGGGCGTTCATGGAACATCTGGGGGTCTCGATCAGCCTTACCTCGGGATTTCACCCCGAGAGTAACGGGCAGGTGGAGAGAGTTAACCAGGATGTTGGTAGGTTCCTGAGGTCTTATTGTCAGGACCGGCCGGGAGAGTGGGCGGCGTTCGTGCCCTGGGCAGAATTGGCCCAGAACTCGCTCCGTCACTCCTCCACTAACTTCTCCCCCCTTCCAGTGCATATTGGGGTATTCTTGCGCCTTGGTATCAGAGTCAGACTGAGGCTCCTGCGTGCGCGCGGAGGAGACATGGGACGCCGCTCATGTTCACCTTCAGCGGGCCGTGCTGCGCCAGACCAGCGCAGACCGTCACCGCAGTGAGGCCCCGGTGTTCGCACCGGGGGACCGGGTCTGGCTCTCGACCCGAAACCACCAGCCTAAGGAGAGACACATGGAAGGAGGCTGGTCCGCTCCAGGAGACTGAGGTGCGGGAGGTTCCTTCACCCCCTCTGGACATCGAGGGGGCCCCGGCGTATTCAGTTCGCTCCATACTGGATTCGAGGCGTCGGCGAGGGGCCTTCAGTACCTCATGGAGTGGGAGGGGTACGGTCCGGAGGAGAGATGCTGGGTTCCGGTGGAGGATGTGTTGGACCCGTCAATGCTGCGGGAGTTCCACCGTCTCTGTCCGTATCGCCCTGGACCTCGCCCTCCGGGTCGTCCCCGAGGCCGGAGTCGGCGCGCTGCAGGAGCCGCGCGTCAAGGGGGGGTACTGTCACGACTTCCGCCAAAGTCGGTTCCTCTCCTTGTTCGGGCGGCGTTCGGCGGTTGACGTCACCGGTCTACTAGCCATTGCCGATCCACTTTTCATTTTCCATTTGTTTTGTCTTGTTTTCACACACACCTGGTTTTAATTTTCATCATTACTGTTGGGTATTTAACCCTCGTTTTCCCCCATGTCTGTGAGGGGAATTGTTTGATGCATGTCGGTTTACGCCGGGTTGTATGTTTCACCCGTGCCTTTTGTTGGCTGGTATTTGTGCGGTTTATCGTACTGCCTTACTTGTTTTGGGCATTTGTTTAATTTAACGCGGTTGCGTTATGTATTCTGCCTAGTAAAGTGCTTAGTCCACTCATCTCTGCTCTCCTGCGCCTGACTTCTTCACACCAGCTACACCCACCGTTTGACAGGAAGATAAGAGAAATGGAGGGTTGTGGGTTAGTATGGGGTTGGTAGTGGGAGAATGGGAGAGAGAGTGAGAGGGAAGAAGAGAGGGGGCAGTGACTTCAGCAGGGCCAGATGTGTGAGGAATGTTCTGGCTGCTGCTGCTGGTGTGTGTGTGTACCGCCTGCAGATCATTAAGGAGCTGTCAAGCCTCCAGCACTCTACTGTGTGTTCATTTAGCATCATTTTCCACTAGCTACACACACACAAACACACATACACACACGCCTGTACTCCTTATCACGACTGAGGAATGAGGACTGAGGCCACAGCCTCACCACAGAACCACAGCATTCTGGGAACATCCAGCCCAGACCCACAATGCACCTGAAGAGCAGAACCTGTGTCACAGACAGAGTTTCTTCTAAACCGCACCCTCCATCTGCTTCTTGTTATCCATTCATCCATATCCTCCCCCTCTCCTTCTCTCCCTCGGCTCCCTTCATCCATCCATCCATCCCTCTCTGTCACCCTCTCTCTCCCTTCACATATGCATCCTGCCAATTCTCTCTCTCTTTCCGTCTCGACTCTTACTACTACTTCTTCCTACTACAAAACCCAGAGACCAACTGTGACTATGGTATGGATGAAAAGAACTACACAGCTATACCTTACTCTACATTTCCTGACCTGACCGCAAGACCACCCCCCAAGCCACTATACCTATCATACTCACCAGCTACCCTGTCCTATCATCCCCACCAGACCGTACAATACTCCCCAGTTACCATATCCTATCCTCCCCACCAGACCTTACAATACTCCCCAGTTACCATATCCTATCCTCCCCACCAGACCTTACAATACTCCCCAGTTACCATATCCTATCCTCCCCACCAGACCTTACAATACTCCCCAGTTACCATATCCTATCCTCCCCACCAGACCTTACAATACTCCCCAGTTACCATATCCTATCCTCCCCACCAGACCTTACAATACTCCCCAGTTACCATATCCTATCCTCCCCACCAGACCTTACAATACTCCCCAGTTACCATATCCTATCCTCCCCACCAGACCTTACAATACTCCCCAGTTACCATATCCTATCCTTCGCACCAGCCATTACCATACTCCACAGCCTCTCTGTACAATTCACCACCACAACCACCACTATCCCTCCTCTAGTCTCTAAGCCCATATGTCATGAGAGCATTTGCAGAGGACAGGGAGGCTGGGGACTATTCTAATGGCGTGCTGACCAGATCTCAGTAATTTGAAGCTCAGGCTGGGATAGGGTTGGGAAGCTCAGACTGGGGTAGGGTTGGGAAGCTCAGGCTGGGGTAGGGTTGGGAAGCTCTGGCTGGGGTAGGGTTGGGAAGCTCTAGCTGGGGTTGGGAGGCTGGGGTAGAGGGCTGTGATTGGAGCTTGGATTGGAGCTGGAAGACTGGAGCTGGGAGGCTGGAGCTGGGACTGGCAGGCTGGGACTGGAGGCTGAAGCTGAGGTATAGTGCTGGGGAACACAGGTTAATGCTGGGTAGTGGGGCTGAGGTATAGTGCTGGTGAACACAGGTTAATGCTGGGTAGTGGGGCTGAGGTATAGTGCTGGTGAACACAGGTTAATGCTGGGTAGTGGGGCTGAGGTATAGTGCTGGGGAACACAGGTTGATGCTGGGAAGTGGGGCTGAGGTATAGTGCTGGGGAACACAGGTTAATGCTGGGTAGTGGGGCTTAGGTATAGTGCTGGGGAATACAGGTTGATGCTGGGTAGTGGGGCTGAGGTATAGTGCTGGGGAACACAGGTTGATTCTGGGTAGTGGGGCTGAGGTATAGTGCTGGGGAACACAGGTTAATGCTGGGTAGTGGGGCTTAGGTATAGTGCTGGGGGAACACAGGTTGATGCTGGGTAGTGGGGCTGAGCGGAGGTAAGGCTGGGATATAGGGCTGCATGTGTTTGAGGTGAGGGGAGACTGAGATGTTTGTTCAGCTGCTGAAGGGCTCTAAGAGAGACCCAGGGAAACCACAGAGAATACATACCTTCCATTCATCACAGAAGAGAGAGTGGGGCTACTAGTGACAACAGCAGTTTTTTTTCTGCCCTTAATGCTGACCAAGCAGACATGTTTCACTCAGAGGAGTATTCTGAGACAATTCTGTTTGTCTGTCTGTCTGTCTGTCTATCTATCTACACGTTGCTGCTATAACAGCCTCCACTCTTCTGGGAAGGCTTTCCACTAGATGTTGAAACATTGCTGCGGGGACCTGCTTCCATTCAGCCAAAAGAGCATTAGTGGGGTAGGGCACTGATGTTGGGTGATTAGGCCTGGCTCGCAGTCGACGTTCCAATTCATCCCAAAGGTGTTCGATGGGGTTGAGGTCAGGGCTCTGTGCAGGCCAGTCAAGTTCTTCCACACCAATCTCAATTAACCATCTCTGTATGGACCTCGCTTTGTGCACAGGGGCATTGTCATGTTGATACAGGAAAGGGCTTTTCCCAAACTGTTACCACAAAGTTGGCAGCAAAGAATCCTCTAGAATGTCATTGTACAGTGTTAAGATTTCCCTTCACTGGAACTAGCCCGAACCATGAAAAACAGCCCCGGACCATTAATCCTCCATTCTGTGAGCTTGTGTGGCCTACCACTTCGCGGCTGTGCCGTTGTTGCTCCTAGACGTTTCCACTTCGCAATAACAACACTTACAGTTGATCGGGGCAGCAATTTGTAGAACTGACTTGTTGGAAAGGTGGCATCCTATGACGGTGCCACGTTGAAAGTCACTGAGCTCTTCCGTATGGCCATTCTACTGCCAACGTTTATCTATGGAGATTGCATGGATGTGTGGTCGATTTTATACACCTGTCAGCAACGGGTGTCACCTGTCAGCAATGTTCCCAAAACGCAAAAAATGACCCACACTGTTCCCACAAATTACAGGTCGTGAGAACCTGTGGGGATAGCTATGGCTTTTCTCAGTAGAATCATCAGCACAACTAGACAGTTTGTGTTTTGGGAAAATCCCCACGTTGTTCTCACCAGACTGTTCCCACAACCTAATGAAACATTCTGGGAGCCTTACAGAACAGATTAAACTCATTCCATGGAGGGCCTAGTTCCTTACTAATCAGTGACCATAATTCATCAATCAAGTACAAGGGAGGAGCTGTCACGCTCTTCTATTAGGGACGGACCAAGATGCAGCGAGGTATCCAGTTCAATGCTTTATTTTAAAAGTAACTGGTAAAATAATAATAAAATAATAAACAAAGATCGTAACTCCGGTAACTCCGTAACTCCAGTGTGGCTATACAGGCTCACACCAACTAAACATACTCAATGCCTCAATATAGACAATGACAAAACCCCAGTGAAAACCACAAACATATATATGGTTCCCAATTAGAGGTAACGACAATCAGCTGCCTCTAATTGGGAACCATCAACCCAACATAGAAATACATAAACTAGAACAAAAAAAACTAACCAAAACACAAACTAAACATGCCAGCCTGAAACTCAGGCCTGGACGTGACATTACCCCCCCCAAAGGCGCGGACTCCAACCGCGCCAAAAAGTCCATGGGGAGGTCCTTGGGTGGGTCTTTTTGTCCTAGGTGGCGGCTCTGGTGCCGGCCGTGCAGGCCCGAGAAGACGGAGGCCCGGGGCTTGAAGCCGGAACAGTTCGTACGAGGCTGGTACGACACCCTAGAAGCCTGGTACGAGGAACAGGCTGTGTTGGGATCGCGATGCGCACAGGGGTTCTAGTGCTGGAGGCAGAAACAGGCTGTGCTGGACTCGCGATGCACACAGGGGTTATGGTGCGGGGAGCAGGAACAGGCCGTGCTGGGCTCGCGATGCGCACTGGGACTCTGGTGGGGCGGGGAGCAGGAACAGGCCGTGCTGGGCTCACGATGCGCACTGGGACTCTGGTGCGGGGAGCAGGAACAGGCCGTGCTGGGCTCACGATGCGCACTGGGCATCTGGTGCGGGGAGCAGGAACAGGCCGTGCTGGGCTCGCGATCTGCACAGGGGTTCTGATGCGGGAAGCAGGAACAGGCTGTGCTGGGCTCGCGATGCGCACAGGGGACCTGGTGCGTGAAGCAGGAACAGGCTGTGCTGAGCTCCGATGCGCACAGAGGACCTGGTGCGGGAAGCAGGAACAGGCTGTGCTGGGCTCGGAAAGCGCACTGCAGGTCTGGTGTGTGGACCCGGTGTAGGTCTCATCAGACGTCCTCGCTGCCACTCCCTCCTCGCCTGTACCTCTCTCCTGAACTCCTCTATGGTCCTCCACTCGGGCTACGGCTCCCTTCTCTGCCTTAGCTCAACCACCAGCCCCATGTGCCCCCCAAAAAAAAATTATTGGGGGTGCCTCTCGGGTTTCCTCGCCAGCCATGTTCCCTTATACTTCTCCCGCTCTGCCTCAAATAATTCCCAATCATCCTTGGGACAGTGATGCTCCTCAGTCTTCCTCCAGGGTCCCTTTCCAGCCAGGATTTCCTCCCATGTCCAGAAATCCTGGCTCTTTCGCTGCTTGGTCCTCTTTTGGTGGGTCATTCTGTCACAATCTTCTATTAGGGACGGACCAAGATGCAGCGAGGTATCCAGTTCAATGCTTTATTTTAAACTTCTCAGGGATTGCTGGGGCGCTAGCGGGCTGCTCCCGACACTACCAGGTGAAATGTAAGGCGCCAAATTCAAAATCCAAAAGTTGAATTATTAAACATCCACCAATATACAAGTGTTCCATACTCATCAAAAGCTCTGTTTCTTGGCAATATCACAGCGTTGTCAGATTTCAAAAGGCTTCACGTAAAGCAGCACATTTGATTGTTTGAGGGTAGCACCTCACATATTTTTCCCATAGCCATGAATCGATTAGCCATCACGGCACACACATAACACATTTCACAGCAAAAACAAATCAATTACCTGTTGAAGAACTTCTGCTGAGGTCATCCTAAGTGTCCAACGAAGACAATCTATGGTTCTTTTGTTAGAAAAAGTAATGTATTTTATCCATAAATCCTCCATTTGGTTCAAGGCGTTATAATCAGAAACGACAGCCTCCACTACTCCATTGAAGCGTGACGCCAAACTCGTTCATCTTATACCTATAAACTTGTCCAAGAACAATCAAACATAGTTTTAAATGTATTCTTAGGAACACTTTTACGTATATTTACTATTATAAATCAACCGGAATATAAACTGATCGATAAAGACGGTAAAAAAGACACAGCGTGCCTTGTCGGGAATGCGTGCTGGGTACTGTTTACATAAAAAGGTCACTTCCTGGTTTGGTCACTTCCTGGTCTTCCTGGTCTAATTCATCCAAAATGAAATTTTACACTGTCTCGAGACTGTTGACATCTAAAGGAAGCGATGGGTACTGCATTCATATGCCCTTATATGGTCATTTTCATGAGGGAGGGGTTCCCAAATGAGCAATGTGTCAAAATCACTTTTTCCAGGACAGAAATTCCTCGGGGTTTCGCCTGCTATATGCGTTCTGTTTTACTCATAGACAAATGGTTAACAGTTTTGGAAAATTCAGAGTGTTCCCTATCCAATGGTACCAAATATGTGCATATCCTATTTTCTGGGCCTGAATGGGAGGCATTTTACTTTGGGCATGCCAGGCTCTCCAAAACCGACCCCTCAGCTGCCACTCCCTAACAAGTTAAACGTAACTGGTAAAATAATAAACAAACAAAGATCGTAACTCTGGTGTGGCTATACAGGCTCACACCAACTAAACATACTCAATCCCTCAATATAAACAATGACCCACAAAACCCCAGTGAAAACCCCAAACATATATATGGTTCCCAATTAGAGGTAACGACAATCAGCTGCCTCTAATTGGGAACCATCAACCCAACATAGAAATACATAAACTAGAACAAAAAACCCTCCTAACCAAAACACAAACTAAACATGCCAGCCTGAAACTCAGGCCTGGACGTGACAGGAGCGAAAACCAGCAGACACTCGGCCCTCCGTGGAATGAGTTTGACATGTGTCTTACAGGAACGTTTTTGCAACATCAGGCGAATGTTTTATACAAACATAATTTTTTTCATCACCACGACTGGACAGTTTTTGTGTTATGAGAACATTTACCGAGACGTAACGAATGTTCTGGGAACTTTCACAGAACCAATTTTGGCTTGCTGTGAAAACATTACTAGTTTATTGTGTTATTACATTACCTGGAAACCTAATGAGAACTTTTGGGGAATGTTCTGTGGTGGTTGTTGTTTTTGGGACGTTATCATCCTAATGTTAGATAAAACCATAATTGTAAATTAATGGGAATCTTAGATTATGTTCTGGGAATGTTCACAGTCTGCTGGGGCACCTCTACAGCCCCACACCTCCCAATTCATCTGAAAGACCACACCAACTATTCTCTCTGTCTCTCTCTCTCTGTCGCTCTCTCGCTGTCTCTCTGTGCGTGTGTGTGCGTGTGCGTGTGTGTGTGTCATCCTGCCAGCCAGGGGGTTAAGCCTAACTACTGTCCTGTCAGCACCTTTTACTTCCTCCCAACACTTCCCTCCAGAAAGACTGACCCTCGATCAGATTAAACAATGGTGAAGTCAGAAAATAAACCCAAACATGTAGAGGTGCCCCAGCAGACTGTGAACATTCCCAGAACATTACCTAAGATTGCCATTCATTTACAAACATGTATTTAGAGAGTTGGTCCATTGAGGTGTCTGCATTATGACACATTTACATGACACTACAACATTCTATGGCAGCCATGTTAGCCCCCTCCCCTTAACATTACATTGGGAATATAATTTCTAGATAGAATGAACACTATGAATAATTTACATGACAATGCTAAATTTTATGGCAGCCATGTTACCTCCCCATTAACATTACATGGAAAATATTTAAATAATGCTTTGTAACTGAATGTCTAGAATTAGACATTAGACAAAGTTTGTCTATGGCTCTGACCCCAGCCACGTGAAGGACACACAGCGCCCAGAAAGGCTGTGTTGCCCAACTGTTGATTCAACATAATATACCAGCCCTGTGAAGGGAAAGTTCAAACATAATATCAACCTTGTGGATGGAATGAATTTCATTTCCTAACCATTAAACTATGTTTGGAGTGATTTTTTTTTTACATAATTACAATTCATATCTATAATACCAGACAGTGTTATATACCCAACAGTTGCAGTGTTATGGATTTCTGTTAAAGTACCAGACGGAGGAATGGGGAGAAGAAAAACAAGGAAAAGGGCGGGAAACCACATAGAGTTTTTTTTTGTTGAGCCAAATCGTTTATTAGCCTCAATTTTCAGGGGCTATGAAATTTCAGCCTTTGTGTGAGGGGAAATTAGACTCGCCAGTCCAGCTGTCTACAGCATACCATCCCTGAGCTATAGCAACTCTCACCCACCACACACAGCTTTCATCCCTCTCTCTTTCGTCCTTCTCTCTCCCTCTCTATCCATCTTCTCACAGCCTGACAATCCTCTTTTGTCCCCCCCATCTCTCCCAGCCAGGTTATCAATAGGAGACGTCCACACACACACACACAAAACACAACATGGCAATGATAACTTTCTGTTTGGCCAAAAACTCAGATATCCATGCTAAACGAACTGTTTTGACACACTGACTCCACAAAACAAATCTGTCGCCAGCCATTCTACAGGCAGTCTGTTTGTTTCTATAGTTACTGAACGTTCATTTATAGCAGAAATACTTTTTGATGTTTTGTTTTCTTCTTGTAACATTATTATATCAGTCACACATTGCCTTTGCTACTTATCTCAGCCTTTGTAAAAAAAAATGTCTGGAAGGTGATATTAAATATTATTAAAAGTTTGCAAAATAATAATGACTTTTTACAGCATAGACTTCCAAAACACAATGCAATACAGAGGCGGAGGTAAAAGGAACTGTTTAAAGAGCCCTAGTAAAATGGGTCATTAAAAACATAAGACCATAAATCCTGCCTCTCCCTCTCTTTTCTTCTATTCTCCTCTCTTCTGTTCTGTTTTCTTCTCCCTTCCCCTCCCATCCTCTCCTCCCATCCTCTCCTGCCCTCTCCTCTCCTCTCCTCTCAACTCCTCTCCTCTCCTACCCTACTCTCTTCTCCCCTCCAATCCTCTCCCCTCCTCTCCTCCTATCCCCTCTCCTCCCCTCTCAATTAAATTCAAGGGGCTTTATTGGCATGGGAAACATATGTTAACATTGCCAAAGCAAGTGAAATGGATAAACAAAAGTGAAATAAACAATAAAAAGTGAACAGTAAATAGTTCTAAAAGAATAAACACATTTCAAATAACATATGTCTATATACATACAGTATTGTAATGAGTAAAGTAAAAGTAAAACAATTTAAAAAAAGGAAAAATGTCTAAACATAAATATGGGTTGTATTTACAATGGTGTTTGTTCTTCATTGGTTGCCCTTTTCTTGTGGCAACAGGTCACAAATCTTGCTGCTGTGATGGCACACTGTGGTATTTCATCCAATAGATATAGGAGTTTATCAAAATTGGATTTGTTTTTTAATTCTTTGTGGGTCTGTGTAATCTGAGGGAAATATGTTGTCTCTAATATGGTCATAGATTTGGCAGGAGGTTAGGAAGTACAGCTCAGTTTCCACCTCATTTTATGGGCAGTGTGCACATAGCCTGTCTTCTCTTGAGAGCCAGGTCTGTCTATAGCAACCTTTCTCAATAGCAAGGCTATGCTCACTAAGTCTGTACATAGTCAAAGCTTTCCTTAATTTTGTGTCAGTCACAGTGGTCAGGTATTCTGCTACTGTGTACTCTCTGTTTAGGGCCAAATAGCATTCTAGTTTGCTCAGTTCTTTTGTTAATACTTTCCAATGTGTCAAGTATTATCTTTTTATTTTTCTCGTGATTTAGTTGGTTCTAATTGTGTTGCTGGCGTGGAGCTCTGTAGGGTCTGCTTGTGTTTGTGAACAGAGCCCCTGGACCAGCATGCTTAGGGGACTCTTCTCCACATGAATCTCTCTGTAGGTGATGGCTTTGTTATGAAGGTTTGGGAATCGCTTCCTTTGAGGTGGTTGTAGAATTTAACGTCTCTTTTCTGGATTTTGATAATTAGCAGGTATCGGCCTAATTCTGCTCTGCATGGATTATTTGGTGTTTTACATTGTATGCAGGGGATATTTTTGCAGAATTCTGCATGGAGAGCCTCAATTTGGTGTTCATTTTTGTGAATTATTGGATGGTGATCGGACCTAAGACCTCACAACCATGAAGGGCAATGGGTTCTATAACTGATTCAAGTAATTTTAGCCAGATCCTAATTGGTATGTCAAATTGTATGTTCCTTTTTATGGCATAGAAAGCCCTTCTTGCCTTGTCTCTCAGATTGTTCACAGCTTTGTGGAAGTTACCTGTGGCACTGATGTTTAGGCCAAGGTATGTATAGTTTTTTGTGTGCTCTAGGGCAACGGAACACCATTATTTTGGTCTTGCTGAGATTTACTGTCAGGGCCCAGGTCTGGCAGAATTGGTGCAGAAGATCTAGGTGCTGCTGTAGGCCCTCCTTGGACGGGGACAGAAGCACCAGATCATCAGCAAACGGTAGACATTTGACTTCAGATTCTAGTAGGCTGGGTGCTGCAGACTGTTCGAGTGACCTTGCCAATTGGTTGATATATATGTTGAAGAGTGTGGGGCTTAAGCTGCATCCCTGTCTCACCCCACGGCCCTCTGGAAAGAAATGTGTGTGTTTTCTGCCAATTTTAACCGCACACTTGTTGTTTGGCAGGCCTACTAGAAAAAGTGCAGTGCGTGCCAATAGTGGCAGGGACAGGTCTCCTCTAGTACTCTTGATACAATCTGGTGAGACACATTACCATGGTGACAAGATGTCACTAAAAGAGCAGTCTGGGAATGGTTGCTATGGGAGGTTGGTGGGGATATGGTAGCGGTGGTAGTCAGGGGTATAGAGGTGGGGGTGCTCTTGGGGCATGGAGGCTCTTCAGTTCAGGGCGAGGGGCGGAACAGAAGAGGGTAAAGTACCCAGCAGATGTTTCAGCTTTGTGTTTTTGGCTGGAAAGGGTAATTATGAGCGTGTCCTAATGACTGACGCTGGCAGCCGTATGTGTGTTAATGACTGAAGCTGGCATAGCGCCATCAACCTGGTTAAACTTGGCTCAATGAAGAGAGCTGCTGATTACTTTGACCGGCCTACAGAAAACGACTCGACACACGCAGACAGACTGTGTTAACTGGTGATGCAGCTTTTCCATGATGTAGCTCTGTACCCAAGATCCAGAGAGCTGGAAGAGCCAGCCTGCCAACTGGATAGGAGAGTGTTTTGATAGTGGTGGGAGTTAGGGTTAGGGGGGGTTGGAGAGCTCAGCTCAGCACAATTAAAACTCTGTGTTAAAGAGCCCAATAGAAAACATCCTGTAATTTGCACATCTGAATTTCCCACCCTTTAATGCATATTAATATTCCTGGTTGCCATCAATATCATTTTAAAGGCCTCAGGGAGGAGAGGAGAGGAGAAAGACTGGCTAGAAGGGTTCTCGCTCTCTCTCAGTGCAGTGGCAAATAGGGCTGGCAGCGGTATACTCCCGACGCAGAACGATAGATACACACGCACTGTTGAATGGGTGTTGAATGTGTGCAGGTATCCATCTTTCTTTTATGACTTAAATTTTTTGTACACTACACCTGCAAGTAACTGGATGTACTGTACATACCAGAGAAGGCTGGTGGGATGAGGTATAGGAGGACAGGCTCATTGTAATGGCTGGAATGGAAGTAATGGAACGGAGTGAAACATGATTTCCATATGTTTGATGTGTTTGATACCGTTCCATTTATCCCATTGCAGCCATTACAATGAGCCCGTCCTCCTATATCTCCTCCCACCAACCTCCTCTGGTACATACTATACACTACTTCTGAAATGGTCTGTGTCAGTGGTTATCTATGTCAGTTCCTGGTTAGCTGTGTCAGTAACTGGTTAGCTCTGTCAGTAACTGGTTAGCTGTGCCATTCCCTGGATAGCTATGTCAGTCTCTGGTTGGCTGTGTCAGTATCTGGTTAGATGTGTCAGTATTTGGTTAGCTGTGTCTCTCTCTGGTCAACTGTATCATTGCATAGTTAGCTGTGTCAGTCTCTGGTTAGCTGTGTCAGTATCTGCGTGTCTGTGTCATTCCCTGGTTAGCTGTGTGAGAATTAAGTTAGCTGTGTGAGTATCTGGTAAGTAGTGTCAGTATCTGGTAAATTGTGTTATTTCCTGGTTAGCTGAGTAAGCTGCTGATTATCTTTGCCAGTCCCTGGTTAGCTGTGTCAGTCTCTGGTTAGCTGTGTCAGTCTCTGGTTAGCTGTGTCAGTCTCTGGTTAGCTGTGTCAGTGTCTGTTTAGCTGTGTCAGTCTCTGGTTAGCTGTGTCAGTCTCTGGTTAGCTGTGTCAGTGTCTGTTTAGCTGTGTCAGTATCTGGTTAGCTGTGTCAGTCCCTGGTTAGCTATGTCAGTCTCTGGTTAGCTGTGTCAGTCTCTGGTTAGCTGTGTCAGTATCTGGTTAGCTGTGTCAGTCCCTGGTTAGCTGTGTCAGTCTCTGGTTAGCTGTGTCAGTCTCTGGTTAGCTGTGTCAGTGTCTGTTTAGCTGTGTCAGTATCTGGTTAGCTGTGTCAGTCCCTGGTTAGCCGTGTCAGTCTCTGGTTAGCTGTGTCAGTCTCTGGTTAGCTGTGTCAGTGTCTGTTTAGCTGTGTCAGTATCTGTTTAGCTGTGTCAGTATCTGGTTAGCTGTGTCAGTCCCTGGTTAGCTGTGTCGCTTCCTGGTTAGCTGTGTTGGTTCCTGGTTAGCCGCGTCATTTCGCAGGTTAGTTCTGTTAATCCCTGATTAGCTGTGTCAATCGCTCGTTAGCTCTGTCAGTCCCAGTTTAGCTGTATCAGTCCCTGGTTACCTGCGTCAGCATCTGATTAGCTTTGTCAGTATCTAGTTAGCTGTGTCATTACCTGGTTAGCTGTGTCTGTATCAGGTTAGCTGTGTCAGTCTCTGGTTAGCTGTGTCAGTCCCTGGTTAGCCGTGTCAGACCCAGGTTAGCTGGGTCAGTCTGTCAGTCCCAGGTTAACTGTGTCAGTCCCTGGTTAGCTGTGTCAGTCCATGTTTAGCTGTGTCAGTCCCTGATTAGCTATGTCAGTCCCTGATTAGCTGGGTCAGTCCCTGGTTCGCTGTGTCTGTCCCAGGTTAGTTGTGTCTGTCCCAGGTTAGTTGTTTCATTCTCTGGTTCCTCCATCCCAGCACCAAATATCTTATATTGTTACGCTATCTGGCAGGGCCTGGTCCCAGACCTGTGTTTCGTACACACACTAGCATACATACATACATACAGGCGCACACACACACACACACGTACACACACTAGCATACATACATACAGGCGCACACACACGTACACACACTAGCATACATACATACAGGCGCACACACACACACGTACACACACTAGCATACATACATACAGGCGCACACACACACACGTACACACACTAGCATACATACATACAGGCGCACACACACGTACACACACTAGCATACATACAGGCGCACACACACAGGCACACACTAGCATACATACAGGGTCGCACACACACACACACACACACACACTAGCATACATACATACAGGCGCACACACACACACGTACACACACTAGCATGCATACATACAGGCGTACACACACACGTACACACACTAGCATACATACAGGCGCACACACACACACACACGTACACCCACTAGCATACATACATACAGGCGCACACACACACACACACGTACACACACTAGCATACATACAGGCGTACACACACACACGTACACACACTAGCATACATACAGGCGCACACACACACGTACACACACTAGCATACTTACATACAGGCGCACACACACACACGTACACACACCTGGAGGAAATAAAATTAAATAGAAGAGGAGTTGAATGGATGGGAAGCTCTGTGGCTCCTGGAGGAAGAGAGAAGATACCAGCAGCATCCTGCCTGGCTGGCTGGGACACAGTGGGATGGAGAGAAGAAGACCACAGACATCACAGATAATCCTTTCATGGCCTGCACAGCTCTTTCAAAGACACACACACACACACTGTCATCACTATGGAGACGGAGGTTCTAGAACCATGTGGTGCAACTGGAAATAGGCCATAAAGGAAGTGAGAAGAGAGACAGGAAGTGGAGGGACAGTTTCATCACAGTCCCCCTCCAAAAGAAACTGAGATTGATAATGTAGCAATATATCACTCTACACTAAAAGCTACACAGCCCAAGTCTCTTTCACACTAATAAAAACCATCTGCTGCTTTTGAGCAGGTTGAAATATTTTGAACACTTTGTAGTTCTATAATGGAAACACTACCAAACAACATCTACAGTACAGTACCCTGGCTATACTATGGACTCCCTTCCCCCACATCTACACTCTTTACCGTCATAAGCCTGATGCGTTCATATGCTGTCCAGATGTTGATAGCGACTAGTGAGGAGGAAAATAAAAGGGTTTGAAGGCTGCCAGAGGTGTCTTATATCGGAGGAATTATTATTGAAAGGATATAACATAACACATGAGGTCAGTCCTTCCTTCCACGAGATACAGAACCTGATCTATATTAGAACCTAATCCCTGTAGTTAAATTGACCGGTACAAAAGTCAACACAGTGGTTCAGAACATTCCAGGGTGTTCTTTCATCTTATGATCTTTTGGCTCTTTGAGGGGCTCTCCAACCTCATGGTGGATGGTAAATTATTTGGTGATGTCTATTATATTTGCTAACAGTGCCATCCCTCGTCATATCCTGTAGCTGAGTGTGGCAGTACCTGTTTACACTACATGTAAATCAATGTTGTCCTTCATCTACATTTATCAGTCTGAGTAGACACCTATCCCTTTCATACATATTGTACTGTATGGACAGTGAGATCTTGTTGGTATGGAGCACTCTCTCATATTCCCTACTGTAGGAGCCACGAATATGGGGTGAGGTGGAGGCAAGACACCGGCTGATATTTAAACAAAAAACACTGGAGAGGCCTTTGTCTTTGATGAAATGAGAAATAGTAGAAGAGTAAAGAAAAAGAAAGGGGTGATGTCGTAGGACAAGATAACAATCTGATAGGTCTACACTGGTCAAACTCCTCTACTGTAAGCCATGGGAAGGTCCTGGAAAAGATAGAAGCAGAGAGGGATGAAGTAAAGGCAGACAGACAGACAGACAGGTCGCGACAGACAGACATACAGACACAGGAGACAGGCAGAGAGACAGACAGACAGACAGACAGACAGACAGGCAGTGGAGACAGACAGACAGACGTGACAGTCAGACAGACAGTCAGACAGATAGGCAGACAGACAAACAGGTCGCGACAGACAGAGAGGCAGGCAGACAGACAGGCAGTGGAGACAGATAGACATACAGACACTGGAGACAGGCAGACAGACAGACAGGCAGTGGAGACAGACAGACAGACATGACAGGCAGACAGACAGTCAGACAGTGGAGACAGACAGACAGACAGTCAGACAGTGGAGACAGACAGACAGACAGACAGACAGACAGACAGTGGAGACAGACAGACAGATAGACAGGCAGACAGACCGACAGTCAGAGAGACAGTGGAGATAGACAGACAGATAGTCAGAGAGACAGTGGAGACAGGCAGACAGACAGACAGACAGACAGTCAGACAGATAGGCAGACAGACAAACAGGTCGCGACAGACAGAGAGGCAGGCAGACAGACAGGCAGTGGAGACAGATAGACATACAGACACTGGAGACAGGCAGACAGACAGACAGGCAGTGGAGACAGACAGACAGACATGACAGGCAGACAGACAGTCAGACAGTGGAGACAGACAGACAGTCAGACAGACAGTCAGACAGACAGACAGACAGACAGTAGATACAGACAGACAGACAGACAGATAGTCAGAGAGACAGATAGACATACAGACACTGGTGGCAGGCAGGCAGGCAGACATTGGCGACAGACAGTCAGACAGACAGTCAGTCAGTCAGACAGACAGTAGATACAGACAGACAGACAGACAGGCAGGCAGACAGTCAGACAGACAGACTGTAGATACAGACAGACAGGCAGACAGACAGACAGACAGACAGACACAGGCAGGCAGGCAGGCAGACATTGGCGACAGACAGACAGACAGACCGTCAGACAGGCTGGCAGGCAGACAGACAGACAGATAGGCAGACAGACAGATAGTCAGACAGGCTGGCAGGCAGACAGTGGGGACAGCCAGACAGATATGCAGACGGTAGAGACAAATATTGTCGATTTAATGCTTTCACTTCTGCAACGCTTTCACTGTTTTGGCTAATTAAATAAAACTAAGAAAAGTCCCCCATCCCTGATACTGAGAGATGTGACCACAGATATAGATCCCACAACCATGTGTTTGTAGTGAAACTGATTAACTTATTCCACTCTGCCTGTGCGTGTTGGGGCCAAATTTGGTCTAGTAACCAAATTCAAATAGAATAGAAACAGACAGTCAGACAGACATACGGACGGACAGACAAAACAGGCTGCCATGTACTGTGTCCAAACAGTGTGAACGACCTGGCTAACATCCTTGACTCCTCCTAGCCACCTGACTGTGCGTCTCTCCATACACAACAACAGCCTTCTTCACTTTGTAGAGAAAAGAGGAAGGGAAAGAAGAAGTAGACAGACAACATGACAACACTCTGAAAGGAAGTGAGACTGGGCCAGAGAAGCATCTGCTGTATATGCTTTAGTTTAACTTCTCACACACACACACACACACACACAGACTGACACACACACACACCCCTCCGAGGTAGTTTGTTTGTCTCTGGGTCACAACACGAGCCAAACACACACACAAAGAGAAGCCCAGAAATGGGTACACACACACAGAAAAGCAAAAAATATAATAGGCTACTCTCCATATCTGATTTGTCATCGTCATTTAGCTAGTCCCACAGAATAATAAACAGGAGTGACACAAATCAGTGTTGTCTTTTCACCCATAAGAGTGAGAGAAAATGAAGGAGAGAGAAAGAGGGAGAGAAAAGGAAGGAGAGAGAGAAAGAGGGAGAGAAAAGGAAGGAGAGAGAGAAAGAGGGAGAGAAAAGGAAGGAGAGAGAGAAAGAGGGAGAAACTCTCTGCTGACATTTCCCCATATCCAGGGGCTCTCTCTGTCTTGGCAAGGGGAGAAAGAGTGGTAGAATGAGAGAAAGAGCCCATTCACCACCAACCGTTCATGGATGCTAATCAAATTCATTAGCAGTCAGTTTGGCTCCGAGGCCTGCTGCAGTGCACTGTTTTTTATCACTTAGACTTGTTATTTAAATGGTCCAGAGTTGTGTGATTTCTCTCCTTTTCCTCATCTATAAACGCTTTTCTTGGTCCCAAACACTTGTTTGGTTTGGCCCATTAACTCCTAATAATACAGAATCCCTGTCTCTCGGTCATTAGTGCTGTAGGAAGCCAAACCCACACCCCAGCTGTAGAACCTTATAGTCATGGAAATCATGCAGCTTTCTCTCCCCAGAATGCTTTTCTACTGCTCTTTTCACCATATGATACACATACTGTGTAAACAAACACTACACTCGTTACCATATCACACACACACTTTTCACCATATCCAGGGACTGATTGCAACTCCCCACTGGAGCGATTGCCTTCCCCCGCATGGTCAGACATACTCACACAATCTCCAATAATCTCCAATATTGTGTCCACACACACACACACACACACACAGAGGTACAACTGAAAATGCTCACAGATTCCTCCCCATCACCCACACAGCTCTGTTCAGGGATGGACAGTACTGGCTAGGCTTCACCACTTTAAATCCATTTGATCTTCTATGTATAGTTCACTTTACACCCCCATAGGAACTGACACACACTCCTACACAAACACCACATATGTCAAATGGTGGAAAATGTAAAAGGTTCTTCAGATCTGGGTTGAGCAGGCAAAGTGAAGTAAAGGCAGACAACAGTTTCAAACAAATTACATATTTAATAGGGCACAGCTTAGTTGGTTACATCTTAGAAGTTCAAGTCAAGTTTCTTTAGCCAATGCAAGTAAAAAATAAAAAGAACACTAACAAATACCAAACACAAAGGAGGACAGGAAGTGGTGCAGCCCAGGAGGCAGGCGTCCATTGTCTTTCACAGTTCATCTCAAACATCTCCTTGGTGTCTCACCAAACCGCTGTCAACAACCAGTATTCCACCATGACTCTAGACTGAAACACTCCATGTGTATGGCTGCCTAGAACACAAAATAGACAGGGGTTTAAATACACACATCAGAAGTCAGATGATCATCAATTAGCCAATGGGAGCTCTTGGTTGACAGCGCAGGCAATTAGTCACACCTGTGACATAAACACAAGAGATATACAGCCCAGTCTTTACTTTATTCCTGTACCCCTTACTACAATACTGTGAGATTAAATGACTTGTGAAAGACCCTGTTGGTGTGTGTGTTGTAGGAATAGTGGAAGAAGTGAGACAGCCATAAAGATGTAGTGAATATAGAAAGGTTTATAGGGTTTGAAAAGTAGCTGTGTTGAGTTAGCTGAGGTGCATTTTGTGAGGGGAGAGTGACCAGCCTGCAGACACCAGACCAGATCACCTACTACTGTCCTCTCCTCTGGAAACTCTTCTACTGCCCCCTGGTGGGACTGGACATGCTCAGTGAATGACCCTTATCTAATGCATCATGGCTTGACTGTTGCCTCGGCTTCAGCCCCTCCAGAGGAAGAAGCTATTTGAAGGCCTGTGTAGAGATGGTTAAGGAAGTATTAGTTTTGGCCTCAGAGAGATTCAGAGAAGATCTTTGGTTTGTCCTTTTTGAAGGGCGCCTGCGGAAGTAGAGCCCCCACAGACAGACGGACAGAGAGAGAAAGATGAAACGCATACACACCAGAGGGATCATTCCAGATCCAAGGAGAAATTCCACACACACACACACACACACACACACACACACACACTAGCAAGACAAAGGAAAGTGTGTTTCTATGACAGGAAAAGCAGGTTTTCTGGGCTGTAGCTGTAGAATAGAATGTGTGGGAATGGTGTGGTTCCAAAGCACTAGGTGAGTCAGCATGTCTGTCTGTCAACATGTCTGTCAACATGTATGTGTGTCTATATGCCTGCATGTGTGTGTGTGTGTGTGTTGGGATCAGTGTGTGTTGTGGGTGACAGACTGAGACCGTCTGGGCTACCGGGTCATTTTCCACTGGGCTGCTTTGATGTCTCCTCTTGGAACGCACAACAGTTGGTCCCTCTCTGCCCCTCCACCATTACACTATCAGACCACCCAGACAATCAGGAATGTCCGGCCAGGTTTAGGTTTTCCTAGGAATGTGTCTCCCTCTGCCAGGCTCGTCCCTGCCAGACCCCAGCCCATCTGTACCCCTCTTAACCTGGGACACCCCACAACGATCGCTGTCGCTGAGTGTGATGTGTACAACGATATGTGTCGGGTGTACATGATCAGTGTATTTGTGTGGTGTACAACGATCAGTGTGTGTGTGGTGTACAGCGATCAGTGATTGTGTGTGGTGTACAACGATCAGTGTGTGTGTGTGTGGTGTACAACGATCAGTGTGTGTGTGGTGTACAGCGATCAGTGATTGTGTGCGGTGTACAACGATCAGTGTGTGTGTGCGGTGTACATCGATCAGTGTGTGTGTGGTGTACAACGATCAGTGTGCGGTGTGTGTGTGTGTGTGGTGTGCAGCGATCAGTGTGTGTATGTGGTGTACAGCGATCAGTGTGTGTGTGTGTGTGGTGTACAGCGATCAGTGTGTGTGTGTGGTGTGCAACGATCAGTGTGTGTGTGTGTGTGTGTATGTGCGTGGTGTACAACAATCAGTGTGTGTGTGTGTGTGGTGTACAGCGATCAGTGTGTGTGTGGTGTACAGCGATCAGTGTGTGTGCGTGGTGTACAGCGATCAGTGTGTGTGTTGTGTACAGCGATCAGTGTGTGGTGTACAGTGTGTGGCCCTTTTCATACACATCAACTGATGTAATATGTGTCTGTGTTATAAGTTAATACATATTATCAAGTCTAACATGCCAATAATAATGTGTGACAATAATTCATAGAATACATACTGATGTCCTCATCCTTCATGTCAGGGGTTAGCAACCCTGGTCCTTTTGATGGGGATTTAACTGACCTGGAAGAACAGGTGTGTTGAATTTAGGCAATCACTGAACTGATCAATTAGCTCAGCTGGTCAGGTGTGGTGCCTAGTTGGAACAAAATCCTGCAGTACCTGTGGCACTCCAGTAGGGATTGCCTTCACCACAGCAGCTTAACTACCACTGTCTGACAGTGTTGTCTACCTGAGACTTCAAGCCAAACGCTACAGAGTCAACCCCTCCCGGTTCTTCATCCGCAGCCCTTGGCTTCAGCCGGTCTATTTTATTTTCCCTGCTGAATCCTCATTTTCACATCCATTACATTTCCTCATAAATATTCTAAACCCATTTCAGGTCTGGTCCTTAAACTTGTGAAAGAGATACGATCTTGGGTGCATCTCTTTGTGTCACACATGAATGCATCCACAAACACACTGGAGCAGGGTAGATATAGGTCAATAGCAAAGCGGTTTAGTTTGTGTTTTCCTAAACTTTGGTTTGGAGGACTTTAACCTTTATTTTCCCTCTGGTAGACACACACGTTGTTGTCACACTAGGCTGATTGGTTGACTGGAGCAGTAGGCTGATTGGTTGACTGGAGCAGTAGGTTGACTGGAGCACTAGGCTGATTGGTTGACTGGAGCAGTAGGCTGATTGGTTGACTGGAGCAGTAGGCTGATTGGTTGACTGGAGCAGTAGGCTGATTGGTTGACTGGAGCAGTAAAGACCGATACAACACTGATAACACTGGGAGTATCTATAGTCTGAATGAGACCCTGTCCTACCTGCCTGGCGTCCTCTGGGATGGACAGAGTCCTGGCTATCTGTCACCTCTGGGTTGATGTGGCTATCTGTCACCTCTGGGTTGATGTGGCTATGTGTCACCTCTGGGTTGATGTGGCTATGTGTCACCTCTGGGTTGATGTGGCTATCTGTCACCTCTGGGTTGATGTGGCTATGTGTCACCTCTGGGTTGATGTGGCTATCTGTCACCTCTGGGTTGATGTGGCTATCTGTCACCTCTGGGTTGATGTGGCTATGTGTCACCTCTGGGTTGATGTGGCTATCTGTCACCTCTGGGTTGATGTGGCTATCTGTCACCTCTGGGTTGATGTGGCTATGTGTCACCTCTGGGTTGATGTGGCTATCTGTCACCTCTGGGTTGATGTGGCTATCTGTCACCTCTGGGTTGATGTGGCTATCTGTCACCTCTGGGTTGATGTGGCTATGTGTCACCAAGTCATACTCAGTGTTCTCTGCAACGTTGACTAACGTCACACACTTGACTCACCTCAGTGTTACATCAATACTTACACACACACACACACACACACACACACACACACACACACACACACACACACACACACACACACACACACACACACACACACACACACACACACACACACACACGTGTAGTATGATGTGAACACCAGAATTTACAGTACAGTATGTTGTTATATGTTTTGTCAATGCCAACAGGTATACCTTTTATAGAGCGAGTCATTACCTCAACAAAACATTACCCAACAAACCACATAGAACGTGAGGGGGAGAAAATAAACATGAGTCTGGTTTTTGGAAGTGATTCCTGATAGCTTTTTCCACCAAGGCTTCCAACCAACTGTTTTCTCTCTCTTACTATGCAAAAAGCAAGTGAGATAAGTTATGCTTCAATATACCCAGAGCTCTTTTTCCTGTTTCCTGTCAGAAAAGATGTAAAAACAAGCATCCTATTAGAGTTTTCCCCTCACACCTAATGTTCCTTAATTGGCTCTTTAAAACCTTTTACAATAAACCTCACTCCCTGGCCGGCTCACAACACTGACTGGCTGGTTGGGGCTGGAGACTGAGTCAATGGGAGCATTATGTTCTCCTACAATGCTGTGGCCAGCCAGGCCCTATAACCAGGCCCTATAACCAGGCCCTATAGCCAGGCCCTATAACTAGGCCCTATATCCAGGCCCTATAGCCAGGCCCTATAGCCAGGCCCTATAATCAGGTCCTATAACCAGGCCCTATAACCAGGCCCTATAGCCAGGCCCTATAACTAGGCCCTATAACCAGGCCCTATAGCCTGGCCCTATAACCAGGCCCTATAGCCAGGCCCTAGAACCAGGCCCTACAGCCAGGCCCTATAACCAGGTCCTATAACCAAGCCCTATAACCAGGCCCGATAGCCAGGCCCCATAACCAAGTCCTATAACCAGGCCCTATAACCAGGCATTATAGCTAGGTCCTATTGTGTGTCTGTGCTCTTTCATTCAACTGTGTGTGTGTTTACAGACCAAACCCATCCATCACATAAGGAGTTTAGAGAGGTCAGAGGCAGACCCCTCAGGTAGACTTCCCCTGTGTTACATCACAATGGCTCTCAACTCCCCACTTTGTCTGGTGACTGGCTCTGGGCCAATCAGAACACTTTGTGATGTGTCGCCAGTTAGAGTAAAGAGCACAGTGGGAAGGGCCAGTCATGATTAGTTGATGGATGTGGACTAGGAGTATTAGGCCTGTTCTCTCTCTGTATGTAGGTTTGGCACTGATACAACACTACAAATCTCACAGATTTCAAATCTCACTGGTCACATCATTATGCCTTTATATCTATAGCTTGGTATCCACAAAATGAGAGAGAGAGAGAGAGAGAAAGAGAGAGAGGGATAGCTGGCAACCATAGTTTGTTTACACAAACCAAGCTGAGCTCCACGGCCAACATCAACATCAGTTACACCAAACAGATGCTGTTTCTCCCTTTAAATTATGCTCTTACTTTACTATTTAACACTGTTTATAGACAGCCAAAGTTATGCGTCCCAAATTGCACCCTATTCCCTGATTAGTGCACTACTTCAGACCAGAGCCCTATGGGATCAGAGATTACTTCAAGAAAAGGGAGAAAGGAATGGACACATTTGTAACAAATCTGAACAAGGCCCTAGAACCCCACAGGGTTGGATCAGACTTTGATTGGAGTGAGAGGATGTTTTTTTAACTAGAGACGTTTCTCCCCCTAGGATATAACTGATTAACTGATGAATGACAGCTCAACATTGGCCTGGTTCCAATAACATGTAGTCCACATTGGCCCTGTTCCAATCTAATTACATGAAGTGCGTTCCAAATGCCACCTTATTCCCTACATAGTACACTACTTTTGTCCAGTCCTATGGGGCGCATGCTATTTGGGATGTATCCTACATCTCAATCACGCTTCTGTCACATCAGACTTTCCTGTAAATAAGCCCAGTCTCTTCCCATTGGCACTCAGTTTCTCTACTGGGATACTATACACGCACACGGCCCTCAGCCGGTCTACTGGGATACTAGAGCCACTCTCCGTGTGACCCACAGAGGAAACCAATATGTTTTTCTTGACTCTCAAATGGCAGATTTTTATACAGAGCAAATGGTTATAAAAGCAAAGGCGATGAATGTCTCACATATTTTCATAACCAGACGTCATACACGTGGCACACACCTGCACAAACAGCATTCCCACTGTAATTCTCCTTGTCTGGCACAGGCCCAATGCTTTAATGCTTTCCATAGTACAGTACATTCTACAAGTTGCACTTCCTACAGCAGCATTTCCCAAACTCAATCCTCGTGACCCCAGGGGGTGCACCTTTTGGGTTTTGCACTACCCTTACAGAGAAAGATGTAAAGTGCAGTAAAAGTGCAGTAATTGCAGTCGATGATGGTATTTAGGACGCAGTAATTGCAGAATAACTGCAGTTAGACTGCAAAATTACTACTGTAAAATGTGTATTTATTTATACTGCAATCATTTTTCGTAAGGGTAACACTACACAGCAGATTCAAGTGATCAAAGCTGGATGATTAGCTGATTATTTCAATCAGCTGTGTAGTGCTAGGGCAAAAACCAAAACGTGCACCCCTTGCGGTCCCGAGGACCGAGTTTTGGAAAGCCTTCCCTGCTATGTCAAACACACACACACACACCTGCTGGACGGCAACCCGGCAACCCGGCCGAGGGGACGGAAGGACAGCCCCACCGCGGTGTACCCCGAACCAACAGTCGGCAGGGTCAAAGGACCGCAAACCTGTGGAGAGACGACCGGGGTAGGGCCGACCCGTTACTGACGACCCCAGGTAGATGGAGACCAAAGGAGGTGTTTTGAGTGTGGTGCCCGGGGGCACATTGCCTGGAATTGCCCGACTCGAGAGGAGTCGATGCCATCAGCTAGCCCCGGAGGCGAGGTGGGTCACGCCGTGAGCGCACCATGAATCAACTGCACCCATGGTCCCAGGGAAGGTTGACGGACGCGACGTGGAAGCGCTATTAGACTCCGGGAGTATGGTTACGCTCGTAACCACGAGCCTGCTGAACCAGGGGACCGAACGGGGTAGGGAGATGTCCATTTCCTGTGTTCACGGTGACACAAAGTGATATCCAACCGTATGGACCAACATTGTGACGCCACAAGGGAGATGTCAGATGATGGTGGGTGCAACCGGCTAACCAACCTGTGTCTACAGGTCCCGGAGTCGGAGGGGGAGCCGGAACCCGAACCCCCTGGGGAACCACTGGAGGAGGAGCCCAGGCTCCCCCTCCTCGATTTCAAGGGGCCAGTCGAGACACCCGCTGGGGGCCAACTGAGGGGACAATTAGGGACGGCCCAGTGGGAGGATCCGAATTTGAAAGCTGCCGCATCCCAAGTGATAGCAGTGGATGGACAGCTACTTCCGGGGTGAGTGACTGGCTATATCCCCATTTCCAAATTAAGAATAACCTTTTGTATCAGGTGTTGCGCCAACAGGGGGAATTCCGACAGGTATTGTTGCTGCTCCGACGGTACGTAGGAACCGTTCTTCAGCTGGCCCACACCCACCTGTTGGGTGCGCACCTGGGAATGGAGAAGACCCGGGAATGGATCGCCGCCCGGTTCCACTGGCCCGGGATGAGGAGGGCCGTGGAAGACTACTGTCGCAGCTGCCCGGAGTGTCAACTCACTGCCCCGAAAGCACACTTCCGAAACCCACTGGTCCCCTGCCGATCATCGGAGTGCCCTTTGAACGCATGGACAAAGTGGGACCCCTGGAACGAGGACAAAGGTACATCTTGGTAATAGTAGACTATGCCACCCGGTATCCCGAGCCCATTCCCCTAAGGGCGGTGGTATCCAAGGGAATCGCACGGGAGCTGTTCCACCTCTTTAGCCGGGTGGGCATCCCGAACAAGATCCTGCCAGACCAAGGTACGGAGTTTATGTCCCGCCTAATGAAGGAGTTGTGTGCCCTCCTGCAGATCAAGGAGATCCGGACCTCTGTTTTTCACCCGCAGACGGATGGGCTCGTCGAGCGCTTTAATAAAACCTTCAAACAAATTTTGCGGAAGGTCGTCGAGCAGGACGGGAAGAACTGGGACCAGCTATTACTCACCTAATGTTCTCAATCCGAGAATTACCCCAGTCTTCCACTGGGTTTTCATCTTTCGAACTCCTCTACGGGAGGAGGCCACGCGGCCTACTGGACCTCGCTAAGGAGGTGTGGGAAGCCCAACCGACCCCATTACGCAGTGTGGTAGAGCACATGGAGACGATGAGGGAACGGATGACAGCCATATGGCCAGTAGTGAGGGAACATATGGAGAAGGCCCAACGTGTCCAAGCCCAGGTCTACAATCGGGGAGCCCAGCCCCGAGAATTCCAGATGGGAGACAGGGTGCTGGTCTTAATCCCCACGACCGAAAGTAAGTTCCTGGCAACATGGCATGGACCATACGAGGTGATCGAGAAGCTGTGACCGGTCAATTATCGCGTACGGCAACCAGGGAGATGGAAACCTCAACAGATTTACCAGGTGAACCTGTTGAAGAAGTGGCACGAGAGGACAGCATTGGCCGTGTTATGGTCGGGACCCAGGACGCCAACGATACCAGTGGTGGTCCCGAGCAATGAGGACCTCGACCCAGCCCAGAAGCAAGAGCTCAAGGAGCTTGTCGATCGGAAGAAGCCGGGCCGCACGACCCTCAGTCTTTTTAGGGCCTTCCTCTGACACCGACTAGTGTAGAGGTCCTGGATGGCAGGCAGCTTAGCCCTAGTGATGTATGGGGCCGTACACATTACCCTCTGTAGTGCCTTGCGGTCAGAGGCGGAGCAATTGCCGTACCAGGTAGTGATGCAACCAGTCAGGATGCTCTCGGATGTTGCAGCTGTAGAACCTTTTGAGGATCTCAGGACCCATGCCAACATTTTTTTTGTCTCCTGAGGTGGAATAGGCTTTGTCGTGCCCTCTTCATGACTGTCTTGGTGTGTTTGGAACATTCTAGCTTGTTGTTGATGTGGACACCAAGGAACTTGAAGCTCTCAACCTGCTTCACTACAGCCTCGTCGATGAGAATGGGGGCGTGCTCGGTCCTCCTTTTCCTGTAGTCTACAATCATCTCCTTAATCTTGGTTACGTTGAGGGAGAGGTTGTTGTCCTGGCACCACACGGCCAGGTCTCTGACCTCCTCCCTATAGGCTGTCTCATCGTTGTCGGTGATCAGGCCTACCACTGTTGTGTCATCTGCAAACTTAATGATGGTGTTGGAGTCGTGCCTGGCCATGCAGTCGTGGGTGAACAGGGAGTACAGGAGGGGACTGAGCACGCACCCCTGGGGAGCTCCAGTGTTGAGGATCAGTGTGGCAGATGTGTTGTTACCTACCCTCACCACCTGGGGGGCGACCCGTCAGGAAGTCCAGGATTCAGTTGCAGAGGGAGGTGTTTAGTCCCAGGATCCTTAGCTTAGTGAGGAGCTTTGAAGGTACTATGGTGTTGAATGCTGAGCTGTAGTCAATGAATAGCATTCTCACATAAGTGTTCCTTTTGCCCAGGTGGGAAAGGGCAGTGTGGAGTGCAATAGAGATTGCATCATCTGTTGATCTGTTTGGGCGGTATGCAAATTGGAGGGGGTCTAGGGTTTCTGGGATAATGTTGTTGATGTGAGCCATTACCATCCTTTCAATGCACTTCATGGCTACGGACGTGAGTGCTACGGGTCTGTAGTCGTTTAGGCAGGTTGCCTTTGTGTTCTTGGGCACAGGGACTATGGTGGTCTGCTTGAAGCATGTTGGTATTACAGACTCAACCAGGGACTCACTGTGTGTTCGTTAGCTATCTGGTTGTAGGATCAAGATCACTGTGTTAGTTAGCTATCTGGTTGTAGGATCAAGCTCACTGTGTGTTAGTTAGCTATCTGGTTGTAGGATCAAGTTCACTGTGTGTTAATTAGCTATCCCACATGGCCTTGTCTGGCCTTGACAGGCAGAACTTACTTCCTATCAGAACCTTTCTATGACGTCAGAATGGGCTAAGCATAAGGATCCCCACTTCAACGTAGTGGCAGTTTGGACTAGACTCCAGGACTGCATCCCAAGTGACACCCTAATCCCTATGTAGTGCACTACTTTTGACCAGGTCCAACAGGACTCTGATCAAAAGTAGTGCACTATATAGGGAATACGGTGCCATTTGGGACTAGGATCCAGCACTGAGCCTGGTCTGTTTGGAGCCCAATGGAGCATGCAAAGACAAGCAGACTGGGGCCACAGGCCAGGGTGACTGACTGATATATGGCTGGCATTAGAGCAGGGTGGCAGGTGAAGCATTAGAAGTATTGCCCAAAACCTAGTTACAAGGGAAGAACCAGAGGGGAGGGGACAGATATCTATAGCAGGAGAGACATTCACACCTCCCAGATCAGAGGGGAGAGGACAGATATCTATAGCAGGAGAGACATTCACACCTCCAAGATCAGAGGGGAGAGGACAGATATCTATAGCAGGAGAGACATTCACACCTCCCAGGTCAGAGGGGAGAGGACAGATATCTATAGCAGGAGAGACATTCACACCTGCCAGGTCAGAGAGGAGAGGACAGATATCTATAGCAGGATAAACATTCACACCTGCCAGGTTAGAGGGGAGAGGCCAGATATCTATAGCAGGAGAGACATTCACACCTGACAGGTTAGAGGGAGAGGACAGATATCTATAGCAGGAGAGACATTCACACCTGCCAGGTCAGAGGGGAGAGGACAGATATCTATAGAAGGAGAGACATGCACACTTGCCAGGTCAGAGGACATATATCTATAGCAGGAGAGACATTCACACCTGCCAGGCCACTCGAGATCCAAGGCGATATTCAACGTTTTGTTTTAACCCTATCCCAAACCTTAAAGGGATAGTTTTGGATTTTGGCAATGAAGCCCTATATCTACTTCCCCAGAGTCAGGTTGTTTCACAAGCCAATGCTAACTAGCGTTAGAACAATGACTGGAAGTCTACGGGAACAGCTAACACTAGTAAGGAATTGCACAAACGCTAGATAGCAACTTCCTTCAAACTTCACGCAGAGACATTCAATCCAGCAACCTTTTGGTAACTGGTCCAACGCTCTAACCACTAGGCTACCTGCCGCCCCAAAGGTACTTGACAGAGCGTAAATTATATTACAGTTTTTTCCAATTGCTTACACACAAAATCTTTTCATGTCACACGATTTTTGGAACCTCTCACTCAAAGTGCAAAACTACACACCAAATATCCAAAACCATAAGCTATTTCTCAGCCTTTGACTCAGTTCAAAACACTACACACAATTCTCTACCTAAAACACAAAAATCTAACAGGAAGTGACTTGCTTTCCTTTTCCAAACACAACCAATCAAAATGCTACACTTATTCACCAGGTCACACACACACTCCTCACATGTGCAAACACTAATAGCTTAACTGATCACTAACCAATCACTGCTTTACTGTAGTATAGGTCTATAAATAGGTCAAAGGTCATATTACCTGTTTTGAACAATGGATGCCAACAATGGACAGAGAGCAAGAGGAGTATGAGGGAGAGGAAGAGGAAGAAGAGGACGAGGGCAAAGAAGAGAAGGAAGGAGAGCCATCTCTGGTGAGATTAGGGCAACACTTGTTGATCATGTGATCAACCACGGTTTGACCATGAGAGAGGCTGGACTGAGAGTCCAGCCCAACTTGAGTCGATTTACAGTGGCGTCTATAATTCGAACCTTCAGATATGAGAACAGGTATGCAACTATCTAATGACTATTTTAGCATTACAGTAATGTACTGTAAAATACATATGACTGCATAGTATTGCATAAACATTTGTAACTCTAAGCCATCCATTTACTGCACTGCATTGAATGAATGAGGTTGGTTATCATGCTGTACTACATTTTTTTGTACATTGTTTACAGTTCCTATGCTGAACACATACTGTGTTTGAATTCTGTATAGAGTGGAAAGGCAAAGACATCATGGAGGACGAGGACGCTTGTTTACAGATGTACAAGAGACTGCAATTATAAATATGGTTTTGGCCAACAATGCAATTAGGATTCGAGAGATAAGAGAGCATATCTTGAATAATGACACCATATTTAACAACATCAATGCTGTAAGCCTGTCGACCATACAACGCATCCTCCAACGGCACCGAGTGACGATGAAACAACTTTACAAGGTGCCATTTGAGAGAAACTCTGACAGAGTCAAGAATATGTGACATGACTTTGTAGAGGTATGTATGCAACACTACTTCCAGTACTTCAGACATACCATATTTACTCATCTGTATTTCCTTTTGTCTGTTACAGAGAGTATTGGAGCTGGATGCCCATGTAATTCGCCATGAATTTATTTATGTGGATGAGGTTGGCTTCAACCTCACCAAAACCAGGCGCCGCGGAAGAAATGTAATAGGACAGAAGGCAATTACCAATGTCCCTGGACAGCGTGGGGGTAATATAACTATGTGTGCTGCCATCACTCAAAACGGGGTCCTCCATCCCAATGCCAAACTGGGTCCGTACAACACCGGCCATATGCTCACTTTTCTGGATGATCGCCAACCCTATGCCCGCATGCCGCTTCTCCAGGCAATGGAGGACGCATCTGGGGACATAGAGGCTGCCTCTGTCCAAGGTTGGATACGCCATGCTAGGAGATACTTCCCTCGATGTTTGGCAAGAGAAAACGTATCTTGTGATGTGGACAAAGTATTGTGGCCAGACCCAGGCCGGAGAAGAGATGAAGCGTAGCTTAGCACTGGTGACTGCCCCAACCCCTACCAATTCCTGGACTGCCCCCCCGGGACCCCACACACAATTGTGTACTTTACTGTATTCTAAAGAATATACTTTTGGTTTACATATGTTTATGGTTTTGTTGTATGCTACTGCATAAAACAGTACTGTTTGGCCTAATAAATATTTTCTGTTTTTACATTGCATTGGTGTTTACAGTGTACTTGTTACCCCTCTCAGCAGATTACTTTCACTGTAGAACATTGTATTGAAATGTAGATATAAGCCTATGAAAGACCAAAGAGCTTTAGATTTAAAACAACAGTGTTTACATGGTATATCCAAAAATGTACTATTATAAAAGCAGTGTTTGCCATTTGATGGAAATGCTTCATTCTGACATGTGTTTATGGCATTTTGAATGCAGTGTTACATTTTGAAGGAGATGTGAGGCATTTTGCATTTTGTGTGCAGTTGTGGGAATTGTGTGTAGAGTTTTGAAAAAAAAGGAGACAGTTTTGAAAATGTGTGTAAGCAGTTGGAAAAAACTGTAATGGTTTCTGGCAGGAAAGAAAATAAGATCAGTTATTAAAATTAATGATTACTGCTTCTCCTGCTGTCCGGTGGTTGGAGCAGGGGTGTGTCTGTGTGTGTTTGTGTGTCTGCCTGTGTGTGTGTGTGCGTGTGTGTGTGTGTGCGCGTGTGTGTGTTTGTGTACTACCTGGAGATGAAAGTAGCCGTGCTGTCAAGAGGACGGACACAAATAAGAGAACAGCACAATAAAGAGAGAGAGAGAGAGAGAGAGAGTAATAATGCATGCAGAGTAGAATTAGGCCGATACCCGTTAATTATCAAAATCCAGAAAAGAGCCGTTAACTTCTCAGGGAGCGGCAGCAGAGGTGACGGTTTTGGAGAGTCTGGCGTGCCCAAAGTAAAATGCCTGCCACAGGCCCAGAAAATAGGATATGCACATAATTAGTACTATTTGATAGGAAACACTCTGAAGTTTCTAAAAGTGTTAAAATAATGTATGTGAGTAAAACATAATTGATATAGCAGGCGAAAACCAGAGGAAAATCCTTTCGGATTCGCATTTTTTTTTGTATATGACCTTTTTCTCCAGGCTGCCTATTGATTTTAATGGGAACCAGCTCCTAGATTGCAGTACCTATGGCTTCCACTAGATGTCAACAGTCTTTATACAGTGTCTGGAGGCTCTAGCACTAAGCAGAACAGATAGGAAGAGGAAGTAGTGAAGGGACCACATTTGTCAACAACGTTTCACGGGGAGCGAGATTGTGAGCGCGCCCCACGTTATCGTCCGGTTGAAATATTACAGTAAATATACATAAAAGGATACCTAAGGATACATAAAAAATGATGTTTGATTTGTTTGGAGAAAGTGTATAGGTATAATTTGAACGTGTTCTCTTCACGGTTCAATGGGCGACTCGACGGTGGATTTTCTGATCATAAAGCGCCAACAAAACGGAGATTTATGGAGAAAAATGACTTTTTCTAACAAAAGAACCATTGGATGTCTTCGTTGGACACTTGGGAAGCCCTCAGCAGAAGTTCTTCGAAAGGTAAGTGATTTATTTTAGCTCTTATATGGGTTTTGTGTGACCCGCGCTGGATATGAATTTATGCTAATGTGGAAAATAGGAGAGGTGCTATCCTCAAACAATCAAATGTTCGCCGTAAAGCCTTTTTGAAATCTGACAACGCTGTGATATTGCCAAGAATCAGAGCTTTTGATGACTATGCAACACTTGTATATTGATGCATGTTTAGTAATTCATTTTGGATTTTGGATTTTGAATTTGGCGCCTTACATTTCACCGGGTAGTGCCGCTACTCCCCTAATTAAATACAACCACCTAAAAGGAAGCGATTTCCAAACCTTCCATAACAAAGCAATCACCTATAGAGAGATGAACCTGGAGAAGAGTCCCCTAAGCAAGCTGGTCCTGAGGCTAACACAAACAGACCCCACAGAGCCCCAGGACAGCAACACAATTAGACCCAACCAAATCATGAGAAAACAAAAAGATAATTACTTTACACATTGGAAATAATTAACAAAAAACTAGAATGCTATTTGGCCCTAAAGCAAACTAGAATGCTATTTGGCCCTAAACAGAGAATACACAGTGGCAGAATACCTGACCACTGTGACTGACCCAAACTTCAGGAAAGCTTTGACTATGTACAGACTCAGTGAGCATAGCCTTGCTATTGAGAGAGGCAGACTTGGCTCTCAAGAGAAAACAGGCTATGTGCACACTGCCCACAAAATGAGGTGGAAACTGAGCTGTACTTCCTAACCTCCTGCCAAATGTATGACCATATTAGAGACATATATTTCCCTCAGATTACAAAGATCCACAAAGAATTAGAAAACAAACCTGATTTTGAAAAACTCCCATATCTACTGGGTGCAATACAACAGTGTGCCATCACAGCAGCAAGATTTGTGACCTGTTGCCACAAGAAAAGGGCAACCAGTGAAGAACAAACCCCATTGTAAATACAACCCATATTTATGTTGATTTATTTTGTACTTTAACCATTTGCACATCGTTACAACACTGTATATTTACATATTACATTTGTAATGTCTTTCTTCTTTTGGAACTTCTGTGAGTGTAATGTTTACTGTTCATTTTTATTGTTTATTTAACTGTTGTATATTATCTACTTCACTTGCTTTGGCAATGTTAACATATGTTTCCCATATAAAGCCCCTTGAATTGAATTTAATTTAATTTAATTGAGAGAGAGGGAGAGAGACAAGCGTCAAACACACTTATGGATTAGAACACTAATGTTTACTTTACAAATAAAGCTTGTTGAATTTGAATATGGTCAAAGGTGTGATAAAATGTGAAAAGGTTGTCAGTGGCACACATGACTGTTTGGCAAGTTACCCTTTGAGATCACTTCCACTTGAAATGTTTTCATACATTTTCCATTTAAAAAGCTTGCTCACTGAAACACTACCAGTACAATATCACAGCTGGTTGTGATTGAGAACAACACTCCATCCTGTAAGCTGAGGCACACTACTAGACATCCTACCTTAACCCTCTTGTCTGTTGTGGCCTGGGGTGGATAATGATGTTGCCTTCACAGCACATTTAGCCTATATAGACACATGAAGCTAATATGCAGCATACTCTGAAGAAAATACTAGTCTATTGTGAGACCTGTAACCACCTACTTGTTTGGCACAATTGAATAAGATAACGACAACACATTTGAGGGAGAGGGAAATTGTTACAATTCTTATCTTCAGCTTGACAGGACAACTCTCTGTTTAGCATTAAACACATCTGTGAACAACAATGCAAAGCACGTGGGAAACATCCACTCTCTGCTGTGGCGCTACGTCTCGTTATGCAAAGTTTGGCGGGAGATAAGAACACGCCGCGCAACCGTTTACATAACGGCCACAACCTGCAAGAGTGTGTGTGTGTGTGTGTGTGTGTGTGTGTGTGTGTGTGTGTGTGTGTGTGTGTGTGTGTGTGTGTGTGTGTGTGTGTGTGTGTGTGTGTGTGTGTGTGTGTGTGTGTGTGTGTGTGTGTGTGTGTGTGTGTGTGCGTGGCGAGAGGAGTAGCCTGGAAGACCAAATGTCCACCGTTCCAAACTGTCAACAGCCAACATCAAACATAGCACTCAGAACCTGATGTTTGTTTTGGCATCGACAGATGAGGGTTGCCAAGTAAACACATAGCTTGGTTGAGGTAGAGATCGGTTGAGGTCGATCACAAAGGCGGATGCACGAATGCAGGACAGAATATGGATTATATTATCAGAGGTATATTCATTAGTGCACGCTGTAGCAAAACAATTCATAACAGAAACCATTGAAATGTGCGCACACCCAAAAGTAAACAGCATAAAAAGAACAAAAGAAAGTTGCACACTAAATACGCTCCCAACCATTGACTGTAGTAGGTAAGTTCATTAGTGCACGCTGTTGCAAAACACTTCATAACAGAAACCTTTGAAATGTGCGCACACCCAAAAGTAAACAGCATAAAAAGAACAAAAGAAAGTTGCACTCTAAATATGCTCCCAACAATTGACAGTAGCAGGTAAGTTGCACACTGTAAATATGCTCCCAACAATTGACTGTAGTAGGTAAGTTCGCACTCTAAATATGCTCCCAACAATTGACTGTAGCAGGTAAGTTCGCACTCTAAATATGCTCCCAACAATTGACAGTAGCAGGTAAGTTCGCACTCTAAATATGCTCCCAACAATTGACTGTAGCAGGTAAGTTGCACACTGTAAATATGCTCCCAACAATTGACTGTAGTAGGTAAGTTCGCACTCTAAATATGCTCCCAACCATTGACTGTAGCAGGTAAGTTCGCACTCTAAATATGCTCCCAACAATTGACAGTAGCAGGTAAGTTCGCACTCTAAATATGCTCCCAACAATTGACTGTAGCAGGTAAGTTGCACACTGTAAATATGCTCCCAACAATTGACTGTAGTAGGTAAGTTAGCACTCTAAATATGCTCCCAACCATTGACTGTAGCAGGTAAGTTCGCACTCTAAATATGCTCCCAACAATTGACAGTAGCAGGTAAGTTCGCACTCTAAATATGCTCCCAACAATTGACAGTAGCAGGTAAGTTGCACACTCTAAATATGCTCCCAACAATTGACAGTAGCAGGTAAGTTCGCACTCTAAATATGCTCCCAACAATTGACTGTAGTAGGTAAGTTCGCACTCTAAATATGCTCCCAACAATTGACTGTAGCAGGTAAGTTGCACACTCTAAATATGCTCCCAACAATTGACAGTAGCAGGTAAGTTCGCACTCTAAATATGCTCCCAACAATTGACTGTAGTAGGTAAGTTCACACTCCAAATATGCTCCCAACAATTGACTGTAGTAGGTAAGTCTAACCAAGGTTTTAGTACTGCCTTCTTCAGGTGTTGGGAGCAGGATATAGAGTACCATTTATTTATTTTTCTAGAGATATATGCTCAAACAGAAAGGTCACTCAGACCAACCAGAAAACAGGTCCTCTTTGACTGCAGTGGGATTAATCACGGTCACACAGAGTGTTTCTTGGTAGTTTTAAACAAATTTACTTTGAAACAAAGGTATACATCTCACACACATGGTTACAGGCTTTAAAAAAAGAAGACACCTCTACCATGTCAGATCTACAGTTGAAATGTATTCAATTTTGAGTTTGCACCCAGAGTAAGTGTAATCTATAACACACACCCTGGTCTTCTGTACCGTCCAAACCAGACCGGAGGAAGAGAGACCCGGTTCAGTTTGCCAAGCGGACCAGATGGCGAAAGACTGACTCAATGAGTCCTAGTTTTCCATAGGTCTTCACCAGACACACACGCAAGCAGGCATGCACACTGCCACTGTCTACGGCTTATACAATCTCATACCCCCACCCCTTATACCACCCCTACCCTTATACCACCCTCCACCCCTGCCCTTATACCACCCCTACCCTTATACCACCCTCCACCCCTGCCCTTATACCACCCCTGCCCTTATACCACTCCTGCCCTTATTCCACCCTCCACCCCTACCCTTATACCACCACCCTCCACCCCTGCCCTTATTCCACCTTCCACCCCTGCCCTTACACCACCTTCCACCCCTTCCCTTATACCACCCTCCACCCCTTCCCTTACACCACCTTCCACCCCTTCCCTTATACCACCCTCCACCCCTTCCCTTACACCACCCTCCACCCCTGCCCTTCCACCACCTTCCACCCCTGCTCCTTCCACCACCACCCTCCACCCCTGCCCTTACACCACCCTTCCACCCCTGCCCTTACACCACCCTCCACCCCTGCCCTTCCACCACCCTCCACCCCTGCCCTTCCACCACCCTCCACCCCTGCCCTTCCACCACCCTCCACCCCTGCCCTTACACCACCCTCCACCCCTGCCCTTCCACCACCCTCCACCCCTGCCCTTCCACCACCCTCCACCCCTGCCCTTACACCACCCTCCACCCCTGCCCTTCCACCACCCTCCACCCCCTGCCCTTCCACCACCCTCCACCCCTGCCCTTACACCACCCTCCACCCCTGCCCTTCCACCACCCTCCACCCCTGCCCTTCCACCACCCTCCACCCCTGCCCTTCCACCACCCTCCACCCCTGCCCTTCCACCACCACCTCCACCCCTGCCCTTACACCACCCTCCACCCCTGCCCTTCCACCACCCTCCACCCCTGCCCTTACACCACCCTCCACCCCTGCCCTTACACCACCCTCCACCTGCCCTTCCACCACCTCCACCCTGCCCTTACACCACCCTCCACCCCTGCCCTTACACCACCCTCCACCCCTGCCCTTACACCACCTTCCACCCCTGCCCTTCCACCACCCTCCACCCCTGCCCTTACACCACCCTCCACCCCTGCCCTTCCACCACCCTCCACCCCTGCCCTTCCACCACCCTCCACCCCTGCCCTTCCACCACCCTCCACCCCTGCCCTTACACCACCCTCCACCCCTGCCCTTCCACCACCCTCCACCCCTGCCCTTACACCACCCTCCACCCCTGCCCTTCCACCACCCCTCCACCCCTGCCCTTACACCACCCTCCACCCTGCCCTTACACCACCTCCACCTCCACCCTCCTGCCCTTCCACCACCCTCCACCCCTGCCCTTACACCACCCTCCACCCCTGCCCTTCCACCACCCTCCACCTCTACCACCCTCCCCCTGCCCTTACACCACCCCTCCCTCCACCACCCTCCACCTTCCCACACCACCCTCCACCCCTGCCCTTCCACCACCCTCCACCCCCTGCCCTTATACCACCCTCCACCCCTGCCCTTACACCACTCCCACCCCTTCCACCACCTGACCACCCTCCACCCCTTCCCTTCCCACCCTCCACCCCTGCCCTTACACCACCTTCCATCCCTTCCCTTCCACCACCCTCCACCCCTGCCCTTACACCACCCTCCACCCCTGCCCTTCCACCACCCTCCACCCCTGCCCTTACACCACCCTCCACCCCTGCCCTTACACCACCCTCCACCCCTGCCCTTACACCACCCTCCACCCCTGCCCTTACACCACCCTCCACCCCTGCCCTTCCACCACCCTCCACCCCTGCCCTTACACCACCCTCCACCCCTGCCCTTACACCACCCTCCACCCCTGCCCTTACACCACCCTCCTCCACCCCTGCCCTTACACCACCCTCCACCCCTGCCCTTATACCACCCTCCACCCCTGCCCTTACACCACCCTCCACCCCTTCCCTTATACCACCCTCCACCCTTCCCTTATACCACCCTCCACCCCTGCCCTTACACCACCCTCCACCCCTGCCCTTATACCCACCCTCCACCCCTGCCCTTACACCACCCTCCACCCCTTCCCTTATACCACCCTCCACCCCTTCCCTTATACCACCCTCCACCCCTTCCCTTATACCACCCTCCACCCCTGCCCTTACACCACCCTCCACCCCTGCCCTTACACCACCCTCCACCCCTGCCCTTATACCACCCCTCCACCCTGCCCTTCCACCACCCTCCACCCCTGCCCTTACACCACCCTCCACCCCTGCCCTTCCACCACCCTCCACCCCTGCCCTTCCACCACCCTCCACCCCTGCCCTTACACCACCCTCCAGCCCTGCCTTTATTATCTTCATGCCTTTACAAACCACATGTGATGTGGGAAGGGAAGTCTAGTGTCGCTTCGGCTACTTCCTCCTTGATTCTTGACTTAATTGAAAACTAGCCAAGAAAAACACAAAGAAGCCCACAAAGAAACAAACCGTGACACACAAACACACACAAGGTTTAAAGACAAATACAGTTGCTCCTGGGAAAGTGGATTACATTAATACATTTGGATAACACCCCCTTTCCATATTTGAGCTGGACTGTGGTTGGAGGAGAGCTTGTAAGTAAGATACAGGTGAAAGAGTGTGGAGCCTGACGTGTGTGTGTGTGTTTTTGTGTGTGTGTGTTTTTGTGTGTGTGTGTGTGTGTGTCTCTTCAGGGGCAGAGAGGACACACCCTCTCTCACCTCACCTCACCTGTGATTCAGGTGAGCTCATATCTCTACTGGCAGGGCCATGACTGAACTGTGGGCCAAGCCCAGAGCCCAGGGGCCAGCAACTGGCACTTAAAGGATTTGTCAAGAAAACAAATTAACCTAGATCCAGGCTTAAAAACACACAAACACAAGTATGGGTTTCTGACAGACACAAAAAGGTGAGGGATGCAGTGTAAGGAGGAGATGAAGAAGACACGCCTTCAAGGCCGTAATGTCATTGACAATTTAAAAACAGAAGAAAGTAAATTCCCACGAAGATGACGTGAAACAGGAAATTGTCTTAAAGGCCCAACTGAACATGTATGCTAACTGATATTTCTGCTTGTGCTCACGCCTAACATCCCTTTTAGAGTACCGCTGATGCATTCCCCATTGTCTGTTATCTCGCGCTGTCACATGTAATTAGAGTTTCCTCTTTTTTCATGTTCAGATGAGAGCTCGCATCTGTATTAGTTAGCGATATTGATTATTTATGTTCATGCTTAGACCGAGGCATCTCTTATTTTGCCTAAAAAACACTGTTTCATTTGTACCATTACTACCGCCATCTCTAGCCCTAGGACAGTGGTTGCCAACCTGTGGTTCCTCTTTTTTTTAGGAACAGTCCAGCTTTCAAAGTTGTAATAGTAGAATGCACAAGGGGAAATTTCGAAATCAGTATTCCTCTTGTGAAATAATATTATGTTTTGTACTATTTAAAATGAATTGTACTATTACCATTTACTTTTTTTTAATGGAAAATAAATGTTTATTGTAGCCTATCTCGTTTTAAGGTGATATTTAAGCCATTTGCTCTTGTTGGTCGGGTTGGCTGGTCTGGTATAGAGCTCTTGCTTTAGCTCATGTATTACTAGACCAAGGTGTGTGAGTGTTTAAGTTTTTGCCTAAGCCTACTTTCGATCATTTTTTAAAGTACAACAATTTTTGATTACAAACTACAACTATTTTTGGAATTTAATTAGTGGGCCTAAACTGTAGACCTAAATAAAACCATAACCCCCCGAACTGTGAATTACGAAACCCAACATGCAACTGGCCTCTGACAAAACAACCACACAGATCTCATTATTTTGTAGTGAAAGAGCGACACCATGTGGCAAAACAACGTTACTGCACTGCAACACTGTGCAGCTTGAGGTGGGAGAGAATGAGAAATGTCAAATCAAATCAAATGTTATTTGTCACGTGCAACGAACAAATGCTTACTTACAAGCCCTCAACCAACAATGCAACCAACAATGCAGTTTTAACAAAAAAAACTAAAAAAAAAAAGAAATAAATTAACAAATAATTAAATAGCAGCAGTAAAATAACAATAGCAAGGCTATATACAGGGGGTACTGGTACAGTCTATGTGCGGGGGCACCGATTAGTCGAGATAATTGAGGTAATATATACATGTGGGTAGAGTTATTAAAGTGAAGTGACTCATCCATAGATAATAATAGAGAGTAGCAGCAGAGTAACAGGGGGGCAATGTACAGTATATCACAAAAGTGAGTACACCCCTCACATTTTTGTAAATATTTGAGTATATCTTTTCATGTGACAACACTGAAGAAATGACACTTTGCTACAATGTAAAGTAGTGAGTGTACAGCTTGTATAACAGTGTAAATTTGCTGTCCCCTCAAAATAACTCAACACACAGCCATTAATGTCTAAACCGCTGGCAACAAAAGTGAGTACACCCCTAAGTGAAAATGTCCAAATTGGGCCCAATTAGCCATTTTCCCTTCCCGGTGTCATGTGACTCGTTAGTGTTACAAGGTCTCAAGTGTGAATGGGGAGCAAGTGTGTTAAATTTGGTGTCATCGCTCTCACACTTCCTCATACTGACTGGTCACTGGAAGTTCAACATGGCACCTCATGGCAAAGAACTCTCTGAGGATCTGAAAAAAAGAATTGTTGCTCTACATAAAGATGGCCTGGGCTATAAGAAGATTGCCAAGACCCTGAAACTGAGCTGCAGCACGGTGGCCAAGACCATACAGTGGTTTAACTGGACAGGTTCCACTCAGAACAGGCCTCGCCATGGTCGACCAAAGAAGTTGAGTGCACGTGCTCAGCGTCATATCCAGAGGTTGTCTTTGGGAAATAGACGTATGAGTGCTGCCAGCATTGGTGCAGAGGTTGAAGGGGTGGGGGGTCAGCCTGTCAGTGCTCAGACCATACACCGTACACTGCATCAAATTGGTCTGCATGGCTGTCGTCCCAGAAGGAAGCCTCTTCTAAAGATGATGCACAAGAAAGCCCGCAAACAGTTTGCTGAAGACAAGCAGACTAAGGACATTGATTACTGGAACCATGTCCTGTGGTCTGATGAGACCAAGATAAACTTATTTGGTTCAGATGGTGTCAAGCGTGTGTGGCGGCAACCAGGTGAGGAGTACAAAGACAAGTGTGTCTTGCCTACAGTCAAGCATGGTGGTGGGAGTGTCATGGTCTGGGGCTGCATGAGTGCTGCCGGCACTGGGAGCTACAGTTCATTGAGGGAACCATGAATGCCAACATGTACTGTGACATACTGAAGCAGAGCATGATCCCCTCCCTTCGGAGACTGGGCCGCAGGGCAGTATTCCAACATGATAACGACCCCAAACACACCTCCAAGACGACCACTGCCTTGCTAAAGAAGCTGAGGGTAAAGGTGATGGACTGGCCAAGCATGTCTCCAGACCTAAACCCTATTGAGCATCTGTGGGGCATCCTCAAACGGAAGCTAGAGGAGTGCAAGGTCTCTAACATCCACCAGCTCCGTGATGTTGTCGTGGAAGAGGACTCCAGTGGCAACCTGTGAAGCTCTGGTGAACTCCATGCCCAAGAGGGTTAAGGCAGTCCTGGAAAATGATGGTGGCCACACAAAATATTGACACTTTGGGCCCAATTTGGACATTTTCACTTAGGGGTGTACTCACTTTTGTTGCCAGCGGTTTAGACATTAATGGCTGTGTGAGTTATTTTGAGGGGACAGCAAATTTACACTGTTATACAAGCTGTACACTCACTACTTTACATTGTAGCAAAGTGTCATTTCTTCAGTGTTGTCACATGAAAAGATATACGCAAATATTTACAAAAATGTGAGGGGTGTACTCACTTTTGTGATATACTGTATGTAGTCTGGGTAGCCATTTGATTAGATGTTCAGTAGTCTTAAGGCTTGGGGGTAGAAGCTGTTTAGAAGCCTCTTGAACCTAGACGTAGCGCTCCGGTACCGCTTGCTGTGCTGTAGCAGAGAGAACAGTCTATGACTAGGGTGGCTGGAGTCTTTGACCATTTTTACTGCCTTCCTCTGACACCCCCTGGTATAGAGGTCCTGGATGGCAGGAAGCTTGGCCCCAGTGATGTTCTGGGCCATACGCACTACCCTCTGTAGTGCCTTGCGGTCGGAGGGCCGAGCAGTTGCCATACCAGGCAGTGATGCAACCAGTCAGGATGTTCTCAATGGTGCAGCTGTAGAAACTTGTGAGGATCTGAGTACCCATGACAAATCTTTTCAGTCTCTTGAGGGGGAATAGGTTTTGTTGTGCCCTCTTCACGACTGTCTTGGCGTGCTTGGATCATGTTCGTTTGTTGGTGATGTGGACACCAAGGAACTTGAAGCTCTCAACCTGCTCCACTACAGCCCCGTCGATGAGAATGAGGGAGTGCTCGGTCCTCTTTTTCCTGTAGTCCACAATCATCTCCTTATTCTTGATGACGTTAAGGGAGAGGTTGTTGTCCTTGCACCACAAGGCCAGGCCTCTGACCTCCTTCCTATAGGCTGTCTTGTCGTTGTTGGTGATCAGGCCTACCACTGTTGATGGTGTTGGAGTCGTGCCTGACCATGCAGTCATGAGTGAACAGAGAGTACAGGAGGGGACTGAGCACGCATCCCTGAGGGTCCCTCGTGTTAAGGTTCAGCGTGGCGGATGTGTTGTTACCTACTCTTACCACCTGCGGGCGGCCCGTCAGGAAGCACAGGATCCAGTTGCCGTGGAAGGTGTTAAGTCCCAGGGTCACATAGGTGTTCCTTTTGTCCAGGTGTGAAAGGGCAGTGTGGAGTGCAATAGAGATTGCATCGTCTGTGGATCTGTTGGGGCGGTATGCAAATTAGAGTGGGTCTAGGGTTTCTGGGATAATGGTGTTGATGTGAGCCATGACCAGCCTTTCAAAGCACTTCATGGCTACAGATCTGAGTGCTACAGGTCGGTAGTCATTTAGGCAGGTTACCTAAGTGTTCTTGGGCACAGGGACTATGGTGGTCTGCTTGAAACATGTTGGTATTACAGACTCACAGGGAGAGGTTGAAGACACTTGCCAGTTGGTCAGTGCATATTCGGAGTACACGTCCTGGTAATCGTCTGGCCCTGCGGTCTTGTGAATGTTGACCTGTTTAAAGGTCTTACTGACATCGGCTGCGGAGAGCATGATCACACAGTCGTCCGGGAACAGCTGGTGCTCTCATGCATGTTTCAGTGTTACTTGCCTCGACGCGAGCATAGAAGTAATTTAGCTCGTCTGGTAGGCTCATGTCACTGGGAAGCTCGCAGCTGTGCTTCCCTTTGTAGTCTGTAATAGTTTGCAAGCCCTGCCACATCCGACAAGAATCGCAGCCGATGTAGTACAATTCTATCTTAGTCCTGTATTGACGCTTTGCCTGTTTGATGGTTGTCGCAGGGCATATCGGGATTTCTTATAAGCTTCCGGGTTAGAGTCCCGCTCCTTGAAAGCGGAAGCTCTACCCTTTAGCTCAGATGTTTCCTGTAATCCATGGCTTCAGGTTGGGGTATGTACGTACTGTCACTGTGGGGACGACGTCATCAATGCACTTATTGATGAAGCCAGTGACTGATGTGGCGTACTCCTCAATGCCATCGGAAGAATCCCGGAACATATTCCAGTCTGTGCTAGCAAAACAGTCCTGTAGCTTAGCATCTGCTTCATCTGACCACTTTTTTATTGACCTAGTCACTGGTCCTTCCTGCTTTAATTTTAGCTTGTAAGCAGGAATCAGGAGGATAGAATTACGGTCAGACTTGCCAAATGGAGGGCGAGGGAGAGCTTTGTATGCATCTCTGTGTGTGGAGTAAAGGTGGTCTATAGTTTTTTTCCCGTCTGGTTGCACATTTAACATGCTGATAGATTTAAGTTTTCTTGCATCAAAGTCCCCGGCCTCTAGGAGCGCCACCTCTGGATGAGCGTTTTCCTGTTTACTTATGGCGGAATACAGCTCATTGAGTGCCAGCATCAGTCTGTGGTGGTATGTAGACAGCTATGAAAAATACAGATGAAAACTCTCTAGGTAGATAGTGTGGTCTACAGCTTATCATGAGATACTCTACCTCAGGCGAGCAAAACCTTGAGACTTCCTTAGATATCGTGCACCAGCTGTTGTTTACAAATAAATATAGACCAACACCCCTTGCCTTACCAGATGCTGCTGTTCTATCCTACCAATGCAAGGTATAACATGCCAGCTATTTGTTATTCATGTCGTCGTTCTGCCATGACTCTGTGAAATGTCCGGTTGGTAGGATATAGGCGCTGTTCTGATTTCCAGAAGCTCTTTTTGGTCATAAGAGACGGTAGCAGCAACATTATGTACAAAATAAGTTACAAAAAAATGTGAAAAAACTAACAAAATAGCACGGTTGGTTAAAAGAGCCCATGAAACGGCAGACTTCCTCTCCGGCGCCATCTTACACAAAGGCTCTTATTAGTAAAGTTCATCAAATAGGTAGGATAACTGCATTGTTTACATTCTAAATGACCACAGGATTTGAGCCGAGGAAATATGACTTTCCCATTTATCCTGTTTCACATATATCTTAGTTTTTTTTATCGTTTTGGTAAAATTTATGTGGTAAAATTTCACAACTCATAGTACAAAACTCAAAACAGATCATCAAAAAGACTGGATTTTTTTTCAAAACTTTAACTTCCTAGGGAGCGGCAGCTGAGGTGTCGGTTTTGGAGAGTCTGGCGTGCCCAAAGTAACAGGCCTGCCACTCAGGCCCAGAAACTAGGATATGCACATAATTAGTACTATTGGATAGGAAACACTCTTAAGTTTCTAAGAGTGTTAAAATATTGTCTGTGAGTATAACAGAACCGATATAGCAGGCGAAAATCCGAGGAATTTCTGTCCTGGAAAAAGTGTTTTTGACACATTGCCTCATTTTGAACCCCTCCCTATTGAAAACAGCCATATATGGGAGTAAGATTGCAGTACCTATTGCTTCCACTGGATGTCAACAGTCTCTAGACAGTGTTTGGTGATGTTAGGTTGCTCTGGATGGTAATAGAAGAAGAATTTCGAACTAGTCACAGGATGTAAACAGAAGAGAGCGTGCGCGAGCCCGTGAACGCGCATCGTGTTTTTTTCCTTTCCTATCGTCCAGTTTATAATCCGGTTGAAATATTATAGTAAATATACATAAAAGTGTTCCTAAGGATACATTATCAATGATGTTTGATTGTTCTTGGACAAGTGTATAGTTATAGGTTGAACGAGTTCTCTTCACGGTTCAATGGGCGAGTGGATGCTGTATTTTATAAACATAACGCGCGCCAACCAAACTGAGATTTATGGATATAATAAATGACTTTTTCTAACAAAAGAACCATTGGATGTCTTCGTTGGACACTTGGGAAGCCCTCAGCAGAAGTTCTTCGAAAGGTAAGGGATTTTATATTAGCGATTTTATGCATTTTATGAGACCCGCTTTGGTTATGGATTTATGCTAATGCATAGAATATGAGAGGGGCTATTTTCAAACAATCAAATGTTGTGCTTTCGCCGTAAAGCCTTTTTGAAATCTGACAACGCAGAGCTTTTGATGGCTATGCAACACTTGTATATTGATGAATGTTTAATAATTCAACTTTTGGATTTAGAATTTGGCGCTAGCGCCCACTGCTCCCTAAGTAGTTAAGCACATTTTCAATTGACTAAGTACAACACACAAAATCACACTAACTTTTTCACCAAAACTAATCAGTGTTTCATCTAGAAATACCTTTCATATGAAGTAATTGCCTTTCACAATGCAATGCTCACAATACTTTCCATATGATTCTCCTCTCATTTGTTTAAACACATTTCACTTAATCCAGCTGTGCTTAATGGTTAATCACTTAAATGTTTGGTAAACCTATAGATTTTAAACTGTTTTGTCTACTATATATGGATTTTGAGAACTATTTAAATAAAATGTGTGTTTGTGAAGTATAAACATCTAAATTACTACTCCTTATTGCAAATGTATTTCACATAGTGGTAACCACAATTGGTCACCATATAAAATGGGGTGTGTGAATATTTGCAATTTCTTTCAACATGGAGCAGGATTGACAGCAAGGGAGAGGAAGAAATCAAAGAGCTTCTGGACAAGGAGCCCGTCAGAGAGGTGGGCATGGGCCCCATCAAAGAGGTCAGAGAGATGGGCAGGGGCCCCAGCAAAGAGGTGGGAATGGGTCTCATCAAAGAGATGGACATCAGAGCGAGTGAGGCAGAAGGCAGGGAACTGGTTGTGTCTAATGAAGTCTGGGCCATCGTCGTTGACCATGTGGTGAAAAGCCCTTAACATTGCAGTTTTAAGAAAATAGAGATAAGAAAATATTTACTAAGTAAAGTTAAAAAAGTAACACAATAAAATAACAATAACAAGGCTATATACAGGGGGTGCTAGTACCGAGTCAATGTGCAGGGGTAGGGGTTAGTCGACTAATTGAGGTAATATGTACATGTAGGTAGGGGTAAAGTGACTATGCATAGATAACAGCCAGTATCAGCAGTGTAAAAACATTTTGGGCTGTGTAGCCATTTGATTAATTGCAGTCTTCAGCAGCCATTGAGGAGAATGATGACACCTTTGCCAATTTGGCATCCATCAGCCTACCAACAATCGCCCGCCATTTGAAGAGGCAGCAGGTATCTATGAAACACATTTACCTGGTGCCTTTTGAGAGAAACAACGACCAGGTGAAACAACTGCGGGCCGAGTATGTTCAGGTACAGCACTATATACTGTATTACTGTTACTATTTGATGCACATACCTACTTCCCAATATCATATTGGAACTATACTGTAAAAATAACTAACCAAAATATATTTTTAGAGGGTGATGGTGCTTGATGCTGCTGTGAACCATGACAAGTATATCTTTGTTAATGAAGCGTGCTTCAACCTGGCCAAAACTCGGCAAAACACAGCTATCACTGAAGATGGTGTGATAGGACATAAGGTTGTGGTGAGAGATGTTTACAATCCAAAGGAATGCACAATGACAGGTTTTGAATGAAAGACTGTCTGTTACAAGTGTGACCAGTTTGGAGTTTTGTTCTAAGAGTGGTGAAAATGTACCACAAAGTAGTGCCAAAGCAATTAAAATAAAGCAATAATACAATTTTAAAAACTCTAATGAAATTCCTTGGCTGGCATAGAACGGCCCTCATCTGAGACTGTAGTGAAGCGAAGTGGTTATTTACCCAACTCACAAATGTATTTTATAAAGCCCTTTTGAAATCAGCAGATACCCAGACTAAAACCAAAGAGCATCAACAGATTTGATGGTCAAATAAATGCATTTATTCCACAAACTATACACAATACATTGTTAAAATGTGTGATATAATACAGTGCAGTATTTCACATTTGTATTTTTTTTTTGTCAAACCAAGAAAACTAAAGTTTGGAAATAATGACACCTGACAATAACTTTGTTACATGCATACTAAGTCTTAGGTTTATGTGGTGAGAAATCAGCCTCTCCCCCGCCATGACTAAACATGCAACAGACACACACTTTCCATTGCATATTTAATTTGTGTGGCTTGTAAATTCGTATTACTATAATTGTATCATCAAAGCAATGGACATTAGCAGCACCCAATGTTCTAGGCCTACTTACATATACCGGTAGTTGTAAATTAGACTCAAATAACCAGTTAGGAACTACATTTCTTTTTAAATACCGTGGTGCAATTTTCACAAATATGTGGTACATTTTCACAACTGTTCAACAAAACTCAAAACAGAACATCAAAAAGGCAGTTGTTTCAAAACTATAATTATATTTGCAATTGCCTAAGTACAACACCGAATCATACAGTCACTTTTTCACCAAACAAACAATCTGTGTTTCCTCTAGAAATACATATTTCGCATTGCAAGACATGCTCATATAAAGTAATTTAGTTTCACAATGCAATGCTCACAATACTTTTGATATTATTCTAATTTGTTAAAATACATTTTACTATTACTTAATCCGACTGCTCTTAATTGCTAATCATTTAACTGTTTGGTAAACCTATAGATTTTAAAGTGGTTTGTCTACTACAGATTTTGTACATAATGAATAAAATAAACATAATAAAATTGCATTGTAACTGTAATACCGTAATATATGCCATTTACATAGCATAAGTTTTTATCCAAAGTGACAACAGTGAGTCTAAACATTTATCTGTGACCCCAATGGGAATTGAACCCACAAGTCTGGTGTTGCTTGTGCCATGCTCTTATGAACTGAGCCACATACAGGACCACTATAATACATAAGTACAATACAATACTGTAAAATACAATACATGAGTACAATACAGGTAGAAGATGTATAATTGCAATCCCCATGAGCGTACCACCCTCATTCAGGCCATGGATGATGCATGCAATGACATCAAATCCAGACCTATGTAAGGCTTGGATTCACCATGCCAAAAGGTTTTTCCCCACGAGTATGAACAATGAGGACATTTACTGCCATGTCGATATGAGCCTATGGCCAAATGCTCAAGACAGCCTTTGATGCAAACTAATGCCTGCTAAACATTGTTTCTTACGTTCCTTTCAATTGGTTACAATACACCTACAGTATGCTGTTATGATATTTTAACATTACATTTCTGCATCAATGATTGTGAAAGATGTCTTCAATTTTCACACCTTTGATCACACATGGTATAGAACTTATGGACATTTGAGGTTCAGTACATTATAATGGGTAGTGCAAGTGTAATGTGAAAACAGTGTAATTTACTGTAATTTACAGGGCAATTTTTAAATAAGATATCGTTGTGTTTAAGTCAATGTTCTTATTGTATTTCACAGTAAACTTGGATCTTTGGATCAATGGTTGTGTGGTGAAAGATGTCTTCAAACAAAATGAATGCACAATAAAACGTTTTACAAGTGCGTTACAGTTTGGAGTTTTGCACTAATAGTTTTGAAATTTCCCCCACATACTTGTGAAAATAGCACCAAAGCGATAACATTTTAAAAAAACTATAATCGTAATCACTGCATTGTTGATCTACTGCTTTTGAATCCGCGTGGCTTGAAGTAGCCTGGTTGTCCCACACACAGAGTGTAATTCTATGTCTATGGTGCCACATCTGTTTGTGTTGTCTTGTCAAATCCTATGGTCGTTGTTGGTGCCAATATAATCTCTGAAGGAACCCAGAACCAAATCTCGCACCCGCTACTGGATTTGGACATTGGGAAAGACTTGTGGCATTACAGTATTCATATGACTTCAGATCCATCTTTCAGGTGCAGTATCTTATCAAATCCACTAGGTGGCAGTAGCTCTTAATGTGACGCTGACAACAACCTTGACTCACAGTGAATGCCGACATCACATGCAAATCGATCCATCTAGACCAGGGCACTCCAACCCTGTTCCTGGAGCACTACCCTCCTGTAGGTTTTCACCCCAACCCTAATCTACCACACCTGATTCTAATATTTAGTTGGTTGATAAACTGAACCAAGTTTAGCAGGTGGCTAGTGGTTAGAGTGTTGGGCCACGAGCCGACAAGGTAAAAATCGGTAATTCTGCCCCTGAACAAGGCAGTTAAACCACTGTTCCTAGGCTGTCATTGTAAATAAGAATTTGTTCTTAACTGACTTGCCTAGTTAAATAAAGGTCAGATAATAAAATGACAATCTACAGGAGGGTAGCTCTAGACATTGCCAAGGTTCTGATTCTGAACATAGAAATTCTGATTTGGAATTTGGAAGAACAGTAGATATAGTCCACAGTTAATGTAGGTACCTGAGACATCATTCATATAGCAGTCTAGGGCATGTGCAATAAATACAGTACCTTATAAGAGTACACCTAACTGAGTTGTAGAATACTCTAAATCTATTGCCTTTTGAAACAGATGCAGTGCATACAGAACTCTACCACTAACTATCACTAACTGTAAAAAAACATTCTTCACATGACAATGAATTGAAGCTATTGCATTGCTTTAGGACCCAGTCAAATTTGATAGTCAATACAGAACTTACTTCAGATTGCAACCTGAAGCTATATAACTACAGTACTTTGAATGTTGTTAAATAAAAATACAGTGTAAATTTCCCAGAGGGAAGAGTTACGATTCAGGGACCATTTCCTGGACCCAGATTACTCCTAGTCCTGGACTAAAAAGCACTTTCAATAGAGATTATCCATTGAGAAGGCTTTTTAGTCCACTATTAGGTTTATCAGTGTCTTTAAAACCAGACCTCAGTGTTCTTTGCTCAGTTCTCAGTCCACTTTCAGGAAACCATTGACCTCTGTACCTCCTTGTTCACCCCGTTGTCTCCTCCCCCCCTCCTACCCCATCTCCTCCCCCATCTCCTCCCCTGCCTGCATTAGACTTGACGTCTTCTGTTCCGTCTGTGTCCATCCTTAGCCGCAGTGTGTTGCGTATAACCAGTTGCTCCGTATGAACGACGCACAGAACCATGGCAGGGCGTACTCTGCCGTGATCAACCCCATGAAGTTATACTGAAAATGGGAATAATCCCAGGGACATGCCCCGAACTGGGTCAACAATAGCCCTGTACTGAACTCCCAGATGTACGTCCACAGGGTATAGATGAGGCATCGTAGCAGCAGGGGGCAGTGGAGAGCTCGGAGGGCTACGTACATGTGCTCCACAATGAGGATGCAGGTCCCGTAGATGAACAGAGCCCACACACTGGTAACACCAGGGAACTTCCAGTCGCGGTTGACCACAAACTCCCAGGTGGCGGTGAACATGACCTCACAGAAGTAGCCGTGGATGGCGTACAGGTACCAGCGACACAGGACCGTCAGAGGCACCGGCGTAGGGGCTGTGGTTGCCATTGTAGTAGAGGTTATTTGGAATCGCCACGCCTTCGTGATGAGGTAGTCGTGCCTGAGAGTTTTATCCCCAAATATCACTTTGAGACCTCAAGGATTTTCTCTTGGTCTAATGGTTGGTGTGGCGTGTGAAAGGTCCCCTGTTCAATCACACCCATTACACCATAATGACCATCCCTCTCCTTTTATCTAGTGGAAGAGAAACGCAGGTCTGAGAAGGATAAAGGAGAGAAAAGTGAGTTAGGCAGTGTGGCGTTATAGAACAAGACAGAGTAGCGTAGGTACCCTAGCTCTCTAAAACCTACCTTGTGTCCTTGTGGTGCTGGTGCACAGACTGTTTTAAGTATGGACAATAGGCCTACTGTGGAAACTACACCGACTGCTAATGATTAAACTGTAGGTGGGTAGACGACTCTAACCTTTCCCTTCTAACATTGTTGGCTACCGGTCATCAATCAACATCAGTTTGCATTTCAAACCATGTCAGTTTGCAATTATAGAAGCGTGAGATGCAGCAATGACTGATCATAAAGTTCAGAATAACCTTTATTCACCAAATACATTTACACATACCATTTTCTGGGGGGGTGATATGAGATGCTGTTAGTGATAGACAACATTTAGAGATAGAATACAGACAGCGGAGTTTACACAAAGTTTACATACAGTACCAGTCAAAAGTTTGGACACCTACTCATTCAAGGGTTTTTCTTTATTTTTACTATTTTATGCATTGTAGAATAATAGTGGAGACATCAAAACTATGAAATAACACATATGTAATCATGTAGTAACGAAAACTAGTGTTAAACAAATCAAAATATATTTTATACTTGAGATTCTTCACACACTTTGCCTTGATCACAGATTTTTGTACACTCTTGGCATTCTCTCAACCAGCTTCATGAGGTAGTCACCTGAAATGCATTTAAATTAACAGGTGTGCCTTGTTAAAAGTTAATTTGTGGAATTTCTTTCCTTCTTAATGCATTTGAGCCAATCAGTTGTGTTGTGACAAGTTAGGGGTGGTATACAGAAGATAGCCCTATTTGGTAAAAGACCAAGTGAATCAGTCCTTCATGGTCAAATTGCTGCAAAGAAACCACTACTAAAGGACACCAATAATAATAAGAGACTTGGTTGGACCAAGAAACACGAGCAATTGACATTAAACCGGTGGAAATCTGTCCTTTGGTCTGATGAGTCCAAAACCAAGATTTTTGGTTCCAACCGCTGTGTCTTTGTGAGATGCAGAGTAGGTGAACGAATGATCTCAGAATGTGTGGTTCCCACCGTGAAGCATGGAGGAGGAGGTGTGATGGTGCTTTGCTGGTGGCACTGTCAGGGATTTACTTAGAATTCAAGGCACACCTAACCAGCATGGCTACCACAGCATTCTGCAGTGATACACCATCCCATCTGGTTTGCGCATAGTGGGACTATCATTTGTTTTTCAACAGGACAATGACCCAAAACACACCTCCAGGCTGTGTAAGGGCTATTTGACCAAGAAGGATAGTGATAGAGTGCTGCATCAGATGACCTGGCATCCACAATCAGCCAACCTCAACCCAATTGAGGTTGTTTGGGATGAATTGGACCGCAGATTGAGGGAAAAGCAACCAAAAAATGCTTAGCATATGTGGGAACTCTTCCAAGACTGTTGGAAAAGCATTCCTCATTAAGCTGGTTGAGAGAATGCCAAGAGTGTGCAAAGCTGTCATCAAAGCAAAGGGTGGCTACTTTGAAGAATCTCAAATATAAAATATATTTTTATTTAAAAAAAATGGGTTACTACATGATTCCATATGTGTTATTTTATAGTTTTGACGTCTTCACTATTCTACTATGTAGAAAATAGTAAAATTAAGAAAAACCCTTGAATGAGTAGGTGTGTCCAAACTTTTGACTGGTACTGTACATTTTATACAACTAAGTAGAGTGAGCATAGAGCTGTAGTCCCACAATTGACAGTGCATTTTAGAGCATAAAACCAAGCCATGAGGTCGAAGGAATTGTCCATAGAGCTCCGAGACAGGATTGTGTCGAGGCACAGATCTGGGGAAGGGTACTAAACAATTTCTGCAGCGCTGAAGGTCCCCAAGAACAGTGGCTTTCTTCATTCTTAAATGGAAGAAGTTTGGAACCACCAAGACTCTTCCTAGAGCTGGACATCTGGCCAAACTGAGCAATGAGGGGAGAAGGGCCTTGGTCAGGGAGGTGACCAAGAATCCGATGGTCACTCTGACAGAGCTCCAGAGTTCCTCTGTGGAAATGGGAGAACCTTCCAGAAGGACAACCATCTCTGCAGAACTCCAACAATCAGGAAGCCACTCCTCAGTAAAAGGCACATGACAGCCGCTTGGAGTTTGCCAAAAGGACCTAAAGGACTCTCAGAAACAAGATTCTCTGGTCTGATGAAACCAAGATTGAACTCTTTGGCCTGACAGATGGAGCTGAACATGTTCAGCTGGGAGTTTGTCTTGTAGCAGTTCTAGGATGATGGTGTTGAACGCAGAGCTTAAGTTGACAGCGTCGTCCACAAACCTGTTGGCTCTGTAGGCGAACTGCAGTGGGTCGAGGGAGTGCTGGTTTTATGATGAGACAGTACCAGGAGCTCAAAGGTTTTTGTGATGACCGAGGTGAGCGCTACAGGTCTGTAGTCGTTCTGGCAGGACATCTTTTGCTTTTTCGGGACTGGAACAACGATGGAAGATATGAAACAGGCAGGAACAGTGCATTGCTCTAGTGACTGGTTGAATGAAAACCGGGGAGAGCTGGTCAGTGCAGCGCTTAAGTGTGGCTGCATGGAGATACCTTATCTGGTGCGGCAGCCTTCCTGCTGTTCTGTTTTCTAAAAGAGTCTGTTGACCTCCTGCTCTGTGATGACAAGTAATGGGGGAAGGGGAGGGCGGCCTTGAACAGGCTGGGGCATTGAGGGAGGGTGGGGGGTTCCTGGGATGGCAGAGAGCTGGAGTAGAGAGGAACCTGGAAAGGAATGGGGGAGGGAGGGGTGGGATAGATGGGTAAGAGGGGGAAGTGGCAAGGAGGGAGATGTGGGTGTTATTGTCTTTGTGATTGAAAAGCCTTTGTGAGTCAAATCTGAAGTAAAGCTGGTTTAGTTTATTTGTCAGTGAGGGGTCATCTGCTGTCGGGGGAGCTTTAGGTTTGTAGTTGGTAATGTATTTTAGTCCTTTCCAGACAGACAAGCAGCCGTTGCTGCAGGACTGCTGCTCTAGTCTGACTTTGTACTGATGTTTCCTGAGTGGAGCTTTCCTGAGTGGAGCTTTTTCTTGGCCTCCCTGTTCTTGTTCCTGTGGTCTTCCTCTTTGGCAGAGCAGAGAGCCCTGTAGGATTCCTTTTTGGCACTGCGGCGACTCTTACATATCTGGGGCTATATGTTTCAAGAGTCTGAGAGTAGGCTTACAGATTTCAGATCAGTTTTTGCTTTTAGATCACAATTAATAAGATTGCATAAAGAGGAGGACCTGATCCTAGTTCAGCACTCCTACTCTGAGAAGCTACACATGGCTCCTGGAATCAGGCTCAACACAATGTTATCATATAAAGAGAGTAATCAAACAATCAATCAAACAAGCAAAGCGTCAGTATAAAGAAAGTGGAGTCGAAATACAACGGTTCAAACACGAGATGTATGTGGCAGGGTCTACAGACAATCACGGATTACAAAAAGAAAACCAGCCCCATCACGGACATCGACGTCTTGCTCCCAGACAAATTAAACAGCTTCTTTGCGCGCTTTGAGTACAATAAAGTGCCACGACACGGCCCGCTACCAAAGATTGTGGGCTCTCCTTCTCAGTGGCCAACGTGAGTAAAGCATTTAAACGTGTTAACCCTCGCAAGGCTGCCGGCCCAGACGGCATCCCTAGCTGCGTCCTCAGAGCATGCGCAGACCAGCTGTCTGGTGTGTTTACGGACATATTCAACAATCCCTATCCCAGTCTGCTGTCCCCACATGCTTCAAGATAGCCACCATTGTTCCTGTTCCCAAGAAACCTAAGGTAACTGAGCTAAACGAATATCGCCCCGCAGCACTCACCTCCGTCATCATGAAGTGCTTTGAGAGACTAGTCAAGGATCATATCACCTCCAGCCTACCTGACACCCTAGACAAACTCCAATTTGCTTACCGCCCCAACAGGTCCACAGAAGACGCAATCGCCATCACACTACCCTATCCCATCTGGACAAGAGGAATACCTATGTAAGAATGCTGTTTGTTGACTACAGCTCAGCATTCAACACCATAGTACCCTCCAAACTCATCATTGAGCTTGAGACCCTGGGTGTCGACCCCGCCCTGTGCAACTGGGTCCTGGACTTCACTGATCCACAACACTGGGGCCCCACAATGGTGCGTTCTCAGCCCTCTCCTGTACTCCCACGACTGCGTGGCCATGCATGCCTCCAACTCAAATCACCAAGTTTGCAGACGACACTACAGTGGTAGCTTGATTACTAACAACGACAAGACAGCCTACAGGGAGGAGGTCAGGGCCCTCGGAGTGTGGTGTCAGGAAAATAACCTCTCACGCAATGTCAGCAAAACAAAATAGATGATCGTGGACTTCAGGAAACAGCAAAGGGAGCACCCCCCTATCCACATCGATGGGACAGCAGTGGAAAAGGTGGACATTTTTAAGTTCCTCGGTGTACATATCACCGACAAACTGAAATGGTCCACGCAGGTGGACAACCGCAGGGCTCTCCAGAGGGTGGTGCGGTCTGCACAACGCATCACCGGGGGCAAACTACCTGCCCTCCAGGACACCTACACCACCCGACGTTACAGGAAGGCCAAAAAGATCATCAAGGACAACAACCACCCAAGCCACTGCCTGTTCACCCCGCTATCATCCAGAAGGCGAGGTCAGTACAGGTGCATCAAAGCTGGGACAGAGAGTGAAAACCGCTTCTATTTCAAGGCCATCAGATTGTTAAACAGCCACCACTAGCACAGAGAGGCGACGGCCTACCTACAGACTTGATATCATTGGCCACTTAAATAAATGGAACAAGTCACTTTAATAATGCCACTTTAAGAATGTTGACATATCTGGCATGACTCATCTCATATGTATATATACTGTATCCTTCACTATCTATTCTTTACTATCTATTGCATCTTAGCCGCTCTGTCACTGCTCATCCATATATTTCATACCTATATATTCTCCTCCCATTCCTTTACTAGATTGTGTGCATTAGGTTTTGTTGAGGAATTGTTAGATATTACCTGTTAGATACTGCTTCACTGTCAGATCTAGAAGCATAAGCATTTCGCTACACTCGCAATAACATCTGCTAACCATGTGTATGTGACCAATCAAATTTGATTTGAGTAACCCACATGATCTGTGTGCATCATGTGCCCTTGCTTTCTGTAGTGTAAATACCCAGGTCAGACCAGAGACTGTATAAATAAGGGATGCCAGGCCAGACACACATAGGCAGTAGGCACCACTAGTATCAGGTGTCTGGAGACCCTATCAGGGAGTGCATCCTTCAACCACTCTGTCATACAACCACTCTGTCATACAACCACTCTGTCATACAACCACTCTGTCATACAACTACTCTTGTCATACAGGTACACAGGGCTGTTGCTGTGACACTGCCACACTGACAGTCATGTCATGACCGCAGTAAAATTCCACATCACCATTGAGTCACGGAAATGTCCTCTTATGCACACGCGCTGGTAGTACCCAATTCACTAATGGCAAATCAGCCAGTCGACCTCTCCACGGTACATGGACAAACCAGAGTGATGTCATCTGCAAACTTGAGTGGTTTGACAGATGCGATGTTGGAGGTGCAGTTGTTGGTGTAGAGTGAGTAGAGTAGAGGTGAGAGACCGCATCCTAGCGGCGCTCTGGTGCTGAGGGATAAAGAGTCTGAAAGGGGTTTTCCCAGCTTCACGTGTTGCGTCCTGTTGGTCAGGAAGTCAGTGATCCACTGACAGATGGAGCTGAACATGTTCAGCTGGGAGAATTTGTCTTGTAGCAGTTCTGGGATGATGGTGTTGAACGCAGAGCCCAAAATCCTTGTATGTCTTTGGGTTATCGAGGTGTTTGACGATGTAGTGAAGGCCCATGTTGAGTAGTGAAGGCCCAGCGTCGTCCAACAACCTGTTGGCTCTGTAGGCGAACTGCAGTGGGTCGAGGGAGTGCTGGTTTTGTGATAAGACAGTACCAGGAGCTCAAAGGTTTTCATGATGACCGATCTGAGCACTACAGGTCTGTAGTCGTTCAAGCAGGATATCTTTTGTTTCTTCAGGACTGGTAAAACGATGGAAGATTTGAAGCAGGCAGGAACAGTGCATTGCTCTAGTGACTGGTTGAATACGTCCGTGAAAACCGGGGAGAGCTGGTCAGTGCAGCGCTTAAGTGTGGCTGCATGGAGATACCTTATCTGGGCCGGCAGCCTTCCTGCTGTTCTGTTTCTAAAGAGTCTGTTGACCTCCTGCTCTGTGATGACAAGTGGTGGGGAAGGGGAGGGTGAACTTGGACAGGCTGTGGGAGGGAGGGGGTCCTGGGATGGCAGAGAGCTGGAGTAGAGAGGAACCTGGAAAGGAATGGGGGAGGGAGGAGTGGGGTAGATGGGTAAGAGGGAGAAGTGGCAAGGAGGGAGATGTGGGTGTTATTGTCTTTGTGATTGAAAAGCTTTTGTGAGGCAAATCTGCATTAAAGCTGGGTTAGTTTATTTGGCAGTGAGGGGGTCATCTGCTGCCGGGGAAGCTTTTGGTTTATCAACTCAGCAAAAAGAGAAACGTCCTCTCACTGTCAACTGCGTTTATTTTCAGCAAACTTAACATGTGTAAATATTTGTATGAACATAACAAGATTCAACAAATGAGACATAAACTGAACAAATTCCACAGACATGTGACTAACAGAAACGGAATAATGTGTCCCTGAACAAAGAGTGGGTCAAAAATAACAATCAGCATCTGGTGTGGCCACCAGCTGCATTAAGTACTGCAGTGCATCTCCTCCTCATGGACTGCACCAGATTTGCCAGTTCTTGCTATGAGATGTTACCCCACTCTTCCAACAAGGCACCTGCAAGTTCCTGGACATTTCTGGGGGGAATGGGCCTAGCCCTCACCCTCCGATCTAACAGGTCCCAGACATGCTCAATAGGATTGAGATCCGGGCTCTTCGCTGGCCATGGCAGAACACTGACATTCCTGTCTTGCAGGAAATCACGCACAGAACGAGCAGTATGGCTGGTGGCATTGTCATGCTGGAGGGTCATGTCAGGATGAGCCTGCAGGAAGGGTACCACATGAGGGAGGAGGATGTCTTCCCTGTAACGCACAGCATTGAGATTGCCTGCAATGACAACAAGCTCAGTCCGATGATGCTGTGACACACCGCCCCAGACCATGACGGACCCTCCACCTCCAAATTGATCCCACTCCAGAGTACAGGCCTCGGTGTAATGCTCATTCCTTCAACGATAAATGCAAATCCGACTATCACCCCTGGTGAGACAAAGCCGTGACTCGTCAGTGAAGAGCACTTTTTGCCAGTCCTGTCCTTTCCAGCGACAGTGGGTTTGTGCCCATAGGCGACATTATTGCCGGTGATGTCTGGTGAGGACCTGCCTTACAACAGGCCTACAAGCCCTCAGTCCAGCCTCTCTCAGCCTAATGCAGACAGTCTGAGCACTGATGGAGGGATTGTGCGTTCCTGGTGTAACTCGGGCAGTTGTTGTTGCCATCCTGTACCTGTCCCGCAGGTGTGATGTTCTGATGTACCGATCCTGTGCAGGTGTTGTTACACGTGGTCTGCCACCACGAGGACGATCAGCTGTCCGTCCGGTCTCAATGTAGCGCTGTCTTAGGCTTCTCACAGTACGGACATTGCAATTTATTGCCCTGGCCACATCTGCAGTCCTCATGCCTCCTTGCAGTATGCCTAAGGCACGTTCACGCATATTAGCAGGGAACCTGGGCATCTTTCTTTTGGTGTTGTTCAGAGTCAGTAGAAAGGCCTTTTTAGTGTTCTAAGTTTTCATAACTGTGACCTTAATTGCTTACCGTCTGTAAGCTGTTAGTGTTTTAACAACCGTTCCACAGGTGCATGTTCATTAATTGTTTATGGTTCATTGAACAAGCATGGGAAACAGTGTTTAAACCCTTTACAATGAAGATCTGTGAAGTTTGGATTTTCACGATTTATCATTGAAAGACAGGGTCCTGAAAACGTTTATTTTCTTGCTGAGTTTAGTTGGTAATGTGTTTTAGTCTGAGGCAGTAGGCACCACTGGCAGTAGGCACCACTGGTATCAGGAGTCTGGAGGCCCTGGCAGGGATGGAATCCTTCAACCACTCTGTCATACAACCACTCTGTCATACAACCACTCTGTCATACAAGTACATAGCTGTGTTGACACCGCAACACTGGCAGTCATGAGTCATGACCGCAGTCAAATTCCACGTGACCATTGAGTCACAGTAATGTCCTCGTATGCACTCTGGACATGCGTTGGTAGTACCTACTCGCTAACGACCATCAGGTAGCTAATGGCCTGGTACTCAGGGCTCTATTGTCCCTTTAACCACTCTGACATCAATGCAAATGTAATCGAAAATCACATCAAACACTTATCATCAAAACAGTATTGTTCTTTTAAAACTCACATCACTGTGATGATCAATTTCAGGAAAGAAGTTCAATTGGAATGCCAACTGCGAGCCAGGCCTAATTGCTCAACATCAGTACCCGACCTCACTAATGCTCGTGGCTGAATGGAAGCAAGTCCCTGCAGCAATGTTCCAACATATAGTGGAAAGCCTTCCCAGAAGAGTGGAGACTGATATAGCAGCAAAGGGGGGACCAACTCCATGTTAATGTCCATGAGTTTGGAATGAGATGTTCAACAAGCAGTTGTCCACATACACTACATGACCAAAAGTATCTGTCAACTAGGTGTGAATCGTATGACTAAAGAGGCTTGATGCATAGCTTTTATTTTGACCCATAAGAGTAGGATTAGAATGTTTCTATTCTCAGCACTTACCACCAATTTCCTATTCTGAGACACTTGGATACAGGCCAAGGTATTGACCTCCCGGCCAGTAACTGACAGTTGTATGGCTTCCTAAGTCACTCTTTATCGATCATGATTTTGGGATACAGGTACTGGGTTCCTGTCATGTACTGTATGCAGCAGCGGTTCACACACACAGCAGCACAAAACAAGTTGTTCCAAATGAATAGGAAAGATGTTTCAACTACTCCTGGACAGTCTCGTATGTGTTTTAGTATACAGTAGCTCTGATACAGTGAAGCCCTAATGGAAATGTAATACAGAAGGAATAGAAGAAATGAAACAGTGACCTTCCTAAGGTCACTGACTGAGAGAGTCATACCCACTGAGAGAGAGAGAATAGCATGGAGGATTATATAAAAAGAACAGAGTGATGCTGATGGAAGAGAGTGAGAGATTTTTGGAGGGCTTAAAAAGCTCATGTAACGCTCCAGTAGGCATCAGTGTACTCTCCTCAAGGTGAATCCTAAACAAAACACAGAGAGAGAGAGAGAGAGAGACACCAAAAGTCTGAGGGGGCACAAAGTACGTGAGGATGGCTGGAGGGGGGCTAGGCCATCCAACTGTATCATCATGTAAAAAATGTCTGCATATCTAAGTATACCTCTAGAGCCTCTGCATCCTCCTGACTGGTGGTTCTTTTTTTTTTAAAGAAACGAAAGAAAAAATAAAAACAATATATTGCTTCTCCAGCCTTGCCAGCAGGCATGCCAGCTAAGAGAGAGTAGCTAGCTTGTCTGATAGCCTGAAATGGCTTCTTGGTATCAGTTATGAGGTTGGGAACCTATCTAGACTAGCTAAAGCCAACTTCATAAAATTTCTAGGTGGCTAGTAGTATTACTTATTATACAGTATATATACAGTGAGGGAAAAAAGTATTTGATCCCCTGCTGATTTTGTACGTTTGCCCACTGACAAAGAAATGATCAGTCTATAATTTTAATGGTAGGTTTATTTGAATCCCTGCTGGGGATGGTGTTCTTGGGGTCATAGGCAGCATTCCTCCTCCTCCAAACACGGCGAGGTGAGTTGATGCCAAAGAGCTCCATTTTGGTCTCACCTGACCACAACAGTTTCACCCAGATGTCCTCTGAATCATTCAGATGTTCATTGGCAAACTTCAGACGGGCATGTATATGTGCTTTCTTGAGCAGGGGGACCTTGCGGGCGCTGCAGGATTTCAGTCCTTCACGGCGTAGTGTGTTACCAATTGTTTTCTTGGTGACAATGGTCCCCGCTGCCTTGAGATCATTGACAAGATCCTCCTGTGTAATTCTGGGCTGATTCCTCACCGTTCTCATGATCATTGCAACTCCACGAGGTGAGATCTTGCATGAAGCCCCAGGCCGAGGGAGATTGACAGTTCTTTTGTGTTTTGTTGTTATTCTGTCTCTCACTGCTCAAATAAACCTACCATTAAAATTATAGACGGATCATTTCTTTGTCAGTGGGCAAACGTACAAAATCAGCAGGGGATCAAATACTTTTTTCCCTCACTGTATATATATATATTTAAATAGGACAAATCTGAGGGGGAATGTGCCCCCTATGGGCATGACACCTCTGCTCTTCATGATGGGTATACAGTACATACATTGTTGCAGTGTGTTAGTTATCTGGAGGCAATGGGTTTAATTTCAGTCAGGGAGGTTTTAGTATTAGTTTTATTTTGTCCAGGGGAGGGTCATGTCATTTGTAATCAATTGAATGTCTTATTGCTCAGGGTTTGAAAATTAGTTGCTTATTATAATATCTCATGTGTGCCCAATGTTGCCCCTCATCCATGATTCTCTGCTGGGTGTGCAATTTCAAGTGCACCTGGTTTGGTCTCAGTAAAATGATCCATAGCCTAAACCAGCCTTTCTCAAACCCTGGGTCTGTGGAGGAATGCTTGTCTGTCTGCAGCATATTTGCATTGAATATGATTGGGGGGGGTTTATGGTCTGCGCCCTATCTCACTTGAATAAATACTTGCCATAGGCCTACTTTTGCAATGCTCTGAACTATGCATGCCGTAATAAAAAAAGAGTGTTGCCATGACTAAGTCTAGCTACACCAAAAATACACACACACACACAGGCTAGCCCTGCTGTGCAGCCTGCACACTCTCTCTCTCTCTCTGGATTTTTTTCAAATAACAGCTGCCCGCCAAAACCGGTCTCTGTGATATGTCAGATTCGCCTCAGCAACGATGTATGAAGCCATCGAAAATGCGCAGACATTTAGAAAAAAAGAGATTAACAACCTAACAAAAATGCTGCACAATAGTTTCCCAGACAATGAGAGTTTACTGAAGACTTCATACATTTCCAGGTGCCAGGCTCCTTTCACTATAGCTGAAAAGCTGGTCATGCCCTCAGTCGTGGATGCTTGCCGAGAGGTTTAAGGCCCAACTGCTGCAACAAAGATCAGTGAAATCCCACTTTACAACGACACTGTCAATCGTAGAATATGGCAGATTATATTGAATCACATGCAGGTTTTAGACATATCAAATTGGTTTGCCTTCCAATTAGATGAGACGACTGACATTTCAAATGCCGCTTCTTGTATATATATATATTCTCTACATGAAGAATGTCTTTGATGTAAAGAGTTGCCTCAGAATACAACTGCAGGTGAAATATTCTGTGTTCTGAAAAATCTAATTTAATTTGTCACATACACATGGTTAGCAGATGTAAATGCAAGTGTAGTGAAATGCTTGTGCTTCTAGTTCCGACCATGCATGTCCCATTTGTGTTGGAGTCTATTTCTTCCTATTAAATAAAGTCAAAGTCACCATTATTAGTCAGTTGTACAACCGAATGCCTTCAACTGAAATGTGTCTACCGCATTTAACCCAACCCCTCTGAATCAGAGAGGTGCGGAGGGCTGCCTTAATCAACATCCACATCTTCGGCGCCCAGTGGGTTAACAGTGGGTTAACTGCCTTGTTCAGGGGCAGAACGACAGAGTTTTACCTTGTCAGCTCGGGGATTCGAACTTGCAACCCTCCGGTTACAAGTCCAACGCTCTAACCACTAGGCTACCTGCCACCCTGAAAATAAGAGGTAGACCTACCTGTTTGACAGACTAAATTATAGTCTACTATCCATAGATTTTGTCTGTAAATCTACCGACGAGACTGCTGCTCAACCTATCCATGCAGGGATGCGCAAGTGACAATTTCCCAGCAAACAATAAAATTGCCGATTTCAAGAAAAAAACCTGGGCACCTGGAGAGACCGAGAGGATGGAATAATTTTTGATATGCTCCCCCTATTCTCAATTCTGGCTGACATGGGTTATGTAAACATGGATCACATTTGTAAATTGATGAGGTCACATCTGAGCCAAACTCTGCTCAAATTCGAGGATTACTTCCCTTCACAATCAGATTTTTGCCCGGGAAAGCAGTGGATGTGTAATCCCTTCACCCGCACTTAAGCATGTCACTGGTTTTTGATAATAAACTATTGGAGCTGTCCAGTGACCAAGGCCTGCACACTAGTTTTAATGAGATGCGCCTGTCCACATTCTGGCTGTTCAGAAGCAGAGAATACCCACAACTCAGCGAGATGGCTGTGAAGACGTTAATCCGCTTTCATTCTACCTACTTACCGTGCCTTTGGAAAGTGTTCAGACCCCTTCCCCTTTTCCACATTCTGTTACGTTACAGGCTTATTCTAAAATGGACATGATTAGGAAAGGCACACACCTGTCTATATAAAGGTCCCACAGTTGACAGTGCATGTCAGAGCAAACACCAAGCCATGAGGCCGAAGGAATTGTCCGTAGAGCTCCGAGACAGGATTATGTTGAGGCACAGATCTGGGGAAGGTTACCAAACAATTTCTGCAGCATTGAAGGTCCCTAGAACACAGTGGCCTCCATCATTCTTACATGGAAGAAGTTTGGAACCGTCAAGACTCTTCCTAGAGCTGGCCGCCCAGCCAAACTGAACAATCTTGGGAGAAGGGCCTTCATCAGGGAGGTTACCAAGAACCCGATGGTCACTCTGACAGAGCTCCAGAGTTCTTCTGTGGAGATGGGAGAACATTCCAGAAGGACAACCATCTCTGCAGCACTCCACAAATCAGGCCTTTATGGTAGAGTGGCCAGACGGAATCCAGTCCTTAGTAAAAGGCACATGACTGCCCACTTGGGACTCTCAGACCATGAGAAACAAGATTCTCTGGTCTGATAAAACCACTATTTGGCCTGAATGCCAAGCGTCACGTCTGGAGGAAACCTGGTACCATCCCTACGTTGAAGCATGGTGGTGGCAGCATCATGCTGTGAGGATGTCTTTCAGCAGCTGGGACTGGGAGACTAGTCAGGATCGAGGGAAAGATGAATGGCACAAAATACAGAAAGATCTTTGATGAAAACCTGCTCCAGAGCACTCAGGACCTCAGACTGGGGTGAAGGTTCACCATCCAACAGGACAATGACCCTAAGCACACAGACAATGCAGAAGTGGCTTCTGGACAAGTCTCTGAATGTCCTTGAGTGGACCAGCCAGAGCCCGGACTTGAACATCTCTGGAGAAACCTGAAAATAGCTCCCCAAATACAGGTGTGCCAATCTTGTAGCGTCATACCCAAGAAGACTCAAGGCTGTAAACGCTGCCAAAGGTGCTTCAACAAAGTACTGAGTAAAGGGTCTGAATACTTATGTAAATGTGTTATTTCCACACAAAAAAATTAAATTTGCTAACATTTCTAAAAACATGTTTTTTCTTTGTCATTATGGGGTATTGTGTGTAGAGTGATGAGGGGAAAAAACGACTTAATCAATTTCAGAATAAGGCTGTAACAAAATGTGGAACAAAAGTCAAGGGGTCTGAATACTTTCCGAATGCACTGTATGTGAGACAAGCTTCTCATCTCTTGCTGCAACAAAATCTAAATATGGCAACAGACAGGCTGTTGAAGACAGCTCTGGGGTGTCCCTGGCACAAAAGTTTGAGAAAGGCTGGCCAATAATACAGGCCTAGACTATGTGAAGAGCATACTCAGAGAAGCAGAGGGCAAAGTTATATCCCTAAGAAAGTGTACATTCCTTCCAGAGCATTACACACCGCAATGGATAGGCTATCCCAATCATGAGCCCGAGCATGTCAGAGTTATAGCTTTTTATCAGAGTTATTGAACTCACAATAAACCATATTTGAGTAATTTACATTCATTACTATAAAGCGGCAGCAGCAGAGATGGACAGCACATGGGTGCTAAAAGTAGGCTAATTGGAGAAGACCTAATTCATTTAAAACAGTCTAATTTTAATTAGACTTTAGGCTACTAACAACTAGAGGGCTTTGTGTTGGAGTCTATTTCTTCCTATTAAATAAGAGGTAGACCTACCTGTTTGACAGACTAAATTATAGTCTACTATCCATAGATTTTGTCAGCCAATTCCTCCAGTCACCATGCACTCCTTAAATATCTCAGTGTCAGTGAAGGGCTTGGTGTGTTAAGTTAAAACCAGGGCTCTAATTGAGGGCGTATGTGAGGGTATTGTGGCTTTTGTTAAAGAAAATGTCTAAAAGCATAGGCCTACCCCTTTGTTAACTTAACATTTTGAAAAAAATGGACCTAATATATAAAGCGATCTATAACGATGCTGGATGGAAAATGCCGGGGGAATGACGTGACTCCGATGCATATGGGATATAATTGGTTTGTCTCTATGACATTCAGAGGCTGCGCTAACATTTATCCTGTATAGAAATCTAAAGGTATCCGCTGCAGCATGCACTCATTAGTTTTCATGCTCTGTTGTGGTCTTAGAAAAGCTTGTCTCCAGTCAGGTAAATGGATGTATATTTGCATGAAATGCATTAATAAAAGGCAATTATTCTCTGCTATCCACTTTGTTTTAATTGAGGGAGGGTCCTTTTTTCTCTCCAATTGTTCAGGGAGGGTCGGGGGAAAATATATTTTACCGAAGGGAGGGCCATCCATTTTAATTTCAGAGATCCAATTTTCTCTAGGTATCCCTCATTATAAATAATGTACAGTTCCTTAGCAGACGTCTATCATTTTGCATCTATTTGAGCAGAAATAATAATTTTAAAATGTAAAAAAAAAAAAAAAAAATTTATATGACTAAAAGAGAATGCAAAGTTTGATGCGAAAATGTGGATGCGATTTGGTTATTTGGTAGGCTACTGGTTATTTGGTAGGCTACCCCTCTCTCACTCTCTCTGTGTCATTGAGTTCAGGGATCCTGAAATGTGGAGTTAAGCCCTCCAACCTGTGACATGGTTTATATCCATTGGATTAGGAATCTTGGACACTGAAATTAAAAGAGGAAGAAGGAGCGTTGGCCACGACACCTTGACCGGGCTAGTAAACGAGGGGAAGGGGGGAACGCAGCATTACTGCGCGGATGCGAGATTCTCCATCTCTCCTATCCCGGTTCCAAACGCGGCATTGGCAAACTCACAAAGCCTAGCTGATAGAGGGGGAAATGTCGATGACATGACACAAATTGGCTACGTTGGCCTACCCTACTGACTACTCCCCCAAATCAAAATATTGATTGCTGATGATGGCTTTGGGTGCATTTCTTTTAGGCTACACTACATTATGCCAATGCGGCAAACTGTTCCTATAAAATCAGTGTGAGAATAAACATGTGCGAATATCTGGAGAAACTGGAAATATCGGGGAAAACGCTTATTATCCTTATTGATAAACATGAATTGTCTTGTCCGTGATGATTGCAGTGTTGTAAAATAAGTGGGACAGAGTAAAAACAAATGACATCGAGCCGCGGACACAAGCTGGCCCATATTTTATTTGGCTACATTTCATTCCATTGGTTCAATATGCCACTGCTGCATACCCATATTATCCTCGGTTCGTTTTGCAAGAGATTTCAGTAAAATAAATATTAATTACTGTAGTGATGAAAAAAGTAGTCTTGCACAGTGTCATGTCCGGTTTTAAGTACGTTCATTTAAAGTGGAACAAAAAAATATACAAACCTAAACATCTTACCGTAATATTGTCGCCTGCGGTGGTCCCACAGGATGCAGCACAGCCAATAATTGATGTGATATATGGACTAACAGTCCATGCGAAGTCTCACCGTCCAGTGACCGGAACACCGTTCCCGGTCCCTCCACTGTCCGATCCTTCACCGACTGCAGTAGTAGCCACTAGCCAGGACAGCCGCACATGTTTAGAGACGTCTCGAGCACCGGCTCCACTCACGCTGTTCTTGCATATTATATGAACTCTTTCGTCACCTCGATGAACAGTGTGCAGCACTCAGAGCTGGGTCTTGTTCAGTAGGGAGAAACATTTTGAAACTGAGTGAGAGTGGGAAGGAAAGGGGGATACCTAGTCAGTTGCACAACTGAATGCATTCAACCGAAATGGGTCTTCCACATTTAACCCAACCCCTCGGAATCAGAGATATGCGGGGGCTGCTTTAATCGATATCCAAGTTATTGGCTCCCGGGGAGCAGTTATTGTTGGCGGTTACCTGCCTTGCTCATGGGCAGAACGGCCGATTTTTCCAACTTGCCGGCTCGGGGATTCGAACCAGTGACATTTCGGTTACTGGCCCACTCTCTTAACCGCTAAAGTGCTACCGGCACTTGTCCAATTAGAACAGGTGTAGTTTCAATCTTCCGTTGTGAAACGTTTTGCTACAGTGTGCCCTATTGAACAGGACCCAGGCTTTTCTACCCCAGGCAGCCAATTTGTCATGAGACAATCAGAGGACAGAGCAGATCCTTTTTATGGCCACTAACCTCCCTGGACCCTGACCTGAGGTATTATTGATTGATATTATTTAAGTGTCATACACCTACTACTAAACATAGTACCAATTTCTTTGTACTCAAAACATGTTTTTAGTTTTTTACAAAATATACAATAATCGTACAACCACAAACAGTACATTTCTCCTTCTCCTCCAGTCATTGTGAACAAACGGTACAATCTCAAACACTGAAACAAAAGTTACATCTCTGCTCGTCCCTTAACCAGAATACTTTAGGGTTAGCACCAGAAATGAACAAAAAAATAATGTCTCAGATCGCCATACAGAGGGCAATAAAACACTAGATCACACAGTAGGCAAATTGTCACCTCTTCAGGCACTTGGTTAAATGTACCTGTATCTATAGCCAGAGGGAGGGTGCCGGATCTATAGGCCATAGTGGTGAAATAATTACAATATAGCAATTAAACACTGGAGTGATAGATGTGCAGATGATGAATGTGCAAGTAGAGATACTGTGGTGCAAAGGAGAAGAAAAAAATAATAATATGGGGATGAGGTAGTTGGTGGGCTATTTACAGATGGGCTATGTACAGGTGCAATGATCTGTAAGCTGCTCTGACAGCTGATGCTTAAAGTTAGAGGGGGAGATATGAGTCTCCAGCTTCAGTGATTTTTGCAATTCGTTCCAGTCATTGGCAGCAGAGAACTGGAAGGAAAGGCGGCCAAAGGAGGAGTTGGCTTTGGGGGTGACCAGTGAAATATACTTGCTGGGTGCTGCTATGGTGACCAGTGAGCTGAGATAAGGCGGGGCTTTACCTAGCAAAGACGTATAGATGACCTGGAGCCAGTGGGTTTGGTGACGAATATGAAGCGAGGGCCAGCCGTCGAGAGCATACAGGTCGCAGTGGTGGGTAGTATATGGGGCTTTGGTGACAAAACTGATGGCACTGTGATAGACTGCATCCAGTTTGCTGAGTAGAGTGTTGGAGGCTATTTTGTATATGACATCGCCGAAGTCAAGGAACGGTAGGATAGTCAGTTTTACGAGGGTATGTTTGGCAGCATGCGTGAAGGAGGCTTTGTTGCTTATTCTAGACTTAATTTTGGATTGGAGCTGCTTAATGTGAGCCTGGAAGGAGAGTTTACAGTCTAACCAGACACTTAGAATATGTGGACAACTACAAATACCTAAGTCAGAACCGTCCAGAGTAGTGATGCTAGACGGGCAGGAAGGTGTGGGCAGCGATCGGTTGAAGAACATGCATTTAGTTTTACTTTACATTTAAGAGCAGTTGGAGGCTACGGAAGGAGAGTTGTATGGCATTGAAGCTCGTCTGGAGGTTTGTTAACACAGTGTCCAAAGAAGGGCCAGAAGTATACAGAATGGTGTCATCTGTGTAGAGGTGGATCAGAGAATCACCAGCAACAAGAGCGACATCATTGATGTATACAGAGAAAAGAGTCGGCCCGAGAATTGAATGGCACTCCCATAGAGACTGCCAGAGGTCCGGACAACAGGCCCTCCCATTTGACACACTGAACTCTATCAGAGAAGTAGTTGGTGAACCAGGCGAGGCAGTCATTTGAGAAACCAAGGCTGTTGAGTCTGCCGATAAGAATGCGGTGAGTCGAAAGTCTTGGCCAGGTCGATGAATACGACTGCACAGTATTGTCTTTTATCGATGGCGGTTATGATATCGTTTAGGACCTTGAGCGTGGCTGAGGTGCACCCATGACCAGCTCGGAAACCAGATTGCATAGCGGAGAAGGTACGGTGGGATTCGAAATGGTCGGTGATCTGTTTGTTAACTTGGCTTTCGAAGACCTTGGAAAGGCAGGGTAGGATAGATATAGGTCTGTAACAGTTTGGATCTAGAGTGTCTCCCCCTTTGAAGAGGGGGATGACCGCGGCAGCTTTCCAATCTTTGGGGATCAGGCTAGTAATAGGCTAGTAATAGGGGTTGCAACATTTACGGCGGATAATTTTAGAAAGAGAGGGTCCAGATTGTCTAGCCTAGCTGATTTGTAGGGGTCCAGATTTTGCATCTCTTTCAGAACATCAGCTATCTGGATTTGGGTGAAGGAGAAATGGGGGAGGCTTGGGCCAGTTGCTGTGGGGGGTGCAGAGCTGTTGACCGGGATAGAGGTAGCCAGGTGGAAAGCATGGCCAGCCGTAGAAAATGCTTATTGAAATTGTCGATTATCGTAGATTTATCGATGGTGACAGTGTTTCCTAGCCTCAGTGCAGTGGGCAGCTGGGAGGAGGTGCTCTTATTCTCCATGGACTTTACAGTGTCCCAGAACTTTTTGGAGTTTGTGCTACAGGTTGCAAATTTGTTTGAAAAAGCTAGCCTTTGCCATCAACTGCCTGTGTATATTGGTTCCTAACTTCTTTGAAAAGTTGCATATCGCGTGGGCTATTTGATGCTAATGCAGTATGCCACAGGATGTTTTTGTGCTGGTCAAAGGCAGTCAGGTCTGGAGTGAACCAAGGGATATATCTGTTCTTAGTTCAACATTATTTGAATGGGGCATACTTATTTAAGATGGTGAGGAAAGCACTTTTAAAGAATAACCAGGCATCCTCTACTGACGGAATGAGGTCAATATCCCTCCAGGATACCCGGTCCAGGTCGATTAGAAAGACCTGCTCGCTGAAGTGTTTTAGGGAGCGTTTGACAGTGATGAGGGGTGGTCGTTTGACCGTGGACCCATTAAGGACGCAGGCAATGAGGCAGTGATCGCTGAGATCCTGGTTGAAGACAGCAGAGGTGTATTTAGAGGGCAGGTTTGTCAGGATGATATCTATGAGGGTGCCCATGTTTTACGGATTTAGCGTTGTACCTGGTAGGTTCCATGATAATTTGTGTGAGATTGAGGGCATCTAGCTTAATTGTAGGACGGCCGGAGTGTTAAGCATATCCCAGTTTAGGTCGCCTAACAGTACAAACTCTGAAGATGAATGGGGGGCGATTAATTCCCATATGCTGTCCAGGGCACAGCTGGGGGCTGAGGGGGGTCTATAACATGCGGCAACAGTGAGAGACTTATTTCTGGAACGGTGGATTTTTAAAAGTAGAAGCTCAAACTGTTTGGGCACAGATCTGGATATCATGACAGAACTCTGCAGGCTGTATCTGCAGTAGATTGCAACTCCACCCCCTTTGGCAGTACTATCTTGGCGGAAAATGTTGTAGTTGGGGATGGAAATTTCAGAATATTTGGCCTTCCTAAGCCAGGATTCAGACACGTCTAGGACATCAGGGTTGGCAGAGTGTGCTAAAGCAGTGGGGAAAAAAAACTTAGGGAGGAGGCTTCTGATGTTAACATGCATGAAACCAAGGCTTTTACGGTTACAGAAGTCAACAAATGATAGCGCCTGGGGAATAGGAGTGGAACGGGGGCTACAGGGCCTGGGTTAACCTCTACATCACCAGAGGAACAGAGGAGGAGAAGGATAAGGGTATGGCTAAAGGCTATAAGAACTGGTCGTCTAGTGCTTTGGGAACAGAGAATAAAAAGAGCAGATTTCTGGGCGTGGTAAAATAGATTCAAGGCATAATGTACAGACAAGGGTATGCGTTGGGTGACGATGAGAGAGGTTTCGTCTCTGGAGGCATCAGTTAACCTAGGTGAGGTCTCCTCGTGTGTGAGTTGGGACGAAAGAGCTATCTAAGGCATTTTGAGCAGGACTGAAGGCTCTACAGTGAAATAAAACAATAAAAACTAGCCAAGACAGCAGTAGACAAGGCATATTGACATTAGAGAGAGGCATAAAGCAATCACAGGTGTTGATCAGGAGACCTAAGACAACAACGGGTAAATGGCAATGAATGGGCAGGGCGGGTCAGTTAGGTACATACAGGACCTGAGTTTGAGGCTGGGGCTGGCAGGTAAACAAAATGAGATACCGTGTTATTGAAACATTCCAGGGGGCATCAGCTGTGTAGCCAAGTGATCATAGGGTCAAAAGAGCAGCAATAGGTGAGTCAGGGTGCTGTTTGGTAGTCACTACTACGCTAGGCTGATGGTGCCTGTATCTGACGGTCAGTATCAGCAAAGAGAGTAAGCAGCAGACTGAGGGTCAGCCTCTCAACATCCCTCTGTTCTCCCTTTACTCCGCTGACCAAAAAGGGACAGTCTTTCAGCTCATGGCGAAACTGAAGTCGCACCGCATTATTTCTGCCTCATGTGCAAATTACTGGTGTTACTCCTGTGAACAGAGAAAGTGAAATATTCCTCGACATTAAAAAAGACACAAGCCGCTAATAACAACGCAAGCGTATACATCCACTTTCCTACTCATTCATACTGCTGCAGTGCTTGTTTTTGTATGGTTTATTCAAGTGTTGAATACAAAGTGTTGACATTACTGAGTAAGAACTTAAACAAAAACTCACTCATAAAAACAGCATCTCTTTGCTGTATTTGTTGACAGTCTCTCCCCAGTCATGGTTTTCAAATCTGACAGTATCAATTTTGCTGTAGCTTTCTTTAATGCCTGCTACTTTACTGCAGACACCGTCATCTGTGCCATCCGATTGGCCAGCGGTAACTATATAGTGCACTTGATTTGCTCTCTGGGCCAAGCAGCTGAATCGGGTGCACCTACATACAACAGACCTAGACAAAAAAATAGGAACAAAAGGCTTTATCGTTGTTTTTTTTACAGAAATGTTTGGCGATCTACTGGGATTCCTTGGGGATCGACCAGTCGATCGCGATTGACGGGTTGGTGACCACTGATCTAGAAAGTTGAGTGAAGTTCAATCTCGTGCTTCTCTCTGTGGGCTGATATTTCTGCGGTGCAGCCTCGGTACTACTGCGCGCGCGTGCAATTTATAGGCAACATTGGTTGTGAGTAAGGTCCCAGTCTAACACTTTTTTAGTCATTCTGTGTTCTGGCATATTTAAAATATGAATATAATATTTTAGTTGTCTGCTGTGTGAACAGTTCAGGATAAGCAGAGGTACCTCATCTACTAATTATAGTCACTTTACAAGAGAATGCAGAGTTTAGCTGTTCTTTTCATTTCACAGAGAAACTTGAATTACAACCTCATCTCTAAAACGGCCAAAGACAGAACCTCTGTCTTTCTCTTTCACACAGACAAATGAGACATTAGGTGACCGCCAAGGCACCATTGATTTTGGAGGGGGCAGGGCTAGACCTCTGGAAGTAGTATATATTCCACTTTTGGCTCCTGAGTGGCACAGCGGTCTAAGGCACTGCATCTCAGTGCTTGAAGCGTAACTACAGACCCTGGTTCGATTCCAGGCTGTATCACAACCGGACGTGATTGGGAGTCCCATAGGGCGGCACACAATTGGCCCAGCATTGTCCAGGTTAGGGTTTGGCCGGGGTAGGCCGTCATTGTAAATAACAATTTGTTCTTAACTAACTTGCCTAGTTAAATAAAGGTTAAATAAAAAATGTACTTAAACACAGGACTCGGCCTTAGCATTGATTTGACTTCGCCAGGTAAAAACAGCTCTTATGGAATTGACCCTGAACCTGACATACAGCCTGGTCTCTAAAACAGTCTGTCATCAACAGAACCTGGGTGACCTGGAAGTGGTTTAGGAGAGAGGGGTCAGGGCAAAACCTCTAGCAGTCGTATTTCAGTTAACACAAGCATTGACATCACCATCTCTAATAGCACCTCATATAGGGATACGTCCCAAATGTCATCATATTCCATATATAGTACACTACTTTTGACCAGAACCCTGTGAGCCCTATATAGTGCACTACTTTTGACCAGAGCCATGGTCAAAACAAGTGCACTATATAGGGTAAAGGGTGCCATTGGGGCACTATCTAGGAGTTCCAGAACCATAACAGTAATCCCACACAAGGCGAAAAAAATCTATTATCATTTTAATTACATCATTGAAGCATAGATGCATTACTTGTGAAAAAGGTAGAAAAAAACAGCATGTTTCAGTCTTTCTCAATAAGTTAAACCTCTCTGGTCAAATAGGGTCGGGCCTGCTCACAAAACAGAATCTTGAAGATCTCAAAATAATAATAAAAATAACCAAGGAAGTATACTTATGTCATTGAAATTAATGTTCATCTCCTTGCCATATGTTTAATAAACCTGTTAAAAAAGATGCAAGTGGCTTATATTACAATACAGACAGTCCTTCTTTCACCCTTTTCCACAGGGGTTTTCCACGCAACAACGAAAGCAGTTTTCATGAAACTTTCTCAAGTTTCATATTTTTTTTAATTATTATCAACAATTAAACTTAAGCTTCGGGTTATAGTTGGTAAAAAAATGTAAACAAAAATAAACAAAATAACAATAATAATAATTACAGTAATGACAGTAATAACAAGAAAGGTTAAGTAATAAACATAGTCCTGTACAGTCAGGCAGTCTTCTGATAGGCCACAGCCTTAGTTCTATTCCTTCCATTCCAAAAGACGATTGATTGGTTGGTCTTTGACAGTTTGCAGGCTCATGCTGATTGTGTGAGACGGTAGCCAATCAATGATGGTGCTGCGGCCTCCAGCCCTGCTCCTCTCAAATCCCCCCCAACTCCATCTTTGGATGTGGAAAAATGCCTTCCCATTTCATTTACCTGGGGTAAGAAAACACAAGAAGAGTGTTGAGACTTAATAATCCACTATATGATTCTAGTGCACAATACTGTATTATTTAACACACTTCTAATGGATTACTTTTGGAATAACTAGTATTTTATAAGCCCATATGGACAAATGCATCTTAATATATAATATATTATACAACGGGTGGTTCTAATCCTGAATGATGGTTAAACCACATTCCAGCCGGTGTCGGGAACAGACACACAGGCAGCAGCCTTTCTCAGTCAGTCAAAATCATGAATCAGCTAGCATAATTGTATGCAGCTAGTTTGCAGTCTTTCCAGCTTCAGTTTGAAGTGATTGTGTTAGCTGTGTTGTTGGCTAGCTCCTCTGAACAACAGTGTCCTGACGGGTAAGAACATTTTCTATGCCAGGTAACCAGACCCCTAGGTATTTGTAGTGCAGCTGCAAATGCAGCTACTTTGCTGTTATTCTGGCTGCACTTTTTGACGTGACTGTAAGTTAGCCGTAGTTGGCTAGCTAGCAAGCAAGCAAGCAAGCAAGGGATGAGAATGTAGCCAGTATGGCAATGGAAACATTTAGAACAAACAACAGGGTCGTGTCCATAGATACAGAACAGAACAAAAAGACTGAACGACTGGGTCGAGTCTCTGGCAACCGAACCGATAGATCGAACGACCAGACTGCTTGGGTATCGACCCTAGATGTGTCGGGACTGTATCTGGTGGAAGGATGAAATAGTATGAATAAATTTATCAAAATTACTTCATGAATATTATGTCAATCATTATTTAAATATGTTGGTAACCCGCTGTATAAAGTGATAATGCCCTCGTCTCGGGCCTAACAACACCCGTACTGATATATGCTCTGGTATTATCACTTCATTACACCACAGTAAATAATACCGCGCGTTATGTCAAAATCTCAGATTTTAGAGTAACAAATGTCGGTACATAGAAGTGTCTTATATCGGCTGAAAGCTTAAATTCTTGTTAATATAACTGCACAATCCAATTTACAGTAGCTATTACTGCGAAAAAATGCCATGCTATTGTTTGAGAGCAGCTAACAACAAAACTGTTTTTGATAAATTCCCCTCTGAAGGCGAAATGGGTCCCAGAGATAACATGACGCGGGCGGCCATCTCTTGAACGACTGTATCTTTGTCAAATAAGCACCAATCGGGGTCAAACAAAGGTAGCTAGATAGCCAATGAGCTGGGCTTTACGGGAGTATCCGGAAATCGTGTATATGTCGTAAAATGTAGCTACTAACCTTGTACGACAGCATGCCTTTTCATTTTGGACAGAAATTATAAGGATATTCAGAGTTATGAAAACTGGTTGTTTTGCAAATGTTGAACTTATAATATGGTTACTAATACTTGGAAAGCTAAATCAAAGTCCAAGTATACAGATTTGACGATATTCTTGCAGAAAAATTGAATATGAATGCGAATGTCTTCTTCACGATTTGCCCAAATGTACCTGGGGACTTCACACTAAAAGTCTCGAGGATCAGTCATCCACCTGAAACCTTGCGCATACGTGCTGCCATCTTGTGGACACTATCGAAATTACAACCAGAGTGATGGCTATAACAGTGACCTTTCTCTTGCATTTCAAAGACGGTGGTAAAAAAAACTCTTTTTTTTGTATTTTCTTCTACCAGATCTATTGTGTTATATTCTCCCATTCAATTTCCCCAGCTTCAAAGTGTTTCCTTTCAAATGGTACCAAGAATATGCATATCCTTGCTTCAGGGCCTGAGCTACAGGCAGTTCGATTTGGGTATGTCATTTTGGCGAAAACTGAAAAAAAGGGGGGCTATCCCTAAGAAGTTACTGAAAACAGGATGCATGTTCCTTCTTTTCACTCTGTCATTTAGGTAAGTATTGTGGAGTAACTACAATGTTGATCCATCCTGTTTTCTCCTGTCACAGCCATTAAACTGAGAAAGTATGTTAGAAAGTATGTTAGAGACTTAATAGTATGTTAAAATTAAAATATCAAAAGGTAAATGTATGCTTTAGTATTGTTTTCTTTGGGAACTGTGGTGTAAGCAGGATAAACACCTCTGTTCTGTACATTACCTTGGAAAAATGTAAGCGTTGTCCCTTATTTCCAAGGTAATGCACAGAACGTCTGCGTTTATGCCCTACATAATATACCATTTAGCAGACGGTTTTATCCAAAGCGACTTCCAGTCATGCGAGTCCATTTTACGTCAAATCAATCAAATCAGCCATCAATCAATTAATCTATGAATGACACGTTTCCTACCTTATATGAAGGTTGTAGTGAGGTCCCTGCTGTGGTCAGTCAGTCCAGTTCATGTACCTCGTCCTGCTGCATGGGGGCAGAGGTGGTCCTGCCTGGCTCAGCTGTTCTCTTGGCCATGATGTCCCACTGTGCGGCTTTGGGCTTTGTTCCTAGAAGAGGACAGAGGGATATTAATTCACACACATACATATGCATGGCAAATGCACACAGACACACTATGTAGTCTGTCCTTAAGCCTTTGCTGCATTCATCACTTTGTGATTTATGCTGATGGAGCAGCAGCAATAAAATATGACCTCTCTTGCCCCCTGGTGGTCTATGTAGAAGTACATGTTCATGTCTGTTGTGTCTCTGCCCTGCGCTGCAGGAGAGCCATTCTACCCAGTGACACACCTCTTGTCCCGAAACCAAACCCTGAGGATAGAAAGACATTGATAGACAATTACAGACTCAGACTAAACAGGACTCTAATCCAACTGCTCTGTTCATACAACATATCAATGAGATTGACAGAAACTTGCAGTAGCCTATTCATGTAGTAGTGCAGTCAGTGATGTGTGACAGTTTCTTTAACCTCATAGGATGTTTCCAAAACAAGCGAGAGAAAGACATGGAGTGCCGGTCAGACTAGTCAGACAGGACATATCCATGGAGACTTGGCTCCCGTCCAAACTCCAAACCCAGAGAAGATGTCTGTAGCTACTGGCTAGTCTGCACTGCAGAACTAAAACAACCACTCAGTGTAGGTAGCCTATAGACCTATCTCCCCCTCCACATATTGCTCTCTCTCTGCAGTCATATTAACACACATTGATATGTGCTCTTCCTTTCTGAACAGAGCATGGACATGGTCCCTAATGAGTGTGGTCTGGTCCAGGAGAGGAGGAGGGTTATTACCGGTGAGGTTCCACCAGACCAAACTACCCCTCTAGTCTCAGATAGTTCCTGGCTACCTTCCGTTACCATGACAACACCCACCATATAGCCTGGAGCTATATAAACCACAGGGAGAGAAACCAGCATTCACTACAACCTACTGAGATGGATAAACAGAGACAAAGAGAGAGACAGAGGGGGAGAGAGAGAGAGAGAGGAGATATGGAGATGGAGAGAGCGCAAGAGAGTGAGATGGGGAGAGAGAGAGAGCGAAAGATATGGAGGGAGAGCGTGAGAGAGAGAGAGAGAGAGAGAGAGAGAGAGAGAGAGAGAGAGAGAGAGAGAGAGGGGGAGAGAGAGAGATGGAGAGATGGAGAGATGGGGGATGGGGGAGAGAGATGGGGGATGGGGGGAGAGAGATGGGGATGGGGGGAGAGAGATGGGGGATGGGGGGAGAGATGGAGAGAGCAGGAAGGGGGGAAAAGAAACTGGAGAGAAAGATGAAGGTTAGGTAAGGAGAGTAAGAGAAAGAGAGTGAAAGGTGAAGAGTTGGTGAGAGAAAAAGTAGACATCCGTTACCACAATTACAGTATACAGTATATTGAGACTGAAAGGGAAACTGAAAGGGGGTGGAGAAAGGGAGAGGTGGTGGAGGGGTGGAGAAAGGGAGAGGTGGTGGAGGGGTGGAGAAAGGGAGAGGTGGTGGAGGGGTGGAGAAAGGGAGAGGTGGTGGAGGGGTGGAAAAAGGAGAGGTGGTGGAGGGGTGGAGAAAGGGAGAGGTGGTGGAGGGTGGAGAAAGGGAGAGGTGGTGGAGGGGTGGAAAAAGGGAGAGGTGGTGGAGGGGTGGAGAAAGGGAGAGGTGGTGGAGGGGTGGAGAAAGGGAGAGGTGGTGGAGGGGTGGAAAAAGGGAGAGGTGGTGGAGGGGTGGAGAAAGGGAGAGGTGGTGGAGGGGTGGAGAAAGGGAGAGGTGGTGGAGGGGTGGAGAAAGGGAAAGGTGGTGGAGGGGTGGAAAAAGGGAGAGGTGGTGGAGGGGTGGAGAAAGGGAGAGGTGGTGGAGGGGTGGAGAAAGGGAGAGGCGGTGGAGGGGTGGAGAAAGGGAGAGGTGGGGAGGGTGGAGAAAGGGAGAGGTGGGGAGGGGTGCTTGACAATCACCGGCTGACAAAATGTTGTGACCGCCACAGCTCTAGTTCATGGCTAACCCTAACCCTCTGGTTTTAGTCTGCTCCCCAACATCTTGCATCTTTTGTATGGGGAGAAGGGTAGAGGCGGGGAGGGTAGAGGTGGGGGAGAAGGGTAGAGTGGGGGAGGGAGGGAGGAGAAAGGGGGGAGGGGGAATTTAGGGGGGCTGAGGGGGGGAAGGGAAGAAAGGGGGGGAGGGGGGAAGAAAGGGGGAGGGGGAAGAAGGGAAGAAAGGGGGAGGGGGAGAGAAAGGGGGGAGAGAAATGGGGGTGGCAGCAAAAAGGAGAGGGAGACAAATACAAAAGATGCAAGATGTTGGGGAGCAGACTAAAACCAGAGGGTTAGGGTTAGCCATGAACTAGAGCTGTGGTGGTCACAACATTTTGTCAGCTGGTGATTGTCAAGCAAATAACTGTTGGTCTCACGGTAATTGACGGTTAATTAACATAAACACATTTAGCATCTCCTGGCTTCCACACACAGCCTACAAGCCATTTTAATAAGTCTAATAAATCCAAGTAATATAGCCTACACCTTCACAATGAATCCATTATTTATTTTAGAGAGGTCTAAAGAAGCATGATATGAAGAAAATGTAGTCTATTTCATAAGAAAAGAATAGCATACTCCGAGTTGTCCTTATGTTAGGTCCTGATGTGGCTATGCCAAATGGCTGTGGGCTATACTAGTTCATTTAGCAGTTTACTGACACCGGTCATATTCAACGGGTGTTGTATACACGTCACGTAACGTTAGCTAACGAGCCAGCCAGCCAACGTTAGCCATGGCATTATTTTATAGTATGAAGAATTCAATTGAACAAAGCTGAATAAAATTGAAATATTTTCTACAAACGATCTGAGGGAGTACGCGCACATGCGGCTATTCTGTGTTGAGCGGTTAACAAAGAAATAGGTACACCTATATGCTTATTTAGAGTTATTAATGTAACTATAGTTGTTCTACAAACGTTGGGCTATATGTAACTCACCACCTGGATTCAGTCTTATGTAGCAAAATTTGAAATTGTGTTTTTTACATTATATAAAAGTAGAGACTCAGAGCTACAAAATTGTATATCATACACTGCATTTGAGGAACGATGGGAAAGTAACTCCGCTTTGAAAGTTGATCAACTTGTAAACTCACTTTTGAGAAAATCGCCTTTGAATGTTCTGCTAAAGAGCTCTTCTTTGTCTACACCCATTCAGCATCGTTCACACCCTCACCCATCTCGTTTCGCTCTCGGAGCGCACACTTGACGCTCTGGCCGATTTGTTTACCTCTGGATAACATGAAAACAGCTCTGCTGGCAACAATTTTATCCCACTTTTTTTGCAGACGTTTACTGACACCGGCCATATTCAACGGGTGTTGTACACATGTCACTTAACGTTAGCTAACGTGCCAGCCAGCCAACGTTAGCTAGTTAAACAATGCCAACAACGCCACAGTGTTGGGAACTAACCAACCATGTTCAATGTTAGCTAGATAACATTAGTCTCTAACTAGAAAAGCACACGGCTCTGGGAAACTAATAATAACATCAGCTAGGGAGCCAGCCAGCTAACGTTAGCTAACAGTACACTTTAGCTTAAGACATATAGCTTGCTAGCTAGGTAAACAAAGTGTAAGTTCACACACGTCACCTAACGTTAGCCAACGAGCCAGCCAGCCAACGTTAGCTAGTCAAACAACAATAAACAGTGCCAACAATGCCACAGTGCTGGGAGCTAACCAACCATGTTCAATGTTAGCTTGCTAACATTAGGCTCTAACTAGAACAGCAAACAGCTCTGGGAAAAGAATAATAACATCAGCTCAGGAGCCAGCCTGGTAACGTTCGCTTGAAACCCCTTTCTGTCAAAATTACAAAACGTGTCATATCTGAAAAAGTAATGTTAGCTAGCTGACGCTATACCATCTTACCTGTATACATCTCCCTGTCAGGAACGCCATGCTACGGTTGCCCTTAGTTTGAAGATGAAATCCGGAGACAGGTGTTTCCTCCATCTCTTTAGCTATCATACTCTTAATTCCACTGATTTCAAAACTTGATCCTCCAGAAGGTGGACAGCCACACTTATGCAGCTCCACTACACAATACATAAAAAAAAAAGCTGTGTTCGACAGGATTACCAAAACAGACTGACAAGCTTCTATGGCAGACCAATCCGAACTCCTCTCTCGGCATGTCCAGCCCACTCATTATCTCAGCCAATCATGGCTAGTGGGAAGGTTGCTGACTTTTTCTGTGGCTTAACCAACAAGGCTCGTAATTTAACAATTTTATTCATATTTACAGATGGCATACGAGTTTGTTATCAAGGCACATGAAAGTTCACATGTTCAAGAAGGCATTTCTGCCTAAAAAAACGCATTTTGATAAAAAAATATATGTTTACACATTCAAACGGCTCTCCTGTTAAGTCGTGACTTGTGACAAATGCCTAGTTTTCTGAATCGGGTCACATATGTTTAGATTTTTAATACATTGTAAGGCTCTAATGAGGATTTGAAAAAAAGTTGCTTGAAAGGCATGAGCTCTGCTTTGTTTTTTTTAGCGCAGGCTGTACACACTCCATTAGTCTCTGATTTATAATTTGACAAGCACTTGATAATGCCTCGAATTTCCCGGTGGCATCCCCTTTGTGGCCGTAATGCACCCTAACAAAATCCATGCCTTTTGCGGACCGGGGTGCAGCGTTGTGCCCTTCTCCCTGAGTGTGATGCGCAATCCAAAGCATCTCTCACAGCTCCCCGTCACGTGATCAGGTCTTTCTCAACAGGCTACAAGATAGACACATCGTGACACAACTGTGCATGTCCTTATCCAATTCCGAGGTGCATATTGAAGATATTGGATGAACACAAATATACATTTTCACAAAGTCTGCCTCAAATTAACTGATTCCCCCCAAAACATGAACTGAATCCCCACTGCATTTCAGCCCTGCCACAAAAGGACCAGCTGACATCATGTCAGTGATTCTCTAGTTATCACAGGTGTGTGTTGACGAGGACAAGGCTGGAGATCACTCTGTCATGCTGATTGAGTTCGAATAACAGACTGTAAGCTTCAAAAGGAGGGTGGTGCTTGGAATCATTGTTCTTCCTCTGTCAAACATGGTTACCTGCCGTCATCATTGCTTTGCGCAAAAAGGGCTTCACAGGCAAGGATATTGCTGCCAATAAGATTGCACCTAAATCAACCATTTATCGGATCATCAAGAACTTCAAGGAGAGCGGTTCAATTGTTGTGAAGAAGGCTTCAGGGCGCTCAAAAAAGTCCAGCAAGCGCCAGGACCGTCTCCTAAAGTTGATTCAGCTGCGGGATCGGGGCACCACCAGTACAGAGCTTGCTCAGGAATTGCAGCAGGCAGGTGTGAGTGCATCAGCACGCACAGTGAGGCAATAACTTTTGGAGGATGGCCTGGTGTCAAGAAGGGCAGCAAAGAAGCTACTTCTCTCCAGGAAAAACATCAGGGACAGACTGATATTCTGCAAAAGGTACAGGGATTGGACTGCTGAGGACTGGGGTAAAGTCATTTTCTCTGATGAATCCCCTTACCGTTTGTTTGGGGCTTACGGAAAAAAGCTTGTCCGGAGAAGACAAGGTGAGCGCTACCATCAGTCCTGTGTCATGCCAACAGTAAAGCATCCTGAGACCATTCATGTGTGGGGTTGCTTCTCAGCCAAGGGAGTGGGCTCACTCACAATTTTGCCTAAGAACACAGCCATGAATAAAGAATGGTACCAACACATCCTCCGAGAGCAACTTCTCCCAACCATCCGGGAACAGTTTGGTGAACAATGCCTTTTCCAGCATAATGGAGCACCTTGCCATGAGGCAAAAGTGATAACTAAGTGGCTCAGGAAACAAAACATCGATATTTTGGGTCCATGGCCAGGAAACTCCCCAGACCTTAATCCCATTGAGAACTTGTGGTCAATCCTCAAGAGGCGGGTGGACAAACAAAACCCCACAAATTCTGACAAACTTCAAGCATTGATTATGCAAGAATGGGCTGCCATCAGTCAGGATGTGGCCCAGAAGTTAATTGACAGCATGCAAGGGCAGATTGCAGAGGTCTTGAAAAAGAAGGGTCAACACTGCAAATATTGACTCTTTGCATCAACTTCATTTTTTTTTTTTTTTTACCTTTATTTAACTAGGCAAGTCAGTTAAGAACAAATTCTTATTTTCAATGACGGCCTAGGAACAGTGGGTTAACTGCCTGTTCAGGGGCAGAACAACAGATTTGTACCTTGTCAGCTCGGGGATTTGAACTTGCAACCTTTCGGTTACTAGTCCAACGCTCTAACAAATGCTTGTAATCATACGTCAGTATTCCATAGTAACATCTGACAAAAATATCTAAAGACACTGAAGCAGCAAACTTTGGAGAAATTAATATTTGTGTCATTCTCAAAACTTTTGGCCACGACTGTACTATCCCCATAGTACAGAATTTGACATGTTCTATGTGAGAAATAAAGCAATTTAATAAAGCCCCCTTACATTTTAATTGAATTGAAATAAATATTCCAAACAGTCGGGGACAGTTGTGGGATGCGATAGATCCCAAATTAATAGAACCACTAGCATCAACAAAAACTTTTTTACGCAATGTGGCTGATGCAACAGATCAGCACTTTTAGCTTAAAATGTTGATAAACTATTAGGCTATTTCTTCACAATATAGCGCAGCAATGCGCACATGATAGTAGGCTATAAGCGCAAATGTTCCATTAGCGGAAAACACCATTATCAAGAGTGACCGCAAATGCAATTATCCATGTAATGCTTTTATTATAAAGGTGCATTTTATGGTGAAAATGATCTTCCCCAAACTTGAAACTCACACGCTGCTTATGTATGCCAGTTAGGCTCTACACCCCTTGTAAAGTGGATTAATGTGCTTAATTTTAAGAAGTTATTTGGCCACTTTAGTTGTGATACAAACCTTATCAAAACATATAGGGCTAGGCTACATGAGGTGTGTGACTATGATTAAAAAAGGTAGCAAAAAAAAGGCATTGTTTCTTATGCTGGGCATCATTCACAAGTGATAGGCAAATTTTTGTCACCCATCACACTATTCTTGATTTAATCTTTACATATACTAAATAATATATGTGTGACATTTGTTATGATTTAGAATTGACCATGATCACGCACCTGTATCGAAAAATACATGTAATCTATGCACTTAAATAGCCAATGGAGGACGTTTTTCCCCGTGGTTTATTTTCATGCCAGCCAGGTAGGCTATACTCCTGTTGTAAAGAGAAGCAATGTGCTTAATATTAGGAAAGTTGAGAAATAACTATAGTAGGCCTGGCCTATAGAAAGCTGATGGGATCCTCCTCTTTTTATTAGAGGCCATCACTCTGTTTTCTCATGCAGTTGCATAGCCTACAGAAATGTTGCGCAACATGAGCTCATGAAGTGTTTGATTAGATTTTCGATTACATTTGCATTGATGTCAGAGTGATTAGAGGGACAATAGAGTGCTGAGTACCAGGCAGTTAGCAAGTTTGGTAGGCTACTAATGACCAGCAGCAGCATTAGAGCTTGGAGAAGCCTAATTACCGTGATTAAAAGGTCATGTGGAATTTGACTGCCTTCATGACTCGTGACCGCCGGTGTGGCGGTAATATGGTCACCGCAACAGCCTTAGCTACGACCACACTGTCTTCCATCTACGTCATCCTCCTCCAGCCCCTCTCTACCTCTGACCCTCTCTCCCTCTCCTTCGTCTCTCACCATCCATGCCGTTGTGCTGCTCATAGGTGCGTTTGCCCAGGATGGTGGGTGATCCGTTGTTGAGGATGTTAGGCGTCGACTTGATGGGTGTCAGGCTGCCCGTGGTTACGGTCTGGCTGCGCGGGAGGTCAGGTTTGGGTGGGCATGGGTGGGCCTCTGGGCACGGAAAGAGGGAAGGGAGAGAGAAAGAGGAAGGGAGGGAGAAAGAGGAAGGAGAGAGAGAGAAGTTTAATCATCAAAGTTATGAATTTCAAATCAACACTGGCTAAAACAGATTATTATATTTAATATATGCCATTTAGCAGACTGAAAATTAGAGACTTCTCTAAAGATGGGTGAGAATGAGATTCCCACCAAGATATCGGACCACTGACTCCAGAGGCTTCCTGTCAACCGGCTTCAGCGGCAATGGCTTTTTGGGCTCGTCTGGCAACCGCAGTGCACCTGGAAAACACCACAGCACAGGGTTAGTATGTGTGTCACATTTCAGTAGCCAGTTACATAAGACCTTTAAAAAAAAGAATTTTACAACAGAAAAGGAAAGTGGCATTTCTTATTGGACAATTACAGTCTCTCCCTGTTTTACTCAGTTTTCCTTTGTGTGGTGCCTTAATGAACAGGACCCAGGTCTACTCAGTACTCTCAATAGGCCTGGATTTGACCTGTGTTGAGGGGAGGTAGGAGTGGAGGGGGAAGGTAGGGGTGGAAAAAAATGAGTGGAGGATCGGGGTGGAGGAGTGGAGGATATGGGTGGAGGATAGGGGTGGAGGATTGGAGGATATGGGTGGAGGATAGGGGTGGAGGATTGGATGATCGGGGTGGAGGAGCGGAGGATTTATTTAACTTTTATTTAACTAGGCAAGTCAGATAAGAACAAATTCTTATTTTCAATGACGGCCTAGGAACAGTGCCTTGTTCAGGGGCAGAACGACAGATTTTTGCCTTGTCAGCTCAGGAATTTGATCTTGCAACCTTTCGGTTACTAGTCCAACGCTCTAACCACTAGGCTACCTCCCGCCCCAATAGGGGTGGAGGATAGGGGTGGAGGAGCGGAGGATAGGGGTGGAGGATAGGATAGGGGTGGAGGAGCGGAGGATAGGGGTGGAGGATAGGGGTGGAGGAGCGGAGGATAGGGGTGGAGGAGTGGAGGATATGGGTGGAGGAGCGGAGGATATGGGTGGAGGAGCGGAGTGGAGGATATGGATGGAGGAGCGGAGGATAGTGGTGGAGGATAGGAGCGGAGGATAAAGTGGAAGAGATAAGGAGCGGAGGATAAAGTGGAGGATAAAGTGGAGGATAGGCGGAGGATAAAGCGGAAGAGATAAAGCGGAAGGATAGCGGAGAGATAGTGGAAGAGATAAAGTGAGAGGATAAAACAGAAGATATGGATGGAAGCGGAGGAATAGGGGTGGAGGATAAAGTGAAGAGATATGGATGGAAGGAGCGAGGATAAAGAGTGAAGAGATAAAGGAGTAGAGGATAAAGTGAGAGATATAGATGGAAGCGGAGGATAGAGTAGAGATAGAGGAAGAGATAAAGTGGAAGGAATAAAGTGGAGAAGAATAAAGTGAGGATAAAGTGAGAGATAAGGCGGAGAGATAAAGTGAGGATAGAGGAGGATAAAGTGGAAGAGATAAAGCGGAAGAGGATAAAGTGGAAGGATATAGATGATGGAGAGATAAAGTGGAGAGATAAAGTAGAGATATGGATGGAAGAGCGAGAGAATAGTAGTAGAGATGATAAAGTAGAGAATAAAGCGGAGGATAGAGTGAGAGATAAAGTGGAAATATAAAGTGAAGAGATAAAGTGAAGAGATAAAAGCAGAGGAATATAGATGGAAGCGGAAGAGATAAAGTGGAAGAGATAAAGTAGAGATATGGATGGAAGGCAGGAAGGATAGTGGTGAAGAGATAAGGCGGAGAGATAAAGTGAGAGATAAAGTGGAAGAGATAAAGTGAAGAGAAGCGGAAGAGATAGGAAGTAGAGATAGTGAAGAGATATAGATGAAGCGAGAGATAGTGGAGAGATAAGAGTAAGAAGATAAGGCAGAAAATAAAGCGGAAGAGAGTGAGGATAGAGTGGAGGAATAGAGTGAAGAGATAAGGCAGGAGATAAAGTGGAAGAATAAAGTGGAGGATAAGAGAGAGAGATAAAGTGAAGAGATAAAACAGAAGAGATAAAGAGGAGTGGAGGATAGAGCTGAGGATGGGGTAGAGGATAAAGTGGAGGATATAGATGGAAAGCGGAAGAGATAAAGTGGAAGAGATAGGAGAGATAAAGTGGAGAGATAGGAGTGGAGAGATAAAGGGGTGGAGGATAGGAGTGGAGGATAGGGGTAGAGATAGTGGAGAGATATGGATGGAAGCGGAGGATAGGTGGAAGGATAGGAGCGGAGGATAGGGGTGGAGGATAGGGGTGGAGGGTAGGGGTGGAGGGTAGGGGTGGAGGATAGGAGCGGAGGATAGGAGCGGAGGATGGGGTAGAGGATAGGGGTGGAGGATATGGATGGAGCGGAGGATAGGGGTGGAGGATAGGAGTGGAGGATAGGGGTGGAGGATAGGGGTAGAGGATAGGGGTAGAGGATAGGGGTGGAGGATATGGATGGAGCGGAGGATAGGGGTGGAGGATATGGGTTGGAGGATAGGAGTGGAGGATAGGGGTGTAGTATGTTACTCACATTCTTGTTTGATTTGGGCTGTGTTGAGGGGGAGGTAGGGGTGCCTGGCGAGGAAGCGTGGTCTGATGATGTCCTGACAGACGCGTCGTGCGGCGCGCGTCACCCGACTGGTCATCAGGTAGAAGGCCTGTTTCGTCTTTACAGCAAACTTGGGGCTCCCGCTGTGACGCATAGGAACACCGTGGGGAGACTGGACAGGAGGGAAGGGGGGTGGGAGAGAGAAGCCAGAGAGACACAGAGTGAGAGGGGAGAGGAGGAGGAGGAAGAGAAGGAGGAAGAGGAGAAAGAGTTAAAGAATGGACAACAATCAGACAAGAGAGTCCAAGACAAAGAGTTGTAGGTTGACATTAAGGAGGGCCAGGAGTTTCTCCTGCTCAGTTTACATTACTTGGGAAAACCTTCTCATCCTAATCATGATCTCAGTTTGTGTTGTTGTTTACCATGTTGTTGCGGTTGGGTCCAGGCCTCTCTCCTTCCAGTCTTGTTGGCATCTTCAGTCCTCCATACTTCTTCCAGTAGGTCCAGCAAGAGGCACACAGACGACACTGCATGTTGGGGGGACCCCACGAGTACCACTGGTACGAGCTGATGGCTACACACAGAGACAAAGACACACACAGACACGTGCACACACAGACACGCAGAGACACGTGCACACACACAGAGTTAGTGACATTCTTTAATCATTTAAGACTGAATTAATTAACACTAAAATAGCTCTGACTAGATTACACTGAGCTCACTCACTCCCTCTCGCTCTCACGCACTCTCTCTCACTCACTCCATTGTTAAAGGACAGCCATAGAGGCATTGGCTTGGAGCCTTACTACAGTATGGAATTAATCACTCATTTCCATGCGGTCTAAATTAAGCAAAAACACTGAGTGTGGGTGGGGGAGTGGTACTCACTGTAGCAGCTCTCACAGGCGCGGCCCAGTCCTGGGGTCTGTCCTGGGGGCACTGGTAGCACCCCCGGGACACCCCCAGCTCCGACTGTGGCTCCAGCTGCAGCCCCGGAGCCGTTCACTAGGCCTCCCACAATGCCAGGCTTCACACTGTTAGCACTCAGCTGGTTGGGGTTGGGTTTGTTGCTATGAGGAAGTGGGCAGAGGATCAGAGTCTCAGAAACGCAAACATACTGCAGCCAGTCCCATTTTGCTCCCTGTAAAGTGTAAGCAATATGGTGGAAGCTCCACCACTACACGGCTTATGCCTATACAGAGCCTTCCAACCTGCAGACTTCAGAATAGTTAACATTAGGGGTTTGGGAGGAGCTCATTAGGACCTGCTGTCTCAGTCTGTAGATACTCACTAGTTGGGGATGTAGACTTGCTTCAACTTGCTCTCTGCCTCCGCTGCTTTTAACCGTTTCTGCTGTACGTATCTGTCTGTGGTCTTCCACATGTAGTAATACTCTATGATACTGGTCAGGGACTTCCAGGGCAGCTGCAGGGGAGGACGAGAGAGACAACATTCTCAGCATAACATTTTCTATTTTATCTACATTTTTTCTATTCAATACAATCTTTGTTAAGTGATATTTCATAGTTGAATTTAGACCACTCTAGAACAGAGAACTACACTGACTGTAATTGACCACCAGGTGGCAGAGTGAGACACAGTGTAAAGACAGCAGAACCCTCATTAATTCCTTCCCCTCAGGGTAAGAGCAGCATAGATACTGTATGGCTATATATCGCTCAGTCAGTTGAATCTATCTCTATGGCTGAGAGAGATACACTACATGACCAAAAGTATGTGGACACCTGTTCATCGAACATCGCATTACCGAGTGGCGCAGCGGTCTAAGGCACTGCATTTCAGTGCAAGATGCGTCACTGCAGTCCCTGGTTTGAATCCTTGCTGCATCACATCCGGCCGTGATTGGGAGTCCCATAGGGTGGCGCACAATTGGCCCAGCATTGTCCGGATTTGGCCAGGGTAGGCCGTCATTGTAAATAAGAATTTGTTGTTAACTGACTTGCCTAGTTAAATAAAAATATCCTTTTAAATCATGGGCATTAATATGGAGTTGGTCCCCCCTTTGCTGCTATAAAAGCCTCCAGTCTTCTAGGAAGGCTTTCCACTAGATGTTGGAACATTGCTGCAGGGACTTGCTTCCATCAGCCACAAGAGCATTAGTGAGGTCGGGCACTGATGTTGGGCGATTAGGCCTGGCTCGCAGTCTGCGTTCCAATTCATCCCAAAGGTGTTCGATGGGGTTGAAGTCAGGGCTCTATGCAGGCCAGTAAAGTTCTTCCACACCAATCTCGACCAACCATTTCTGTATGGACCTCGCTTTGTGCACAGGGGCATTGTCATGCTGAAACAGGAAAGGGCATTGTCATGCTGAAACAGGAAAGAGCCTTCGCCAAACATTTGCCACAAAGTTGGAAGCACAGAATTGTCTAGAATGTCATTGTATGCTGTAGCGTTAAGATTTCCCTTCACTGGAACAAAGGGGCCTAGTCCGAACCATGAAAAAAAAACAGACCATTATTCCTCCTCCACCAAACTTTACAGTTGGCACTATGCATTTGGGCAGGTAGCGTTCTCCCGCCAAACCCAGATTAGTCCGTCGGACTGCCAAATGGTGAAGCGTGATTCATCACTCCAGAGAACGCGTTTCCACTGTTCCAGAGTCCAATGTTGGCAGGCTTTACACCACTCCAGCCGACGCTTGGCATTGTGCATGGTGATCTTAGCCTTGTGTGCGGCTGCTCAGCCATGGAAACCCATTTCATGAAGCTCCTGACGAACAGTTCTTGTGCTGACGTTGCTTCCAGAGGAACTCGCTAGTGAGTGTTGCAACAGAGGAGATAATTATTTTACACACTACGCACAGAACTCTGTGGCCCCATTCTGTGAGCTTGTGTGGCCTACCACTTCGCAACCGTTGTTGATCCTAGACGTTTTCACTTCACACTAACAGCACTTACAGTTGACCAGGGCAGCTCAAGCAGGGCAGATAATTTTACGAACGGTGCCACGTTGAAAGTAACTGAGCTCTTCTGTAAGGCCATTCTACTGCCAATGTTTATCTATGGAGATTGCATGGCTGTGTGCTTGATTTTATACACCTGTCAGCAACGGCTGTGTCTGAGATAGCCGAATCCACTAATTTGAAGGGGGTGTCCACATACATGTGTATATATAGTGCATCTCTATGGCTGAGAGAGATAAAATCATACAGTATCTATCTCTATGGCTGAGTGAGATACAACCATGCAGTATCTATCTCTATGGCTGAGAGATATATATTCAGTGGTGAAGTGGAGGGTATACGCTGTATACCCCTTATTTTTCAATGGGCATTGCGTATACTTTTTAATCCCTGCGATGCGTATCAAAGTAGTGTAGTTTAGGTATACGGCGTATCAATCAATAAGGCTGATGGAACATATCAGAATGCCTAACGAGTTGATAAACTATTATTTCTTGACATTTTATGGGCAGCAATGTGCACACTGTGGTAGGCCTACGTGCAAATGCTAGAAAATGCTCATCGCACATGCAAGCGGTTTCTTGGACAGAGATGGAATTTTATCCGTTAGAAATTTAGAAAGAGGGGAGATCTAAAGATGCAACAACACTCATGGGCTGCTGATATGACTGGGATAATGCCTTTGGCTGCTACACAATGAAAGAAGGTTGAAAGAAAACCAATAGAACAGGAGAAAACATATGAACATAAACATATAAAATAATTGCCTCCACATTTCTATGGTGGGAATTTGGCTATAGGCTACTTTGAAGCAAGGTAAAACGTCCAGGTTTCAAACAATTAAGGAACAGGAAAAATATAGCGATACTAATGATAGACGTACCTGTCTTCTGGCAGAACGATATCAAGATTACTTGCATCAATCCAGTGCCCATTTGTTGTGCTACAGAAACACCACTAATTAAACAGTGCTAAGTGCCTGTGCACTTGATTTAAAGGGCAACTACACTCAAAAATATACATTTCTTATATTTTTCCCAGATCTCAAAATTGGTCTCCATAATGGTTTACATTTTGTGGTTTTTCTATTTGAAAAAAAGTGTGAATGAGAGAAAAAAAAGAAAAATTGAAAACTGACTGACTCAGTTGACAGCCTCATTTATCTGTTTCAATAGTAAGCGTACTATTAGCCTATTGCACATTACAGCTGACTGAGAAAGACCAATATGAGATGTATAATTTTAGCTCATTCAGAGTGCACAGTACCAGTCAAAAGTTTGGACACACCTACTCATTCAAGGGTTTTTCTTTATTTTTACTATTTTCTACATTGTAGAATAATAGTGAAGACATCAACACTATGAAATAACACATATGGAATCATGTAGTAACCAATAAAGTGTTAAATCAAAATATACACTGCTCAAAAAAATAAAGGGAACACTAAAATAACACATCATAGATCTGAATGAATGAAATAATCTTATTAAATACTTTTTTCTTTACATAGTTGAATGTGCTGACAACAAAATCACACAAAAATGATCAATGGAAATCAAATGTATCAACCCATGGAGGTCTGGATTTGGAGTCACACTCAAAATTAAAGTGGAAAACCACACTACAGCCTGATCCAACTTTGATGTAATGTCCTTAAAACAAGTCAAAAATTAGGCTCAGTAGTGTGTGTGGCCTCCACGTGCCTGAATGACCTCCCTACAACGCCTGGGCATGCTCCTGATGAGGTGGCGGATGGTCTCCTGAGGGATCTCCTCCCAGACCTGGACTAAAGCATCCGCCAACTCCTGGACAGTCTGTGGTGCAACGTGGCGTTGGTGGATGGAGCGAGACATGATGTCCCAGATGTGCTCAATTGGATTCAGGTCTGGGAGCAGGCGGGCCAGTCCTTAGCATCAATGCCTTCCTCTTGCAGGAACTGCTGACACACTCCAGCCACATGAGGTCTAGCATTGTCTTGCATTAGGAGGAACCCAGGGCCAACCGCACCAGCATATGGTCTCACAAGGGGTCTGAGGATCTCATCTCGGTACCTAATGGCAGTCAGGCTACCTCTGGCGAGCACATGGAGGGCTGTGCGGCCCCCAAAGAAATGCCACCCCACACCATGACTGACCCACCGCCAAACCGGTCATGCTGGAGGATGTTGCAGGCAGCAGAGCGTTCTCCACGGCGTCTCCAGACTCTGTCACGTCTGTCACGTGCTCAGTGTGAACCTGCTTTCATCTGTGAAGAGCACAGGGCGCCAGTGGCGAATTTGCCAATCTTGGTGTTCTCTGGCAAATGCCAAACGTCCCTGCACGGTGTTGGGCTGTAAGCACAACCCCCACCTGTGGGCGTTGGGCCCTCATACCACCCTCATGGAGTCTGTTTCTGACCGTTTGAGCAGACACATGCACATTTGTGGCCTGCTGGAGGTCATTTTGCAGGGCTCTGGCAGTGCTCCTCCTTGCACAAAGGCGGAGGTAGTGGTCCTGCTGCTGGGTTGTTGCCCTCTTACGGCCTCCTCCACGTCTCCTGATGTACTGGCCTGTCTCCTGGTAGCGCCTCCATGCTCTGGACACTACGCTGACAGACACAGCAAACCTTCTTGCCACAGCTCGCATTGATGTGCCATCCTGGATGAGCTGCACTACCTGAGCCACTTGTGTGGGTTGTAGACTCCGTCTCATGCTACCACTAGAGTGAAAGCACCGCCAGCATTCAAAAGTGACCAAAACATCAGCCAGGAAGCATAGGAACTGAGAAGTGGTCTGTGGTCACCACCTTCAGAACCACTCCTTTATTGGGGGTGTCTTGCTAATTGCCTATAATTTCCACCTGTTGTCTATTCCATTTGCACAACAGCATGTGAAATTTATTGTCAATCAGTGTTGCTTCCTAAGTGGACAGTTTGATTTCACAGAAGTGTGATTGACTTGGAGTTACATTGTGTTGTTTAAGTGTTCCCTTTATTTTTTTGAGCAGTGTATTTTATATTTGAGATTCTTCAAAGTAGCCACCCTTTGCCTTGACAGCTTTGCACACTCTTGGAATTCTCTTAACCAGCTTAATGAGGTAGTCACCAGGATTGCATTTCAATTAACAGGTGTGCCTTGTTAAAAGTTCATTTGGTGAATTTCTTTCCTTCTTAATGCGTTTGAGCCAATCAGTTGAGTTGTGACAAGGTAGGGTTGGTATACTATTTGATAAAATACCAAGTATTTTATGGCAAAAACAGCTAAAATAAGCAAAGAGAAACGACAGTCCATCATTATTTTAAGACATGAAGGTCAGTCAATCCTGAAAATTTCAAGAAAGTTTCTTCAAGTGCAGTCGCAAAAATCATCAAGTGCTATGATGAAACTGGCTCTCATGAGGACCGCCACAGGAAAGGAAGACCCAGAGTTATTTAGAGTTAACTGCACCTCCGATTGCAGCCCAAATAAATGCTTCACAGAGTTCAAGTAAGACACATCTCAACATCAACTGTTTAGAGGAAACTGTGTGAATCAGGCCTTCATGGTCGAATTGCTGCAAATAAACCACCACTAAAAGACACCAATAAGAAGAGACTTGCTTGGGCCAAGAAACACGAGCAATGGACATTAGACCGGTAGAATTCTGTCCTTTGGTCTGATGAGTCTAAATTTGAGATTTTTGGTTCCAACCACCATGTCTTTTGTGAGAGACAGAGTAAATGAACGGATGATCTCTGCATGTGTGGTTTCCACTGTGAAGCATGGAGGAGGAGGTGTGATGGTGCTTTGCAGATGACACTGTCTGATTTATTTAGAATTCAAGGCACACTTAACCAGCATGGCTACCACAGCATTCTGCAGCAATATGCCATCCCATTTGGTTTGCACTTAGAGGGACTATCATTTGTTTTTCAACAGAACAATGACCCAACACACCTCCAGGCTGTGTAAGGGCTATTTGACCAAGAAGGAGAGTGATGGAGTGCTGCATCAGATGACCTTGGCCTCCACAATCACTAGACCTCAACCCAAATGAGATTGGGAGTTTGGGATGAGTTGGACCGCAGAGTGAAGGAAAAGCAGCCAACAAGTGCTCAGCATATGTGGGAACTCCTTTAAGACTGTTGGAACAGCATTCCAGGTGAAGATGGTTGAAAGAATGTCAAGCGTGTGCAAAGGCAAAGGGTGGCTACTTTGAAGAATCTAAAATCTATTTTGATTTGTTTAAACTTTTTTGGTTACTATATGATTCCATATGTGTTATTTCTTAATTTTGGTGTCTTCACTATTCTTCTACAATGTAAATAGTACAAATAAAGAGAAACCCTTGAATGAGTAGGTATGTTCAAACTTTTGATTGGTACTGTATGTCACTGTTTCTCATACAATTTTTCACATAAGGTGCCTTTCCATGGCCAGGCAGGCCGTTTGGGAAATGTTTGGCAAAATTAGAGTATACCCAGTTCTCTAGGCACCACTACACCACCGGATATAGCCAAACAGAGAGATTGCCAATTTCCCCAATATTTTTTTCTTCAGGTTTTCACTCACAAAATAACACAAAAAAATAAATACAAATAAAATAATAATAATAAGAGAAATGTTGATTTGTTGGTGTAGTTACCCTTTAATTCAGGAGCCACCAGCCAGACCGTTGTTTGGCTAGTGGTGTTTCTGAAGCCATAGAGTTTCAAGCTTGGGGAAGCTCATTTTTACGATAGAAATTCCCTTTTATAATCAATAATTCCATGCATCATCGCATTTGATGACTTATGTAAGGTAGCCTACTAATCCTAATGTGATGAGTAGATTGGATAGTCATAATTTAGACTAATTATATACAGTGCATTCGGAGTATTCAGACCCTTTGACTTTTTCCACATTTTATTACGTTACAGCCTTATTGTAAAATGAATTTAATTGTTTTTCCTCATTAATCTAAACACAATACTCCATAATGACAAAGAAAAAACTGGTTTTTATAAATAAAAAAATGAAATACCACATTTACATAAGCATTCAGACCCTTTACTCAGCACCTTTGGCAGTGATTACAGCCTTGAGTCTTCTTGGGTATGACGCTAAAAGCTTGGCACACCTGTATTGGGGAGTTTCTCTCTCATTCTTCTCTGCAGATCCTCTCAAGCTCTGTCAGGTTGGATGGGGAGTGTCGCTGCACAGCTATTTTCAGGTCTCTCCAGAGATGTTTGATCGGGTTCAAGTCCAGGCTCTTTCTGGGCCACTCAAGGACATTGAGACTTGTCCTGAAGCCACTCCTGCATTGTCTTGGCTGTGTGCTTATGGTTGTTGTCCTGTTGGAAGGTGAACCTTTGCCCCAGTCTGAGTTCCTGAACGCTCTGGAGAAAGTTTTCATGAAGGATCTCTCTGTACTTTGCTCAGTTCATCTTTCGATCCTGACAAGTCTGCCAGTCCCTGCCACTAAAAAACATCCTCAAAGCATGATTCTGCCACCACCATGCTTCACCGTAGGGATGGTGCCAGGTTTTCTCCAGACGTGACGCTTGGCATTCAGGCCAAAGACTTCAATCTTGGTTTCATCAGACCAGAGAATCTTGTTTCTCAGAGTCTTTGGGTGCCTTTTACTCCAAGCGGGCTGTCTTGTGCCTTTTACTGAGGAGTGGCTTCCATCTGGCCACTCTACCATAAAGGCCTGATTGGTGGATTGCTGCAGAGATGGGAGAACCTTTCAGAAGGACAACCATCTCCACAGAGGAACTCTAGAGCTCTATCAGAGTGACCATTGGGTTCTTGCCCACCTCCCTGACCTTGGCCCTTCTCCCCCGATTGCTCAGTTTGCCAGGGTGGCAAGCTCTAGGAAGAGTCTTGGTGGTTCCAAACTTCTTCCATTTAAGAATGATGGAGGCCACTCTGTTCTTGGGGACCTTCAATGCTGCAGAAATGTTTTGGTACCCATCCTCAGATCTCTGCCTGGATACAATCCTGTCTCTGAGCTCTATGGACAATTCCTTCAACCTCATGGCTTGGTTTATGCTCTGACATGCACTGTCAACTGTGGGACCTTATATAGACAGGTGTGTGCCAGTCCAAATTCTGTCCAATCAATTGAATTTACCACAGGTAGACTCCAATCAAGGTGTAGAAACATCTCAAGGATGATCAATGGAAACAGGATGCACCTGAGCTTAATTTTGAGTCTCATAGCAAAGGGTCTGAATACTTATGTAAATAAGGTATTTCTGTTTTTAATTTTGAATACATTTGCAAACATTTATAAAAACCGGTTTTTGCCTTGTCATGGGGTATTGTGTGTAGATTGATGAGGATTTTTTTTATTTAATCCATTTTAGAATCAGGCTGAAAATGTAGAAAAAGTCAAGCGGTTTGAATACTTTCCCGAATGCACTATATAGCCATACCGTATCTATATGTTTGAGAGAGATATAGCCATACACTATCTATATCTAAGGCTGAGAGAGATATATTTTTTATTTTATTTTACTAGGCAAGTCAGTTAAGAACAAATTCTTATTTTCAATGACGGCCTAGGAACAGTGGGTTAACTGCCTTGTTCAGGGGCAGAACCACAGATTTTTACCTTGTCAGCTCAGGGATTCAATCTTGCAACCTTTCAGTTACTAGTCCAACGCTCTAACCACTAGGCTACCTGCCGCCATACACTATCTATATCTATGGCTGAGAGAAATATAGCCATACACTATCTATATCTATGGCTGAGAGAAATATAGCCATACACTATCTATATCTATGGCTGAGAGAAATATAGCCATACACTATCTATATCTATGGCTGAGAGAAATATAGCCATACACTATCTATATCTATGGCTGAGAGAAATATAGCCATACACTATCTATATCTATGGCTGAGAGAAATATAGCCATTCACTATCTATATCTATAGCTGCAGTATTATCTTTTCTGCTCTCAATAGATGCCTGCCTGATAGTCTCTGAGTTGAGTCTCACCAATAGTTACATTATTATGAGCCTTTAAGAGTTCCTCTCAGTCTAAGCATAGTTTCCTTTACATTTGTGAGAGTAGTTCTAGAAATCAATAATGCAATCTGATTGGTCCCTGGTGGTGGACCAGGCTGGCAAGCTGCAGCCCAACAGTTCCCCTGAATATTTAGTGATATGCACATCAGAGTTTCCTTGTGGAGGGTAGTCCAAGCCAAGGCAGCAGAACCGTACCAGTCTGTCTGTCTGTCTGAAACCTGTCTGTCTGCCCGTTGTCCGTCTGTACTCACAAAGTCCTGTTGTATGTCTGTGAAGTCTTTTCCGTATTTCTCCAGGGCCTCTTCAAACAGATTGGCCTCTGAGGCGCTCCACTCCTCCATCTCGTCCCGGCAGAGAATAGGTCCTCCCTGGGGAACCAGGGCAGCGATGGCCCGCGTCATGTCATAACCTGTCTTATCCAAGGTGTCCATGGCATGGAACTGGGGAGAAGATAGGAGGGGGGGAAATATTGGGTTGTGTTCAGTAGGCAGAAAACAGAAGAAACACTTTGAAACAGGGAGGTACCATCTGAATTTGTCCCATAAGAAACACTTCCGTGGGGTTTACAGTGTGCCCTAATGAATGTATGCCCCTGGATTTCACCTATACCCAGCCAACAAAACACACGCTTGTAACAAACAAACCAAGCAAAAGGTCCCTGTTTTTCTGTCTGGCAAAGCCACCAAGGTTAATGGTGCAGCATAGTCTATTATGGATGTGCTATTATCTTGTCACTTGTATTAGTCAGTGTGAGGGTCTCTCTATTCATGAGTGTTAGAGTTGATTTGTGTGCTGTGCGCATGCTGTTTTCATGTATATGTATGTGTCCTGTGCGCATGTTGTTTTCATGTATATGTATATGTGTGCATGTTGTTTTCAAGTACAGTACCAGTCAAAAGTTTGGACACACCTACTCATTCAAGGGTTTTTCTTTCATTTGTATTATTTTCTACATTGTAGAATAACAGTGAAGACATCAACACTATGAAATAACACATACGGAATCATGTAGTAACCAAAAAGTGTTAAACAATTAAAATAGATTTTATATTTGAGATTCCCCAAAGTAGCCACCCTTTGCCTTGTTGACAGCATTGCACACCGTTGGCATTCTCTCAACCAGCTTCATGAGGTAGTCACCTGGAACGCATTTCAATTAACAGGCGTGTCTTGTTAAAAGTTAATTTGTGGAATTTCTTTCCTTCTTAATGCGTTTGAGCCAATCAGTTGTGTTGTGACAAGGTAGGGGGGGTATACAGAAGATAGCCCTATTTGGTAAAAGACCAAGTCCATATTATGGCAAGGTCAGTCAATCCGTAACATTTCAAGAACTTTGACAGTTTCTTCAAGTGCAAGCGCTTGATGGTTTTTGCGACATGATGAAACTGGCTCTCATGAGGACTGCCACAGGAAAGGAAGACCCAGAGTTACCTCTGCTGCAGAGTATAAGTTCATTAGAGTGAACTGCACCTCAGATTGCAGCCCAAATAAATGCTTCACAGAAACAGACACATCTCAACATCAACTGTTCAGAGGAGACTGCGTGAATCAGGCCTTCATGGACTAAAGGACACCGATAAGAAGACTTGCTTCGGGGAAAAAAACACGAGCAATGGACATTAGACCCATGGAAATCTGTCCTTTGGACTGATGAGTACAAAGATTTATGGTTCCAACCGCCATGTCTTTGTGAGACGCAGAGTAGGTAAATGGATGATCTCCGCATGTGTGGTTCCCACCGTGAAGCATGGAGGAGGAGGTGTGATGGTGCTTTGCAGGTGACACTGTAATTTATTTAGAATTGAAGGCACACTTAACCAGCATGGCTACCACAGCATTCTGCAGCGATACGCCATCCCATCTGTTTTGCACTTAGTGGGACTATCATTTGTTTTTCAACAGGACAATGACCCAAAACACCCCTCCAGGCTGTGTAAAGGCTATTTGACCAAGGAGAGTGATGCATAAGATGACCTGGCCTCCACAATCACCCAACCTCAACCCAATTGAGATGGTTTGGTATGAGTTGGACTGCAGAGTAAAGGAAAAGCAGCCAACAAGTGCTCAGCATATGTAGGAACTTCTTCAAGACTGTTGGAAAAGCATTCCTCATGAAGCTGGTTGAGAGATTGCCAAGAGTGTGCAAAGCTGTCATCAAGGCAATGGGTGGCTAATTTGAGGATTCTAAAATATATTTTGATTTGCTTAACACTTTTGGTTACTACATGATTCCATATGTGTTATTTCATAGTTTTGATGTCTTCAATATTGTTCTACAATGTAGAAAATAGTAAAAATAAAGAAAAACCCTTGAATGAGTCGGTGTCCAAACTTTTGACTGGTACTGTTTATGGATGTGTGTTGTGAGCATGTTGTTTTAATGTATATGGATGTGTGTGTTTGTGTGTACGCTGGTAGCTCGGAGGCCTGTGTTCCATGTTTTATGTATGAGGTGCAGAAGTGGGCCGGAACATGGCCACATGGGTCGTCTGGGGCCACTGAAGCCTGCTCGTTACTGATGGCCACATGGGTCGTCTGATACTCAGACACACACACACGCAATATCACACAAACGCTCAGTCACACAGAGATGCCCATACAAGCACACAGACACACATGCGCACGAATGCACCCACGCACACCCACTCACACCCGCTACTGAAGCTCCCAGCATACCCCTGGGCTAACAGCAATCCTGCTGAGCACTCACCTCTGGCCTGACCCTGACCTTACCTAGGGCAATGTGTGTATGTGTGTGTGTGTGTCTTACCAGGGTGATGTCTCTAGAGGCAGCAGCAGCACTCATGTGAAGACTGGGCTGCCGGACAGAACTACTGCAGTCTAGAGCCCGCGCAAAGGTACCCACTGACCTGAGAGACAGAGGAAGAGAGAGGAAGGGGGAGAGAGGGAGGGATGACAGAGAGGGAGGGGTGAAGGTTGAGAGAGACAATGGGGGGGAGAGACAAGGAAGGAAAGAGATGGGGGAGAGAGAGAGGGACAAGGAGGGAAAGATATGGGGGAGAGAGAGAGGGACAAGTAGGGAAAGATATGGAAGAGAGAGAGACAAGGAGGGAAAAAGATGGGGGAGAAAGAGAGAGAGAGACAAGTAGGGAAAGAGATGGGGGAGAAGAGAGAGATAAGCAAGACGAGTTTGTGTTAACCCTCCAGATTTAGAGGTATGACAACATAGTGCAGAGCTAAGAAGATGAGGTGTCAATAAACCCCTCCACCTCCCACCAGACCAGTCTTCTAACCCCCTCCACCTCCCACCAGACCAGTCTTCTAACCCCTCCACCTCCCACCAGACCAGTCTTCTAACCCCTCCACCTCCCACCAGACCAGTCTTCTAACCCCTCCACCTCCCACCAGACCAGTCTTCTAACCCCCTCCACCTCCCACCAGACCAGTCTTCTAACCCCCTCCACCTCCCACCAGACCAGTCTTCTAACCCCTCCACCTCCCACCAGACCAGTCTTCTAACCCCTCCACCTCCCACCAGACCAGTCTTCTAACCCCTCCACCTCCCACCAGACCAGTCTTCTAACCCCTCCACCTCCCACCAGACCAGTCTTCTAACCCCTCCACCTCCTACCAGACCAGTCTTCTAACCCCTCCACCTCCCACCAGACCAGTCTTCTAACCCCTCCACCTCCCACCAGACCAGTCTTCTAACCCCCTCCACCTCCTACCAGACCAGTCTTCTAACCCCCTCCACCTCCCACCAGACCAGTCTTCTAACCCCCTCCCACCAGACCAGTCTTCTAACCCCTCCCACCAGACCAGTCTTCTAACCCCTCCCACCAGACCAGTCTTCTAACCCCTCCACCTCCCACCAGACCAGTCTTCTAACCCCCTCCACCTCCCGCCAGACCAGTCTTCTAACCCCTCCACCTCCCACCAGACCAGTCTTCTAACCCCTCCCACCAGACCAGTCTTCTAACCCCTCCACCTCCCACCAGACCAGTCTTCTAACCCCTCCACACTCCCACCAGATCAGTCTTCTAACCCCTCCAACTCCCACCAGACCAGTCTTCTAACCCCTCCACCTCCCACCAAACCAGTCTTCTAACCCCCTCCACCTCCCACCAGACCAGTCTTCTAACCCCCTCCACCTCCCACCAGACCAGTCTTCTAACCCCTCCACCTCCCACCAGACCAGTCTTCTAACCCCCTCCACCTCCCACCAGACCAGTCTTCTAACCCCCTCCACCTCCCACCAGATCAGTCTTCTAACCCCTCCACCTCCCACCAGACCAGTCTTCTAACCCCTCCACCTCCCACCAGACCAGTCTTCTAACCCCTCCACCTCCCACCAGACCAGTCTTCTAACCCCTCCACCTCCCACCAGACCAGTCTTCTAACCCCTCCACCTCCCACCAGACCAGTCTTCTAACCCCTCCACCTCCCACCAGACCAGTCTTCTAACCCCCTCCACCTCCCACCAGACCAGTCTTCTAACCCCCTATCCACCTCCCACCAGACCAGTCTTCTAACCCCCTCCACCTCCCACCAGACCAGTCTTCTAACCCCTCCACCTCCCACCAGACCAGTCTTCTAACCCCCTCCACCTCCCACCAGACCAGTCTTCTAATCCCCTCCATCCTTATAACACGACAGAGTCTATCTTGCCAACGACTAACCCAAAAACCCTGCTCCACCTCCTCCTAGTCCCACCAGAGTCTTACTGAAAAAGCATTTTACATTTCCTATCCATCTCACAGCAGTCTTACCAAGCTACTAGCACCTCCCACCACAGTAGAGCCACAACCCTTCCACCATAGCCCACCGGACCAGAGCCACTTACCGAGCCACAACCAGGAACTGGTCGATCTGTTTCTCTGTGAGGGGACTGCTGGGGTCCCACACCTTCTCCTCCAGCTTGGCCAGGTCCCTGCCATCCTCCTCATCTGGAGGTCCAGTTAGCACAGTTACCCATTAGAAACCAGTTAGCACAGTCACCCCATACAAACCAGTTAACACAGTCACTGTTAGAAACCAGTTAGCACCGTCACCCCTTACAAACCAGTTAGCACAGTCACCCCATACAAACCAGTTAACACAGTCACTGTTAGAAACCAGTTAGCACCGTCACCCCTTACAAACCAGTTAGCACCGTCACCCCTTACAAACCAGTTAGCACAGTCACCCGTTAGAAACCAGTTAGCACAGTCACCCGTTAGACACCAGTTAGCACAGTCACCCGTTGCAAACCAGTTACACAGTCACCCAGTCTGCTACACTACACCAACCTGACTAAACCACCCTGTGGGTATTTAAACTAAACTGATGACGGTGCAGCAAAGTGAGGAGACAGACATGCCTTCTTGCTCTCCATCAGTCTTGGGGTGATGTGGTTCTGGTTCCTCATAAAACTTGCTTGTAGATACAGTGGGGGAAAAAAGTATTTAGTCAGCCACCAATTGTGCAAGTTCTCTCACTTAAAAAGATGAGAGAGGCCTGTAATTTTCATCATAGGTACACTTCAACTATGACAGACAAAATGAGGAAAAAAAATCCAGAAAATCACATTGTAGGATTTTTTATGAATTTATTTGCAAATTATGGTGGAAAATAAGTATTTGGTCAATAACAAAAGTTTATCTCAATACTTTGTTATATACCCTTTGTTGGCAATGACAGAGGTCAAACGTTTTCTGTAAGTCTTCACAAGGTTTTCACACACTGTTGCTGGTATTTTGGCCCATTCCTCCATGCAGATCTCCTCTAGAGCAGTGATTTGGGGCTGTCGCTGGGCAACACGGACTTTCAAATATTTTCTATGGGGTTGAGATCTGGAGACTGGCCACTCCAGGACTTTGAAATGCTTCTTACGAAGCCACTCCTTCGTTGCCGAGGCGGTGTGTTTGGGATCATTGTCATGCTGAAAGACCCAGCCACGTTTCATCTTCAATGCCCTTGCTGATGGAAGGAGGTTTTCACTCAAAATCTCACGATACATGGCCCCATTCATTCTTTCCTTTACACGGATCAGTCGTCCTGGTCCCTTTGCAGAAAAACAGCCCCAAAGCATGATGTTTCCACCCCATGCTTCACAGTAGGTATGGTGTTCTTTGGATGCAACTCAGCATTCTTTGTCCTCCAAACCACTGACGAGTTGAGTTTTTACCAAAAAGTTCTATTTTGGTTTCATCTGACATTCTCCCAATCCTCATCTGGATCATCCAAATGCTCTCTAGCAAACTTTAGGCGGGCCTGAACATGTACTGGCTTAAGCAGGGGGACACGTCTGGCACTGCAGGATTTGAGTCCCTGGCGGCGTAGTGTGTTACTGATGGTAGGCTTTGTTACTTTGGTCCCAGCTCTCTGCAGGTCATTCACTAGGTCCCCGTGTGGTTCTGGGATTTTTGCTCACCGTTCTTGTGATCATTTTGACCCCAGCGGTGAGATCTTGCGTGGAGCCCCAGATCGAGGAAGATTATCAGTGGTCTTGTATGTCTTCCATTTCCTAATAATTGCTCCCACAGTTGATTTCTTCAAACCAAGCTGCTTACCTATTGCAGATTCAGTCTTCCCAACCTGGTGCAGGTCTACAATTTTGTTTCTGGTGTCCTTTGACAGCTCTTTGGTCTTGGCCATAGTGGAGTTTGGAGTGTGACTGTTTGAGGTTGTGGACAGGTGTCTTTTATACTGATAACAAGTTCAAACAGGTGCCATTAATACAGGTAATGAGTGGAGGACAGAGGAGCCTCTTAAAGAAGAAGTTACAGGTCTGTGAGAGCCAGAAATCTTGCTTGTTTGTATGTGACCAAATACTTATTTTCCACCATAATTTGCAAATAAATTCATTAAAAATCCTACAATGGGATTTTCTGGATTTTTTTTCCTCATTTTGTCTGTCATAGTTGAAGTGTACCTATGATGAAAATTACAGGCCTCTCTCATCTTTTTAAGTGAGAGAACTTGCACAATTGGTGGCTGACTAAATACTTTTTTTCCCCACTGTACATCCACACACTCTGACATAACGTTGTATATCCTGCCCTCTGGTGTCTCTCAAACACTATTGGGGTGACATGGCTCCTCACTAAAACTCACACTTTGATTCACACTCTTTGACATGACGTTGCATAATAGTTCCCAGTGCAGTGTGATAGACGCCCATGCCCTCCCACTGACTGCGCCCTGAGATGAGATAGGACCCTGCCTGCAGTACCAAAGAGAATACTAGCCAAGAGGCTAATCTCCAGGCTAGCGTGACACGTTTTGCTATGGGAAATGCTAACAGTTCAGTCTTCCCTATGAGTGTCTTTGGCGTACGTACCCTAATTGCTCCTGTAAGTCACTCTAGATAAGAGCTTCTGATAAATGACAAATGTAAATGTACCCTCTTGGAGGAAGTCTGTGATGTCTGCCTGGTACTTGTTCCCCACCCTGATCTCCCCTTTATCAGCCAGAAGAGTCTTCTGTTGGGGGTCGTAGACCAGGGAGTAGAAGAACGCATCCTGGAGAGAGGGATGGAGAGAGGGATGAAGAGGGAGGACAAGAGAGAGGGACAGATAGGGAGGAGAGAGGGATGAAGAGGGAGGACAAGAGAGAGGGACAGATAGGGAGGAGAGAGGGATGAAGAGGGAGGACAAGAGAGAGGGACAGATAGGGAGGAGAGAGGGATGGAGAGGAGAGAGTAAGAGACAAAGGATTGGAGAGGTTGAGTGGGGTTGTGGAGTGTGTTTGTGTGTGTGTGTGTGTGTGTGTGAGTGTAGCAGCTAGTCTCTCGTCTTCTCATTACTGACTGTGAAAAGAACATTCTGGTTCAACACCCTGAATTATTCATACAGCATCAAGACACACACACACTAATTTAATATGGAGTACATTTAGACAGTACATCCCATTCTCCATCCAGCAGTTCTATGTGAGGACAGTGTGTGTGTGTGAGTGAGAGATTGAGTCAGTGAGAGAGAGAAGGGCAGCGTGAGAAGGGCAGCGTGAGAAGGGCAGCGTGAGAAGGGCAGCGAGGCGAGCCACCTACCTCTCGGTCCAGATAGGACTTCAAAGCCTCCGTCTCGTTCAGCAGAGTGACACAACACTTCCCCCTGAGATCAACACACATACACACATTGACTAATTGGTTTAGTAACATGTATATAATGTAGTGGGAAGTGACTCTAGCTGGTCTAGTAACATGTATATAATGTAGTGGGTAGTGACTCTAGCTGGTCTAGTAACATGTATATAATGTAGTGGGTAGTGACGCTAGCTGGACTTGTAGCAGGTATATAATGTAGTGGGTAGTGACTCTAGCTGGTCTAGTAACAGGTATATAATGTAGTGGGTAGTGACTCTAGCTGGTCTAGTAACATGTATATAATGTAGTGGGTAGTGACGCTAGCTGGACTTGTAGCAGGTATATAATGTAGTGGGTAGTGACTCTAGCTGGTTTAGTAGCAGGTATATAATGTAGTGGGTAGTGACTCTAGCTGGACTTGTAGCAGGTATATAATGTAGTGGGTAGTGACGCTAGCTGGTCTAGTAACATGTATATAATGTAGTGGGTAGTGACTCTAGCTGGACTTGTAGCAGGTATATAATGTAGTGGGTAGTGACTCTAGCTGGTCTAGTAACATGTATATAATGTAGTGGGTAGTGACTCTAGCTGGACTTGTAGCAGGTATATAATGTAGTGGGTAGTGACTCTAGCTGGTCTAGTAGCAGGGATATAATGTAGTGGGTAGTGACTCTAGCTGGTCTAGTAACAGGTATATAATGTAGTGGGTAGTGAGTCTAGCTGGTTTAGTAACATGTATATAATGTAGTGGGTAGTGAGTCTAGCTGGTTTAGTAACATGTATATAATGTAGTGGGAGGTGACTCTAGCTGGACTTGTAGCAGGTATATAATGTAGTGGGTAGTGACTCTAGCTGGTCTAGTAGCAGGTATATAATGTAGTGGGTAGTGACACATTGGTCTAGTAACATGTATATAATGTAGTGGGTAGTGACTCTAGCTGGTCTAGTGGCAGGTATATAATGTAGTGGGTAGTGACTCTAGCTGGTCTAGTAACATGTATATAATGTAGTGGGTAGTGACTAATTGGTCTAGTAGCAGGTATATAATGTAGTGGGTAGTGACAAATTGATCTAGTAACATGTATATAATGTAGTGGGTAGTGACTCTAGCTGGTCTAGTAACAGGTATATAATGTAGTGGGGTAGTGACTCTAGCTGGACTTGTAGCAGGTATATAATGTAGTGGGTAGTGAGTCTAGCTGGTTTAGTAGCAGGTATATAATGTAGTGGGTAGTGACTCTAGCTGGTTTAGTAGCAGGTATATAATGTAGTGGGTAGTGACTCTAGCTGGTTTAGTAGCAGGTATATCATGTAGTGGGTAGTGACTCTAGCTGGTCTAGTAGCAGGTATATAATGTAGTGGGTAGTGACTATAGCTGGTCTAGTAACAGGAATATAATGTAGTGGGTAGTGGCTCTAGCTGGTCTAGTAACAGGTATATAATGTAGTGGGTAGTGACTCTAGCTGGTCTAGTAACAGGTATATAATGTAGTGGGAGGTGACTCTAGCTGGTCTAGTAGCAGGTATATAATGCAGTGGGTAGTGAGTCTAGCTGGTCTAGTAACAGGTATATAATGTAGTGGGAGGTGACTCTAGCTGGTCTAGTAGCAGGTATATAATGTAGTGGGTAGTGACTATTGCTGGTCCAGTAACATGTATATAATGTAGTGGGTAGTGACTCTAGCTGGTCTAGTAACAGGTATATAATGTAGTGGGTAGTGACTATAGCTGGTCTAGTAACAAGAATATAATGTAGTGGGTAGTGGCTCTAGCTGGTCTAGTAACAGGTATATAATGTAGTGGGTAGTGACTCTAGCTGGTCTAGTAGCAGGTATATAATGCAGTGGGTAGTGACAAATTGGTCTAGTAACAGGTATATAATGTAGTGGGTAGTGACTATTGCTGGTCTAGTAACATGTATATAATGTAGTGGGTAGTGACTCTAGCTGGTCTAGTAGAAGATCTGCAAAAAGGAGTGGGACAAAATCTCTCCTGAGATGTGTGCCAACCTGGTGGCCAACTACAAGAAACATCTGACCTCTGTGATTGCCTACAAGGGTTTTGCCATCAAGTACTAAGTCCTGTTTTGCAGAGGGGTCAAATACTTATTTCCCTCATTAAAATGCAAATCAATTTATAACATTTTTCACATGCGTTTTTCTGGAATTTTTTGTTGTTATTCGGTCCCTCACTGTTGAAATAAACCTACCATTAAAATTATAGACTGATCATTTCTTTGTCAGTGGGCAAACGTACAAAATCAGCAGGGGATCAAATACTTGTTTCCCTCACTGTATAATGTAGTGGGTAGTGACTCTAGCTGGTCTAGTAGCAGGTATATAATGTAGTGGGTAGTGAGTCTAGCTGGTTTAGTAGCAGGTATATAATGTAGTGGGTAGTGACTCTAGCTGGACTTGTAGCAGGTATATAATGTAGTGGGTAGTGACTCTAGCTGGTCTAGTAACAGGGATATAATGTAGTGGGTAGTGACTCTAGCTGGTCTAGTAACAGGTATATAATGTAGTGGGTAGTGAGTCTAGCTGGTTTAGTAGCAGGTATATAATGTAGTGGGTAGTGACTCTAGCTGGTTTAGTATCAGGTATATAATGTAGTGGGTAGTGAGTCTAGCTGGTTTAGTATCAGGTATATAATGTAGTGGGTAGTGAGTCTAGCTGGTTTAGTATCAGGTATATAATGTAGTGGGTAGTGAGTCTAGCTGGTTTAGTATCAGGTATATAATGTAGTGGGTAGTGAGTCTAGCTGGTTTAGTATCAGGTATATAATGTAGTGGGTAGTGACTAGCTGGCGGGACAAGAACAGCTGTGTCTCAGCTGGTGTATCGGTTTCTCTGATGTGTGTGTAGCAGGTATATAAGGTATGATGGATTAAGGTTAAGGTTAGGTATGACAGTGTCATGTTGTACCTGATGTGTGTGTAGCAGGTATATAAGGTGTGATGGATTAAGGTTAAGGTTAGGTATGACAGTGTCATGTTGTACCTGATGTGTGTAGCGGGTAGTGACTCTAGCTGGCGGGACAGGAACAGCTCTCGGTGTCTCAGCTGGTGTTTCTGTTTCTCTGGCAGGTCAACTGGGTTCAACTCTGGATTCTCCATCTCCTCCTCCATCTCTCCTGGATAGGGGTCAGAAGTCAAACACACTAACGTTAGTTAGGCGTGTGCACACACAAAATGGGTGCACACACACACACACACACTTCATCTCCCCATCTCATATGATTATGGTTAATATGTTAGAACATTTAAGTCCCATCTACACAGAACAAAAATATAAACACAACATATAAACTGTTGGTTTCATGAGCTGAAATAATAAAATCCCAGAAATGTTCCATATGCACAAAAAGCTTATTTCTCAACAACAAAAAATTGCTACTAATTCGTTTCTATCCATGTTAGTGAGGATTTCTCTTTTGCCAAGATAATCCATCCACCTGACAGGTGTGGTATATTAAGAATCTGATTAAACAGCACGATCATTACACATGCATCAAGCATCCCAGAAAAGTGCAAGAAACATCCCACGTTAACATATGTAGCCTAAGAAACAAGGTCTATGAAGTCAATAACTTGCTCGTAACAGATGACATTCATATTCTGACTATCTCTGAAACTCACTTAGATAATACCTTTGATGATACAGTGGTAGCAATACATGGTTATAACATCTACCGGAAAGACAAATGCCAATGGGGGCGGTGTTACCGTTTATATTCAGAACCACATTCCTGTAAAGCTTAGAGAGGATCTCATGTTAAATACTGTTGAGGTGATATGGCTGCAGGTTCATCTGCCTCACCTAAAGCCCATTCTGGTGGGAAGCTGCTATAGAACACCAAGTGCTGACAGTCAGTATTTGGATAATGTGTGAGAAATGCTTGATAATGTATGAGATATCAACAGAAGTAATTTTCTCGGTGATTTCAATATTGACTGGCCTTCATCAAGCTGCCCACTCAAGAAAAAGTTTCAAACTGTAACCGGTGCCTGCAATCTGGTTCAGGTTATCAGTCAACCTGCCAGGGTAGTTACAAACAGCACAGGAATTAAATCATCAACATGTATTGATCACATTTTTACAAATGCTGCAGAAATGTCCTTTAAAACAGTATCCAAATCCATTGGATGTAGTGATCACAATATAGTAGCCATATCGAGGAAAAACAATATAGTGTATAAGAGGTCATACAATCAGTTTTGTAGTGATTCTTATGGTGATGATATAAGATGATGTAAAGAATATTTGCTGGTCTGTGGTGTGTAATGAGGAGCAACCAGACGCTGCACTTGTCGATTTATGAAACCACTTATTCCAGTTACTAATAAGCATGCACCCATTAAGAAAAGGACTGTAGAAACTGTTAAATACCCTTGGACTGATGAGGAATAAAAAAATGGTATGGTTGAGAGGGATGAGGCAAAGGTATGGCAAATGCAGTCGGAAGTTTACATACACTTAGTTGGAGTCATTAAAACTAGTTTTTCAACCACTGTCTTGTTAACAAACTATAGTTTTGGCAAGTCGGTTAGGACATCTACTTTGTGCATGACGCAAGTAATTTTTCCAACAATTGTTTACAGACAGATTATTTCACTTATAATTCCCTGTATCACAATTCCTGTGGGTCAGAAGTTTTTTCAAGGCCTACCTTCAAACTCAGTGCCTCTTTGCTTGACACCATGGGAAAATAAAAAGAAATCAGCCAAGACCTCAGAAAGAAATTGTAGACCTCCACAAGTCTGGTTGATCCTTGGGAGCAATTTCCAAATGCCTGTTGGCACCACGTTCATCTGTACAAACAAGTGGCAGATGGCAAAACTTTTTTATTTATTTATCCGATTACAATTCTCAACTCTTTTATTTCGTTTCAGTTATTTGACATGAGTAGCTACATAACCATTTTATTTTTTATCTTGAATAATAGGCTAACTATTCTCTTAAATTAAAATATATTAGCAACAAAAAGTTCTGTTCAGTTTCGCTTTATCTCAGTGTCAGTACATTTGTAAACTGTACATTTGTAAACTGAAAAATTATAAAATGAGATTCAACATGGCCTTCAGGCTCATCCTACTAAAGGTTTTTAGCCAGAAAAATCAACATATTGACCTTCTCTGGTTTCAAACATGATCGGTGGCATGTAACAATGCTGCCGCCTGTGCTGAAAACTCGCTCAGACGGCGAGCTGGTGGCAGGGATACACAGGTGCTTCTGTGCCAGTTTGTTTACTGTAGGAACGTTGACATGACGCAACTTCCACTCAGCCAGTGGATCCTCTTGGCTGTCTACCAACTTCCACTCAGCCAGTGGATCCTCTTGGCTGTCTACCAAAGGAGAAAACATGTAGCTATTCATCTCTACTTCCAGTGCTTCCTTTAAGTGACACAGTGGGGACAGAACCCCACCAGTGGAGAGGCCAACAGTGAGCACAGAACCCCACAGTGGAGAGGCCCACAGTGAGGATAGAACCCCACCGGTGGAGAGGCCCATAGTGGGGACAGAACCTCACCGGTGGAGAGGCCCACAGTGAGCACAGAACCCCACCGGTGGAGAGGCCCACAGTGGGGACAGAACCCCACCGGTGGAGAGGCCCACAGTGGGGACAGAACCCCACAGTGGGGACAGAACCCCACCGGCGGAGAGGCCCACAGTGGGGACAGAACCCCACCGGCGGAGAGGCCCACAGTGGGGACAGAACCCCACCGGCGGAGAGGCCCACAGTGGGGACAGAACCCCACCGGCGGAGAGGCCCACAGTGGGGACAGAACCCCACCGGCGGAGAGGCCCACAGTGGGGACAGAACCCCACCAGTTAGTGCAACATAGGAGAAAATAAAAGGCCCAGGAAGTCTTTGTGGAGCTTTTTCAAGGGAAGCGACACAGCAGCTTCAACATCTGTCCCCACTGTGTCACTACGGGAAGCAGAGATGAATCGCTACATGTTTTCTTCTTTGGTAGACAGCCAAGAGGATCCACTGGCTTGGTGGAAGTTGCATCAAATCCACTTTGGCTGCTGTAGTTTTGGTTCAAATAAAACGACATAGATGAAAGTGTCTTTTTCTATGCCGTTTTGCTTTCATATATGCCGCGCCACTCTGTAGGCTATTGTTTAATGCACACATTAATATGGTGTAGGCTAATCATCAAAAATGACCTACATATGCAAAATTGCTTCAGTATGATGTCGGTGTCTGTAATTTTCGGGTTTATCACCCCAGCTCTACTTTGCGGCTGTGTTAACTAGTAATGACCCTCTCCCGCCTTGATTAAGAGCCACGTAGTGTGAATCGCTCAGAATTTAGGGCGAGGTTAGGGCACGACATATTAAAGAACCAGAGAATCGAGACAAACAAGAGGATTAGATACTACAGGGATTTGTTTTCCAGGAAAACAGTGAATACTAAAATAGTAAACACATGGAAGGTAGGCTAGGGTAATGTACCCAGGAGTTCCCATCAACACCTTGTGACACTGCAGGTACCTGGCTCATTTAGGAATAAATAGGGATATAGATCCCTGCCTGGACTGGTGTGTTTCTCTATAACCCTCTTCTCTACAACACCCTCTCTCCTCTTCTCTACAACACCCTCTCTCCTCACTCCCCTCTTCTCTACAACACCCTCTCTCCTCACTCCCCTCTTCTCTACAACACCCTCTCTCCCCTCTTCTCTACAACACCCTCTCTCCCCTCTTCTCTACAACACCCTCACTCCCCTCTTCTCTACAACACCCTCTCTCCTCACTCCCCTCTTATCTACAACACCCTCTCTCCTCTCTCCCCTCTTCTCTACAACACCCTCTCTCCCCTCTTCTCTACAACACCCTCACTCCCCTCTTCTCTACAACACCCTCTCTCCTCACTCCCCTCTTATCTACAACACCCTCTCTCCTCTCTCCCCTCTTCTCTACAACACCCTCTCTCCTCTCTCCCCTCTTCTCTACAACACCCTCTCTCCTCACTCCCCTCTTATCTACAACACCCTCTCTCCCCTCTTCTCTACAACACCCTCTCTCCCCTCTTCTCTACAACACCCTCTCTCCTCTCTCCCCTCTTATCTACAACACCCTCTCTCCCCTCTTCTCTACAACACCCTCTCTCCCCTCTTCTCTACAACACCCTCTCTCCTCACTCCCCTCTTCTCTACAACACCCTCTCTCCTCACTACCCTCTATAACCCCCTCTCTCTATAACCCCCCTGGAGGAAAGAGAGACTGAGGGGGACAGAGAGGGGGGGACCAGAAACCAGTTGAAGCGTGCTCCAGCTCATTTGGAGTTTCATTGGAGAAGGTGAGAGACAGAGAGAGGGAAACAGAGAGCAGAGCAGAAGCAATCAAAAAGGATTTTCAGGAGAAGGGATATGGGGCCAAAATCAATAAGTTCTCTCTCACTCTCACTTACCAGACAGACTCGCTCATAGACTCTTGTAGTCACACCATGACAGAATGAACATGCACCCCAGTCCAAGAGCCCCAGAGCCGATCCAATCTTACAGGCAGCCAGGCAATCCAAATCTGATATCTATTCATTACAATCTGAGGCATCATTATCACTACCAGCTCCTGACTGTCTTGACTTCCTGACTGACCCTCTACCCCCAGACACAGACAGAGCCAATCCACTGACACAGCACCTAGACCATACCCTCCACAAATTGCCTCTCCATCTCACATGTTCCTACCAATGATCAGTTATTGATGAGTGAGTCACCTTACCAGATGAAAGGAGAGGAAGAGGAGGGGGACAGAGGACCAACACCTAAAATCCAGAGGACTTTTATTTCAAATAGTATACTACGTAGTCTAGCCTATTGAGCAACAGTTCTTCTATACTTGTCACTAGATTGTTTAGTATTTGTGAATGGATTCATAGTCCCCATTGATGTCTATTGTTTAGTGAAACTAAGGGCCCAGAGTTCTAGACAGAACAGAAAGGTCAATTAAAGAGAGACCAAAGCCAGCCGCATGCTTCCCAGTCAAAACAGTTCGGAAGAGTTTGAGCATATTTTATGACAACATTTTCTGACGTTTTTGTTCGTTTTGGAGTTCGGTTAGGGTTTTTTCGGCTGTTCGGGCACACACATTTTTTTTTCAAGGGCCAGTCGAAGTTCGGAAGCCGAAGTCTACGCCTCTTCATCCGTGATTGGTGAACTGTAGGGGTGACGCGAGTTTGTGCTTCTTGTTGATTCAGCCCGAAATTCAGTGTGGGTACAACATGGCGACAACTTGGAGCATCGATTGACCGAGGAGGTACAAAAGTACCTTCACCCGTACGATTCTAGCCATGCATTATATAAAAACATCCATGTAAATGCCAATTCATGGAAAGAGATTGCGGAGACGCTGGGGTCCGACCCAACCACTTATTTTAAAAATGGGGTAGGATTCGCAACAAGTTCGTCAAGGCAAAGAAAATAAATAAAGGCCACAGTGGAAAGGCTACTCCACAGTGGAAAGGCTACTCCACAGTGGAGAAGCCGGTAGAAAAGCTACTCCAGAAATGTTACTGCTGGCTTGTTAGGCATGTGAAGTATGGGAAGACTTAAACCAACATGCTGCCTTCACCAAAGAATGAGGTACAGTGGGGAAAAAAAGTATTTAGTCAGCCACCAATTGTGCAAGTTCTCTCACTTAAAAAGATGAGAGAGGCCTGTAATTTTCATCATAGATACACTTCAACTATGACAGACAAAATGAGGAAAAAAAATCCAGAAAATCACATTGTAGGTTTTTTTATGAATTTATTTGCAAATTATGGTGGAAAATAAGTATTTGGTCACATACAAACAAGCAAGATTTCTGGCTCTCACAGACCTGTAACTTCTTCTTTAAGAGGCTCCTCTGTCCTCCACTCATTACCTGTATTAATGGCACCTGTTTGAACTTGTTATCAGTATAAAGACACCTGTCCACAACCTCAAACAGTCACACTCCAAACTCCACTATGGCCAAGACCAAAGAGCTGTCAAAGGACACCAGAAACAAAATTGTAGACCTGCACCAGGTTGGGAAGACTGAATCTGCAATAGGTAAGCAGCTTGGTTTGAAGAAATCAACTGTGGGAGCAATTATTAGGAAATGGAAGACATACAAGACCACTGATAATCTTCCTCGATCTGGGGCTCCACGCAAGATCTCACCCGTGGGGTCAAAATGATCACAAGAACGGTGAGCAAAAATCCCAGAACCACACAGGGGACCTAGTGAATGACCTGCAGAGAGCTGGGACCAAAGTAACAAAGCCTACAATCAGTAACACACTACGCCGCCAGGACTCAAATCCTGCAGTGCCAGGCGTGTCCCCCTGCTTAAGCCAGTACATGTTCAGGCCCGTCTAAAGTTTGCTAGAGAGCATTTGGATGATCCAGATGAGGATTGGGAGAATGTCAGATGAAACCAAAATATAACTTTTGGTAAAAACTCAACTCGTCGTGTTTGGAGGACAAAGAATGCTGAGTTGCATCCAAAGAACACCATACCTACTGTGAAGCATGGGGGTGGAAACATCATGCTTTGGGGCTGTTTTTCTGCAAAGGGACCAGGACTGACTGATCCGTGTAAAGGAAAGAATGAATGGGGCCATGTATCGTGAGATTTTGAGTGAAAACCTCCTTCCATCAGCAAGGGCATTGAAGATGAAACGTGGCTGGGTCTTTCAGCATGACAATGATCCCAAACACACCGCCGCAACGAAGGAGTGGCTTCGTAAGAAGCATTTCAAGGTCCTGGAGTGGCCTAGCCAGTCTCCAGATCTCAACCCCATAGAAAATCTTTGAAAGTCCGTGTTGCCCAGCGACAGCCCCAAATCACTGCTCTAGAGGAGATCTGCATGGAGGAATGGGCCAAAATACCAGCAACAGTGTGTGAAAACCTTGTGAAGACTTACAGAAAACGTTTGACCTCTGTCATTGCCAACAAAGGGTATATAACAAAGTATTGAGATAAACTTTTGTTATTGACCAAATACTTATTTTCCACCATAATTTGCAAATAAATTCATAAAAAATCCTACAATGTGATTTTCTGGATTTTTTTTCCTCATTTTGTCTGTCATAGTTGAAGTGTACCTATGATGAAAATTACAGGCCTCTCTCATCTTTTTAAGTGAGAGAACTTGCACAATTGGTGGCTGACTAAATACTTTTTTTCCCCACTGTATGTTGTTTTATTTTCTATTATAGTCAAGGAAAAGAGTAGAAATGTTTTGCTAACAATAGCTAGACAGCTAGCTCTTGCTACTTGGCTAGCTAGCCTAGCAGCATACTCGTGCAGGGAAAGCAAGCCAACCAACTAAACTAAAGATCTTTACAACTTTTGTTCAAACATAATTTTGTCATAGAAAGAAAAACCATAAGCTTCCGACATTGATAACACCAGTCAAAGTTTGGTTGCAAGGTTCAGCTAGTCAAAACGTTGTAGGCCAGGTCAACTCAACTCTGCTCAAATGTTTGCAACATTATATAGTCTATCGTAGTCACGGTTAATGATATTTGATGTTCAATAATGTTTGGATATGTGTACTAAATAGCCCTCTCCTTTTTTATTTAAGACACAAACACCAGTGAGTGGAGACAGCACCTGGTTTTGTTCTCTGCGCCCCAGCACTGCCTGTTCACCTGCCCCAAGCACTACCTCTGACCCCAGTACTGACTGGTGACCTGACCCCAGTACTGACTGGTGACCTGACCCCAGTACTGACTGGTGACCTGTCCCGAGTACTGACTGGTGACCTGTCCCGAGTACTGACTGGTGACCTGTCCCGAGTACTGACTGGTGACCTGTCCCGAGTACTGACTGGTGACCGGCCCCCAGTACTGACTGGTGACCGGCCCCCAGTACTGACTGGTGACCTGTCCCGAGTACTGACTGGTGACCTGTCCCGAGTACTGACTGGTGACCTACCCCCAGTACTGACTGGTGACCTACCCCCAGTACTGACTGGTGACCTACCCCCAGTACTGAGTGGTGACCTGTCCCGAGTACTGAGTGGTGACCTGCTCCGAGTACTGACTGGTGACCTGCCCCCAGTACTGACTGGTGACCTGTCCCGAGTACTGACTGGTGACCTGTCCCGAGTACTGACTGGTGACCTGTCCCGAGTACTGACGGGTGACCTACCCCCAGAACTGACTGGTGACCTGTCTCGAGTTGCAGTGAAGAATTCTCTATCCTGGGACCCCCTCCAAGACCTAAGCCACTGGCTTTCCCCTCAGCAATGCCAGAGAGCAGCAGCAGTGGTAGCAGGGGTGTGAGAAGGGGAGAAAAAGAGCTGCAGACTTAGTCATTCACACATCACTCGCACAGGCATTGCAAATGATTGAAGACGTCTCAAGATCTGGACGTCATGCCACCAGCTTGGCAAAAATCAAAAATTATTTCAGACTTTACTCTGATCCCCTTTCCTCTCTTCTGTTGTCCTCTTCTCCTCACCGTGCACACCTCTCTCCAGACACACCTACCCTTCTCATCCTCTCCACAGGGTCCTGACACCTATAGCTGATTTCATGAATGAACTCTCGCCAAAACTCCGGAACTCGATCACCAGCTGCATGACTTCAAGAGGACATGGACCGCACGACTGAGACCACAGTGAAATTAACAACTTGTTCTGTTGTTGTTCAGACATCTCAGGAGTCAGACACTAGATACTTTCATTTTATTCCAAAGACACTTGTTATTTACATGTCTGTTCATAAAGACAGTTTTACTATTGTTCTGAAATATTTATGTTCAGGAATGTGTAACTACACTCTGACACTTCATTCCATAGACACTTGTTTTCATGTCTGTCCTCAGGAGACACTTTTATTGTGGTTTACTTTCAGAAGCAAGAATAAAGATTTATTTGTGTGCTGAAAAATCTCTGCTGACATTTCTTCAAGGTGTTTCAAAGCATTCTATTTGAACATCAAGTGCTGACAATGTACAGAAGAGCTGTGCCACAGGCTTTCTACCTGTGGTGTAGTTCAATCTAAATTACTGCACACAGACCTCCCAGAATCAGGTTTCATTTTATTAACAAGATAAAAACTACTGGTTCACAGTGCACACAAAGAACAGTCTGTGCATCCATCAAATATCCTCATCCTTGCAGCCATGATGCCGAATGCTTTCTGACTCTGTCAACAAGAGAGAAAAGTTCCAGGTACGCCCAGGTTTATTGAGATGGACACCTGTGAATGAGAGGTAACAAGAGAATGTCAGATATATACTGTATATTCAGTAAACCAAAAACACCATAACATTTTCAAGGAACCATATTCCAAAAGCCTTGATAAAATGGCACTTCCCAGAGGTTCATTCATGTATGCAGTAACAAGGGAAATTAGAAACAGAAAAAGTGAAATTAATTCCAACATTCTATTATCAACGTACCTTGATACGGGTGCATGAGGTTCTCATGTTGGGGGAAAGTTGCATCTCCCAGGAAAACATGAGGACTTGGAGTTGTGGTACCTGGCGGTAATAAATCAAGGGTCTTTTGCAGCAGTTTGGACCAAAAATAACTATTGTAACACTCAACCATAGCGCACTCGACCGTATGCCCCTACATCCACCATTGTGAAACTGTAGCAGGCATCTTCTCTGTCTCCAGATCTCGCCTAATATACAGTGTATTCGGGAAAGTGTTAAGAGCCCTTCCCTTTTTTTTTTAAGTTACCTTATTCACACAAGTATTTTTATATTTATTATTTAACTAGGCAAGTCAGTTTAGAACAAATTCTTATTTACAATGACAGCCTACCGAGGAACAGTGGGTTAACTGCCTTGTTCAGGGGCAGAATGACAGATTTTGACCGTGTCAGCTCAGGGATTCAATCCAGCAACCTTTCAGTTACTGGCCCAATGCTCTAACCACTAGGCTACCTGCCGCCCCAAGGGGTATTCAGACCCTTTGCTATGAGACTCGAAATTGAGCTCAGGTGCATCCTGTTTCCATTGATCATCCTTGAGATGTTTCTACAACTTGAGTCCACCTGTGGTAAAATCAATTGATTGGACATGATTTGAAAAAGGTACACACCTGGCTAGATTAAGGTCCCACGTGTCAGAGCATGTCAGAGCAAAAACCAAGCAGAGGTCGAAGGAATTGCCCGTAGAGCTCCGAGACAAGATTGTGTCAAGGCACAGATCTTGGGAAGTGTATCAAAAAACATTCTGCAGCATTGAAGGTCCCCAAGAGCACAGTGGCCTCCATCATTCTTAAATGGAAGAAGTGTGGAAGCACCAAGACTCATCCTAGAGCTGGCCACCCGGCCAATCGGAGTAGAAGGGCCTTGGTCAGGAAGGTGACCAAGAACCCGATGGTCACTGGCAGGGCTCCAGAGTTCCTCTGTGGAGATGGGAGAACCTTCCAGAAGGACAACCATCTCAGCAGCACTCCACAAATCAGGCCTTTATGGTAGAGTGGCCAGACGGAAGCCACTCCTCAGTAAAAGGTACATGACAGCCCACTTGGAGTTTGCCAAAAGACACCTAAAAGGACTCTCAAACCATGAGAAACAAGATTCTCAGGTCTGATGAAACCAAGATTGAACTCTTTGGCCTAAATGCAAAGCGTTTAGGCCAAAAGGGAGACAAGTCAGGATTGAGGGAACAATGAACAGAGCAAAGTACAGAGAGATCCTTGATGAAAACCTGCTCCAGAGTGCTCAGGACCCCAGACTGGGGCAAAGGTTCGCTTTCCAACAGGACAATGACCCTAAGCACACAGCCAAGACAACGCAGGAGGGGCTTCGGGACAAGTCTCAATGTCCTTGAGTGGCCCAGCCAGAGCCCGAACCCGATGGAACATCTATGGGGAGACCTGAAAATAGCTCTGCAGCAACGCTCCCCATCCAACCTGACAGAGCTTGAGAGGATCTGCAGAGAAGAAATGGGAGAAACTCCCCAAACACATGTGTGCCAAGCTTGTAGTGTCATACCCAAGAAGACTTGAGGCGGTAATCGCTGCCAAAGGTGCTTCAACAAAGTACTGAGTAAAGGGTCTGAATACATATGTAAATGTAATATTTCAGTAAAAAAAAATACCTTAGAAAATGTATAAAGGCCTGTTTTTGCCTTGTCATTATGGGGTGTATCAATAGATTAGGGATTATTTTTAAATCCATTTTAGAATAAGGCTGTAATGTAACAAAATGTTGAAAAAGTGAAGGAGTCCGAATACTTTCCCGAATGCAATGTCTGTTGCTAGGTACATCAAATCTAGTAGATCCCGGGCAATTCTCACAAATTAAATTCTCGCCAGTCAAGTGTCTCTCTGTTTCATTCCCCCGCGCGTGTCTTCCTTGTTTGGCCGTAGATGGCTATTACCAGCTCATCATCCTCTACTGTCCTGGGGTAATATCCCCTTTTTATTTTTTTCAAGGGAACGTCTTTTGAGGGAGCATGCGAGCACACTCGTTCAGCTAGTCGATAGCCGAACTAAGGCATGCTGACGCCTAGCGTTGCACATTTTGGGGAATATTCAGAGGTGGAATAATGGAAATATATGCAAATTTATATTAATACCCTTTAAAATGTAGATTTATTTTGCATTGGATAAATTTACCTTGTGGAGACAAACCTTTTACCTTATCATAAGTAGACAATTGCAAATGATTAAATCATTCCAATAAAATAAAAAAATATATATTTAGTTATAAATTGAACTTTAATTAAATGAGTTGACTCTTCACATGGGATGATTTCACTGAACAACAAAAGAAAGGGAATATTGAATGATCCCCAATGATCCATCGCATCTCCCAAAAACATTTTCAACATACATCTGCAAAATGATAGTCTAGAAACTAAAGCTTTGGTTGTCTTCCTCTCAGGCTGCCATGTCTTCTCCCTGGACCTCCTCAATGTCCACCTCTTGAACATCAGACTGAGGCCTCATCTTCACTGTCACTTTCCAACCTTGTTGAGGCTCAACAAGCCTCAAATGTGCCCTTGTATTGGTTAGCCTGTTGCGTGCTTTGGTGTGTGTTCCCAAACAAGGACCAGTTGTGCTCGGAGGTGGCTGATGTTGGTAGGATTTGGAGGATGGAGGCAACAGGGGAAAGAGCCTCAGATCCACTAAGTCCCTTCCACCAGATGGCTGATGAGATATGTTGGCACGACTGCCATATTGCATCTCCATCCAAAAGCCCTTGCTTGGAAGTGTACTTCACCAGACTGCCAAGAACCTTGCCCTCATCCAGGCCAAGGTGGCGAGACACAGTAGTGATGACACCATAGGCCTTGTTGATCTCTGCCCTAGACACGATGCTCTTGCCAGTATACTTGGGGTCCAACATGTACGATGTGGTGTGTATGGGCTTCAGGCAGAAGTCTTCACGCTTTTTGATGTATTTCAGAACTGCAGTTTCCTCTGCTTGGAGCAACAGTGAAGTGGGCAGGGCAGTACAGATTTATTCTCTTACATCTGCAAGCAGAATCTGAACATTAGACAGGATGGCATTGTCTCCCTCAATCCGTGCAATGGCTACTGCTATAGGTTTCAGGAGTTTCAGGCTGCTTACCACTCTCCCAAAATACACCATCCAGGAGGATCCTCTTGATGGGGCTGTCCATATCGGCATACTGTGATATGGCCATTTCTTGGAGAGACTCCTTCCCCTCCAGGAGACTGTCAAACATGACAACACCACCCCAACAGATGTTGCTGGGAAGCTAAAATGTGGTGCTCTTATTCTACTCACATTGCTTGGTGAGGTAGATTGCTGCTACAACTTGATGACCCTTCACATACCTAACCATTTCCTTGGCTCTCTTGTACAGTGTATCCATTGTTTTCAGTGCCATGATGTCCTTGAGGAGCAGATTCAATGCATGAGCAGCACAGCCAATGGGTGTGATGTGAGGGTAGGACTCCTCCACTTTAGACCAAGCAGCCTTCACGTTCGCAGAATTTTCTGTCACCAGTGCAAATACCTTGTGTGGTAGAAGTTGCATACACAACTCGAGAAAGATATTCATCAGCATTTCTCTGACTACGTTCCTCCATTGAAAAAAAACTTCTGATTCCCGGAAGACCATGAGCCACAATTTTTTTGTTAACTAGTAAATAGTAGCCTATAGCAGTGTGTTTAAATCATATTTAACTTAATTTCTGTAAGTTAGTTTTTGCGATCATGTCGGTTTTAGCTTGCTTGAGCCTGCTAACTGAGTGTTAATTCACCTGTTTCCATACATGTTTCATTTTAAAACATTTATCTTACAAAGAAGTTGTTTTAATCTAACTGCTTAACTATATCTGTTTTTTTGTACACTTTTTTCTTCTTCTAATCTTTACAGGAAAATGCCACGGGCACTATCTGATGTGGAGACATTTCACTGCAGCTAATGTAGAAGGAAAAGCTGTGTACATTTGCAAATACTGTGCCAAATCATATGTGAAGAATGCAACAAAGATGCAGAATCATCTGGCCAAGTGCATAAAGTTCCCTCGGCGCTCACAACAAGCAACCTCTGACAAAAGTCCCTCTACTTCTAGTCGAGGTGAAAATTGTGAGTCAGACACCTTATCGATATGTTATATAAAATATATTCACAACCCCCCAGTATTGTAATTAAAAAAAAAAAAAACTTACCAGAAAGCATGTAGCCCTTGGCTCAGACAGTGTAGTGGTGTGGGCTCAATAGCATCTCATTAGTGTGCAAGATCTTGAGAATCAGCTGTACATGTGATGGAAGAATGCACTGCACATGTGATGGAAGAATGCACTGTGCATGCAGAGGGTTGCAATTCCAAAGAATTGGGGATAGTTTAACCAAAATATGCCACAAGACCTAGAATTGCCTTATGTGTATCCCACAAAAAAGGTTCACTGTTATAAGCTAACTTTTTTTTTATTCATTTAAGCAAAATTCCCAGGCTTAACTTCCCATGGAAAATTTCCAGAAAGTTTCCGACCCTTTACAATCCTACTGACGCCTTAAGTCATATGACTGGAGTGAGGGGCCAGAGGAGCCAAAGGCTATGTCAATCACTGGGACCGACCACTCAGGAGGCATCTCTGCCGGCAAGGGAGGGGCTAAGACACGTAGGGGCCCTCTGAGGTAAGCCTCTAACCGAATCTCAGCAAGGAAAATATTTGATCTATGACTCACAGCACACACACAGGCGAACACACACACAAACAGACGAGAATACACACACCGCCATTCTCAAATGATCCAGTCCAGAAAGGAGAAAGAAAGACATCCAGTACTACACAAGGACAATGTTCCACAGGGCCCCACACACTCTCTCACACTCAATATTTTCCCAGTATTTTACAAAACGTTCCATTACGAAAATAAATCACTTTTCTCCCAGGTAACCCGGTATTTCCATCCAAAACCAGAATTGTCATTCTAAAGCATATAAAACCAATGGGACAGAATCATATGCCATTCCAATGTGTTATTATACATCAAATCTACAATGTTCTTATGGCATTTTTATCATTCTTTAGCCTAGCCTAACAGGAATTCTAAAGTATCATTTGTTAGCCTAGCCTAACAGCAATGCTAAAGTATCATTTGTTAGCCTAGCCTAACAGCAATTCTAAAGTATCATTTGTTAGCCTAGCCTAACAGCAATGCTAAAGTATCATTTGTTAGCCTAGCCTAACAGCAATGCTAAAGTATCATTTGTTAGCCTAGCCTAACAGCAATGCTAAAGTATCATTTGTATCATTCTTCAGCCTAGCAGCAATTCTAAAGTATCATTTGTTAGCCTAGCCTAACAGTAATTCTAAAGCAATAAAGACATTGATAATCTCGCAAGGTCGTTTGTTAACGTAGGCATAGGCTATTCATAGGAATGTTTTGATAATTCAATAAATGAATCAACATCCAGTAGGCCAAGAATAAATAAAATAAATACATTTGGAATTGTCATCAGATCTGCTAAATTAGGATTGGACCGAAAAACCTGCAGGACAGTAGATCTCAAAGCAGAGGGTTAGACCGAAAACCTACAGGACAGTAGATCTCCAGGCAGAGGGTTGGGCAGCCCTGCCATAGGCCTACCAACTGCCTTTCAAGGTGGTGTGTACAGTATGCCTAAACAACATAGTAAATACGATAGACTAGTACAACAGCACACACATTCAGAGACACACACTGAGCGTTGATGACTGATCATGCAGTTAGCAAAGAAGGCCGTAAGAAGCCAGATTTAGACATTGCATATAACAGTTACATTTCACCCCATGCTGTTCATTGAAATAATTTATTATAATATACCGGTTTCTCCAATTTATTTGACCCGGTTCCCGCTATTAAACATACAGAGAGTTTGGACAAGATACCAGGCCATCTGATCATCCCCTCTTCTCTCTTGCAGGTCCTTGGTGTCGGTCTGGGCAGCCGGCTCCAGAATACAGACAGGATACAGCAGCAGCCCACCCATGTACACACACACACACACACACACACCAGCCCACCCTTGTACACACACACACCAGCCCACCCTGTACACACACACACACACACACACACACACACACACACACACACACACACCAGCCCACTCTGTACACACACACCAGCCCACCCATGCGGTGAGGAGCCATTCCGTACATGCATACTTCATATATTGTAAATGTCTGTCTGGGTCTTGCGTCCCAAATGGCACCCTATTCCCTACATAGTGCACTATGAGTCCTGGTCAAAAGTAGTGCACTGTATAGGGAGCAATGTGTCATTTGGGACGTTAGGTTGGGAGTAGGTGGAAGGACGCAGGTTGGGAGTAGGTGGAAGGACGAAGGTTGGGAGTAGGTGGAAGGACGCAGGTTGGGAGTAGGTGGAAGGACTTACTGCTGGTGCTGGCAGCACATAGAGCAGGACAGAACAGAGGGAGTACTGCTCTAGAAGAATTCACTTTTTTTCCAGTCAGGCCCTCACAGCTACAGACAGCCCTCACAGCTACAGACAGCCCTCACAGCTACAGACAGCCCTCACAGCTACAGACAGCCCTCACAGCTACAGTCTACTGCACTCTGATAGAACAGGTACAAGCAGCCCAAGACAGCAACAGCTCAAAGATACAGCTAGCTACAGCCGCTAACACTGCAGAGCCAGCTCTCTCACACACACAGAGGATGAGTACACATTTACGCTGGCCTGCAAATAGTCATTCACACACAGTCCTGCTTAGATGAGCAAACGTACACAAACACTGACATTTGCCTAGACTAGTCTAGGACTGATACAGAGATATTAGCTGTGTTCGAATACCCATACTAACATCCTGTATACTACATACTTTTAGTATACTGTAAACGAACGGTATCCTTTCAGTTGAGCATACTAGCGCTTCTCCTGTCTACCAGAAGTTGATGCTGTTGCTATGCAACCTCTTGCTAGCTTGTTAGCATAACAAATTACTAGCTAGACTTCGGGTGTGTTCGTAAATTCCATCTGGAGTGCCAGGGTGCGCTCTGGGCGTTTGTATATTCAGGCCATTGTCAGATTGTCAGTTCATAAATTCAGAGCATTTGGCTCTTGGAGCGTTCAGAGCGCACACTGGACGCTCTGGCCGAGTAGTAGGGTTGATCCGAGCATTCTGACCTCACTGACCATTTTACTCCCCCTAGCAGAGCTGGTTAGGCTGTTTTCATGTTATCCAGTGTTGGTGGCTAACCGTGCTGCCAGCAACAATTTAATTACACTTTTTTGCATACGTTTACTGACACCGGCCACATTCAACAGGTGTTGAGTGTTCGTCAATTAATCAGTTATTCTGAGCTCTGCCTCTGGCAGTCAAACGAGAGTGCTCTGTAATTGGAGTAGATAGCCAGAGCGAATTTACGAACGGACCCAAACGACTATACCACTTAGCTAAACTATGAATGACGTGAATAATCAAGTCAATAAACATTGGGTAGTTAGTTAGATAGCATAAAGTAAATATACTGGCAAGTTCGATGTACTAATAGCCAACTAACGTTACAGTAGGTAGCTAACATAGCCGGTACATACTGCTGTAATGATATGCTATGTGGTTTGTAAGGATAGCTTAGCTAACAAATTGTCAGCCAACATAACGTGTAACGCAACTTATTTGAAAAGTCATTACTTTATTACATTACTCAACATTTTCTTTACATTTGTTATAATTGTTTAAAGCAAAAAAGATTAAATACAAATAAAATAGTTAAAGCAACGAATTTGTATCCCCTCTCGTCGGACTTCGGCTGCATATTTTCATCTATTTTCTTCAAATCTGAAAACATTGTGAAACCACGCCCATTTTTGGAAAGAATTCCATTATGGGCCCTAAAAGCACAGAAATAGTGTCCACTGCGTGTATACTTCGGATTTTAGCGAATTTAGTATGACTTCCGGGAACCTTTGGCATACTAACTATTTCCATAGTATGACCATTAAGCATACTATATACTCAACTCAACGTCACAAATAGTACGGTTAGTATGAGTATTCGAACACAGCTATTGTCTTTCACTCTACATGACACAACTCATCAGATTAAATTAGCTTTATTGGCTTAGTCAATCAGTGTAGAGGAAACGGGTCTCTCTTGCAAGAGGTTTAATCTGAATGACAATAGCTTAACCTGTATAAATGAAGGTTACATTAATACGTGGTTTCTGACTGAACAGTCACTATTACTAGGGTATTTGAACGCTGACATTCAATGTTGAACAGTCACAGAAATTGTGGATTCTGACTGAACAGTGAACCGTGCGTGTCACTCACGTGCGTGTTTGTCGGCGAGGGCGATGAGTGTTGAGGAGATGTCTCTGCGTCGGTAGAAACAGACCACTTTAGCCTCCACGTTTCCATTGGCCGTCTGTAAACAATACAAGAGAGAGAGAGAGAGAGCGAGAGAACTGAAGACTGAGGGTTGCCATGGTAACTGACCACAAGCCGCACGCCTGCCACACGTCATTGGTCACAAACACAGAGTGTCGAGTTTGAGTTCAGGTTTGCTTACGATATCAGAACGAACAGAAACTCTGGTGAAGTCTGGTGAGCAACAGTAGAACTAGGCTAGGTCATGTAATAACTATGCTATAAGAAGTAATGTACATGCCAGTGTTGATTGATCAAAGTGGGGTGACTAATGATTGATGGTGTTAATCTCGTCACCTTCTCAAACCATATTGGAGGAGAAGATCCAAGGTCCCTCCCCTCGGACCTTCTCCTCCAATGCAAGAGGAAAGAGGAAGCGAGGGATCTGAGACTATTTGGGAAAGAGCCACTGCTATGCCTGTCTGGGCAGACTGACAGTGACATGAGTGAGCGCAGCAGCTAAGCTAGGCCTAGGCTCAGGTCTGTGTCCATCTGTTAAAGGGACACTTCAGATTTTGGCAATGATTGGCACTTTATCTACTTCCCCAGAGTCAGATGAACTCGTGGATACCATTTGTAAGTCTCTGTGACCAGTATGAAGAAAGTAAGAGGTAGTTTTGTGAGTCAATGCTAACTATTATTAGCACAATAAATGGAAGTCTATGGGTATCTGCTAGCAATTGCGCTAGCGCTAGTTCGCAACTTCCTTCAAAACGGCACACAGAGACCTAAAAATGTTAATCTCACTCTTGGGAAGTTGATAAAAGGGCCAAAATCTCAAAGTGTCCATTTAATCACAGCAGACAGACACTCCAGTACCTTCAAACAGCCAAACATTGAGGACAGTTGGCACCTGTTAGGACTCGAGAGACTGCGCGCACACACACCACGGTCTCACCTTGTTGAGCTCTTCTATCCGCCGGATCAGCAGTGGGTTACTGGATGAGTTTTCAAAATAAACATAATCTGTGGAGGAAGAGGGAAGAAAGGAGGGAGAGATAACGTCAGGACAGTGTCTTAAAACTTGTTACGGCTAGGGTCTATTTTTCTCCATTTCCGCCTGACTGACGTGCCCAAAGTAAACTGCCTGTTGCTCAGGCCCTGAAGCCAGGTTATGCATATAATTGGTACCATTGGGAAGAAAACACTTTGAAGTTTGTAGAAATTTTAAAATAATGTAGGAGACTTTAACACAATAGATATGGTAGGAGAAAATCTAATCCAGCTCCCAGTATGCAATTCCTATGGCTTCCACTGGATATCAGTAGTCTGGGAAGAAACAAGCCTGAAACCTTGAACAAACTTCTTTCTGTATGAAATATTATAGTTTAATTACATTTTAGGGTACCTGAGGATGAAATGGAAACGTATTTTGACTTGTTTTAACAAAGTTTAGCGGTTGCTTTTTGGATTCCTTTCTCTGCATGTTGAACGAGTGGATTACTCAAATCGATGGCAACATCTAAACTTACTCTTTGGGATATAAAGAATGATTTTATCTAACAAAACGACACTACATGTTATAGCTAGGACCTTTTGGATGACAAATCAGAGGAAGATGTTCAAAAAGTAAGTTAATATTTAATCGCTATTTGTAAATTTATGAAACCTGTGCTGGTGGATAAATATTTTGATGTGGGGCGCCATCCTCAAACATGTTTTTGCTGTAAAGCCTATTGTATATTGGACAGTGCAATTAGATTAACAAGAATGTAGGCTTTTAACCAATAGAAGACACTTGTATGTTCCTAAATGTTTAATACCCATAATTTTTATGATTATTTACTTGAATGGCGCACCCTCCAGTTTCACCGGAAGTTATCCCGCTAGTGGGACGCCTATCCTTAATGGACAAACAAGGTTACTCTGTATATCCAACTGACAGAGACAGTAGCAACTGGATTCTCACTGAGTGGTTTAGCCACTCTGACCAATGGATGACTTCAATAGCTTGTATTACAGTATATCAAAAAACACGTGGCAACCCACAATTCAATATTTTCTTTCCTTTGTTCTCCTTTCCATTTCCAGCTCCCTCTACCTCGGTCTGTGCTCTTGACCCAGCTCCTCCTCCCCTCTTTCCCCCTGCTCCCCTATCCCCAACCCCTCTCCTCTCCCCCTGCTCTCCCATCCCCTTCCCATTGCTCTCCCTGCTCTCCCATCCCATTGCGCTCCCCTCTCGCCCATTGCTCTCCTCCCCCCTCTCATTGCTCTCCCCTTGCTCTCCCATCCCTCCCCTCCACCCTCCCTGCTCTCCAATCCCTCCCCTCCTGCTCTCCTCCCCCCTCCCATTGCTCTCCCTCTCCCGCTCTCCTCTCTCTCTGCTCTCTTATCCCCTCCCATTGCTCTCCCCTGACCTATTCCCTATCCCCTCCTGCTCTCCCTTCCCCCTGCTCTCCTATCCCAATGCTCTCCCCCTCTGCTCTCCCCTGCCCTATCCCCTCCTCTCCCTCTTATCCCCTCTCATTACTCTCCCCTCGCCCTATCCCCTCCTGCTCTCCCCGCTCTCCTACCCCCCCTGCTCTCCTATCCCAATGCTCTCCCCTGCCCTATCCCCTCCTCTCCTCTCCCTCTTATCATCTCCCATTACTCTCCCCTCGCCCTATCCCCTCCTGCTCTTCTACCCCCTGCACTCCTATCCCAATGCTCTCCCCTGATCTTGGCCCAGCTCCAGGTCCATAGCAGCCTCAGTACTCAGTCTGACATCCCTTTAGGCTCTGGGCTTGGTAGGGTGCCTAGTCTTAACCCTGCATGCATCTTGGCTAACGTCAGATTATCACACCGCACACTTGGTAGGCTGCCTGGAGCTAAACCCCTCCCTCGTCTCCTCCTCTATTCTCCCTACATCAATTCACTCTCACTCTCCCCCAGTCCCTCAAACGCCCCCTCCCTAATCGACCCCTATCCAGGCCTCCCATTTTGATGCCTTGCAGCCAAAGTGGCTGTTGTGCCCTGAATATAATTATTATAATTCCATTCTCCCGTCTGCCAATCACCCTGTTCCGAAGCACCGCTCACTCAACATGGCTCTTTCAGATATCTCAATTATTATTAGCCAATGCCCGTCACATGATCAGGCCCTTCTTACAGGCATCGCAGCTCTGAAGTAGGCTACTAGTGAAGACAGACAGATCGGGGAGGAAACGGCACACGTACTTCTTATCAAAATTTGAAGACTGTAGAGGAACTGTCCACATGTACTTTTCGTGAGCCAACAAGATGAGCAAGGAACAGCAAAAGCACTAGCCTATGTCAATCTACTATCCCCCATAGTACGAAAGTTGACCTATTCGACTGGGCGAGAAATAAATATTCCAAACAGACTCTGGGACAGTTGTGTGACGATATATTCCAAATGATTACACCCACTGTACATAAAAACCTTTTTAAAACAATTACGCTGATGCAACAGATCAGAACATTTTACCTTAAAATGTTGATAAGCTATTAGGCTATTTCTTCACATTATAAGCGCTGCAATGCGCACAAAACAGTAAGCCTTGCCTACAAGCGCGAATGTTCCAAAATGCAATTAACGGGAATACACCGTTCTCCAAATTGCGCCGCAAAAGAGAGCGGTTTCATAAATGAGAGATGAAAATCTCCTTTAGAAATGTAGAAAGAGAGAAGACGTAGAAATGCAGAAATGTAGCACAGGTTGTTAATATGACTAGGAGTGTGTCTTTGGCTGCTGGACAACAAAGGAAAGTTGAGAACATGAGAAATACTGGTTTCAACGCCATATGAGGAAGTGTTTGTAAAATAATCCTCATATAGAGACACCGACAGGCGCCGACAGAGATGGCAGCCTCGCTTCACGTTCTCAGGAAACCATGCAGTATTTAGTTTTTTTATGTATTACTTCTTACATTGTTACCCCGGGAAATATTAAGTTTTATTACATACAACCGGGAGGAACTATTGGATATAAGAGCAACGTCAACTTACCAACATTACGACCAGGAATACGACTTTTTTGTTACCCCAGCCAGGACAATAGAATGGATAGCACCCGGCGACTCAAAACAACGGCGGCGCCGGAGAAGAGGGAAGCGTGCGGTCTTTTGGTCAAGCGACGTCGGCGGGCGCATCGTGCACCTCTCCCGAGTATTTTAATCGCCAATGTACAGTCTCTTGACAACAAAGTAGACGAAATCCGATCAAGGGTTGCCTTTCAGAGAGACATCCGAGACTGCAACGTTCTTTGCTTCACGGAAACATGGCTCACTCAGGACACGTTATCGGAGTCGGTACAGCCACCTGGTTTCTCCACGCATCGCACGGACAGAAACAAACTTCTATCTGGTAAGAAGAAGGGCGGGGGTGTGTGTCTTATGATTAACGAGACGTGGTGTGATCATAACAACATACAGGAACTCAAGTCCTTTTGTTCACCTGACATAGAATTCCTTACAATCAAATGCAGACCGCATTATCTACCAAGAGAATTCTCCTCGATTATAATCACATCCGTGTACATCCCCCCTCAAGCTGACACATCGACGGCACTGAAAGAAATTCATCAGACTGTATGTAAACTGGAAACCACATATCCTGAGGCTGCATTTATTGTGGCTGGGGATTTTAATAAGGCCAATTTAAGAACAAGGCTCCCGAAATTTTACCAGCATATCGAATGTGCTACCCGGGCTGGTAAAATCCTGGATCACTGTTATTCCAACTTCCGTGATGCATACAAGGCTATTCTCCGCCCTCCTTTTGGCAAGTCTGACCATGACTCCATTTTGTTGCTCCCAGCCTACAAACAGAAACTAAAACAGGAAACGCCCGTTCTCAGGTCTGTTCAACGCTGGTCCGACCAATCTGATTCCATGCTGCAAGATTGCTTGAGCACGTGGACTGGGATATGTTCGGATAGCATCGGACAACAACATTGATGTATATGCTGATTCGGTGAGCGAGTTTATTAGCAAGTGCATTGGTGATGTTGTACCCATAGCAAATATTAAAACCTTCCCCAACCAGAAACCATGGATTGATGGCAGCATTCGCGCAAAACTGTAAGCGCGAACCACTGATTTTAACCAGGGTAAGGCTACCGGAAACATGACTGAATACAAACAGTGTAGCTATTCCCTCCGCAAGGCAATCAAACAAGCTAAGCGTCAATATAGAGACAAAGTAGACTCACAATTCAACGGCTCAGACACAAGAGGAATGTGGCAGGGTCTACAGTCAATCACGGACTACAAAAAGAAAACCAGGCCCGTTGCGGACCATGATGTCCTGCTCCCAGACAAACTAAACAACTTCTTTGCTCGCTTTGAGGACAATACAGTGCCACCGACACGGCCCCGCTACCAAAACCTGCAGGCTCACCTTCACCGCAGCCAATGTGAGAAAAACATTTAAATGTGTTAACCCTCGCAAGGCTGCCGCCCAGATGGCATCCTGGCCGTGTCCTCAGAGCATGCGCAGACCAGCTGGCTGGTGTGTTTACGGACATTTTCAATCAGTCCCTATCCCAGTCTGCTGTTCCCACATGCTTCAAGAGGGCCACCATTGTTCCTGTTCCCAAGAAAGCTAAGGTGACTGAGCTAAATGACTATCGCCCCGTAGCACTCACTTCCGTCATCATGAAGTGCTTTGAGAGATTAGTCAAGGATCATATCACCTCCATCCTGCCAGACACCCTGGACCCACTCCAATTTGCTTGCCGTCCCAATAGGTCCACAGACGACGCAATCGCAATCACACTGCATACTGCCCTAACCCATCTGGACAAGAGGAATACTTATGTAAGAATGCTGTTCATCGACTACAGCTCAGCATTTAACACCATAGTTCCCTCCAAGATCGTCATTAAGCTCGAGACCCTGGGTCTCGACCCAGCCCTGTGCAACTGGGTCCTGGACTTCCTGACGGGCCGGTCCCAGGTGGTGAGGGTAGGAAACAACATCTCCACCCCGCTGATCCTCAACACTGGGGCCCCACAAGGGTGCATTCTCAGCCCTCTCCTGTACTCCCTGTTTACCCATGACTGCATGGCCAAGCACGCATCCAACTCAATCATCAAGTTTGCTGACGACACTACAGTGGTAGGCTTGATTACCAACAACGACGAGACGGCCTACAGAGAGGTGGTGAGGGCCCTCGGAGTGTGGTGTCAGGAAAATAACCTCTCACTTTAAACAATTTTGTATATAATGTTTACGTATCCGACATACTCATATCAAATGTATACACTGTACTCTAAACCATCTACTGTATCTTGCCTATGCCGTTCGGCCATCGACCCAAATCTCTAGCCACTTTAATAATTATAATTGGATGAAATAATGTATCACTAGCCACTTTAAACAATGCCATTTATATAATGTTTACATATCCTACATTACTCATATATACAGTGGGGCAAAAAAGTATTTAGTCAGCCACCAATTGTGCAAGTTCTCCAACTTAAAAAGATGAGAGAGGCCTGTAATTTTCATCATAGGTACATTTCAACTATGACAGACGAAATGAGAAAAAGAAATCCAGAAAATCACATTGTAGGATTTTTTATTTATTTATTTGCAAATTATGGTGGAAAATAAGTATTTGGTCAATAACAAAAGTTTCTCAATACTTTGTTATATACCCTTTGTTGGCAATGACAGAGGTCAAACATTTTCTGTAAGTCTTCACAAGGTTTTCACACACTGTTGCTGGTATTTTGGCCCATTCCTCCATGCAGATCTCCTCTAGAGCAGTGATTTGGGGCTGTCGCTGGGCAACACGGACTTTCAAAGATTTTCTATGGGGTTGAGATCTGGAGACTGGCTAGGCCACTCCAGGACCTTGAAATGCTTCTTACGAAGCCACTCCTTCGATTGCCAGGCGGTGTGTTTGGGATCATTGTCATGCTGAAAGACCCAGCCACGTTTCATCTTCAATGCCCTTGCTGATGGAAGGAGGTTTTCACTCAAAATCTCACGATACATGGCCCCATTCATTCTTTCCTTTACACGGATCAGTCGTCCTGGTCCCTTTGCAGAAAAACAGCCCCAAAGCATGATGTTTCCACCCCCATGCTTCACAGTAGGTATGGCATTCTTTGTCCTCCAAACACGACGAGTTGAGTTTTTACCAAAAAGTTATATTTTGGTTTCATCTGACCATATGACATTCTCCCAATCCTCATCTGGATCATCCAAATGCTCTTCAGACGGGCCTGAACATGTACTGGCTTAAGCAGTGGGACACGTCTGGCACTGCAGGATTTGAGTCCCTGGCGGCGTAGTGTGTTACTGATGGTAGGCTTTGTTACTTTGGTCCCAGCTCTCTGCAGGTCATTCACTAGGTCCCCTGTGTGGTTCTGGGATTTTTGCTCACCGTTCTTGTGATCATTTTGACCCCACGGGGTGAGATCTTGCGTGGAGCCCCAGATCGAGGAAGATTATCAGTGGTCTTGTAAGTCTTCCATTTCCTAATTATTGCTCCCACAGTTTATTTCTTCAAACCAAGCTGCTTACCTATTGCAGATTCAGTCTTCCCAACCTGGTGCAGGTCTACAATTTTGTTTCTGGTGTCCTTTGACAGCTCTTTGGTCTTGGCCATAGTGGAGTTTGGAGTGTGACTGTTTGAGGTTGTGGACAGGTGTCTTTTATACTGATAACAAGTTCAAACAGGTGCCATTAATACAGGTAACGAGTGGAGGACAGAGGAGCCTCTTAAAGAGGAAGTTACAGGTCTGTGAGAGCCAGAAATCTTGCTTGTTTGTATGTGACCAAATACTTATTTTCCACCATAATTTGCAAATAAATTCATAAAAAATCCTACAATGTGATTTTCTGGATTTCTTTTCCTCATTTTGTCTGTCATAGTTGAAGTGTACCTATGATGAAAATTACAGGCCTCTCATCTTTTTAAGTGAGAGAACTTGCACAATTGGTGGCTGACTAAATACTTTTTTTCCCCCACTGTGTGTGTGTGTATATATATACACACACACACACACACACACACACACACACACACACACACACACACACACTGTACTCCATACCATCTACTGCATTTTGCCTATACCGGTCAGCCATCGCTCATCCATATATTTATATGTACATACTCGTATTCATTCCTTTACTCTTGTGTGTATAAGGTAGTTGTTGTGAATTTGTTAGATTACTTGTTAGATACTACTGCACGGTCGGAACTAGAAGCACAAGCATTTCGCTACACTCGCATTAACATCTGCTAACCACGTGTATGTGACAAATAAAATTTGATTTGATATAGAGAGAGATATATACACACACACAGACAGTCGTGGCCAAAAGTTGAGAATGACACAAATATAAATTTTCACAAAGTCTGCTGTCTCAGTTTGTATGATGGCAATTTGCATATACTCCAGAATGTCAAAGAGTGATCAGATGAATTGCAATTAATTGCAAAGTCCCTCTTTGCCATGCAAATGAACTGAATCCCCAAAAAACATTTAAACTGCATTTCAGCCCTGCCACAAAAGGACCAGCTGACATCACGTCAGTGATTCTCTCGTTAACACAGGTGTGAGTGTTGACGAGGACAAGGCTGGAGTTCACCCTGTCATGCTGATTGAGTTCGAATAACAGACTGGAAGCTTCAAAAGGAGGGTGGTGCTTGGAATCATTGTTCTTCCTCTGTCAAACATGGTTACCTGCAAGGAAACACATGCCGTCATCATTGCTTGGCACAAAAAGGGCTTCACAGGCAAGGATATTGCTGCCAGTAAGATTGCACCTAAATCAACCATTTATCGGATCATCAAGAACTTCAAGGAGAACGGTTCAATTGTTGTGAAGAAGGCTTCAGGGCGCTGAAGAAAGTCCAGCAAGCGCCAGGACCGTTTCTTAAAGTTGATTCAGCTGCGGGATCGGGGCACCACCAGTACAGAGCTTGCTCAGGAATGGCAGCAGGCAGGTGTGAGTGCATCTGCACGCACAGTGAGGTGAAGACTTTTGGAGGATGGCCTGGTGTCAAGAAGGGCAGCAAAGAAGCCACTTCTCTCCAGGAAAAACATCAGGGACAGACTGATATTCTGCAAAAGGTACAGGGATTGGACTGCTAAAGACTGGGGTAAAGTCATTTTCTCTGATGAATCCCCTCTCCGATTGTTTGGGGCATCCGGAAAAAAGCTTGTCCGGAGAAGACAAGGTGAGCGCTACCATCAGTCCTGTGTCATGCCAACAGTAAAGCATCCTGAGACCATTCATGTGTAGGGTTGCTTCTCAGCCAAGGGAGTGGGCTCACTCACAATTTTGCCTAAGAACACAGCCATGAATAAAGAATGGTACCAACACATCCTCCGAGAGCAATTTCTCCCAACCATCCAGGAACAGTTTGGTGAACAATGCCTTTTCCAGCATGATGGAGCACCTTGCCATGAGGCAAAAGTGATAACTAAGTGGCTCAGCGAACAAAACATTGATATTTTGGGTCCATGGCCAGGAAACTCCACAGACCTTAATCCCATTGAGAACTTGTGGTCAATCCTCAAGAGGCGGGTGGACAAACATAAACCCACAAATTCTGACAAACTCCAAGCATTGATTATGCAAGAATGGGCTGCCATAAGCCAGGATTTGGCCCAGAAGTTAATTGACAGCATGCCAGGGCGGATTGCAGAGGTCTTGAAAAAGAAGGGTCAACACTGCAAATATTGACTCTTTGCATGTAATTGTCAATAAAAGCCTTTGACACTTATGAAATGCTTGTAATTATACTTCAGTATTCCATAGTAACATCTGACAAAAATATCTAAAGACACTGAAGCAGCAAACTTTGTGGAAATGAATGTGTCATTCTCAATTTTGGCCACGACTGTATATATAAATTAAAAGTCTCATTAAAGGTTGGCTACATTTTCAGGCACCGTCCTCCTGTCAGCTTCAGTGTGGATATGAAAGACTGTAACCAATTCCCATAGGTTATCACCTACCCTTTGACCTGTAGGCTAATTACGTATTTACATACACTTGTGTTTTTCGTAACAGAATAGCTAGTCGTTTTCGTTTTTCAAATTTAAAAATTGGCTATTTTTGGTTAATGGCCTTGCCGCCCTGGCATATGGCCTTGCCCCATCCCCTCCAGTCTGAATCTTGGTCTCTTGTCTGAGTAAGTCTCCACTCTCCCAGGAAGGGAGGAACACACATACTTCAGGGTTCATGTAAACAAAGAGCGAGAGAGATGGGAGGGAGAGAGAGAGAGAGAGAAAGAGGGGCTCATAGGAAGAAAAAAAACAAAAGCAGAACTGTTATACAGCCAAAATACAGAACAGGCTTCATGCAAACCAAACTGCCTGCCTGTCTGTCTACCCTCCTGCCATCTCAGCCTACATGTGCCCACAGCCAGCGTCTGCTACACCCACCCCTCCCCCACTGCCAGCCTCAGCCAATCACGCACCCTCATTAACCGCCACGTCACAGTGCAGTCAAATATCCTCTGAGCCAATCGTACCATGTTGCTGAGCTGAGACCCAAAGAGACAGTCAGCCCGCTCTGAGTGGAACCAAACCAGGCCAGAGTCAGACAGAAAGGCAGAGAAGCGGACAAACAGACAGACGGAATGAGAAAGAGCCAGACAGACATAGACTGACAAGCAGAAATAAGTAAACAAGTAAGCAATTAAAAACAGACAAAGACACAGGCATAGGGACTAGCGGGAAAAACAGACGAGAGGTAGAGAACATCCTCCCACGCAAGTCCAGTCCACACTTACACAGCGGTACGTTCTTGTGGAGAGGAGCAGACACCACAGGCCATATCAGGGTCAGTCTCAGTGTGCGGGGATATGGTATGGGGGTTACTATGGCAATGGCAGTCAGATAGGTTCAGTGGGGGATTGAATTATCACACACTACTTTTCCCACTTACTCTCATATACGCTCTGTCCATCCATCTCACTAAAATAGGTCCTGCATTTCCTCTTATGAACAACAGAAAAACTTACTATGATAATCTGTGCTGTCCGTGACTGTTGGGAAAAAGGTGGAGGCGATGCCTTCTATCAGAGACGCATGGTGTCTAGAACCTGTGGCAATCTATGCTGTGTGTTTACCACCTGTGTGATGGAGTCTGTTCGGCTCCATGGAGACACAGTCTGTGTGGCCACAGGTCATTTGTTTGTCACCTAACCATCACACAATATGTCACTGATCTGCTGAGGAAATGTTTTACAGTTATTGCTGCTGTTATACATCACATCTCTATCACACAGTGACTGGCCGCCAGGGGACTTGTCACTGAAGAAAGTGATGCCCTTTGTCCTTAAAGTGTTCTTCATCGAAACATCGATCCCACCATGGGCTGTCTCTGCATGACATGTAGCCTATTCTGACGAGTCAATCCCATTTGTCAGGAAGATGCCATGTGACAGTGCCATGGGGGGGGTTTTCCACAAGAGAGCCAATCCAACTAAACACTTAGTAGAGCTTGTCCAAGCAACTAGCTCAACTAACTGGATCCTCTCCTGGCCTTTGATCCCTGGGCCTGAGACTACACGCCCACAGGGAAAGTAGGCATGATGGCAATTAGGTGATCATTTAGTGTGAGCCGAGAAAATGAGCTGAAGATGCCAGGTAGATAATGCTGATCAAGCAACTCTCTGGCTAACTCTACGCTGATGTAAGGAGGAAGGGTACAACGGGTTTTGTTAAAGGTAATGTTCAGGGACACTCAACGCCAGGACAACTCATCTGTTATGGATATTATGATGGTACAGGTAACTGCCAAAATAATGGAAACATTTGAGTAAATGAGGGATACAAAGTATATTGAAAGCAGGTGCTTCCACACCGGTGTGGTTCCTGAGTTAATTAAGCAATTAACATCCATCATGCTTAGGATAATCTATAAAAATGCTGGGCAGGCCATTATTTTGGCTACCATGGTTATGCCCTCATAGGATGACAATGTCCCCATCCACAATTTCTCATGGAAGAAGTGAGTCGCATCCCTCCAATAGAGTTCCAGACATTGGTAGAATCTATGCCACATTGAAGCTGTTCTGGCGGCCCAATGCCCTACTAAGACCCTATATGTTGGTGTTTCCTTTATTTTGGCAGTTACCTGTAGTTCACAATAATGATGTGTGATTCTAACATCCAATAAGGACCCTCGTTTTAAAAATGTTCCTTGGGTTTTGGAGGATAAAATGTTCAGGGTACCTAAATGCCAGAGGAGGCTCTCTCTCTGGAAGAGTAATGTACTAGAAAATACAAATTATCTATCGGATAAAGAAAGGGTACAATGGCTTTTGGGGCCATCAATGCCAGACGAGGCTCGCTCTCTCTATCCAGAAGAGTGATCTAATGGGGGAAACAAAGACATTAGGGCCTGGCTATCGTACTGTGTTCATACTTCAGCCACAAAGGAAGTCCTCAGTGCCTCTGATGATCTAGCATTGTCTCCAGAATTGTTTTGCTAAGTGTTGGCCATCTTTGAGAGGAGCCAGGCTTTGTTTTGATGCCAGCCAAGCCAAGGCATTAGACTGGAGGAGGGGACAAGGCAGCCACAGAGGCATCTGTTTTATCCTGGATCCTTGCACAGAGCTTCAAAGCGTGCCATGGGTGCTTCTTCTGACAATGGTTCACTGACATGTGGGACTCTCTTCGGAACCCTAATTGTGACGAAAGCCATTTCTGAACATCAGTGAACTGCCATTGTACCGAAGAGCTAAGGCAATGACTGGGGTGGTAGGTCCAAACAGGGGACCTACAGGGAATGTAGGGGGTCAGAAGAGAACCGTCCACCACTTGGTGCCTGGTTCCTCCCTAGGTTCCAGCCTTCTAGGGAGTTTTTCCTAGCCACTGTGCTTCTGCATTGCTTGCTCTTTGGGGTTTTAGGCTGGGTTTATTTTATAGCACTTTGTAACAACTGCTGATGTAAAAAGAGCTTTATAAAATAAAATGTTATTGACATGGAAATTCAAAACAATTTCTCTCCTTAAAATCTAGGCCTACTTTTACTATCTTGGTACTGATTGGTTGGCCATTCATCAGAGCTTCTTGAGATAAACTGTCAAACAGGTACATCATTTCTAAAATGAATGTAAAGCAGTAATGAATCTGCTGTCAAAAGTTGCATTTCCAGCTATCAATTAAAATGATCTGCTGGAAACAGGGAAAATTTAGCTTGTCTCAGTGTGCACTGAGTGACTAACACAGAAGAGGAGTGGCTTTAATTCACCTGTTTCCACAACAATTCATGGGTCTCTTCTATACAGCAGCATGGGCATGATCGCATGCAGACAGACACAATAACACACACAATCCTCACCATTTCTACACAGTGCCTGAACCGAACTGTAGGCTATATTTTATGAACGCTAGCTATCTTAACAGTGAGTTGTCTCACTTGTCTAAAAAACAACTTGCTCATAAACAGCTGACAGCCAGTTGACAGGTATGAATAATAAGAGTGGGTAGACTAGACTTATGTTGTTATATAGTATTGTCTCCTCCATGACTGGTCCCATTGACCCCATCTGTCACATTCACAATCTACAACTGGTGCTGCTGACACTGACACTGTGTTGTTGAGGTTAGGGCTGTGACGGTCATGGAATTTGGGATGATGGTTATTGGTCAGCCAAATGACCATAGTCACTGTTAATAATTGTTTAAAAAAATTAAAAAAAACAGAACAAAAATATAAACGCAACATGTAAAGTGTTGGTCCAATGTTGAATGAGCTGAAATAAAAGATCCCAGAAATGTTACATAGGCACAAAAAGCTTATTTCTCTCAAAATGTTCTAATCCATCCACCTGACAGGTGTGGCATATCAAGAAGCTGATTAAACAGCATGATCATTACACACGTGCACCTTGTGCTGGGGACAATAAAAGGTCACTAAAATGTGCAGTTGTGTCACAACACAATTCCACAGATGTCTCAAGTTGAGGGAGTGTGCAATTGGCCTGCTGACTGCAGGTATGTCCACTAGAGCTGTTGCCAGAGAATGTAACGTTAATTTCTCTACCATAAGCCGCCTCCAATGTCCTTTTAGAGAATTTGGAAGTATGTCCAACCGGCCTCACAACCGCAGACCACATGTAACCACGCCCTCCACATCCAGATTCTTCACCTGCGGGATCGTCTGAGACCAGCCACCCGGACATCTGATGAAACTGAGGAGTATTTCTGTCTGCAATAAAGCACTTTTGTGGGGAAAAACTCCTTCTGATTGGCTGGGCATGGACCCCAAGTGGATGGGCCTATGTCCTCCCATATTTTTGTTCAGAGTATGTATATATATATATATATACACACACACACACACACATACACACCAATTTACAGTTCAACAATTTTGAGTTACAGTTCATATGAGATCAGTCAATTGAAATTCATTCATCTATGGATTTCACATGACTGGGATTCCAGATATGCATCTGTTGGTCACAGATACCTTAAAAAAAAATTGTGTTTGTTGTCCGTAGCTTATGCCTGCCCATACCATAACCCCACCGTGGGGCACTCTGTTCATAACATTGACATAAGAAAAGAAAAACGCTCACCCACGACACCATACACGTGGTCTGCGGTTGTGATGCCAGTTGGACGTACTGACAAATTCTATAAAACGCAGTTGGTGGCTTATGGTAGAGAAATTAACATTCAATTATCTGGCAACAGCTCTGATGGACATTCCTGCAGTCAGCATGCCAATTGCACACTCCCTCAAAACTTGAGACATCTGTGACATTGTGACAAAACTGCATATTTTAGAGTGGCCTTTTATTGTCCCCAACACAAGATGCACCTGTGTACTGATCGTGCTGTTTAATCAGCTTCTTGATATGCCACACCTGTCAGGTGGATGGATTATCTTGGCAAAGGAGAAATGTAAACAAATTTGTGGACAACATTTGTGCGTATGGAACATTTCTGCTATCTTTTATTTCCGTTTATGAAACCAACACTTTACACACACACACACACGTTGTTGTGGTCCAACAAACATTTTCACACTAGCTAACAAGCTTGGTTTAAAAACGGTGGTTTGACTAACGTTAGCCTACTGGACATGGTCACCCATTTGTTGACAAACTCCTCTTCAAATGTATTGCAGGAGAGTGACACACCTGACCTTCTAACTGTAATCCTTTCCCCAACACTGAAAGATCCAGGTGAGTTGGATAGCTAGACTCTCAGGTAAATTAACTCAACCTGAACCTGACTAGACTAAATTGTAATTTATTATAATTCTGAAATGTAACTATCTAGCTACCGTATTTAAGTTAGCTAACTTCAGAGACCAGCAGTAGCCATCCTGCCCTGCCTCATAACACTCGCACCAGAGATAGCTGGAATACTAATTCCTTTAATTTTGACTCACTCTCTCGAGACAAATAACATGTTAGCAACCTAGCTAGCTAACGTTTGGTAGCTGACTGGCAAGCCAAACTTTACTTTTAAAAGCGAATCGCGGTTTAACTATTTTAATGAAAACAAATGCTGTTAGGCCTACCAAAGACGATCAAATTGGTTTGTGTAACAACAATAGCGATACGGGATGGAAACAACAACGAGAAAAACCCGGGGTCGATCCCTAGCTCTACGAGACACCTCTTCATCACCATCCTCCTCCTCACACAGTCACCATCGTCTTCATCACTCTGACTGAAACACAAGGCGCTTTAGGAAATATGAGGAAGGGTAAAAACATGCTGCAAAACCTGCGACGAACCGGGCGAGCGCAACATAAAGGATACAAATTGTCCCAAAATGTGTTCCCCCTTACCTCCAACCCGGTACATGTTCGCTGCCATGACTGCCCCGGGTCCTGGCGTCTCCAGGTAGGGTTCGCTGTCGCTGTGTTACCACTGCCGCCGCTGTGTGTTGGAAAATGGTGGATTGATCAATACGAAGCAAACTAGCCAAGGGATCTTAAAGAGACAGTACACGTTATTTCTCCAAAACCTACTTCTCTGGGGCTACTGTATTTTAATTGAATCGGACTTGGGTAACCCGCGTAAAAATTGGATACGGTTGAAAACAAAGCGGTTTGCCCTGGAGGTCGGTGCAGGAGCGAGGAGTGGGCAGCCGCTAAATCGGCGGAATTGGGAAGGGGAGGAGGGCACTATTCAGCGTCACTGCCCTCTCACTACCCGCCTCCCTCACACAACACAACAATGCTGTTTGTTGCTGGTGTGACCTTGCTGGTTACTTACCTCAGACTCCCTACTAGATGGAAAATGTATAAAGTATTCAACTGTTTAGCTGTTCGATTGAATTAAACTTTCATATGAGTAGACTACAATACATTTGTGTGGTCAATTCCTTTTAAAATGTATGTTAATCTCCCTTGGCCTCATTGTCCCATCATGTTCAAATGGAAGACAGAGGCGGAGATGGATAATGTTGTAGTCTTACTAGGCTATATGTGTTTTTTATTACTATCAGACAAAGGAGAGTTTCAAATCACATTCATTCTCTTCATCACTCATTGGTTTTCTGAAGGATAAGAGTAAAACAGAGTAGAATAGAAAATCATGATTAGGCAACACATCCTGAACTGCTAGGCCAACATTGACATCACACAACAGCTAATTCTGAACAGAATTGGGTAAAACGTCATTAGGAGACGTGCTGTTTATGACAGTTTGATAAAATAGTTAGGTACCCACTACCCACACAGTAGTCTTTCTGGTTTGGACAGCTTCAGTGATCTAGAGAGCTGTGGTGTGTGATATGTCTGGGTCCAAGCAAGGAGATTGTTACTATGAAAACATGTCAGAGGCCAGGGAGATAGGCAGACAGAGACAGACAGGGACAGAAACAGAAACAGACAGGCAAGCAGACTGACAAAAAGATGGACACAGAGAGACAGACCGACAGAGACACAGATAGGGCATTTTATCAGAGCAGAGATTGTCTCCTAGGTCTGGTTCTTCCTCTGATGGTGTACTGAATCTGTACTGTGTTTGGTGAGGTGGTTTTCAATGTAAATGGAGGCATGGAGGAAGTCTGTGGTTAACATCTGATCTATATCATATGGAAACCTCAATTACTAAGCGAAGTGTATAGGGACCAAAATCTGCAGTCATGTGACCATGGTAAGCCAATCACAGGTCTCTATATATTTTTACCTCAAATGCACTCGCAGTGAAGTAGTTCAATGCAACAGTAGGCAGGTATACTATTGTCTACTTGCACATTCAATATTAAGTAACATTGTGTGTGTGTTAGTGTGTTTACTGACATTGTTGTCCAGTTTATTCGACATACAACCAGACAGCATCCTCTTGTGACTACACTATCCTAGCCTGCATTCATCAACAGGATCTAATCCAAGACAATCTGCTCTCAAATCACATTTTTCGTTAACAACAGGTGTAGACTAACAGTGAAATGCTTACTTACAGGCCCTTCCCAACAATGCAGAGATAAAAAAAATGGAGAAATAATAGAAAAGTAATAACACGTAGTAATAAATACACAATGAGTAATGATAACTTGGCTATATACACGGTGTACCACTACTGAATTGATGTGCAGGGGTATGAGGTAATTTAAGTATACAGTATATGTACATATAGGTAGGTTTAAAGTGACTAGGCAACAGGATAGAAACTAAACAGTAGCAGCAGCGTATGTGATGAGTAAAATTGGTTAACTAACAGCTATTTGGTTAACTATTTAACTAACTATTTAGTGGTCTTATGGCTTGTTGGTTCCAGACTGCTACGGTACCTCTTGCCATGCGGTGGCTGAAGTCTTTGACCATTTTTAGGGCCTTCCTCTGACACTGCCTGGTATAGAGGTCCTGGATGTCAGGGAGCTCGGCCCCAGTGATGTACTGGGCTTTACACAGTTGCCATCCCAAGTGGTGATGCAGCCAGTCAAGATGCTCTCAATGGTGCAGCTGTAGAACTTTGAGCATCTGAGGGCCCATGCCAAAACTTTTCCGCCTCCTGAGAGAGAAGAGCCGTTGTCATGCCCTCTTCACGACTCTGTTGGTGTGTGTGGACCGTAATAGATCCTTAGGGATGTGGACACAGAAGAACTTGAAACTCTCGACCTGCTCCAACACAGCCCTGTCGATGTGAATGGGGGCATGCTCAGCCCTCTGTTTCCTGTAGTCCACGATCAGGTCCTTTGTCTTGCTGACGTTTAGAGAGAGTTTGTTGTCCTGGCACCACACTGCCAGGTCTCTGACCTCCTCCCTATAGGCTGTCTCATCATCGTCGGTGATCAGGCCTAACACCGTCGTGTCGTCAGCAAACTTAATGATGGTGTTGGAGTCTTGTGCTGTCACGCAGTCGTGGGTGAACAGGGAGGGGACTAAGCACATACCCCTGAGGGGCCACTGTGTTGAGGGTCAATGTGGCGGATGTGTTGTTGCCTCCCCTTGCCACCTGGGGGTGGCCCATCAGGAAGTCCAGAATTCAGTTGCAAAGAGAGGTGTTCAGTCCCAGGGTCCTTCGCTTAGTGATGAGCTTGAAGGACACTATGGTGTTGAACGATGAGCTGTAGTCAATGAACAGCATTCTCACACAGGTGTTCCTCTTGTCCAGTTGGGATAGGGCAGTGTGGAGTGCAATAGAGAATGGACCATCTGTGGATCTGTTGGGGCAGTATGTGAATTAGAGTGGGTCCAGGGTGTCTGGGATGATGGTGTTGATGTGAGCCATGACCAGGCTTTCAAAGCCTTTAATGGCTACATACTGTATGTGTGCTATGGGGGGATAGTCATTTATACAGGTTACCTTGGTGTTCTTGGACACAGGGACTGTGGTGGTCCACTTGAAACATGTACACTACCGTTCAAAGTTTGGGTCACTTAGAACTGTCCTTGTTTTTGTTCATTAAAATAACATAAAATTGATCAGAAATACAGTGTAGACATTGTTCATGTTGTAAATGACTATTGTAGCTGGAAACGGCAGATTCTTAATGGAATATCTACGTAGGCGTACATTGGCCCATTATCAGCAACCATCAATCCTGTGTTCCAATGGCACATTGTGTTAGCTAATCCAGGTTTATCCATTTAAAAGGCTAATTGACCATTAGAAAACCCTTTTGCAATTATGTTAGCACAGCTGAAAACTGTTGTCCTGATTAAAGAAGCAATAAAAAACGAGCCTTCTTTAGACTAGTTGAGTATCTGGAGCATCAGCATTTGTGGGTTTGATTACAAGCTCAAATTGGCCAGAAACAAAGAACTTTCTTCTGAAACTCGTCAGTCTGTTCTTGTTCTGAGAAATGAAGGCTATTCCATGCGAGAAATTGCCAAGAAACTGAAGATCTCGTACAACGCAGTGTACTACTCCTTCACAGAACAGCGCAAACTGTCTCTAACAGAATATAAAGAGGAGTGGGAGGCCCTGGTGCACAACTGAGCAAGAGGAAAAGTACATTAGAGTGTCTAGTTTGAGAAACAGACACCTCACAAGTCCTCAACCGGCAGCTTCATTAAATAGTACCCGCAAAACACCTGTCTCAACGTCAACAATGAAGAAGCGACTCCGGGATGCTGGCCTTCTAGGCAGAGTTGCAAAGAAAAAGCCATATCTCAGAATGGCCATTAAAAATAAACGATTAAGATGGGCAAAAGAACACAGACACTGGACAGAAGAGCTCTATCTAGAAGGCCAGCATCCCGGAGTCGCCTCTTCACTGTTGATGTTGAGATTGGTGTTTTGCGGGTTCTATTTAATGAAGCTGCCAGTTGAGTACTGTTTTATTGCTTCTTTAATCAGAACAACAGTTTTCAGCTGTGCTAACATAATTGCAAAAGGGTTTTCTAATGATCAATTAGCCTTTTAAAATGATAAACTTGGATTAGCTAACACAATGTGCCATTGCAACACAGGAGTGATGGTTGCTGATAATGGGCCTCTGTACGCCTATGTAGATAGTCCATAAAAAAATCTGCCGTTTCCAGCTACAGTAATCATTTACAATGTCTACACTGTATTTCTGATCAATTTGTTGTTATTTTAATGGACACATTTTTTTGCTTTTCTTTCAAAAACAAGGACATTTCTAAGTGACCCCAAACCTTTGAACTGTAGTGTAGGTATTACAGACTGGTTCAGAGAGAGATTGAAAATGTTGAGGAAGACACTTGCCCTTGTGAATGTTAACCTGTTTAAAGGTCTGACTCACATTGGCTACGGAAAGCGTGATCACACATCGTCCTGAACAGCTGGTGCTCTCATGCATGGTTCAGTGTTGCTTGCTCGAAGTGAGCATAGAAGGCATGTAGCTCGTCTGGTAGGCTCACGTCACTGGGCAGTTCGCGGCTGGGTTTCCTTTTATAATCTGTGATAGTTTGCCCTGCCACATCCGACGAGCGTCCGAGCCAGCGTAGTAGGATTCGATCTTAGACCTGTTTTGACGCTTTGACTGTTTGATTGCTCGTCTGAGGTCGTAGCGGGAATTCTTATAAGCGTCTTGGTTAGTGTCCCGCTCTTTGAAAGTGGAATCTCTAGCCTACAACTCAGTGCGGATGTTGCCTGTAGTCCATTGCTTCTGGTTGGGATATGTTCAGAATGTACGGTCACTGTAGGGACGACTTCGTCGATGTACTGATATGGTAAATGCCTCAATGTCACCGGATGAATCCCGGAACATATTCCAGTCTGTGCTAGCGAAACAGTCCTGTAGGCAATTTGAACAAGAAGAAAGTTTGCATGTGTGTTTTGTGGGGAACTGGGAACTGTGAATATCAGTTCCTGCATCATGCTGTTTGTTTGCTTGGCTGCTCTCTGGCTGCTGTACAGATGTTGTGTTTGATTGGCTGGCTTCTCATCCAGATTTTAGTGATGTCAGAGCTCTGTACAATCCAGCTGTTTTCCCTAATGAACCACACTGAGTCAGTGACATTGATTGGCCAGAAAGATACTGCCCCCGTTCCAGGTTGACTATATAACAGTCACGTTGTGCTCATCAACCAATGATTACATGCCACATCATCGGCTTGACAGTTTATATGTTTTGAGATCTGGCAGGTGACTGTATCTCCCCTCTCTCTCCTCTCCCCATAGCCCTGTCTGTGGCACGTTCACAGTCAGACAACTGCGAGAGACATTGGAGAAACAGAGGAAACATTCCAGTTGTCTGAGGATGAGGTTTTCTCTTTAACTTCCCGAGCCACTGCCTGTTCCCCCCCCTGCGCCTGTATAGCGGAATCCCTACATCCAGATTATTGTTACTCCACCATGCCTCACTCCATTCCTGTACTGGTGTGTGGGTGTGCATGCGTGTGTGTGTGCGTGTGTGTGCGTGCTCTGACTCACGTAGAGGAAATGTATCATTATATTACTCATGCCAAATCTGTGGAATATCTCAGTGGGCGACAGATCTGTGGAATATCTCTGTGAGCGACAGGAAATGTAGCAATAATACAGCTGCATTTCCCAACATTATTTTGAGCATGCTAAAAATCCAGAGAAACCTCTTAGGGCCCCAAATTCCCCATCAGTTATTATTCTATGGATACAATCCTATTCCAAGGACACATGATACAGTCCATGGTGTGTGCTATTACTAAGTATAAACAGCAGTTATTGAGTAAGCCACCTAAAGTACAGAAGAAGCTCAATGAACGACCATGTTGTTGCAATGAAGTGCATTGTATACAATTACATGTATCAGACAGCAGGGGGCAATATTGTCCCATTCTTCATTACTTCCATACGATATACTGTACTTTATTGTCCAGTTACATGGAAATAAATTTTGTGACGTCAGCATACAAATACACAACACACTATAATACACACAGTACGGAAAACTGGAAAATGAGTACACAAGTCACACTTACATTTACACATATTCAAAGTGTGTGCGGCCTCCTGACCGTGTATTGGACCTGCATCTCTGTGTTATGTCCCACTGTTCAGCAGCCCGATGGCTGATGGAATAAAGCTAGCCTTGCTCTTAGTCTTACTGAACAGTGGGAACCTTAAATTCCTTCCGGAGGGCAGCGGCTCAAAGCATTGGGCAAGGTTACGTGTGGGGTCCTCTATGATGTGTTTGGTCTTGTCGCTTGCCCGTTTATCATAGAGGTCCTGAAGCCCCCTGCCCTGCAGCGCGCAGAGCTTGGACCCCAAGTTCACAGTCCGACTGAGGGTACCCTTATTAGCCACTGACAGCCCACCGTACCGGACCACTGACAGCCCACCGTACCAGGCCACTGACTGCCCACCGTACCAGGCCACTGACTGCCCACCGTACCAGGCCACTGACAGCCCACCGTACCAGGCCACTGACAGCCCACCGTACCAGGCCACTGACAGCCCACCGTACCAGGCCAGTAAACAGAAAGTCAGCACACTCTCTATATGTCTGGCGCAGTAGTTGGACAGTATCCTGGTGTTGACATTCAGTTGTCACAGTCTGGCGCAGTAGTTGGACAGTATCCTGGTGTTGACATTCAGTTGTCTCAGTCTGGCGCAGTAGTTGGACAGTATCCTGGTGTTGACATTCAGTTGTCTCAGTCTGGCGGATTAGCTGGACAGTATCCTGGTGTTGACATTCAGTTGTCTCAGTCTGGTGCAGTAGTTGGACAGTATCCTGGTGTTAACATTCAGTTGTCTCAGTCTGGCGCAGTAGTTGGACAGTATCCTGGTGTTGACATTCAGTTGTCTCAGTCTGGCGGATTAGTTGGACAGTATCCTGGTGTTGACATTCAGTTGTCTCAGTCTGGCGCAGTAGTTGGACAGTATCCTGTGCAGGAGGTACAGTCGTTTTTGTCACCTTTTATTGATGTTCTGAGAGTTGGCATTAAACGAGAGTGTGCTGCTGTTGTTGAACTTGATATACTTCCCCCTGTAAAGCAGGAAGTCCAGCACCCACAAGGTAATGCTGGGGTCCACCTGTAGGTGGGAGAGTTTGTGGTGAGGCTGCATGCAGTTAAAAGCAAAGAAGAACTCCAGCAAAAAGATGCACACATAAGAGTGAGGCCTCCCCAGCAGTGGAGGTTCTAGACCCTTTCAACTGGAGGGGCCAAGCTGAGGCCAGTTGTACTGATAGAGGGGCCAGTTACATTAGACGTTATTGTTGTCATATCGTTTTCTTCACTTCATTGCAGGCATTAGTAGGCAAAAGACCATGTCCCTCTAGTAAATGGGTGGGTTTAATTAGTTTTCCACGTTGCCACTGTCTAATAACGGATGTAAAAAAAGAAGGATAGCAAAAATTTGTTATGCAAAAATTATTTCATACTCCACATTTAGGGGGGCCACAAGGGGGTCCAAGATTGTTGTCACAGGGGCACTGGCCCCCTGGCCCCCCCAGAACCGCCAGTGCTCCCCAGGTGTGTCACGGCACTGTGGATCACCGTCAGGACTGCATCCTTCACTAATCTGTTCTTCCTGCATGCAAACTGCATTGGGTCAAGGGCTCCATCCACATGAGACCTGAGATGTGTGAGTATCATGACTACCATGATGCACTAAGGTGCAGGTTCCTCTCTTTGCCAACAGAGGTCACCGCAAACACATTTTTCTCAACTGTCCTCACATGCTCCGTTCACAGCAGTGTTGAGTGGACAGCAGACAGGCAAGGCTGTTCAGGCTGTGCTGCAATCCCTGATGATACGGATATGACACTTCTGACACTTCTGTCACTTATTTATTTTGTTTTTTTAGGCTGTTTGAGTCAGCGCTGTTTACCCTGAGGCCCGGGGCAGGCCAGCTCACAGAGCTGGAGCCTCAGCTGACCTCCATTAACTCTGACATCATCTTATTCTAATTTATTGAGGCATTGAGTTTTTATTTCCACCATTTTTGCCCTTGCGTTCCTGTTCATTTTCCTGTTGGTCTGTTAGATTAGGAGGAAGAAAGAGTTGTGTGTGTGTACGTGTGTGCCTGCGTGCAAGTGCCTGCATGAGAGAGTGTGTGAATGGTGAAGATTGTTTGTTTGGGTGTGGAGAGAGAGGCCATGGCAAGATAAAGGCAATGCCATGAAGGAGGGTGGTTATATTAGGGTATGGCTAGTGGAGATCTCACTCACCACCAGAACCAGCATCTGGGTGACTCTTACAAACTTGGTATTACTCTTAGTAAATGTAGAAAAATAAAAAAATGTTGTAATGGATAAAATACCATCTTAAATACCATCTCATTGTCTTTGTTAAATGAATCATCTTAACTGTTCAGATTGAATGAATTTTGATTTTAAGTATATTTTCAATTTGATCAGTTAGCTCATTACCGTAGTGTGTCTCATGTTCATAACCTGGATTTTTTATTATTGTTTCTGTTTTAAACTATTATTAATATTAAAAATAAAGAGAAAATTACACATTTTATGCATAGCTCAAATATTTTGATTTCTGTAATATTATTCAAGGAATATTGTATCATTGATGATGCATGTCGGTAATGAGATCAATGTTATGCTAGATGAGAGACCGCATTACGGTAATCAGCAAATGAGCAAATGGTACTTCGTCAAGATTTTTCTTTTTACCATATTAACCATCTGAATCGGTGTAAAAAATGGATTGTATAGCTACTTTAAGATGATTTGATGACCCCAAATGATTTTAATTTGTATTTTTATTCTGATCCCCATTAGCTGTTGAAGAAGCAGCTTCCTGGGGTCCACACAAAACATAGAACATGACAAAATGCAAAACACCAATGGACAGGAACAGCAATACACATTTTAACTAAGAACACTACGACAAAAAAACTATACGACTATTTTAGAAGTAATAAGAAGAAGAAAGAGAAAATAAAGAAATGAAGAAATTAATAATACTAAGAGTGGTGTATGTGTGTATCTCAGCATTGTTGTTTTATTGCTTGCCTGAGAGGCGGCAGGTAGCCTGGTGGTTAGATCGTTGGGCCAGTAACCGAAAGGTTGCTGGATCGAATCCCTGAGCTGACAAGGTTAAAATCTGTCGTTTTGCCCCTGAACAAGGCAATTGCCGGTAGCCGTCATTGTAAATAAGACTTTGTTCTTAACTAACTTGCCTGGTTAAATAAATAAAATAAACCTGAGGTGGAAGAGATTTCCATGTAGTCATTGCTCTATACAGTACTGTGTGCCTCCCAGCCTCTCTTGGGGACTGTTAAGAGACCCTTGATTGTGGGGTATGTATAGGTTTTGAGCTGTGTGTTAACTGGCTGAACAGACAATTCTGTACTTTCAGCATGTCAATACTTCTTACAAAGACCAGCAGTGATGCAGTCAATCTCTCCTCCACTCTGAACAAGGAGAGTCTGACCTGCACGTTATTGACATTGGCCCTCTGTGTACATTTGAGGGCCAGACGTTCTGTTCCGGGCCAGCTACAGCTTTTTTACAAAATGTTTTGCCGCACCTGACCATACAAATGCGACAAAGCCAGAGCTTGCAGGACTAGTTTGGTTGCATGTGATGTTAAAAAAGCAGAGGACCTCTTTATCACAGACAAACCTCTCCCCATCTAACTCAGTGTTTTCTTAGCAGTGGTGGGATGTGATTTGGGTTATTGAAGGTGTTAAGGGTGGTGGTTGTTATGATTTCTTTCAGGTTTTCACTTTTCTAATAGAAAAACTAAATTGGATGTGCTAACAATGCTTAAACCAGATCTTGAGGGAAAAAAATAGGTCTGAAAAAAATAAACTGTTTAAATGTTGAGTGTAGTTACCCTTTCATTTAAGTGTGCATGCACCTAGCACTGTTGTTTGGTTATCTGTTGTGCCCATAGTGTGATGGAGTTATATTGTACATGCATCAGAAACTGTTTTTATCATTACTGTAACTGAACTTCTAATTACCGTAACAGACAACCATATGGCATGGTAATGAGAATTGGTCATTATGGTAATGAGATAGCAGTGGGGTCAAATTATAGAACCCAGTTCCTACATCCTCAAACAATAACATGGTATTTTTTTTCTGTAATTAGCTACTGTAAATTTGACAGTGCAGTTAGATTAACAAGAATTTGAGCTTTCTGTCCATATAAGACATGTCTATGTCCCGGAAAGTTGGCTGTTGTTTACAACGTTTTCTAGTCACATTATCGCATATTGAGCAACAACAGTCCCGGTTTAGGGACACCGATCCCCGTAGAGTTTTTGGTTATTACATGATTCCATATATGTTATTTAATAGTTTTTGACGTCTTCACTATTATTCCACAGTGTAGAAAATATTAAAAACAAAGAAAAACCCTTGAATGAGTAGGTGTGTCCAAACCTTTGACTGGTACTGTATTTAGTGAATATTATATGAATCCTATACATTGAAAAAGTCCATTTAGGTGCAATCAAATAGCCTAATCAAATAATCTTTCAACAAAATAATTTAAGTCCTATGTTTTGTGCTTTTTGAGGTGGAACAACTATCCTTCAGAAACCCTTAGCGATTAACCAACTTGCACATGTCACTGATATTGATATTGAATTGACCATGTCATAGACCATTATAAAATTCATAGACTGGGTGGGGACTGGACTTGTGAAACCGGATGAATGTGTCTATGTAAAGTCTGGCTCTTAAGATTAGGTGGGGACTGACAGACTGGGAGAAGGATGGAGACAGTGAAATATTTGACAAAAGGAAATTGCCCCTCCCCCCACCCCCTCTCTTTCAGTTGCCCGGTAGACAAGGACACACACACACCTCAGCTGCCTCGATAGCCAAGGACCACCATCTCCATCTGCCCTTCCCTGCAGGGGAATCCACCCCCTGCCCAGTGCCCCTCCACGCCACCTTCCAGCCTTCACAGGAGGAAAGCCATGTGCCAAGTACACCAGACAGGAGCAGCCTGGACTAGGACACACTGTCCTTCCATGCTTTTTCTTTCTTTGTGGGTTGTAGTCTACTGCCTGTCTTTTCTGAGTGTGTATCTAATACATCTCCATGTTCTTCTCCTGATCAGACAGTTGAAACCAAGGACCACTGTCTCCATCTCCCCCTTCCTGCGGGGGAATCTACTCACCCTCCACAGCACAGAAGGAACAACATGTGCCAAGAATACCAGGCAGCAGCCAACCAAGACCCGGACACGTCCAGTTGGAGAGGCAGCTGCTACAAACCTCCTCCAAGGGCTGTTCAATCTTCACAGAGAAACCCAGACAGTTGGTGGGGGAGATGATGGTATGTGCGGTGTATGCTGAAAACTATGAAGTTGAGACCATGAAAACGGTATGAAATGCAATGGCACAGATATCAATGGAATTAGAGACTCCAATATAGAATTGACAGTATCTTATTCCCGAATTCCACGTCTGTCTTTTTATTGGCTATCACCACACCACCAGCCTTCCAAAGCTGTGATACTTCAAAGTCTGGCATTTCTCTGCTACTTCCATGTCATCTGGTTACACAGTACACACCCACACACATTACAAGAGTTGCCAACCATTTGCATTTGATGTAGCTGGCCTCCTCCTAGTTCCGATGCTAAATGATGTAGTCACAGAGTGTAGACTTCTTTACTGTGTGCCCAGACTACCTATACTACAGCTTTTCAGATGCACGTTTCCTTGCTTTTCCATGTCAAGTGGAACAAAACTGTGAATAACACTAGAATGTGACTCGCCATCTAGTTTTACTGGGACCTAAACAGTGTAAAAAATAGATTCTGTTTGAAAATTGGAGAAACACAGCCTAGTCTTTGTTTAACGCTGGCTTTCTGGAAAATATCTGAGCGTTTTCATCCTTTTTATTCGAAAACTGTGGATTGCCATGGAAGGGCCAAGAGGGCGAGACCTCCTTGCTTAAGCAAAGCAGATATTGTTCCCAATTTAGCCAGGGAGTTCCCGGCAGCCAAAGATAGCTGACAGATTACCAGTATGTCAAACAGAGCAGACACTGAACTATCCTTTCTCTCTCTTTTTCTCTCTCTCTTTTTCTCACACTCACACGCGCAGCCATGTCAAACAGAGCAGAGACTGTTTTGGTCAAAGCCTTTTTTCATGCTTTTTCATAATTTTTGAATGATGTTAGTCTGATTTATACAGTCATTCTTGAACAATGTACGAGCAGCTTATTATATGAAGATTGTCCTCAATACGAAGTATTGCAGATTCCAGTCTGTCTCAATCCAAAGGCAGCTGCCTGCTGCCTTCCTGCCTGTTGCCTGCCTGCCTGCCTGCCTTCCTGCCTCAAAAGGCGGCATCCTTGTTGCCTGACGACTCAAACTGAATTCTTCCGCTGCTCTATGTTCACTAGGTTTAGGCACTAGTTTGGGAAGCTAACACACGTCTTTAGGTCCTCCTCTGTTACATAAGCATGTTAATACCTTCCCACATGCAAACCTAGGAAATTATGACAAATGAGCTTGTCTGAAGGTTTGGCAGTGTTGAATGAGCCCTCTGCTAAAGGGGGCAGTATAAAAGAACACATCACATGAAAGAAGGGGACCCGCAGCGGAATCACCGCTGACACTTCCGCTGGCTCAGCCAAACCCTGTCAGAACGATGGATCACTGATCAATGTCCAATTAGTTACACTAAAGACACACAAGACACTGAAGAAAGCTACGTCTTTAATTCTGTTCATTCATAAAAACATCAGACATTTTTATAGTGAATTACTAACACACAAAGACAGTGTTTCTAAGACTTGATCCCTACTGTAGACTACATTCCTCAAATGTAGTATCTCAATGCTGATGTATCCTATACAGTATGTTATTGTATGTTATAATATAGTAACTTTATGTAATAGTATTTTAGTTATTGTTTGTAGAATATCAACTTTATGTTGTAGTTTTTTAGTTAGTTTGTAACTGGAGATTGGGCTGGAGCTGGGGAAGGAGCTGGGGATGGGGCTGGGGCTGGAGATGGGGCTGGAGAGGGATGGGGCTGGGTAGGGATGGGACTGGGGAGGGATGGAGCTGGGGAGGGATGGGGCTGGAGATGGGATGGAGCTGGGTAGGAATGGGGCTGGGGAGGGATGGGGCTGGGTAGGGATGGGACCAGGGAGGGATGGGACTGGGTAGGGATGGGACTGGGGAAGGATGGAGCTGGAGATGGGATGGGGCTGGGTAGGGATGGAGCTGGGTGGGATGGAGCTGGGTAGGGATGGGGCTGGGGAGGGATGGGGCTGGGGAGGGATGGGGCTGGGGATGGAGCTGGGTAGGGATGGGGGATGGGGCTGGGGCTGGGGAGGGATAGGGCTGGGTAGGGATGGAGCTGGGTAGGGATGGGGCTGGGGAGGGATGGGGATGGGGAGGGATGGGGCTGGGTAGGGATGGGGATGGGGCTGGGGAGGGATAGGGCTGGGTAGGGATGGAGCTGGGTAGGGATGGAGCTGGGTAGGGATGGGGCTGGGTAGGGATGGAGCTGGGTAGGGATGGGGCTGGGTAGGAATGGGGCTGGAGATGGGATGGAGCTGGGTAGGGATGGAGCTGGGTATGGATGGAGCTGGGTATGGATGGAGCTGGGTAGGGATGGGGCTGGGGAGGGATGGGGCTGGGTAGGGATGGGGCTGAGGAGGGATGGGGAGGGATGGGGCTGGGTAGGGATGGGACTGGGGAGGGATGGAGCTGGGTAGGGATGGGGCTGGGGAGGGATGGGGCTGGGGCTGGGTAGGGATGGGGCTGGGTAGGGATGGGGCTGGAGCTGGGGATGGAGCTGGGGAGGGATGGAGCTGGGGAGGGATGGGTCTGGAGATGGGGCTGTATGTCTGTCTGCCACTTTCCATGTCTGTCTGCCACTCTGTCTGTCTGTCTGTCTGCCACTCTCTATGTCTGTCTGTCTGTCTCCCTGTCTGTCTGCCTGTCTACATGCCTGTCTATCTGCTTAGGCCTACTGACTCAAATCTGTTCAACTCCTCAGTGCAGTTTAAGGGTTAAACGCTTCCCTTTGAACATAGTTGTATGTAATGACTGTTTAAATACTATCAATTATGTATTTTCCACTCGCACACAACACACACAGACAACACACACACACAGACAACACACACCCATAGTTTTCTCATATTCCTCAGCTGTTTGTGTCTCCTGGACCATGTACTTTAATAGTGCCTCCACTCCTCACGCTCCACACGCTCCTCACGGTCCTCACACTCCACACACTCCTCACACTCCTCACACTCCACACACTGACATACAGTTGAAGTCGGAAGTTTACATATGCTTAGGTTGAGTCATTAAAACTCGTTTTTAAACCACTCCACAAATTTATTGTTAACAAACTATAATTTTGGCAAGTCGGTTAGGACATCTACTTCGTGCATGACACAAATCATTTTTCCAACAATTGTTTACAGACAGATTATTTCACTTATAATTCACTGTATCACAATTCCAGTGGGTCAGAAGTGTACATACACTAAGTTGACTGCGCCTTTAAACAGCTTGGAAAATTCCAGAAAATTATGTCATGGCTTTAGAAGCTTCTGATGGGCTAATTGACATAATTTGAGTCAATTGGAGGTGTACCTGTAGACCTCCATAAGTCTGGCTGATCCTTGGGAGCAATTTCCAAATGCCTGAAGGTACCACGTTCATCTGTACAAACAATAGTATGCAAGTTTAAACACCATGGGACCACGCAGCAGTCATACCACTCAGGAAGGAGACGCATTCTGTCTCCTAGAGATGAACGTCCTTTGGTGCGAGAAGTGCAAATCAATCCCAGAACAACAGCAAAGGACCTTGTGTAGATGCTGGAGGAAACAGGTACAAAGTATCTATATCCACAGTAAAACGAGTCCTATATCGACATAACCTGAAAGGCCGCTCAGCAAGGAAGAAGCCACTGCTCCAAAACCGCCATAAAAAAGCCAGACTACGGTTTCCAACTGCACATGGGGACAAAGATCATACTTTTTGAAGAAATGTCCTCTGGTCTGATGAAAAAAAATAGAACTGTTTGGCCATAATGACCATTGTTATGTTTGGAGGAAAAAGGGGGAGGCTTGCAAGCCGAAGAACACCATCCGTGAAGCACGGGGGTGGCAGCATCATGTTGTGGGGGTGCTTTGCTGCAGGAGGGACTGGTGCACTTCACAAAATAGATGCCATCATGAGGAAGGAAAATTATGTGGATATATTGAAGCAACATCTCCAGACATCAGTCAGGAAGTTAAAGCTTGGTCGCAAATGGGTCTTCCAAATGGACAATGACCCCAAGCATACTTCCAAAGTTGTGGCAAAATGCCTTAAGGACAACAAAGTCAAGGTATTGGAGTGGCCATCACAAAGCCCTGACCTCAATCCTATAGAAAATTTGTGGGCAGAACTGAAAAAGTGTGTGCAAGCAAGGAGGCCTACAAACCTGATTCAGTTACACCAGCTCTGTCAGGAGGAATGGGCCAAAATTCACCCAACTTATTGTGGGTGCTTGTGGAAGGCTACCCGAAACATTTGACCCAAGTTAAACAATTTAAAGGCTATTCTACCAAATCCGAATTGAGTGTATGTAAACTTCTGACCCACTGGGAATGTGATGAAAGAAATGAATGCTGAAATAAATCATTCTCACTACTATTTCACATTCTTAAAATAAAGTGGTGATCCTAACTGATCTAAGACAGGGAATGTTTACTAGGATTAAATGTCAGGAATTGTGAAAAACTGAGTTTAAATGTATTTGGCCAAGGTGTATGTAAACTACTGACTTCAACTGTATATTATTCTGTAGCGGGAACCTCTCACTAGTTCCAAAAGTTCCTCTTTTGGGGTGAAGTTCCCATTTTTTGCCTATATAAGTAGCTCCAAAACACATATTCCTGTAGCAAAGGTGCAGAGAGTTGCTTTCTATAAAGTTTATCTGTGATTCGGTAAGAATTGTATGTGCTCTCCTCTCACCTGTGCCTGATCACCTGTGCTACCTATATACACATGTGACTAGTGAACCATGACACCAACATATAGTGCCTTGTAGTGTACGAAACAAGTTAAAATAACACTTGACAGACAAAGTATACACAACACATAAACAGGCCAAAGCGGCTCCTACACACCGGCCCCTAATTGTTCTCTGAGTTAGGCAAGAAACAATTATACGAATGCAAAAAAGGAGCCAACAATGTATGTGTGTAGATGTCTTCATGGAGGGATGATCTGCAGGACCAGAGGTTGCTAGCACTTAGCCCCAGCTTAGCCTATAACAAGGTATGTTCTGTAGTAGGTTGACAGGGCTAGCACTTAGCTCCAGCTCAGCCTATAGCAAGGTACGTTCTGTAGTAGGTTGACAGGGCTAGCCTTTAGCTCCAGCTCAGCCTATAGCAAGGTACGTTCTGTAGTAGGTTGACGGGTCATCCAAGGCAGCATCCTGTAGCACCCAGTGTGCCTGTGTGTCTGATGTAGATGGGGTGGTCAGTAACAGCAGGGCAGACAATCTGTCCTTGGTTGTCACCACCTTCTCCTAAGGGACCGCCAGAGACCCACACCAATTGGGTCCCAGCGGTGTGGGGTACATTTTTATTTTAGCTTTATTTAACTAAGTCAGTTAAGAACAAATTATAATTTTCAATGACGGCCTAGGAACAGTGTTCAGGGGCAGAACGACAGATTTTTTTTACCTTGTCTGCTCAGGAATTTGATCTTGCAACCTTTCGGTTACTAGTCTAACGCTCTAACCACTAGGCTACCTGCCGCCCCAGTAGGCTACTTAAATCTCCAACACTGTTGTCATCAGCAGGGTCGATGGCCTGTGGAGCATTGCTGCAAATTAGCAACTCCACGCCGGCCCCAATATGACCCTGCTGTACAAAGTCAGACTGCCCCTGTTTCACACAGTCCACAATTTGAGTGTTTTTTTTTAATTATTTTCATATCTGTCCATTTCTTAAATGTTTTGTGAACATGTTCAGTAATAATTTTATCAGAGCAGTTTCTCTGGGAGAGAACGTTGTTCTCCACATCCGTTCCTATGAAAAGCCACTGGCACAGGAGAGAGCTGTCCATAACACGTCCACAAAAATCAGCTTTCCAAACGTTCCTCTTTTGGGGTGAAGTTCCCATTTATTGCCTAAATAAGTAGCTCCAAAACACATATTCCTGTAGCAAAGGTGCAGAGAGATGCATTCTATAAGCTGTATCTGTGATACGGTAACAACTGGATGTGCTCTCCTCTCACCTGTGCCTGGTCACCTGTGACTAGTGACCCATGACCCCAACATATAGTGCCCTCAATTGTACAAAACAAGTTAAAGTAACCTTTGACAGACAACGTATACACAACACATAAACAGGCCAAAACAGCTGCTACACACTGGCTGAGCGAGAGGCTAGGTGGTGTGTGTGTGCAACAGGCCATAGGCAGGGTAGAGTGTTCTGTGGGATGCCTTCAGGAAACACTGGCTAGAGGATCACATGGCTCACACCAAAGGGTTCTGACACCTGTTAGCCTATGGATTATCAGTCTGATGGGTGTGTAAGCATTAAGAGTCTCTAGAGCAGGTGTGTGTGCTGCAGGAAGGAACAGGAACATTTACAGACATCCCTGGTTCTGTTTACACCCCTGCCCTGGTTTATAGCCCTTGGCCTAGGCTATACCCTTGGACTGTTTTTTTTTTTAACCTTTATTTAAGGTGAAGTCAGTTAAGAACAAATTCTTATTTTCAATGACAGCCTAGGAACAGTGGGTTAACTGCCTTGTTCAGGGGCAGAACAACACATTTTTTACCTTGTCTGCTCAGGAATTTGATCTTGCAACCTTTCGGTTACTAGTCCAACGCTCTAACCACTAGGCTACCTGCCGCCCTTGATGGGGTGAGCTTTAGGAATCTCTGGAGCAGGTGTGTGTGTGTGTGTGTGTGTGTGTGTGTGTGTGTGTGTGTGTGTGTGTGTGTGTGTGTGTGTGTGTGTGTGTGTGTGTGTGTGTGTGTGTGTGTACAGTTGAAGTCGGAAGTTTACATACACCTTAGCCAAATGTATTTAATGTATTTGTCAGAATAATAGTAGAGAGAATGATTTATTTCAGCTTTTATTTCTTTCATCACATTCCCAGTGTGTCAGAAGTTTACATACACTCACTTAGGATTTGGTAGCATTGCCTTTAAATTGTTAACTTGGGTCAAATGTTTCGGGTAGCCTTCCACAAGCTTCCCACAATAAGTTGGGTGAATTTTGGCCCATTCCTCCTGACAGAGCTGGTGAAACTGAGTCAGGTTTGTAGGCCTCCTTGCTTGCACACACTTTTTCAGTTCTGCCCACAGATTTTCTATAGGATTGAGGTCAGGGCTTTGTGATGGCCACTCCAATACCTTGACTTTGTTGTCCTTAAGGCATTTTGCCACAACTTTGGAAGTATGCTTGGGGTCATTGTCATTTGGAAGACCCATTTTAACTTCCTGACTGATGTCTTGAGATGTTTCTTCAATATATCCACATAATGTTCCTCCTTCATGATGCCATCATGGACATTTCCAAAAAGTATGATCTTTGTCCCCATGTGCAGTTGGAAACCGTAGTCTGGCTTTTTTATGGCGGTTTTGGAGCAGTGGCTTCTTCCTTGCTGAGCGGCCTTTCAGGTTATGTCGATATAGGACTTGTTTTACTGTGGATATAGATACTTTTGTACCTGTTTCCACCAGCATCTTCACAAGGTCCTTTGCTGTTGTTCTGGGATTGATTTGAACTTTTCGCACCAAAGTACGTTCATCTCTAGGAGACAGAACACGTCTCCTTCCTGAGCGGTATGACGGCTGTGTGGTCCCATGGTGTTTATACTTGTGTACTATTGTTTGTACAGATGAAAGTGGTACCTTCAGGCGTTTGGAAATTGCTCCCAAGGAAGAATCAGACTTGTGGAGGTCTAAAAAAAAAATCGGAGGTCTTGGCTGATTTCTTTAGATTTTCCCAGGATGTCAAGCAAAGAGGCATTGAATTTGAAGGTAGGCCATGAAATACATCCACAGGTACACCTCCAATTGACTCAAATTATGACAATTATCCCATCAGAAGCTTCTAAAGCCATGACATCATTTTCTGGAATTTTCCAAGCTGTTTAAAGGCACAGTCAACTTAGTGTATGTAAACTTCTGACCCACTGGAATTGTGATACAGAGAATCATAAGTGAAATAATCTGTCTGTAAACAATTGTTGGAAAAATTATTTGTGTCATGCACAAAGTAGATGTCCTAACCGACTTGCCAAAACTATAGTTTGTTAACAAGAAATGTGTGTAGTGGTTGAAAAACGAGTTTAAATGACTCCAACCTAAGTGTATGTAAACTTCCGACTTCAACTGTATGTGTTGCAGGTACTAATAAACATATCCCTGGTTATCTCCCTTTGGACTGACTTCCGTGCCAGTGGTGTAGTAGCCTGGTCCCAGATCTGTTTGTGTCATATAGCTCCTAGGCCATTGGCGATAACTTACAGCACAAACAAATCTGAGACCAGGCTAGTGGTGAGGTCTGAAGCAAGCAGCAGATCAGAGATATGTTTACCTGGATCTGTCTTTAGCCACTTCAGTGCCCCTCCAGACCAGATCCAGCCGAGGCCCGTATAAATAGGGCCTCACCATGGCTCAGTGCCTCAGAGCCCAGCAGGATCCTCTCATCCATCAGTCCATCCCCTTTACACTGTCCTTTCTTCCGGCCTCCATCCATCCATTCCCTTTAGACAATCATTTTGCCCATTTTCTCTTGATCTCTTTTGCTCTCTTTCCCTATGTCCTGTCTAACTCTCATGCTCGGAGAGGAACCTACTCTTTCCCTATGTCCTGTCTAACTCTCATGCTCGGAGAGGAACCTACTCTTTCCCTATGTCCTGTCTAACTCTCATGCTCGGAGAGGAACCTACTCTTTCCCTATGTCCTGTCTAACTCTCATGCTCGGAGAGGAACCTACTCTTTCCCTATGTCCTGTCTAACTCTCATGCTCGGAGAGGAACCTACTCTTTCCCTATGTCCTGTCTAACTCTCTCATGCTCGGTCAGTAACCTACTTTTTCTCTCACATTGAAGTGTTATGGGGTAAGTGTTCCTTTCCCTGAAGCTGGGAGGCGAAAGCATCTCTTTCAGATCACTAGTTAGTGAATACCCTTCGCCTCAATTTCCTTCCTGTCATTCCCTTTCTTCCAACTCTCTCCGAACCTTTCTGACAATCGTCCTGTTCCGAGCCAGATTCTGCACTGAAGCTGAATGAGCTGAACACAGACCTGCAACTACAGCAACGTGATGGAGGGGACTGACGGACTGGTAACGAAGTCATGTCATCTCTGGCACACACATGCGCGCACATACACATACACACACCCACCCACACACCACACACACACAAAGCGAGACAGACAGACAGACACTCAGCCCGGCGGTTAAAAAAACAGTAAGTGAGTTTGGAATGAGATAAGATGAAGTGGTCACAGGCTGAAGCACACTGCTAATCATCTGGGAAACTCACAGGGCTCTGGGAAATAGCTTCCACTTGGAGAATGTGGGTGTTCTTGGGTTGGGACCTGCAGAATGTCACCAAGAGGCCAGGGCCTAGACAGGACAGCACTGTGTGAATGGGTGAGCTAACTAACAGTCATGTAGCTTGGAAAGAAATACATGCACTTCCTCCTCTGGTGAAAGATAAAGGCAAACATGTTATGTAGTCAGAGAGGGGAGCATGTGTGATAATTCAACAGCTGCTTTTAGGCATACAATGTGAATACAGATAACATGACCAATGTTTGTATGGAGTTTACAGATTGAACAGTCAAATGTTAGGGCACTGGTCATTAAATAAATGTTATATTATTACTAAGCTTCCCTAAAGAAGTAAAACAAATATCTCAGCTATTACCACCATCTTTCTGACTCAGATCAACCATTCATTCATTCATTCATTCTGCCAGCTCAATGATTTCAAATGTAAACATCTGTCATTATCATGCATGCCCTTAAAAAAAGCTATACGTCTCCAGTGAAAGAGCGCATTGTGGTTCAACCAAACACTGCCTACTCGCCGGGTGGAAAAAAGGAAAGGGGAAAGTGGACGTGTGGAAAGACTTGAGTGCTCCGGACTGAATCCGAGTCCTTAGACCTCACTGCCCGCGAGACGCTCCTGGTCTCCCGCCCTGTCTGTGACTGACGGTGAGCCGGACCAAAGAGGGATCACGAGGTGCAAGAGGCGGGGTTTATGCAAATGATGCGCGGTGATGTGGAAGGGATGCTCTCGGCTTCAGCGAACGGAGCAGCACTTGCGCTTGAATGAGATAGAAAGAGAACGTGGACACAGAACTGTGGTCTTTCGTTGATAAAACCATCGCAACATGGCTTCAAAGTGTCCCAAGTGTGACAAGACAGTGTATTTTGGTAAGTAACTTGATTTCCTGACTCTTATCTAACCTTATTTTCTTGTGCACATGGTTAGCTGAGATTTATTAGCGGAATAACACCCTTGGGAAATTATGCGAAGAGTCAGTGCAACCTGCTATAGCTAGGTTAGCGCGTTTTAGCCAGATAAAGCTGTGTTTTATACAAATAATAATGTAGAAAATATCGATACCCAAAATCACAACATTTGTGGGCACAAATTGGTACAATTTGCCATTGTTTACAAAAGCTAGCTACAAAGTGTCTGAGGACCAACATTTATAAGCAGTAGTAAGTCTGCAGTATAGCTGTTGCTTTTAATAGCTAATTTAATAGCTGAGTTAAATTACTTTGGATTTGTAAATTAACTCAATTAGATTATTTTTCTAAACCCTTATGGTGCCATAGTATTCAGCCTGTCACGGTCCTGACATTCTTAAAATAAGAGTAACCCATTTTTAGAACAACCGTTTTAATGGACCAATATGTTGCAGTTTATTTACGTTAGTCTCAATAGGGGATAAGACTAGTGCCTGAAAAACATCCATTCAATCTTACATCCATTCAACGTCCTTGTCAATATGTGGGACATTTGCCGTGTGTGTGTTTGTGTGTATGTATGTATGTATGTATGTATGTATGTATGTATGTATGTATGTATGTATTCAAATGATTTAAAATGTCAAAAATATTGGATTAATCTCTGACACTGAACTATGACATAGCCTAGTAAATGTGTTGTGCTTGGGATATACACCTATGCAGTTGTCTTTGGAGGTTGCTGCACAGTCAGTCCTTGCTTACTCGGTCAGTGCCAAATGTTCAATATGAAGGGAGGTAGTGCAGCTATATGTTCTAGTCAAACTGTGTCAGTTCCAAACCTGCTGTTCCATCTCAACCATATGCCCAGATCACAAACACAGATACCAAACATCACTTGGGCAGTGTAGAGCTTTGATTTATAAACACACACGGACACACACACGCGTCATATATAAGTCGATGTCATGATAAAATCAGTCACCTGATTGCTGTGTGTACTGTATGTGTGTCTGTGTGTGCATGTGTGTCCGTGTGTGTTGTTTTGCTGTCAGCATGGAACAAACAGTTATTCCTGGCTAGTTCTCATCCTGTCTCGAACTAACTACATCACACACACACACATCACCACCTAACAGAGCGCGTGAAGCTTCCATGGGGTCCAAATCAATTAAGGGAGTGGAAGCGTCTGTTATATTGTAACAGCAAAATAGGCTGTGCACACCACAGCTGCTGCTCATCCTATGGGCCTATGCCAGAGTGCCTCAAGTCAGGCAATTGGAAGCATACAGCAGGCAAATACGATTTCAGATGAGCACCAAATACCATTATATGACATACTGTATAACACTGCTTAGCCGTTCGTTGGTGAGTCATGTCATTGGCCCTAATTTATTTATTTTTATGTAACACAGAGGGAGGTAACACAGACACGTGCGCACAGAGGGAGGAAACAAGTCATGTTTTACTGAGACTGCGACTGCGTGTGGTGGAGTGAAGTGTTCACATCACAGTTGGGTGGAGTGCTGCCTGGGGCACCATGTTGGGGTTGATGCTGAATGGGGCTCCATGTTGGGGTTGATGCTGAATGGGGCTCCATGTTGGGGTTGATGCTGAATGGGGCTCCATGTTGGGGTTGATGCTGTATGGGGCACCATGTTGGGGTTGATGCTGAATGGGGCTCCATGTTGGGGTTGATGCTGAATGGGGCTCCATGTTGGGGTTGATGCTGTATGGGGCAGCATGTTGGGGTTGATGCTGAATGGGGCTCCATGTTGGGGTTGATGCTGTATGGGGCTCCATGTTGGGGTTGATGCTGAATGGGGCTCCATGTTGGGGTTGATGCTGAATGGGGCTCCATGTTGGGGTTGATGCTGTATGGGGTTGATGCTGTATGGGGCACCATGTTGGGGTTGATGCTGTATGGGGCACCATGTTGGGGTTGATGCTGAATGGGGCACCATGTTGGCGTTGATGCTGAATGGGGCACCATGTTGGCGTTGATGCTGAATGGTGCACCATGTTGGGGTTGATGCTGTATGGGGCACCATGTTTATCTGTAGTGCTGTATGGGGCACCATGTTGGGGTTGATGCTGAATGGGGCACCATGTTGGGGTTGATGCTGAATGGGGCACCATGTTGGGGTTGATGCTGAATGGGGCACCATGTTGGGGTTGATGCTGTATGGGGCACCATGTTGGGGTTGATGCTGTATGGGGCACCATGTTGGGGTTGATGCTGAATGGGGCACCATGTTGGGGTTGATGCTGTATGGTGCACCATGTTGGGGTTGATGCTGTATGGGGCACCATGTTTATCTGTAGTGCTGTATGGGGCACCATGTTGGGGTTGATGCTGAATGGGGCACCATGTTGGGGTTGATGCTGTATGGGGCACCATGTTGGGGTTGATGCTGTATGGGGCACCATGTTGGGGTTGATGCTGTATGGGGCACCATGTTGGGGTTGATGCTGTATGGGGCACCATGTTGGGGTTGATGCTGTATGGGGCACCATGTTGGGGTTGATGCTGTATGGGGCACCATGTTGGGGTTGATGCTGTGTGGGGCACCATGTTGGGGTTGATGCTGTGTGGGGCACCATTTTGGGGTTGATACTGTATGGGGTTGATACTGTATGGGGTTGATGCTGTATGGGGTTGATGCTGTATGGGGTTGATGCTGTATGGGGTTGATGCTGTATGGGGTTGATGCTGTATGGGGTTGATAATGTATGGGGTTGATAATGTATGGGGTTGATGCTGTATGGGGTTGATGCTGTATGGGGCACCATGTTGGGGTTGATGCTGTATGGGGTTGATGCTGTATGGGGTTGATGTGGTGTCTGTAACTGACAACAGTCCGTGACTAGCCTAGATCAAAATCAATCAATCAAATGTATTTTATAAAGCTCTTTATTACATCGGCAGTTGTCACAAAGTTCTATAAAGAAACCCAGCCTAAAACCACAAAGAGCAAGCAATGCAGAAGCGCAGTGGCTAGGAAAAACTCCCTAGAAGGCAGGAAACTAGGAAGAAACCTAGAGAGGAACCAGGCTCTGAGCTTTGGCCAGTCCTCTTCTGGCGGTACTGGGTTTCAGGGAGTTCAAACGTTCGTAGATGACCAGCAAGGCCAGATAATACCCATGATGGCTATAGAGCAGGGGTCTCTGACTTTTCTAGCATGAGAGCTACTTTTAAAAAATAAAACAAAAGTGCAAGCTACAACTTTCAAATAGGCTCGTTCTTCTCTTGTCACCTGCAACTCTTCCACGGGTCCTTAGTGTACTAGAGAAAGTAGTACCCAATGCTTTCTGTCAATATACCTGGTAAAATACTGGTTAATAAATAATTCTAAGGGGAGGCTATAAAATCTGTGATGTTTTCTCTGTTGTATCTTTCCTGGTTTACATTTTTGTTTGTAACCATGTCACCTCCACATCCAGCTTCTTCACCTGCGTGATCGTTTGGGGGAGGGGGGAGCTGAAGAGTATTTATTTCTTTAATAAAGCTGTTTTGTGGGGAAAAACTCATTCTGATTGGCTCCCCAGTGGTTGGACTTGGCTCCCAAGTCAAAGTCAAAGTCAGAGGTGCGGAGGGGCTGCCTTAATCGACATCCACGTCTTCGGCGCCCGGGGAACAGTGGGTTAACTGCCTTGTTCAGGGGCAGAACGACAGATTTGTACCTTGTCAGCTCAGGGATTCGAACTTGCAACCCTCCGGTTACAAGTCCAACACTCTAACCACTAGGCTACCTGCCGCCCAAGTGTGTGGGTCTGTGCCCTCCCAGGCCCACCCATGGCTGCGTCCCTGCCCAGTCATGTGAAATCCATAGATTAGGGCATAATGAATTTATTTAATTTGGCTAATTTCCTTCTATGAACTGTAACTCAGTAAAATCTTTGAAAATGTTGCATGCTGCATTTATATTTTTCTACAGTATAGTTTAGTAACACTTTTACTGTGAATATCCTAGTTGATTATAAGGCTAGACATGAGAGAACAGTCAGTGAAGAGACCTGTGTGGGCTTTCTGCATTATAAGTGAGTATTGGAGAGTGAGTGAGTAACTAAGTATAATAACAGTTTTGGTGCAGGAAGTGATGAGTTCTGGTCTGGGTGAGGTCTGATACTGTTCTTGGCTATGCTGCCCTCTGCTTAGTTGGAACTTGGAACATCAGAGTGATGTCACTCAGGAGTTCTAGAATGCTACTCTAAAGTGAAGGAGCTGGGCTTGCTACCTTACTACAATATCACCTACACAACTCTCTTTAACCACCTGACCTAACTCCCTTCAGCTGGGTGAAAGTGTTGCTACTGGATGTGCTGCATGGATTCAAGCAGCATGGTGGTTGACATGTGCCTTTAAGATCAAGCCCGCTATGCAGCTTGCCCCCTACTATGGAGAATGGCTATGCCAAAGCAAAAGATAATGCATCTTAAAATAATTGTAGAATTTGATGTATAAATTGCTTGAGCTATGTTTGCCAGTATGGTTTGCCTTTGCCATCTTTAGAGAAGGAACCTCCCTGTCTGCACCCAACATAGTCCTCCAGCAGCTAGCAATGCCCAATATTGGAACAGTGGGTGTTTTATCCCTACCTCTCTGTATGGAGTCTGTCATTTGAAACCCTTTTATGGTGCCACTGTCTGGAATGGCTTTGTCTTCTAAAGGTAATGTTTTATTATTTTCCATTTCCTCTTTATTGGGCTGCTTTTAGCAGATGGTGATATTTAGTCTCCTTTAACTTAAGGCAAATGTTGACTGTATTAGAGGTGTTTCAAGCCATTGCAATCATCTTATTTCTTGTTTTATTTTCCGTGTTAAATCTCTATTTAGCCTGTCTTTACTTATTCATAGCTTTCTATTCCATGTAGAGAATCTGGACCAGATCAATAATATAAAGTAGGGGATGTTTATCCTATATTCAAGATTATCATGGATTTATGCAGATTTCATGAAATCCAAAAATAAAACCTTAGCCTAAGTGTTGGCAGAGAAAGAATGCAGAATGTCCCCTTAAGTTGTTGACATGTGCTCTTAACTCCCAGAGTGCATGGCTGCACATTTGTTAGATGAAAGTTCTAGTGTTCCAAGTTTCAACTGCTGCAGCTTCACAGATGTGAAACTGTATTGGAAATGAAATGCACATGGACTATTGATTGACATATGACCAGGACAGATACCCAGAGGGGGGGGGTGGCATTGCCCAGTAAACCAAACTTGAACCTGAATAAGCCTAAGGGGACCAATATAATGGGAGGCAGCATCTCCTGTGCACAGCATGGTAACTAGGTAAGTGAACAAACTAGGAAGAGAATGAGGTTGTGCTGCTATGATACTCTTCTATGTTGAATCCTCTCTCTCTTTCTTTATCCCTCTTTTTATCCTACTTTATCTTTCTAGCCCCAGGCCTTGAATTCCTCTCCTGAATTGAAGTGAGTGAGGGGGGGGCATGGCTTTGTCTTTATTTAAAGCGAGACACACAAGGCTCTTTCTGTCTTTGTCTGTATAATAGCTATACTTGTGTTCTTTCTGGGTTCTAGAATTCTTTAGTTCTCCTCTTAGACAGGCTCTGTGAGTGCAGAATAGAAGAACACCCTATTTTCCACACAGTACACTAAACACACACACACACAGCAGGGTTTTCATTAGCTGGTAATAAGGCTGGGCAATATGGCCAAAACATATCAAAATATTTTTGACTGTATTTAAAAAAAAATTAATTGGGGGGATAATAAAAGTTCTAAATATTATTTTTGAGTAGTTCATGACCCTAGGGTGGCAACACATATATTCTAAGTTATTTTAATGGGTCTTTCTCCGTTCTGATTGTTTTATACGGTTCAATCCAACCCATTCCACAAAAAAAACATTCTGCGTTTTCAACCATTTTCTGCATTTCTTGCAATTTTATTATAATTTCCACACTGCAACACAGGTCTGCATGATATGGGCAAAACATCTATGCCTAGTTAATTGGTGAACTGTTTTAGCTAGCTACGTTTGCTCTCTCACTCTTGTACATTTAGCAAGCTAGCTAGCCAACTAACTAGTGATTAGCATTAGCGGCTAACACAGTTTATTTTAGCAACAACTTGCTAAGAAAAGACAAACTAGCAGACAGTAGTTTGCAGACCGTAAGCTACACAAACTAAAAGTGTAATTATAGAACGCTTGTGGAAAGCAGCAAATCACCAACATCTTGTTGCATCTATCTGACCATGCAAGAAAGTGCTTGTAACTCCGTGGTCGAGGAACTGCTCTCCTTGAGTGACAGGGAGCAGGGCTTGGTGTAGTTAGTGGTATGCAGCAGGATGAGCGGGAGAAAGATGACTCAAGTAGCAAACTGAGTAAACTATAAAAACTGACATAGTAGGTTATAGTTGTAAGGACAGACGCTGGAGATGTGAAGCAAGTACAGGAAGTGAATATTTAATGAAACACGGACAAGAACAGAATACGGACAGCGTCTGGACAGGGGAAAACAAAAACGACAATAATGCTGACACAGGGATCTAACCGAGGAACAGACAGATATAGAGAGGCAATCAACAAACGTGAAGGTGAGTCCAATGAGCGCAGATGCACGTAATGATGGTGACAGGTGTGCGTAATGAAGGGCCGCCTGGCTCCCTCGAGCGCCAGAGAGAAGGAGCGGGAGCAGGCGTGACAATAGTAGGAAAGGAAATACGCAAACCGGTCCGTGCATCAATACTGGTATATAGTCAAATACAGTATACCACCCAGCCCTAGCCTGTAATAGCCGGCTTTCTTTCATTGTCCAGTAGCCAAAGGCACAGTCAGTCATATTAGTAACCCGTGCTAGTTGTTGCATCTTTAGATCTCCCCTCTTTCTAAATTTCTAATGGATATTTGTCGCCGTCACGTTAAACCTTTTGCATGTGCGGTGCGCTTTTGACAAGTGTTTTCCCGCTAATTCCATTATGGAATGAACATACCCGCATAGTAGAAAACAAATAGAATAGAATAAATAGAAGCCTGAACACTGATCCTGTGTAAACTCAAAATGGTTTCTTACATAAGAGATATGATCTTTAAATAGATTTGACATTAAGGTCTAATTTGGTTTTCATCTAGCTGCAGAAAATCATTAATAATTTACACCACCCAAACTGTTACTGTGAAATGGCTTTTTTTTATTTTACATTTTATGAAGGACGTCTTCCTGAGACTTCAATATTCAGCTGAACAGGGTGAACTAAAGCTCCTTTATTTAATGCACAGACTGCTCGCTCTGTGACTCTGTAAAGATGATATGAATTTCAAATAGCATTTGGTTTCACCACTAAACGACAACCAGACCACAGGTGTAAAGTACCCCACATAGAGTATAATAGGTTTCGTCTACAAAGTCTCCTCTGCCATGTGGTCTATGGATGTGTCCCAAATGGCACCCTTTGTTCCCTAAATAGTGCACTACTTTTCACCAGAGCCCTGGTCACAAATAGTGCACTTTAAGAATAGGGTGCCATTAGCAGTCACACAGCCCTGATTCCATTGTAACATGCCAGCCCAGTAGTTCTCTGGAAAATAGCCATGTTGGCCCATATGTAGACTCTCCTGTTCAGAACACAGTCCTGGCTGGTTAGTGGTTGCACATGAGTTAGGATTGAGGGTGAGAGGCTGGGGTGAGAGAGGGGGGAGAAAGAGCAAAGGTGAACGAGGCAAGGCAGAGTGTCTATTCAAAAAAAGTATGCTTTGCTTGAGGCTCCTTTCTCCTCTGTTCTTGACCAGTACAGACAAACAGACAGGAAGACAGTTATTTCACTGCTTCAATGCGCTCCAGGATGCAGCCTGGAGAGAACATTTACATCAGCAAGCCCAAGTCACGAGGTCACGAAATTCACTGAGGGACGTTGTGACAGAACGAGAGCGGTAGAGAGAGAGGGGGACAGAAGGGGAGAGAGAGGGGAAGAGAGAGAGAGAACCTGGCCTTGATTGAGGCGACAGGCAACCTCCAAAGCTAGGGGAAGTTAGGCTGTGTCCATCACACCTGCGGGACAGGTACAGGATGGCAACAACAACTGTCCGAGTTACACCAGAAACGCACAATCCCTCCATCAGTGCTCAGACTATCCGCATTAGGCTGAGTGAGGCTGGACTGAGGGCTTGTAGGCCTGTTGTCTGGTGAGGACCTGCCTTTCATCACCGGCAACAATGTTGTCTATGAGCACAAACCCACCGTCGCTGGACAAGACAGGACTGGCAAAAAGTGCTCTTCACTGACGAGTCGCAGTTTTGTCTCACCAGGGGTGATGGTCGGATTCGCGTTTATCTTTGAAGGAATGAGCGTTACACCGAGGCCTGTACTCTGGAGAGGGATTGATTAGGAAGTGGAGGGTCCGTCACGGTCTGGGGCGATGTGTCACAGCATCATCGGACTGAGCTTGTTGTCATTGCAGGCAATCTCAACGCTGTGCGTTACAGGGAAAACATCCTCCTCCCTCATGTGGTACCCTTCCTGCAGGCTCATCCTGACATGACCCTCCAGCATGACAATGCCACCAGCCATTCTATTGTTCTGTGCGTGATTTCCTGCAAGACAGAAATGTCAGTGTTCTGCCATGGCCAGCAAAGAGCCCGGATCTCAATTCCTATGAGCACGTCTGGGACCTGTTGGATCGGAGGGTGAGGGCTAGGCCCATTCCCCCCAGAAATGTCCGGGAACTTGCAGGTGCCTTGTTGGAAGAGTGGGGTAACATCTCACAGCAAAAACTGGCAAATCTGATGCAGTCCATGAGGAGGAGATGCACTGCAGTACTTAATGCAGCTGGTGGCCACACCAGATGCTGACTGTTACTTTTGATTTTGACCCCCCCCCTTTGTTCAGGGACACATTATTCAATTTCTGTTAGTCACATGTCTGTGGAACTTGTTCAGTTTATGTCGCAGTTGTTGAATATTGTTATGTTCATACAAATATTTACACATGTTAAGTTTTCAGAAAATATACGAAGTTGACAGTGAGAGGACGTTTTTTTCTCGTTTTTTTTGACTAAGTTTATTTTGCACTTGTGTTGCATCGGCCAGCCTTAGGGAAGAGGTGCTGGTCCTGACCCAAACACACACCCTACAGAGGGAAACGTCTACTGCTGAATCACAAATCAACCCCCTACTCTTGAGCCACTTCTGTAGATCTGAGAGGATTAGATGGGTGTATATACGACCTTTCCACCCAGCCCATCAGAAGGCATAAAATAAAGATAAAGCTTTAAGCTACAGTATTACCATAATGCCTATGGTCTTGGGGCTAATTAGAAATTCAAATTTTTGAGGGCCTCCCGTGTGGCTCAGCGGTCTAGGGCACTGCGTCGCAGTGCTAGCTGCATCACTACAGATCTTGGCCGGCCGGATTGTCCTTGTCCCATCGCGCTGTAGCGACTCCTGTGGCAAGGCCAGATGAATGGTGTTTCCTCCGACACATTGGTGCAGCTGGCTTCCGGGTTAAGCGGGCGTTGTGTCAAGAAACAGTGTGGCTTGGCGGGGTCGTGTTTCGGAGGACGCACAGCTCTCGACCTTCGCCTCTCCCGAATCCGTATGGGAGTTACAGTCTTGTCCCATCGCTGCAACTACAAATTGGATATTAGAATGAAAAGATTCTGATTGTAATGAGCTGGATGCTGGAAATCAGTTGAAATGTAATGTTCAGTGAGGGAAAAAAGTATTTGATCCCCTGCTGATTTTGTATGTTTGCCCACTGACAAAGAAATAATCAGTCTATAATTTTTATGGTAAGTTTATTTGAACAGTGAGAGACAGAATAACAACCAAAAAATCCAGAAAAACGCATATGAAAAATGTTATAAATTGATTTGCATTTTAATGAGGGAAATAAGTATTTGACCCCTCTGCAAAACATGACTTAGTACTTGGTGGCAAAACCCTTGTTGGCAGTCACAGAGGTCAGACGTTTCTTGTAGTTGGCCACCAGGTTTGCAGTTGTCCTCTGCAGTTGTCCTCTGAATCATTCAGATGTTCATTGGCAAACTTCAGACAGGCATGTATATGTGCTTTCTTGAGCAGGGGGACCTTGCGGGCGCTGCAGGATTTCAATCCTTCACGGCATAGTGTGTTACCAATTGTTTTCTTGGTGACTATGGTCCCAGCTGCCTTGAGATCATTGACAAGATCCTCCCGTGTAGTTCTGGGCTGATTGATCAGTTCTGGGCTGATGATCATTGCAACTCCACGAGGTGAGATCTTGCATGGAGCCCCAGGCCGAGGGAGATTGACAGTTCTTTTGTGTTTCTTCCATTTGCGAATAATCGCACCAACTGTTGTCACTTTCTCACGAAGCTGCTTGGCGATGGTCTTGTAGCCCATTCCAGCCTTGTGTAGGTCTACAATCTTGTCCCTGACATCCTTGGAGAGCTCTTTGGTCTTGGCCATGGTGGAGAGTTTGGAATCTGATTGATTGATTGCTTCTGTGGACAGGTGTCTTTTATACAGGTAACAAGCTGAGATTAGGAGCACTCTCTTTAAGAGTGTGCTCCTAACCTCAGCTCGTTACCTGTATAAAAGACACCTGGGAGCCAGAAATCTTTCTGATTGAGAGGGGGTCAAATACTTATTTCCCTCATTAAAATGCTATTCAATTTATAAAAATGTTCACATGCGTTTTCTGGATTTTTTGGTTGTTATTCTGTCTCTCACTGTTCAAATAAACCTACCATTAAAATTATAGACTGATCATTTCTTTGTCAGTGGGCAAACGTACAAAATCAGCAGGGGATCAAATCCTTTTTTCCCTCACTGTATGTAGCCTACACAGTTTGAGAGTGAGTTTGACCCTAGTGTTCAATTGGATGTAACTGGTACCTCATTAAATCAAACCACGTTCAATGCCAGGGTCAGGTAAAGAATGTCAGATTTAGGTTACAATGCCAACCTTTGCCATGGGACCGTGTTAATGTTGAATAGCCATTGTCTTAAACACAGAAAAGGTCATTTGGCCTCAAAAGTGTATTTATTTTTACTACCAGTCAGGCATTGTAATTTAAAGGGCAGAATGGAGAGAGGACGCAGAAGGGAACACGGGCTGAATGTTGTTCCTTCCTGTCTGCTGCTGGAGAGGAGAGGATACTCTGTTTTCCCCCTGCACCTGGTCACCAACCCTATAGGCCCCCCAGTCCTCAGGAGTCAGGTGCATGGTGGGTACTGGGACATGCTCAGGGGTGGCAGGTAGCCTAGTGGTTAGAGCGTTTGACTTGTAACCGAAAAGTTGCAAGGTCGAATCCCCTAGCTGACAAGGTAAAAAATCTGTCGTTCTGCCCCTGAACAAGGCAGTTAACCCACTGTTCCTAGGCCGTCATTGAAAATAAGAATTTGTTCTTAACTGACTTGCCTAGTTAATTAAAGGTACAATAAAACATCTATTAATAGGGCTGGAATAGTACAGTTATCAGAGGAGGGCTGGAGTAGTACAGTCCTCAGAGGAGGGCTGGAGTAGTACAGTCATCAGAGGAGGGCTGGAGTAGTACAGTCATCAGAGGAGAGCTGGAATAGTACAGTCATCAGAGGAGGGCTGGAGTAGTACAGTCATCAGAGGAGGGCTGGAGTAGTACAGTCCTCAGAGGAGGGCTGGAGTAGTACAGTCATCAGAGGAGGGCTGGAATAGTACAGTCATCAGAGGAGGGCTGGAATAGTACAGTCATCAGAGGAGGGCTGGAGTAGTACAGTCCTCAGAGGAGGGCTGGAGTAGTACAGTCATCAGAGGAGGGCTGGAGTAGTACAGTCATCAGAGGAGGGCTGGAATAGTACAGTCATCAGAGGAGGGCTGGAGTAGTACAGTCATCAGAGGAGGGCTGGAGTAGTACAGTCATCAGAGGAGGGCTGGAGTAGTACAGTCCTCAGAGGAGGGCTGGAGTAGTACAGTCATCAGAGGAGGGCTGGAGTAGTACAGTTATCAGAGGAGGGCTGGAATAGTACAGTCCTCAGAGGAGGGCTGGAGTAGTACAGTTATCAGAGGAGGGCTGCAATAGTGCAAAGGAGAGCACTACACTACAAACGCCTGTATGGACTCAGCTGGAGAGGTTTGAGGAGATAAGTAGGGAGGGAAGGGGGGTGAGAGGGATGGAGGGAAGAGGGTGCTGGGACATGAAGGGAAAGGGGGGTTACAGTATGGAGGGGCTGAAGAACATATGCGTCCACATTAATGATGGCTGATGTAGAAGTCCAACCAACTGTAATTTGGAAATATTTAGCCTACAGTACACTTGTACACATGTAAATAGCATCGTAATGTTCATTCAACGAAAAATACAATTTATATTCTGTATTCAGCATTGGGGTCAATTCCATTTCAATTGTTTTGAGGAAAATTTGAAATGAAATTGGAATTTCAGTTTACTTCACGAATAGCGGGGACTGCAGTGCCCCACTTCTCATACTCTGAGACTGGTGTTAGCTACCAGCTAGATCTGGTGTAGTGCCTCACTTCTCATACTCTGAGACTGGTGTTAGCTACCAGCTAGATCTGGTGTAGTGCCTCACTTCTCATACTCTGAGACTGGTGTTAGCTACCAGCTAGATCTGGTGTAGTGCCTCACTTCTCATACTCTGAGACTGGTGTTAGCTACCAGCTAGATCTGGTGTAGTGCCTCACTTCTCATACTCTGAGACTGGTGTTAGCTACCAGCTAGATCTGGTGCAGTGCCCCACTTCTCATACTCTGAGACTGGTGTTAGCTACCAGCTAGATCTGGTGCAGTGCCCCACTTCTCATACTCTGAGACTGGTGTTTTACTGCCAAATAAACATAATAAATAAATAACTGAATTTAAATGAATAGAGTCCCTTGTTGTAACCTATTAATTCAATGTTTGTCACAAGAAGAATGTTCTTCATCCAGGGCTTGTAGTGTTTTAAATAGACCTTCTCCAGATGCTGGTGGGATAGAATGTAGCCTAGCCTAAGATGGAGTGATGGATGAAATCCATAATGAAAGGGGAAGTGGAAACGGGATCATTAGTCAGTTGCACAACCCCTCTGAATCAGAGAGGTGCGGGAGGCTGCCTTAATTGACATCCATGTAATTTCATATCCTCAGCAGTGTTTACCTTGTTAACTAGCATTTCCTGAGGATTTCCCTCTGAGCTCCGGTGTGTTTGTTTACACTAGTGTGTTCACTCATTACCATAGCGAGGCAGGGGTGATGGTGGTGACCTTTCATTAGCAGGTCAACATGGAGCCTTGTAAAAATGTAGGTGTGTGTTAGGGATGGACACGGTTATCTGGGTATCCTAACGGACGTTCGTATTCGGTTTCTTGAGTGTGTTCATATTTAGAAAATACATATAAATCGTCCTATTTTGACAATGAAAAAGCTTTGTTATAAATTAAATTAAATGTGACATTGTTAGGTTCAAGGATATACTATGATGCATTTGAAATACTTAATTTAATAAAACAAACTTTTGAATGTAGTTTTTAGAACCATGCGTTGAGCTCCTGCTGCACGTTTATCCATCTAGGCTGCCCTGACATCGGTATGCTATTTGCCCTACTTTAACTAGCAATGACTGGGGGGCACCTAACAGAGTTTCCACAAGACTTGACACAGATCAATGCAAAAGACCAGAAAACCTTTTTGTAACAGAATCAGTTCTATCATGGTGAAAATCGCTGTTGGTTTTAGAGAAAGACTACAGGGAAAAGCAGCCTGTTGGTTTTAGAGAAAGACTACAGAGAAAAGCAGCCTGTTGGTTTTAGAGAAAGACTACAGATAAAAGCAGCCTGTTGGTTTTAGAGAAAGACTACAGGGAAAAGCAGCCTGTTGGTTTTAGAAAAAGACTACAGAGAAAAGCAGCCTGTTGGTTTTAGAGAAAGACTACAGAGAAAAGCAGCCTGTTGGTTTTAGAGAAAGACTACAGAGAAAAGCAGCCTGTTGGTTTTAGAGAAAGACTACAGGGAAAAGCAGCCTGTTGGTTTTAGAAAAAGACTACAGAGAAAAGCAGCCTGTTGGTTTTAGAGAAAGACTACAGAGAAAAGCAGCCTGTTGGTTTTAGAGAAAGACTACAGAGAAAAGCAGCCTGTTGGTTTTAGAGAAAGACTACAGAGAAAAGCAGCCTGTTGGTTTTAGAGAGACTACAGAGAAAAGCAGCCTATCCGCTGCCATGTGCATTTGCGTCATTCTGATTGGTCAAGAGATTGAAGAGATGTTTATTTAAATGTTGTATTATCCGGATATCTGAACAAATTGTATGATATTATTCAAATAGTAAAATAATGTTCAAATGTCCATTCCTAGTGTGTGTGTGTGTGTGTGTGTGTGTTTGGCATCGTATAGGGGAAGTGGTTGTTTGGAGGACAGCCAGGGGATAGACAGCTGGGCATCTTCCTCTTCTACTAACACACACACACTCATAACCCAGACAGCCCTCTCACAACCTCTCTCCTCTAACAATAACAGCAACCCTCTAAACTGAAGAGCTGGTCTCTTTATCGCCTATCCCTTAGACAATGACTGAGGACTGGCAGGCTGACTGGTATAGCCTTCCGTCCCGTCTCACTCATACATCTGTTAGCTGGCCTGTTTATCATCTAGCTAACCTATTCCTCAGACAATGATAGAGTGTTAGCTGGCATAGCCTTGTGTCCCATCCTACTTATAGGCCTACATTGTCTGTAATCACTCCCATTTGATAAGAAATCATTGATCTAGGCTAATCTGTGATTTGGTTAGATTACACTGGAGCTGTGTTCTACTGTCACTGTGCTGTTCTGTTTGTGGGAGGTCCAACAACTCTAGCCGTTATCCTCCACCGCTCTTAGGTCATTATTTTGTTAAGTTGACAGTGAGAATTGATGACAATGACACTGATTGGAGAGAAAACATAAACTGCCCAATGGTGAGTTTCTGACTAACAGAGGGGGGTCTGAAACAATCCTTCTAAAATAATCATCTGAGGAGGAGGGAGAAAGGGAATGAGGGAGGTGTAGGAAGCGGGGTCTGGCCTAACTTCCGGCTGTTTGTGCCCTGCCATTGTAAGAGAAGGTGTTTCCTGTAGGGAGCTTAGCTGGTCCTGCAGACCTCTGGACCATTGTCTGGAGGCGAGGGAGGGAGGAGGGAGAGAGGGCAGGAGGGGGAAGGGAGAGAGGGCAGGAGGGGGAGGGAGAGAGGGCAGGAGGGGGAGAGAGAGAGGGCAGGAGGGGGAAGGGAGAGAGGGCAGGAGGGGGAGGGAGAGAGGGCAGGAGGGGGAGGGAGAGAGGGCAGGAGGGGGGAGGAGAGAGGGCAGGAGGGGGAAGGGAGAGAGGGCAAGAGGGGGAGGGCAGGAGGGGGAAGGGAGAGAGGGCAGGAGGGGGAGGGCAGGAGGGGAAGGGAGAGAGGGCAGGAGGGGGAGGAGAGAGAGGGCAGGAGGGGGAGGGGAGGGGGAGGGAGAGCGGGCAGGAGGGGGAAGGGAGAGAGGGCAGGAGGGGGAGAGAGAGAGGACGGAGGGAGAGAGGGCAGGAGGGGGAGGGAGAGAGAGGGCAGGACGGGGAAGGGAGAGAGGGCAGGAGGGGGAGGGAGAGAGGGCAGGAGGGGGGAGGGAGAGCGGGCAGGAGGGGGAAGGGAGAGCGGGCAGGAGGGGGGAGGGAGAGAGGGCAGGAGGGGGAAGGGAGAGAGGGCAGGAGGGGGGAGAGAGAGAGTCTGTCTGGTAAAGTGTCAGGGAGGGGATGGAAACGGGGTTGGGGAGAGGGATATAAAGGGATTTGGGTTAGCTGCTGTTGAGACCTTGCTGTTCAGCCATAACCTGCCTGATGACCTCACAGCAGCATTGTATTTGGTGCACTTCAAGCATGCTCAGGATCATAATACCACCTTCTCTAATTGCCTAATAGACTACCAAATAGGAATCAGTGGAACACACAGAAAATCATTATACTAACTACAGTGTAAAGCACTAAGGAGCTCCATTCTCCCTCTAGTGTCATCTACTGTAGAGTGACAGTTACAATGGGTTATACAGAGGTGGATATAAAGACCTTAAGAAGACTACAGTTACAATGGGTTATACAGAGGTTAAGAAGACAGTTTACAATGGGTTATACAGAGGTGTATATAAAGACCTTAAGAAGACAGAGAAAAGGATGTGAAGTTGTTGATTTCAATGAAAGGAGGAAATGCTGCTTCATTCAAATGTTTTCTCTAATAATCTTCTTCCCCCGCCCTTTCCCTATCTCTCTCTGTTTCTCCTCTCTCACTCTCTCCGCTCTCGCTCTCGCTCTCTCGCTCTCTCTCTCGCTCTCTCGCTCTCTCTCTCGCTCTCTCTCCTTTCTTTCTCTCTCCCTATCTCTCTTTGTTTCTTCTCTCTCTCTCTGTTTCCCTCTCTCTCTCTCTCTCTCTCTCTCTCTCTCTCTCTCTCTCTCTCTCTCTCTCTCTCTCTCTCTCTCTCCTCTCTTGCTCTCTCTCTCTCTCTCTCTCTCCTCTTGCTCTCTCTCTCTCTCCTCTCTCGCTCTCTCTCCTTTCTTTCTCTCTCCCTATCTCTCTTTGTTTCTTCTCTCTCTCTCTCTGTTTCCCCTCTCTCCTTCCTTTCTCTCTCTAGCGGAGAAGGTGTCATCACTGGGGAAGGACTGGCATAAGTTTTGTCTGAAGTGTGGCCGCTGTAACAAAACCCTGAACGCAGGAGGACATGCTGAGGTGAGTGATGAACAATGACATCAACTTCTGTAGGTTCACACACATAGGATCAGTCTCTATACAGATGTAGAATCTTAATTTGAGCCAGTTTGTTACAGCAGGAAAATAATCTGGCAGCAACAGGAAATGTGAATTATGTGGATTATAATTCTTGAACATTATTGTAGGGGTTGATACATATTTCGTAATGGAAAATCAAGTCTGCAGTTTCAAAGTGGAAATTAGAAACTTTAAGATGCAACATCTGTAGATCCACCTGGATTAGCTTACTGGTAAAACCCCATGTTTGTATTTAACTAGGCAAGTCAGTTAAGAACAAATTCTTATTTACAATGACGGACGACACCAGCCAAACCCGGATGACGCTGGGCCAATTGTGCGCAGCCCTATGGGGCTCCCAATCATGGATTCAAACCAGGGTGTCTGTAGTGACACCTCTAGCACTGAGATGCAGTGCCTTAGACCGCTGCGCCACTCGGAAGCCCCCCAATGCAGGCCTCAGTTTTGTATTGACTATTTGACACACACTCACACTCACACTCACACTCTCTCTCACACTCACACACACACACACACATCCAGATGGATCAGCAGCTCTCAGAATATCACTGAAACATTACCATCACTGTACTATAGGCCAACAGTTTAGCCTACAGCTGTACACTGTAGATGTGCGGCCTGTCCTTGCTGAAGGTTAGCTGTTTGTCTAGTCACTTTAGGACCTAGCAAGCCAGCCCATAGAAATACCAGAAATAACATATTGTAAAACGGTTCTATTTTACTCCGTAAGACAGCCACTCTAGTTTCTATCTCCACCATGTCTGTGTATTATAGTGAATATACAGTATATCCCCTCCAGTCCTCTCTCATAACATGCTGTTACTGTACGTCACTGTGAAACTGCACTGCTTCCTGGATCAGATCAGGCTTTTTCATGACCTAGCAGCCAGCCATTCTATTTCCACCAAGTCTAAGTGTTATAGTGAACATCTCTTGTGTGAACGAACACATCTGGGACCAGGCTATAACCAACTCCAATACAGCACAAACACATCTGGGACCAGGCTATAACCAACTCCAATACAGCACAAACACATCTGGGACCAGGCTATAACCAACTCCAATACAGCACAAACACATCTGGGACCAGGCTATAACCAACTCCTGTACAGCACAAACACTGTGACCAGGCAAGTATCTGTGACCAGGCTAGTAGAAACTAAAACAGGAAACGCCCGTTCTCAGGTCTGTTCAACGCTGGTCCGAACAATCTGATTCCATGCTTCAAGATTGCTTCGAGCACGTGGACTGGGATATGTTCCGGATAGCATCTGACAACAACATTGATGTATACGCTGATTCGGTGAGCGAGTTTATTAGCAAATGCATTGGTGATGTTGTACCCATAGCAAATATCAAAACCTTCCCCAACCAGAAACCGTGGATTGATGGCAGCATTCGCCAAGAAACTGAAAGCGCGAACCACTGCTTTTAACCAGGTAAAGGCTACCGGAAACATGACTGAATACAAACAGTGCAGCTACTCCCTCCGCAAGGCAATCAAACAAGCTAAGCGTCAATATAGAGACAAAGTAGAGTCACAATTCAATGGCTCAGACACAAGAGGAATGTGGCAGGGTCTACAGTCAATCACGGACTACAAAAAGAAAACCAGCCCGTCGCGGACCATGACGTCCTGCTCCCAGACAAACTAAACAACTTCTTTGCTCGCTTTGAGGACAATACAGTGCCACCGACACGGCCCGCTACCAAAACCTGCGGGCTCACCTTCACCGCAGCCAATGTGAGAAAAACATTTAAATGTGTTAACCCTCGCAAGGCTGCCGGCCCAGATGGCATCCTGGCCGTGTCCTCAGAGCATGCGCAGACCAGCTGGCTGGTGTGTTTACGGACATATTCAATCAGTCCCTATCCCAGTCTGCTGTTCCCACATGCTTCAAGAGGGCCACCATTGTTCCTGTTCCCAAGAAAGCTAAGGTGACTGAGCTAAATGACTATCGCCCCGTAGCACTCACTTCCGTCATCATGAAGTGCTTTGAGAGATTAGTCAAGGATCATATCACCTCCATCCTGCCAGACACCCTGGACCCACTCCAATTTGCTTACCGTCCCAATAGGTCCACAGACGACGCAATCGCAATCACACTGCATACTGCCCTAACCCATCTGGACAAGAGGAATACTTATGTAAGAATGCTGTTCATCGACTACAGCTCAGCATTTAACACCATAGTTCCCTCCAAGCTCGTCATTAAGCTCGAGACCCTGGGTCTCGACTCCAGCCCTGTGCAACTGGGTCCTGGACTTCCTGACGGGCCGGTCCCAGGTGGTGAGGGTAGGAAACAACATCTCCACCCCGCTGATCCTCAACACTGGGGCCCCACAAGGGTGCGTTCTCAGTCCTCTCCTGTACTCCCTGTTTACCCATGACTGCGTGGCCAAGCACGCATCCAACTCAATCATCAAGTTTGCTGACGACACTACAGTGGTAGGCTTGATTACCAACAACGACGAGACGGCCTACAGAGAGGAGGTGAGGGCCCTCGGAGTGTGGTGTCAGGAAAATAACCTCTCACTAAATGTCAACAAAACAAAGGAGATGATCGTGGACTTCAGGAAACAGGAGAGGGAGCACCCCCCTATCCACATCGAGGGGTCAGTAGTGGAGAAGGTGGAAAGTTTTAAGTTCCTCGGCGTACACATCACGGACAAACTGAATTGGTCCACCCACACAGACAGCGTGGTGAAGAAGGCGCAACAGCGCCTCTTCAACCTCAGGAGGCTGAAGAAATGTGGCTTGTCACCAAAATCACTCACAAACTTTTACAGATGCACAATCGAGAGCATCCTGTCGGGCTGTATCACCGCCTGGTACGGCAACTGCTCCGCCCACAACCGTAAGGCTCTCCAGAGGGTAGTGAGGACTGCACAACGCATCACCGGGTTAAACTACCTGCCCTCCAGGACACCTACACCACCCGATGTCACAGAAAGGCCAAAAAGATCATCAAGGACAACAACCACCCGAGCCACTGCCTGTTCACCCCGCTATCATCCAGAAGGCGAGGTCAGTACAGGTGCATCAAAGCTGGGACCGAGAGACTGAAAAACAGCTTCTACCTCAAGGCCATCAGACTGTTAAACAGCCATCACTAACATTGAGTGGCTGCTGCCAACATACTGACTTAAATCTCTAGCCACTTTATACATAGGAATTGGATGTAACAAATGTATCACTAGCCACTTTAAACAATTTTGTATATAATGTTTACGTATCCGACATACTCATATCAAATGTATACACTGTACTCTAAACCATCTACTGTATCTTGCCTATGCCGCTCGGTCATCGACCCAAATCTCTAGCCACTTGAATAATTATAATTGGATGAAATAATGTATCACTAGCCACTTTAAACAATGCCATTTATATAATGTTTACATATCCTACATTACTCATCTCATATATGTGTGTGTGTATGTGTGTATATACTGTACTCCATACCATCTACTGCATCTTGCCTATGCCGGTCAGCCATCGCTCATCCATATATTTATATGTACATACTCGTATTCATTCCTTTACTCTTGTGTGTATAAGGTAGTTGTTGTGAATTTGTTAGATTACTTGTTAGATACTACTGCATGGTCGGAACTAGAAGCACAAGCATTTCGCTACACTCGCATTAACATCTGCTAACCATGTGTATGTGACAAATAAAATTTGATTTGATTTTATCTGTGACCAGGATAGCAGTGGATGCTGCCAGACCTGGCCTGGGTTGTTTAATCTCTCTATATGATTACATGTCCTCTAGTCCGTCCTTTCCTCTCCATGAACAGACAGCAGATTCCACACACACACAGTGATTACATGTTAAATGTCCTCTAGTCCGTCCTCTCCAAGGACAGCATGTCCCAAATCCGCCCTGTGGCCCTAGACTGCATTGGCATGGTGATAACCTGGCCGTGGTCTGAAAAGCCTGTACCCTATTGTCATGGAAACTGAAGAGCGGGTTCATAGATGGGGAGGAAAGATGAATTAGGACTGGACTGGATGTCTGCTCTCTGGTCTAGACCCTGATGGCTGGCTGACCTAGGCCACTCTGTTGTTACATCACCACTGTCTCCTCTTCTCTTCTGGACGATGGTCTGGTATCTGTCCCAGGGCCTGATCCCTCTGCTGCCTGGCTGCCTGTCCAGTCTGTTACATGACTGTTTGATTTGACCACTGACAACTATTACATCACCACCAATCCGTAATCCTCCAACCAGGATTTCTGGAAAAACCTGGGAATTTTGGGAAAGTTACCATAATTTTGCAACCCTTATCCTGGGTAATTTTCAGTAGGTTTCAAAACCATTCTCCTGAACAGGACCCGGTTGTGAGGCGTTTGGTTTGATCCCCACTTTTCATTCTACCATGTCTGTGTGTTGCATCTACACCGTATGTCCAAACGTTGTCGTTGTAACCAGGAGACAAGTACTGTTGATTTCACACTCTCTCTTTCTCAGGAGGCTGTGGTCCCCCCACACACACACACACAATCCAATAACCATTTTTTTTTAAATGCATGAGTCTGGCTAGAAAAGTGAAATTGCCAAGATATGGTTGTTAGTCTTGTGTTTTAGACTTGTTATTTACTCCCTGTCTGTCATTCTCACCTTCTTTATTCCCTCTACACAGCACGATGGGAAGCCCTTCTGCCACAAACCATGCTATGCTGCCCTCTTCGGACCAAAAGGTGCAGTACACTTGTACATCTGTCCAAAGCCCAGTGGTTAAAACTATCTGAAGATCTTCAAACTGACTTCCTGATAACCTCCAGTTTGATTGTACTGTTTAGAAACACACTGTTGTGTAGTAAGCAGATGGGCTGAACCACAGCCATATGTTATGATTCTTAAATGTTATATGAAATAATATGTATCTTGTGGATATATATATATATATATATATATATATATATATATATATATATAAATATATATATATATATAATCTATTCACAAGATACATATTATTTCATATAATATTTAATAATCATAACACACATATATATATATATATATATATATATATGTGTGTTATGATTGTTAAATGTTATATGAAATAATATGTATCTTGTGGATATATATATATGCTATGATTGTTAAATGTTATATGAAATAATATGTATCTTGTGGATATATATATATGTTATGATTGTTAAATGTTATATTAAATATTATGCATCTTGTGGATATATATATGGCTCTGGGCTGAACCTGACCTATGACCTCTGTAGGTGTAAACATCGGTGGGGCAGGTTCCTATGTGTATGAAGCCCCCCTCAACAATAGCCCGACCCCTACTGACGTGGACGCCCCCTCCAAACCTGCTGAGGAGAAGGCGGCGTTGGCACCCAGGGCTCCTGTCAAAGGTACATGCTATGTTTAGTTTATTAGTTTATAATGACGTGGACAGTCCCTTTTGATAAAAAGAGCAGCTTTAGCCTCTACGGATAATTTCCAGCTGTAGTCCCTGGCCAGTTGTCAATAGGCATACATCAAATAAAATACATTACAATTATATTTACAGCAGGACTAAACAAGAGGGAGTAGACATACTAAACGTGTGGCACGCAGTTGAGGCAAGCAAGAAACAAGCAAGCACAGATTGCAAAGACATAAAAACAGTTCATGCAATAAAACAGAACAAATCGACATAAAGAATAATCACACAGAGGCCATATTGAAGCATACAGGACATAACATTGAGGCAGGCAGCAAGGATCAAGTGGCAGCAGCATGACCATGTCACATCAAATACACATCACATCTGTGAAATTAATGTGTGCAGTTATAATTGTCGGACAGACAGTTTTTAAGGTGTATAGTAAAGGTGGAATATGTATGTATGTCTTTAATTGTAGTGGGCAGTGAGTTCCAGTTTTGTATTGCTGTAACAGAAAATGATAATTGACCAAATGTGCTTTTTCTAAATGGGATTAGAAGGTCACCTCGTGCGGTGCTTCTGGTGATCTGCCTGCTATTATTACGTTGGATTACAAATGAATTAAAAGGAGCAGGAGCGGTGTTATGCAGAATCTTGTAGACCAAACAGATGTTTTTATATTTGATTACATCTTCCCAGCTTAGCAGTCTATGATTATTAAGGATAATACAATGATGTAAACTGTTAGGCTTCTGGTTCAAAGCTTTGAGAGTTTTTTTTATAAAGAGTTGCTAATGGCTTTAGTGATAAGCTGTTAGTTTGTCCCCAGCTTGTCAGACAATATGTTAGATGTGACACAATCATGGCATCCATAAATAATTTAGCAGCATTAAAAGTAAGTGCATTTCTAATATATCTAAAATTAGCTAAGCTAAACTTGACCCTATTACACACTTTCTTAATATGTGCTTTAAAAGAAAGATTAGAATCAATAATAACGCCCAAATACTTAACTTGTGGCACAATACTAATGTTTTGACCTGAAATCGTTATATTTGACACAATGTTACATTGTCTCTTTGTGAAAAACATTCCCACAGTTGTATCTACATTTAGTTGAAGGCATAAACGATTTGTGTGTGTTCTTTCACACATGCATGTTTACATGTGTCCACGTGTGTAAGTGATGACGTGGGAAAAGATGTCAAATAGCGGAAGTAGCTGCCGAACGAGCTGAAAGGATTAGCGGACTACTATACAGGCCCTACTATACAGGCCCTACTATACAGGCCCTACTATACAGGCCCTACTGTACAGGCCCTGCCGTACAGGCCCTGCCGTACAGGCCCTACTATACAGGCCCTACTATACAGGCCCTACTATACAGGCCCTACTGTACAGGCCCTACTGTACAGGCCCTACTGTACAGGCCCTACTGTACAGGCCCTACTATACAGGCCCTACTGTACAGGCCCTACTATACAGGCCCTACTGTACAGGCCCTGCCGTACAGGTCCGCCGTACAGGCCCTACTGTACAGGCTCTACTATACAGACCAACAGGCCCTACTATGCAGGCCCTACTATGCAGGCCCTACTATGCAGGCCCTACTATACATACTCTACTATACAGACTCTACTATGCATGCCCTACTATACAGGCCCTACTATGCAGGTATGCTCATAACAGGCTAAAACATTTACCCTAAAGAATTAGCAGACCCTTGTTGTCTTCCTTTGATTAGAGCTCTACTATACAGGTCAGACTCACTCCAGTGGAAAGGCTAACACCAGGCAGACACCAGGCTAACACCAGGCAGACACCAGGCTGACAACAGGCTAACACCAGGCTCACTCCAGGGGAAAGGATAAAACCAGACTAAGATCAGGCTAACACCAGGTTCACTCAGGCTAAGATCAGGCTCACAACAGGTTAACACCAGGTTCACTCAGGCTAAGATCAGGCTTACAACAGGTTAACACCAGGTTCACTCAGGCTAAGATCAGGCTAACACCAGGCTCACTCTAGGGACGGTCACAGGGCTGTTCACACTGGGTTTTTGCGCAGTTGCAGGCCAGAGGCCATACTAGTGTGTGTGTGTGTGTACAGCTTCCAGCATCACTACCTTCTCTGGTGAGGCCAACCTCTGTCCCAGGTGTAACAAGAAGGTTTACTTTGGTAAGTAGCCATTATATTACGTTATATTAAGTACTTATCACACACTACCAGGGTGAGAATTATCTGTCATGCAGTTGCCATGGTATCATTTGCTCCTGTGTGTCATTCCTTTGAATTACATTTGAAACATATCCGAGGCACCTGCTGAAGCAACCCTGAGATTAATGCATATCATTTCTAAGCTGTGTGTGTGTGTGTTTGACAGCTGAGAAGGTGACTTCCCTGGGGAAGGACTGGCATCGGCCCTGTCTCCGCTGTGAGAGGTGCAGCAAGACCCTGGCTGCTGGCAGCCATGCAGAGGTAGGAGAGAGTAAAGGGGTATTTAAACAGGGAGGGACCAGCTATTCAAAGACAATCACAGGGTTGAAAGGAGTTGGCCTGAACAAGGCCCTGACTGCACAGAATCACTGGTCTACAAATAATGTGCATCCTAAATAACTACTCATTATTAATATCAGGGAATCTACACAATACCTTGTTTCAGGCTGGTCTTCTTGAATGCACCTGAACAGGATTTTTATTTTACTAGGCAAGTCAGTTAAGAACAAATTCTTATTTTCAATGACAGCCTAGGAACAGTGGGTTAACTGCCTTGTTCAGGGGCAGAATGACATATTTTTACCTTGTCAGCTCGGGGATTCGATCTTGCAACCTTTCAGTTACTAGTCCAACGCTCTAACTACTAGGCTACCTGCCACCCCGATAAATGTGTTCTAATATGGATATTCTCAATGAATACATGGTATGGTAACATTTTCATGTGTATGTTTTATATTTTTTTACAGCATGATGGTCAGCCTTACTGCCACAAGCCATGCTATGCTTGTCTCTTTGGACCCAAAGGTAGACGCTTGTCTTTATTCAACCCCCAGGTGGTGCTGTTGTCTGACATGTATTAGCTGTACTGTAACAGTAGTCTATGCAGTGTAGAATGGCTTTTTAAAGCCACTCATATTGCTCTTCCGACACAAAAGTGATGCAACTTACTCAGACTGTTTCAAAACCACCAAATGAAAATAAATGATTTATACTGCAATACATTTTCCGCATGTGATCCTGCTTAGACGTCTGTATGTCTGAAAATGTATGCACTCACTACTGTAAGTCGCTCTGGATAAGATCGCCTGCTAAATGACTCAAATGTAAAATGTGTTCTTGTCTCTCCAGGGGTGAACACTGGTGGTGTAGGCAGCTACATCTACGAGAAGGATGTCAGCACAGAGTCCCAGCCCTGAGCTGCTGCTGCTGTCTGTCCTGTCCAGTCCCCAGCCTCCGAGACCAACCTGACCTCGCCAATACTACTACCACAATCCAACACAGTGTTATTATCACTTGGCTCGCCTCTATAGCTCGTTCTATAAGCAGCCCAGAGACCTGAGACCCTGCCACTGGCCTCTATTTCCTCCTCTTCAAGCCCTGAAACCCACCTCAGCCTCCTAGCACAGCCACCTTCTAAATTACATTTGATTTACACTTAATTAAAAAATATATATATATTTATTGAAAACAAGTTAACCCTGAGTGGGTCTGTAGTAAAAACAAAAGCACCACATTACTGTATGTGAATGCCATTCTCTCTCCCCACTAAAACATAAGGGCCAAGAAGCCCATTCTTCACTTTAATGAGTTCATGATCAGTTTATGTCATGTTTATGTATATTTACGAGCGTTGATATATACGTATTACAACCCCACTTAAAGTGTTACTTTAAGAACTGCCATTAAACATATTTTATTTCCCTTTTATTTATCTTTAAGTACCCTTAACAGGACAGTTCAGCATACATCCGTTGAGGGGGAGTTTAGAGACCAGGTGAAAAGTTTAAAATAATCCCTTTCTGTAAACATAGCACATTTTACGCTTTCCTCAGAGTAGTGATACATGGTGTTTTAAAGGAAGGTGCTGCGTTGTCACAGTAACATGCTGACAGGCCAGAGGTAGGGATCGATCTCACCTGGGAGAGAGGGAGTAGTCTGGCTGCAGGTGCAGATGGTGCTGTTCAGGACAGGAGCACTACTTCAAACATGAATCTTAACAGCAGGGATTTAAAGACCCAGATTTATACTGTTTTGGCCGTCCAACTACATTCCTGATCAAATGGATGATAGTATAAAGTCTCTGTGGGGTTTAGTTTTCAGAAAGAGTCTGGATGATGTTAACATATGGTATTTTAAAGTGGTGGATTTTTGAGGGCAGCCTGGTTCCAGATTCCTGTTTTTCCAATGGATACCACAGGAGTTTGCTATACAGAACAAACACATCTGGACCCAGGCTATTCTGAGGGTCCTGTTACTGGTTTGGCAGGGTAAATTGTGTATGTACTGTATAGAGTTCAGGTATGGAATCATTTTAAATTGGTTTGATTGACACAGGATGTATTTATTGATTGGTTAAGAATAAAAATATACCAGTAAAATTGCATAAGGAAATTGCATTGTACTACAGCTACACATATGGGACAAATGATGGAAGGAAGGAAAGAAGATGAGGCAACATAAGCTGTACAGTGGCGAAACATAAACTTGTAGAATGTAGACCATCCAAAAGCTGTACAATTTTATATGGTCAAAATGTTATTGTAGTAAGGAACCCTGATGTATTCCTCACTGAGATTACTATGAGCTGAAGTATTACCGTTGGAGGTAGCCTATAGAACCTTTGTGTCTGAAACAGCACCTTGTTCCCTGTATAGTGCCCTGGTCAAAAGGATTAAACTACAGGGAATAGGGTCTGATTTTTGACGCACACAGAGTAGCTGGCAGACACTGCAGACAAAGCATTCTGTTAGAATGCGCCTTAGTATTATATATAATATGACTGTTATTCCGATGATTTGATTATGATCAGTTGTTATCGGTTTTGTGTAGTAAGGCTTTAAAACACTTCAGGACTCGCTGTTTGTAAAGAAAAAAGAAAATGGCTGCACTGCTTCAGTCCTGTTGCTTCCATCTTTTGAATCCATTAATTAAACTTTCTATCTATACTTTTGATCTGATCTCCTGTGGTATGACCTGTGTCTGAGTCATTCTATATGTATGGCTGTGGTTTGTCCCAGGCTGACCTCATATAAAACCCATGTGGTTTTCTCCTACAGTACATTAACCTCTTACAATAAACATGTCATGGGATTGGTTTTCCTTCTACTGTTGTCATGACATCATCTGGTATGTGTTTTAAACTACTAGGTTCTGAGTCAAATACTTAAAGGCTATAAAGGCTTAAGAACACACATGAACACATATAGTAAACACTCAAATGGGTATTTTGCAAAACGGTTATCAGTATTAACATAACTTATCAATAGTTGTTTGCTTGACTGTATCATGTACACCCGCCGTAGATATGATTGGTGTAACCCATGCAGTCAATGCAGCAGACCTTGTAGCTCACAGTCATAATAATGACCTTGGGCCGACCCCACCCTGTTGTCTGAGCTGAGCTTAACCCATCCTAACTCTATTCACTACAAGGCCAACCCTGCCTCTTTATTTAGAATACACACCATTATGAATTCCTTGTGGGCTGTTTGTTGGGTGGTTGTCACAATACACACAGACACACACAGATACACAAAGACACATACAGACACAGATACACACAGACACACACAGATACAGACACAGACACACACAGACACCCCCACCCGATTCACTGCTCCATTACCACAGGAATCCATTTCTGTCTGTCAACAAAAAAAAGATACTCTGAGTGTACAAAACATTAAGAACTCTTTCCATGACAAACTGACCAGGTGAAAGCTATGATCCCTTATTGAGGTCACTTGTTAAATCCACTTAAATCAGTGTAGATGAAGGGGAGGAGGCAGGTTAAAGACAGATTTTTAAGCCTTGAGACAATTGAGACATGGATTCTGTATGTGTGCCATTCAGAGGATAAATGGGCAAGACAAAAGATTTAAGTGCCTTTGAACTGGGTATGGTAGTAGCTGCCAGGTGCACCAGTTTGTGTCAAGAACTGCAATGCTGTTGGGTTTTTCACGCTCGACAGCTTCCCGTTTGTATCAAGAATGGTCCAACACCCAATGGACATCCAGACAACTTGACACAACTGTGGGAAGCATTGGAGTCAACATGGGCCAGCATCCCTGCGGAATGCTTTCAACACCTTGTAGAGTCCATGCCCTGACAAATTGAGGCTGTTCTGAGGACAAAAGGTGTTTCTAATGTTTTGTACACTCAGTGAATATCTCTCTTCATGTGAAGACTGTCAAAAATAACAATGTGTATCGTATGGGCATGTTATGTATGCGTTATTGTGTGTAGGGTTTACTGACTTAGTATGCATGGGCTTGTTCTGATGATTTACATCCATAAGGTTTAGTTATAAATTAACACTAATACCCCATTTTCAAGCCTAGACACAGACACACACACACAGAACCACAGGATATTCCCAGACATGAAGTCAGAGAGCCAGGCTCAAACCGAGCTCTCTGTGTGAGGGCAGGGGAGCTCTGTCTGTCTGTCTGTCTGTCTGTCTGTCTGTCTATCTATCTACACTGAGGTGTACACTATGTAAAATTTGGCCATCTAGTCCAGAACAAGCCTATTGAATCCACCACAGGGCAGGGTTTCAGGTTTGAGTAGCTTCATTCCTAGTTTGCAACATAATGATATTAACTACAGAATATAGAGAGGGATGTAAATGTATTTAAATATCATGTTATTTTGCTAGTGCAGGGTATAATTGCTTATTAATAAGGAAGTCCTCATTAAAACCTACAGGAGCCTGACTGGGTTCAAATAGTATCTGTTTTCTTTTCAAAATACTTTGAACATTTGAATTGAGCCTGCCTGGAATGGCAGATGGGCGAGACTATTCTGTTGGCAAATGTTTTGCCAAAGCTTTTTTTTTTTATCCATCGCTGCTAAACCATGTTGAAGGAAAACTTATCCTATTTGATCCCAGGTCTGGAGTGTAGTTTGTATAGCTAGTGTCAGCCAGGCTATAGTCTGGTGAAGACAGGAAGTCTTACAGCCAACCAGGCTCATCATCATGCTGCTGCATCCTGGGGCCAGAGACTACCTCCTTGTACGATCTCATGAATTCCTCAGAGTGGAGAAGTTGAGAAGTGCTGCTGGCTGCCTGACAGAGTGATGAATCCCTCAGAGTGTGGAGAAGTTGAGAAGTGCTGCTGGCTGCCTGACAGAGTGATGAATCCCTCAGAGTGGAGAAGTTAAGGAGTGCTGCTGGCTGCCTGACAGAGTGATGAATCCCTCAGAGTGGAGAAGTTAAGGAGTGCTGCTGGCTGCCTGACAGAGTGATGAATCCCTCAGAGTGGAGAAGTTAAGGAGTGCTGCTGGCTGCCTGACAGAGTAATGAATCCCTCAGTGTGGAGAAGTTAAGGAGTGCTGCTGGCTGCCTGACAGAGTAATGAATCCCTCAGTGTGGAGAAGTTAAGGACTGCTGCTGGCTGCCTGACAGTGCTTATGGCAGCTGAGACAGTCCTCTTCTCTATACTTCATCCTTATTAGCAATAACAACAGACCCTATTTATACACATCTGCTGAAGTGTGTTGTGCTCCATCTAGATGCATCTAACAGGTAGAATCATCACCAGGCCTGCCCTGTTACTGGAGGGAGGGAGGGATGAGAGGTGCGGGAATATCTGAAACTGCCATGCATATTCAATTACTGAAACCAGGTTCAGTTTTGACTGTAACCGCCATTACTCTCATCCATCCCTGCAACACAAGCTTTGCCAAACACACACACACTCATCCCTCCAACACAGGCCTGGAGAATCCACAGTGAATGGATCACTGTTGAAGACAGTTAGTCTTTACACACAATTTATACATTAAAAATATCTCATAGTTCAACATTCAAGCAAAGCACTGAGTTGCCATTCCACAAGACACTCAATTATTTATTGTTTAACATGAGTTTTGAATGGGTTGCGGAGGTGGTATAGTCAGTGTTCTGTGAGAAACCTGATTTAACACCATGCATGCATGTACAGTTCAGTCCAGATGGAGAGATAATTATTATTCCTCCTGGGAAATGCAGCCTCTATACAGAAATGTACCATCATTGCAATTGTAAGTAGGATGTCCAAGTAACATGGTAGCTGCTAGTACCTGGTATTGCAGTCATTAAATACACGTGTTCCATAAGCTGTCACTGCAATTTCATACTGTGCAGAGGGAAAATTACCATACAGTTTATTTTCTCCGAGTCAATCCTTGGACAAACTGACGACATTATACATAAAAGACTCAATTATGGTACCCATAATTGAGTCTTTATATTTTATGTCTGTGAAGTGGAAAAAGTAAAAGAAATACAACTCTGGCCTTCATGTTTAGAGTCAGTAATGAGTCTTTATTCCTCCACTTCAGGAGTTGGCAGGAGAGAGTGAAAAGTGTAGTGTTGCTTTCCTGTGCATCTACTACACACCGTGACATCACAGCAGCACTTCAGTTACCAGATGCTACAACTAGAGAGCCTGGAAACTCTGAGAGACATGCAACACATACTGTATGAAACTGAGTGAATGTAACACATACTGTATGAAACTGAGTGAATGTAACACATACTGTATGAAACTGAGTGATATGCAACACATACTGTATGAAACTCTGAGTGATATGCAACACATACTGTATGAAACTCTGAGTGATATGCAACACATACTGTATGAAACTGAGTGAATGTAACACATACTGTATGAAACTCTGAGTGATATGCAACACATACTGTATGAAACTCTGAGTGATATGCAACACATACTGTATGAAACTGAGTGAATGTAACACATACTGTATGAAACTGAGTGATATGCAACACATACTGTATGAAACTCTGAGTGATATGCAACACATACTGTATGAAACTGAGTGAATGTAACACATACTGTATGAAACTGAGTGAATGTAACACATACTGTATGAAACTCTGAGTGATATGCAACACATACTGTATGAAACTCTGAGTGATATGCAACACATACTGTATGAAACTGAGTGATATGCAACACATACTGTATGAAACTCTGAGTGATATGCAACCCATACTGTATGAAACTGAGTGAATGTAACATACTGTATGAAACTCTGAGTGAATGCAACACATACTGTATGAAACTCTGAGTGATATGCAACACATACTGTATGAAACTGAGTGATATGCAACACATACTGTATGAAACTCTGAGTGATATGCAACACATACTGTATGAAACTGAGTGATATGCAACACATACTGTATGAAACTCTGAGTGATATGCAACACATACTGTATGAAATTGAGTGAATGTAACATACTGTATGAAACTCTGAGTGAATGCAACACATACTGTATGAAACTCTGAGTGATATGCAACACATACTGTATGAAACTGAGTGATATGCAACACATACTGTATGAAACTCTGAGTGATATGCAACACATACTGTATGAAACTGAGTGATATGCAACACATACTGTATGAAACTGAGTGAATGTAACACATACTGTATGAAACTGAGTGAATGTAACACATACTGTATGAAACTGAGTGATATGCAACACGTACTGTATGAAACTCTGAGTGATATGCAACACATACTGTATGAAACTCTGAGTGATTTGCAACACATACTGTATGAAACTCTGAGTGATATGCAACACATACTGTATGAAACTGAGTGAATGTAACACATACTGTATGAAACTCTGAGTGATATGCAGCACATACTGTTTGAAACTCTGAGTGATATGCAACACATACTGTATGAAACTCTGAGTAATATGCAACACATACTGTATGAAATTGAGTGAATGTAACATACTGTATGAAACTCTGAGTGAATGCAACACATACTGTATGAAACTCTGAGTGATATGCAACACATACTGTATGAAACTGAGTGATATGCAACACATACTGTATGAAACTCTGAGTGATATGCAACACATACTGAATGAAACTGAGTGATATGCAACACATACTGTATGAAACTGAGTGAATGTAACACATACTGTATGAAACTGAGTGAATGTAACACATACTGTATGAAACTGAGTGATATGCAACACATACTGTATGAAACTCTGAGTGATATGCAACACATACTGTATGAAACTCTGAGTGATATGCAACACATACTGTATGAAACTGAGTGAATGTAACACATACTGTATGAAACTCTGAGTGATATGCAACACATACTGTATGAAACTGAGTGAATGTAACACATACTGTATGAAACTCTGAGTGATATGCAACACATACTGTATGAAACTGAGTGAATGTAACACATACTGTATGAAACTGAGTGATATGCAACACATACTGTATGAAACTCTGAGTGATATGCAACACATACTGTATGAAACTGAGTGAATGTAACACATACTGTATGAAACTGAGTGAATGTAACACATACTGTATGAAACTCTGAGTGATATGCAACACATACTGTATGAAACTCTGAGTGATATGCAACACATACTGTATGAAACGGAGTGATATGCAACACATACTGTATGAAACTCTGAGTGATATGCAACACATACTGTATGAAACTGAGTGAATGTAACATACTGTATGAAACTCTGAGTGAATGCAACACATACTGTATGAAACTCTGAGTGATATGCAACACATACTGTATGAAACTGAGTGATATGCAACACATACTGTATGAAACTGAGTGATATGCAACACATACTGTATGAAACTCTGAGTGATATGCAACACATACTGTATGAAATTGAGTGAATGTAACATACTGTATGAAACTCTGAGTGAATGCAACACATACTGTATGAAACTCTGAGTGATATGCAACACATACTGTATGAAACTGAGTGATATGCAACACATACTGTATGAAACTCTGAGTGATATGCAACACATACTGTATGAAACTGAGTGATATGCAACACATACTGTATGAAACTGAGTGAATGTAACACATACTGTATGAAACTGAGTGAATGTAACACATACTGTATGAAACTGAGTGATATGCAACACATACTGTATGAAACTGAGTGATATGCAACACATACTGTATGAAACTCTGAGTGATATGCAACACATACTGTATGAAACTCTGAGTGATATGCAACACATACTGTATGAAACTGAGTGAATGTAACACATACTGTATGAAACTCTGAGTGATATGCAACACATACTGTATGAAACTGAGTGAATGTAACACATACTGTATGAAACTCTGAGTGATATGCAACACATACTGTATGAAACTGAGTGAATGTAACACATACTGTATGAAACTGAGTGATATGCAACACATACTGTATGAAACTCTGAGTGATATGCAACACATACTGTATGAAACTGAGTGAATGTAACACATACTGTATGAAACTGAGTGAATGTAACACATACTGTATGAAACTCTGAGTGATATGCAACACATACTGTATGAAACTCTGAGTGATATGCAACACATACTGTATGAAACTGAGTGATATGCAACACATACTGTATGAAACTCTGAGTGATATGCAACACATACTGTATGAAACTGAGTGAATGTAACATACTGTATGAAACTCTGAGTGAATGCAACACATACTGTATGAATCTCTGAGTGATATGCAACACATACTGTATGAAACTGAGTGATATGCAACACATACTGTATGAAACTCTGAGTGATATGCAACACATACTGTATGAAACTGAGTGATATGCAACGCATACTGTATGAAACTCTGAGTGATATGCAACACATACTGTATGAAATTGAGTGAATGTAACATACTGTATGAAACTCTGAGTGAATGCAACACATACTGTATGAAACTCTGAGTGATATGCAACACATACTGTATGAAACTGAGTGATATGCAACACATACTGTATGAAACTCTGAGTGATATGCAACACATACTGTATGAAACTGAGTGAATGTAACACATACTGTATGAAACTGAGTGAATGTAACACATACTGTATGAAACTCTGAGTGATATGCAACACATACTGTATGAAACTCTGAGTGATATGCAACACATACTGTATGAAACGGAGTGATATGCAACACATACTGTATGAAACTCTGAGTGATATGCAACACATACTGTATGAAACTGAGTGAATGTAACATACTGTATGAAACTCTGAGTGAATGCAACACATACTGTATGAAACTCTGAGTGATATGCAACACATACTGTATGAAACTGAGTGATATGCAACACATACTGTATGAAACTCTGAGTGATATGCAACACATACTGTATGAAACTGAGTGATATGCAACACATACTGTATGAAACTCTGAGTGATATGCAACACATACTGTATGAAATTGAGTGAATGTAACATACTGTATGAAACTCTGAGTGAATGCAACACATACTGTATGAAACTCTGAGTGATATGCAACACATACTGTATGAAACTGAGTGATATGCAACACATACTGTATGAAACTCTGAGTGATATGCAACACATACTGTATGAAACTGAGTGATATGCAACACATACTGTATGAAACTGAGTGAATGTAACACATACTGTATGAAACTGAGTGAATGTAACACATACTGTATGAAACTGAGTGATATGCAACACGTACTGTATGAAACTCTGAGTGATATGCAACACATACTGTATGAAACTCTGAGTGATTTGCAACACATACTGTATGAAACTCTGAGTGATATGCAACACATACTGTATGAAACTGAGTGAATGTAACACATACTGTATGAAACTCTGAGTGATATGCAGCACATACTGTTTGAAACTCTGAGTGATATGCAACACATACTGTATGAAACTCTGAGTGATATGCAACACATACTGTATGAAACTGAGTGATATGCAACACATACTGTATGAAACTCTGAGTGATATGCAACACATACTGAATGAAACTGAGTGATATGCAACACATACTGTATGAAACTGAGTGAATGTAACACATACTGTATGAAACTGAGTGAATGTAACACATACTGTATGAAACTGAGTGATATGCAACACATACTGTATGAAACTCTGAGTGATATGCAACACATACTGTATGAAACTCTGAGTGATATGCAACACATACTGTATGAAACTGAGTGAATGTAACACATACTGTATGAAACTCTGAGTGATATGCAACACATACTGTATGAAACTGAGTGAATGTAACACATACTGTATGAAACTCTGAGTGATATGCAACACATACTGTATGAAACTGAGTGAATGTAACACATACTGTATGAAACTGAGTGATATGCAACACATACTGTATGAAACTCTGAGTGATATGCAACACATACTGTATGAAACTGAGTGACACATACTGTATGAAACTGAGTGAATGTAACACATACTGTATGAAACTGAGTGAATGTAACACATACTGTATGAAACTCTGAGTGATATAACACATACTGTATGAAACTCTGAGTGATATGCAACACATACTGTATGAAACTCTGAGTGATATGCAACACATACTGTATGAAACGGAGTGATATGCAACACATACTGTATGAAACTCTGAGTGATATGCAACACATACTGTATGAAACTGAGTGAATGCAACACATACTGTATGAAACTCTGAGTGAATGCAACACATACTGTATGAAACTCTGAGTGATATGCAACACATACTGTATGAAACTCTGAGTGATATGCAACACATACTGTATGAAACTCTGAGTGATATGCAAACACATACTGTATGAAACTCTGAGTGATATGCAACACATACTGTATGAAACTCTGAGTGATATGCAACACATACTGTATGAAATTGAGTGAATGTAACATACTGTATGAAACTCTGAGTGATATGCAACACATACTGTATGAAACTCTGAGTGATATGCAACACATACTGTATGAAACTCTGGAGTGATATGCAACACATACTGTATGAAACTGAGTGATATGCAACACATACTGTATGAAACTCTGAGTGATATGCAACACATACTGTATGAAACTGAGTGAATGTAACATACTGTATGAAACTCTGAGTGAATGTAACACATACTGTATGAAACTCTGAGTGATATGCAACACATACTGTATGAAACTGAGTGATATGCAACACATACTGTATGAAACTCTGAGTGATATGCAACACATACTGTATGAAACTGAGTGATATGCAACACATACTGTATGAAACTCTGAGTGATGCAATATCAATATGTAAACTCTGAGTGAATGTAACATACTGTATGAAACTCTGAGGTGATATGCAACACATACTGTATGAAACTCTGAGTGATATGTAACACATACTGTATGAAACTCTGAGGATATGCAACACATACTGTATGAAACTGAGTGATATGCAACACATACTGTATGAAACTCTGAGTGATATGCAACACATACTGTATGAAACTGAGTGAATGTAACACATACTGTATGAAACTGAGTGATATGTAACACATACTGTATGAAACTGAGTGATATGCAACACATACTGTATGAAACTCTGAGTGATATGCAACACATACTGTATGAAACTCTGAGTGATATGCAACACATACTGTATGAAACTGAGTGAATGTAACACATACTGTATGAAACTCTGAGTGATATGCAACACATACTGTATGAAACTGAGTGAATGGAACACATACTGTATGAAACTCAGTGATATGCAACACATACTGTATGAAACTGAGTGAATGTAACACATACTGTATGAAACTCTGAGTGATATGCAACACATACTGTATGAAACTGAGTGAATGTAACACATACTGTATGAAACTGAGTGATATGCAACACATACTGTATGAAACTCTGAGTGATATGCAACACATACTGTATGAAACTGAGTGAATGTAACACATACTGTATGAAACTGAGTGAATGTAACACATACTGTATGAAACTCTGAGTGATATGCAACACATACTGTATGAAACTCTGAGTGATATGCAACACATACTGTATGAAACTGAGTGATATGCAACACATACTGTATGAAACTCTGAGTGATATGCAACACATACTGTATGAAACTGAGTGAATGTAACACATACTGTATGAAACTCTGAGTGATATGCAACACATACTGTATGAAACTCTGAGTGATATGCAACACATACTGTATGAAACTGAGTGATATGCAACACATACTGTATGAAACTCTGAGTGATATGCAACACATACTGTATGAAACTCTGAGTGATATGCAACACATACTGTATGAAACTCTGAGTGATATGCAACACATACTGTATGAAACTCTGAGTGATATGCAACACATACTGTATGAAACTCTGAGTGATATGCAACACATACTGTATGAAACTGAGTGATATGCAACACATACTGTATGAAACTCTGAGTGATATGCAACACATACTGTATGAAACTGAGTGAATGTAACACATACTGTATGAAACTCTGAGTGATATGCAACACATACTGTATGAAACTCTGAGTGATATGCAACACATACTGTATGAAACTGAGTGATATGCAACACATACTGTATGAAACTCTGAGTGATATGCAACACATACTGTATGAAACTCTGAGTGATATGCAACACATACTGTATGAAACTGAGTGAAATGTAAACATACTGTATGAAACTCTGAGTGAATGTAACACATACTGTATGAAACTCCTGAGTGATATGCAACACATACTGTATGAAACTCTGAGTGATATGCAACACATACTGTATGAAACTCTGAGTGATATGCAACACATACTGTATGAAACTGAGTGATATGCAACACATACTGTATGAAACTCTGAGTGATATGCAACACATACTGTATGAAACTGAGTGAATGTAACATACTGTATGAAACTCTGAGTGAATGCAACACATACTGTATGAAACTCTGAGTGATATGCAACACATACTGTATGAAACTGAGTGATATGCAACACATACTGTATGAAACTCTGAGTGATATGCAACACATACTGTATGAAACTCTGAGTGATATGCAACACATACTGTATGAAACTCTGAGTGATATGCAACACATACTGTATGAAACTGAGTGATATGCAACACATACTGTATGAAACTCTGAGTGATATGCAACACATACTGTATGAAACTCTGAGTGATATGCAACACATACTGTATGAAACTCTGAGTGATATGCAACACATACTGTATGAAACTCTGAGTGATATGCAACACATACTGTATGAAACTGAGTGATATGCAACACATACTGTATGAAACTCTGAGTGATATGCAACACATACTGTATGAAACTGAGTGATATGCAACACATACTGTATGAAACTCTGAGTGATATGCAACACATACTGTATGAAACTGAGTGATATGTAACATACTGTATGAAACTCTGAGTGATATGCAACACATACTGTATGAAACTCTGAGTGATATGCAACACATACTGTATGAAACTGAGTGATATGCAACACATACTGTATGAAACTCTGAGTGATATGCAACACATACTGTATGAAACTGAGTGATATGCAACACATACTGTATGAAACTCTGAGTGATATGCAACACATACTGTATGAAACTGAGTGATATGTAACACATACTGTATGAAACTGAGTGATATGCAACACATACTGTATGAAACTCTGAGTGATATGCAACACATACTGTATGAAACTGAGTGAATGTAACACATACTGTATGAAACTCTGAGTGATATGCAACACATACTGTATGAAACTGAGTGAATGTAACACATACTGTATGAAACTCTGAGTGATATGCAACACATACTGTATGAAACTGAGTGAATGTAACACATACTGTATGAAACTGAGTGATATGCAACACATACTGTATGAAACTCTGAGTGATATGCAACACATACTGTATGAAACTCTGAGTGATATGCAACACATACTGTATGAAACTGAGTGAATGTAACACATACTGTATGAAACTCTGAGTGATATGCAACACATACTGTATGAAACTCTGAGTGATATGCAACACATACTGTATGAAACTCTGAGTGATATGCAACACATACTGTATGAAACTCTGAGTGATATGCAACACATACTGTATGAAACTGAGTGATATGCAACACATACTGTATGAAACTCTGAGTGATATGCAACACATACTGTATGAAACTGAGTGATATGCAACACATACTGTATGAAACTCTGAGTGATATGCAACACATACTGTATGAAATTGAGTGAATGTAACATACTGTATGAAACTCTGAGTGAATGCAACACATACTGTATGAATCTCTGAGTGATATGCAACACATACTGTATGAAACTGAGTGATATGCAACACATACTGTATGAAACTCTGAGTGATATGCAACACATACTGTATGAAACTGAGTGATATGCAACGCATACTGTATGAAACTCTGAGTGATATGCAACACATACTGTATGAAATTGAGTGAATGTAACATACTGTATGAAACTCTGAGTGAATGCAACACATACTGTATGAAACTCTGAGTGATATGCAACACATACTGTATGAAACTGAGTGATATGCAACACATACTGTATGAAACTCTGAGTGATATGCAACACATACTGTATGAAACTGAGTGATATGCAACACATACTGTATGAAACTGAGTGAATGTAACACATACTGTATGAAACTGAGTGAATGTAACACATACTGTATGAAACTGAGTGATATGCAACACGTACTGTATGAAACTCTGAGTGATATGCAACACATACTGAATGAAACTCTGAGTGATATGCAACACATACTGTATGAAACTGAGTGAATGTAACACATACTGTATGAAACTCTAAGTGAATGCAACACATACTGTATGAAACTCTGAGAGATATGCAACACATACTGTATGAAACTCTGAGTGATATGCAACACATACTGTATGAAACTGAGTGAATGCAACACATACTACATGAAACTGAGTGAATGTAACACATACTGTATGAAACTCTGAGTGATATGCAACACATACTGTATGAAACTGAGTGATATGCAACACATACTGTATGAAACTGAGTGAATGTAACACATACTGTATGAAACTGAGTGAATGCAACACATACTGTATGAAACTGAGTGAATGTAACACATACTGTATGAAACTGAGTGAATGCAACACATACTGTATGAAACTGAGTGATATGCAACACATACTGTATGAAACTGAGTGAATGTAACACATACTGTATGAAACTGAGTGAATGTAACACATACTGTATGAAACTCTGAGTGAATGTAACACATACTGTATGAAACTGAGTGAATGCAACACATACTGTATGAAACTGAGTGATATGCAACACATACTGTATGAAACTGAGTGAATGTAACACATACTGTATGAAACTCTGAGTGAATGTAACACATACTGTATGAAACTGAGTGAATGCAACACATACTGTATGAAACTCACTAACAAAACCAAAATGATTTACAACTAAAATAAATAGTCTTGCAGTAAAGAGATGTTGGAAAAGGTGTGTGTGTGTGTGTGTGTGTGTGTGTGTGTGTGTGTGTGTGTGTGTGTGTGTGTGTGTGTGTGTGTGTGTGTGTGTGTGTGTGTGTGTGTGTGTGTGTGTGTGTGTGATACCATCTTAAAGAATTCCGTTTGGACGCTGGAGGAAAGAAAATAAAAGTCCTTTCTTTCCGATGGTTCTGTGTTTTCCCTGTTAATGTCTGTTTACTGAGGGGATTTAAAAAATATATCCTGTCATAAAACAGTGAAGTTAAAAAGCACAGCCTCTGAGCCTTAATCGACCTGCTGTTGTAATCTTGCTGTTGTGGAGTTCAGGGGGCCTCAAGCTCTTTGTTACTCATCAGCGTAGCTGGCTCTGACGCCCTCTCACTAGAACAATGCCAGATCACATAGGATGGCAATAGGCAATGATGGTAGAAAAGTAGGCTTCTTAGCAAGTGATCCAAACAGATGTTTGTTGCCCTACACATCACCTCACTCTACACACAATAGAGACGCCTTATATCAGATTTCCACTTTGAACACTCATCTGCATTTCTTCATGTTATCCAGTATGGGTCTACAGTATACACTGAGTGCACAAAACATTAGGAACATCTTCCTAATATTGAGTTGTACCACCCTCCTTTTTCCCTCACAACAGCCTTAGTTCATCGGTTCATGGACTCTACAAGGTGTTGAAAGTGTTCCACAGTGATGCTGGTCTATGTTGACTCCAATGCTTCCCACAGTTGTGTCATGTTGGCTGGACGTCCTTTGGGTGGTGGACCATTCTTGATACACACGGGAAAAAAAAAAAACGTATTCTTTAACCTGTCTCCTCCCCTTCAGCTACACTGATAGAAGTGGATGTAACAAGTGACATCAATAAGGGATCATAGCTTTCACCTGGATTCACCTAGTCAGTCTATGTCATGGAAATAGCAGGTGTTCTTAATATTTTGTACACTCAGTATATAAGTTGGGTTGATGGTGAGACATTTCATCATTCTACCATTTTCTCCAGTAACAGTTTTAGAATTTTCTTTCCTTTGTGTATCACACACATTTGCTATTAGGGTGGTGATTCATGCTGAAACAAGAGCTTGTTGTTGGATTATTACTCTGACTTGCTTCCAGAGTCGTTGTACACAACTCACAACATGAACCATCTAATTCTAATGCATTACTTTTATCGTGACTCAGGATATGACCCAGATGCAGACACAGGAGGCGGGTAGTTTGGTTCTCAGAATAGATATTATAACAAAGGGGCAGTCAAAGGGCAGGCAGAGGTTCGTAATCCATGGCAGAGTCAATCAGGGACAAAATGGCAGGCAGGGTCAAGCAGAAAGGTCAGAACCAGAAAGACTAGACCACAAACACGAGAAACACCCTGGTAAGACCTGACAAAACAAGACAAATTGGCAACAGACAAACAGAAAACGCAGGTATTAATATCACATGGGATAATGGGGAAAAATAGGAGAGACTTGGTAGGGGGGTGGAGACAAGCACAATACAGGTGAAACAGATCAGGGTGTGACAACTTTTGATCAGGGTCCATAGAAAGTAGTGCACTATATAGGGAATATAGGGAATAGGGTGTCATTTGGGACACGGTTCTGATTCTAGACTATAGGAACACTACAGTTTTCACTTCCAGAGCACCACGTCAAATCAGAAGTATCACCATGACTACCATGGTGGCAGTTAAAGCGCGACTACCCCTAAAAAGCAACTTCTCGCTTTGAAAACAGCTTATGTGGCATCAATAAGAGTCAGAAGCATGTATTCTAATGTCACAATTTACTACAGCGTGTAAATAGGATCATTTTGGTCATAAAGTCAGTCTCGCTCTCATCCAAAACTGAAATTTGGTATATCCTGGAATGAAGGGTTTATTTCAATCCTGGCCTCATGCCCACCAGTAATCCTGCTGCACCCGATCCGATCGTAACGCCTATGGCACATTTTGTTTGACATTCAATATCTCTATGGGCTAGTTAGGGACCATCAGTAAATTACACAATGTACATGTGACAATATTTAAAAATCTCAAACCAACTATAAATTGTAGAAATGCATATACAACTAAAAGCTGTGCAACATTAAAAATATTGTCCCATTTACATAGTGTAATTTATTGATGGTCCCTAACTAGCCCCAGAGATATCCAATGTCAAACCAATTTTGCCAAGTTGCACAACAGCCTGGCTGTAGCTAATTGTTTAAAGAAGTTGTCTAGCATTAGCTAGCCTAGGGGACTTCAAGACACAAGACCTGGTTAGACTGTTTCATGTTATCTAGAAAGGTGAGTGACTAACTGTTTTGTCAGAGTGAATGTACAAATGCTTCCCACATGCGAATGCACGCACAAGAGACACCCACATTAAAACATCCCCACAAGACAACTCTTGGCTTCAGTCATGCCTGCTGCATTTCTTAATGACCGCTTGATCATTAAGAAATGCAGCAGCCATGACTGAAGCCAAACGAGAGTTGTCTTATGGGGATGTTTTAATGTGGGTGTCTCTTGTAAATTCACTCTGCCAAAACATTACGCAGTTACAGTCACTCACCCGAAAAAAAAGGCCAAATCAGAAAGTTCAGCCCCCCTTGAAGGTCTGTCCTTCCAGTGTTAAAAGATAATTGGCATGAATAGAGAGAGAGAGAGAGGGAGAGTGAGAGAGGGAGAAAGAGAGAGTGAGAAAGAGAGAGAGAGAGAGAGAGAGAGAGAGAGAGAGAGAGAGAAAGAGAAAGAGAAAGAGAAAGAGAGATAAAAAAAAACAGACCCTGTAAAAAAAACGGAATACTGACCCACATTTTTTTATGTTGATATATTTCTTATATTTTTCTGTGCAACCCCCTTTCTAGCCCCCTCATAGATAGATGTTGTCCCCCATTCTTCCAAAAGTGTTTAGAAAAAACTATTTTGTCTTTTGTGATCCTGTGGAACTTGACAGGTTCTTTTGACATGGTTGGCACTGAGCGTATAAGTATGTAAAAAATATGTGTGCTATGCATGGAATTTGTATATGCACTTTATATTCTTTTTTCATTCTAGTTGCCAGTTAGGGGAAGATTACAGATAAGAAAAGAGTTTGGAGATAAATGCACTTTTCACAGATGCTATTACTGATCACCCCTCCCCCCTCGATCTGTGGCCTCATCAGTTGGGCATGCCACCCTGTCTGTGGAATGGCTTGGTGGAGTTCTGTTTGACACTGAAGGTCTTTGTTCAAAGAGGAATGCGCCTGGGTGGGAGGGAGGGAGAGAGCGAGAGAGAGAGGGGAAGAGGGGGTTAGGGAGAAAGAGGTGTCTGGGTTGTCAGGTGGCTGTTGGGTCTTGTTTGTGTCTATTACCGTGGTAACAGTGACAGCGGAGGGGAGGGAGGTTAGTGAGGTGGCTGGTCATCAACTCGGAGCTGAAGGCAATGTCCTCGGAACAGGGTGTGGCAGTGGAAGACACAAAGGCCACAAAGGAGGATCTGGCCTTCCCTTCTGGCCTTCCCTTCTGGCCTTCCTTTCTGGATTTCCCTTCTGGCCTTCCCTTCAGGCTTTCCCTTCTGGACTTCCCTTCAGGCTTTCCCTTCTGGCCTTCCCTTCAGGCTTTCCCTTCTGGCCTTCCCTTCAGGCTTTCCCTTCAGGCTTTCCCTTCTGGACTTCCCTTCTGGCCTTCCCTTCAGGCTTTCCCTTCTGGCCTTCCCTTCTGGCCTTCCTTTCTGGCTTGCCCTTCTGGCCTTCCCTTCAGGCTTTCCCTTCTGGCTTGCCCTTCTGGCCTGCCCTTCTGTACTTCCCTTCTGGCCTTCCCTTCTGGCCTTCCCTTCAGGCTTTCCCTTCTGGCCTGCCCTTCTGGCCTGCCCTTCTGGCCTGCCCTTCTGGCTTTCCCTTCTGGACTTCCCTTCAGGCTTTCCCTTCTGGACTTCCCTTCTGGCCTTCCCTTCAGGCTTGCCCTTCTGGCCTTCCCTTCAGGCTTTCCCTTCTGTACTTCCCTTCTGGACTTCCCTTCTGGCTTTCCCTTCTGGACTTCCCTTCTGGACTTCCCTTCTGGACTTCCCTTCTGGACTTCCCTTCTGGCCATGGGATAGTTTGGGAAAAATCCCAGACCCTCCTTTCCCTTCATCTCCCTTTAGGACTGGTATAGCCTGGCCTCCCTTGCTCACTCCCCTCCCTCCCTCCCTCCATCTCTCCCGACCTCCCGACCTCCCGACCTCCCTCCCTACATCCCTTCCTCCCTCAATCCCTCCCTCCCTTCAAGACGGGTCCAGCTGTTTAGTGGACAGAGTGGGTGGGTGTGAGAAGGAGTAGAGGGATGTGTCCCCTGAATCATGTCTCTAAGAGTGGATGGGGCTGTCCAAGGGAAGTGGATAGGGACTTATTCAGAAGGATAATGTCATAATGTTTGTATCGTGGAAGTGGATAGGGACTTATTCAGAAGGATTATGTCATCATTTTTGTAACATGGAAGTGAATAAGGACTTATTCAGAAGGATAATGTCATAATGTTTGTATCGTGGAAGTGGATAGGGACTTATTCAGAAGGATAATGTCATACTGTTTGTATCATGGAAGTGGATAGGGACTTATTCAGAAGGATAATGTCATACTGTTTGTATCGTGGAAGTGGATAGGGACTTATTCAGAAGTATAATGTCATAATGTTTGTATCCTGGAAGTGGATAGGGACTTATTCAGAAGGAGGATGTCATAATATTGATCTATGTTGCTGTCATTAGCAAAAATGTTAACTTTAGTTTATGTGTGAGGTTACGAAGCCACGGTAGACTACAGAGAGGATGACAGTTTCAAGATTCCATCCTCATCAATATCTGTAATTTTAATCAAAGTAGATTACCCATGTATTTACTGCAATGTTGAAAGAAAGCTTTCTATTTGCCAGTCCTTCCCCTTTCCTGTGTCCAGATCCTAATCGAATTAGATTACTGATTGAGTTAGTGATTGTGCCAACTGCCAAGGAATGTTGACAATAAGTATTATCTACGGGTGGCCTGATGCCGATGTGATGTGTTCTGTTTTTCTTCTTGCAGATATGCACACAGTGGACACAGTGGAAATAGTGAACACAGTGGAAATAGTCGACACAGTGGAAATAGTGGACACCGGACATAGTGGATACAGTAGACACAGAGGACATAGTGGACACAGCGGACACAGTGGAAATAGTGGACACAGTGGACACAGTGGAAATAGTGGAAATAGTGGACACTGGACATAGTGGACACAGTGGACATAGTGGGCACAGTGGAAATAGTAGAAATAGTGGACACAGTGGACATAGTGGACATAGTGGACATAGTGGGCACAGTGGACATAGTGGGCATAGTGGACACAGCGGACATAGTGGACATAGTGGACATAGTGGGCATAGTGGACACAGCGGACATAGTGGGCATAGTGGACATAGTGGACATAGCAGGCATAGCGGGCATAGCGGACATAGTGGACATAGTGGACATAGCGGACATAGCGGACATAGCGGGCATAGCGGACATAGCGGACATAGCGGACATAGCGGGCATAGCGGGCATAGTGGACACAGCGGACATAGTGGGCATATTGGACATAGCGGACATAGTGGACATAGCAGACATAGTGGACATAGCGGACATAGTGGACATAGCGGGCATAGTGGACACAGCGGACATAGTGGACATAGTGGACATAGCGGACATAGTGGACATAGTGGGCATAGCAGACATAGTGGACATAGTGGACATAGTGGACATAGCTTGAACATAGTGGGCATAGTGGACACATACTTGAACATAGTGGACATAGTGGACACATGCGGACATAGTATGACACAGCAGACATAGTAGACATAGTGGGCATAGTGGGCATAGTGGACACAGCGGACATAGTGGGCATAGTGGACACAGCGGACATAGTGGACATAGTGGACATATTGGACACAGCGGACATAGCGGACATAGTGGGCATAGTGGACATAGTGGACATAGTGGACATAGCAGGCATAGCGGGCATAGTGGACATAGTGGACATAGCGGACATAGTGGACATAGTGGACATAGTGGACATAGCGGACATAGTGGACATAGTGGACATAGCGGACATAGTAGACATAGTTGACACAGCGGACATAGTGGACATAGTGGACATAGTGGGCATAGTGGACACAGCGGACATAGTGGGCATAGTGGACACAGCGGACATAGTGGACATAGTGGACATATTGGACACAGCGGACATAGCGGACATAGTGGACATAGTGGACATAGTGGACACAGCGGACATAGTGGACACAGCGGACACAGCGGACAAGGTGGACATAGCGGACTTAGTGGACATTGTGGACACAGCGGACATAGCGGACATAGTGGACATAGTGGACACAGCGGACATAGTGGACATGTCCAAGTTTCCATGGATTGTAGCAAGTATAAGTCACAGAAATATTCTTATATTGCTCTGTATGTAACTATCAAGTGTATTAAGGAGGAAACGCCTAAATGAGACAGGAGACATGCTAAAATATAAAAAGTATACTGAAGTACTATCTGAGTAAGCCAATGAGGAATGAATGAATAAGAGAGAAAACCATTTTGAAAAAGAGTGTTTATTCAGAATTTAAAAACATGTACAGGAACAGAGAGGTTATTGTATAACCCTCCGATCCACTAGTGGGACTATAGTAAAAATATCACTATAGCCAATTAAAATGTGTATTAAGACTGATTCCTCTAGACAACACAAAGACAGAAAATAACACAAAACGGTGGTTCCAAAAAGGAGCCTTTTTGGTTGTTTGTTTTTGTTTAGTATAGTATGAAGGATGCTGTAGAATGCTGCATTGGCTTCTTGTAACCCATTTGGTGTGGTGGATGAACCTGCTAACAAAGGAAAAAACATGTTAGATTTGTATTTTGTTAAACGAAACAACAATCTCTAATGTTTGTAGCATTTGTAAGGTTGAGGTTGGTGGTGAAAGTGTATATTTTTCTCCATGTATTTGCTTTGATTCTGGGGTGGCAGGTAGCCTCGAGGTTAGAGCTTAGGGCCAGGAATCAAAAGTTCACTGGTTCGAGTACCGATCCTTACAAGGTGAAAAATCTGTTGCTGTACCCTTGAGCAAGGCTCTTAACCCTAATTGCTCAAGGGGTTCTGGGCAATGGTTACCCTGCAGGTGTCTCAAGAGGAGTTGGGATGTGAAAGAAACACATTTTTTATTACACATTTGTGTGTAACAGGAGAAATATAAGCACCCCGAAATTCGCATTATTATTAAGATCTAGTTGAATGTGACTTAAATTAACGGAGTTGGTCTGAATTTGAATAAGTACACTGAATGGCCTGTACTGTACCTGAGTTGGTCTACTTGGTGAATGTGTGGCTTTCAGCTCCCCCACGTCCAAATCCTTTGGGGGGAGAGAAAAAGAGAGCAAGAGAGACAGAGAGAAAGAGCGAGAGGGAGAGGGAAGAGACAGAGAGAGAGAGTGGGAGTGAGTGAGAGAGACAGCGAGAAAGAAAGAGCAAGAGTGTTGGGTCAGGGGACTGCATACTGTACGTCGCCAAAACATTCTGGGATTATGTTTCAGGTGGAAGCGAAACAACGTTACCACAATAATGGACAGTCCTGTGTTCCCTGACCCCGTTCCACAGCAGCTCTTCTAGAACCACCACACGGAACCAATATGACCAGGCAACATGATCTTTGCTATGACTACCGCTGTTCCAATTCCAACCGAACAATCCAACTATTTCTCACATTCAGGATACCTGTCAGTGTAAGGGATCCGACTAGCCCACTTTTCAGAGACAGTGACTGTATTTTGAAGAGAGAGTTTCTAGGTTTCAGTAGATACAATATATTGATTGCTAAGATGTTAATGACCCCAATGTTCTTGTGGAAGCCTGAACCTTACCCACTGAGGTGGGTATCGTAAAGGTTAAAATGAGCTCATTCAGGTTCACAATGAACAGGACTTTCCATACAGGATGCTAGGGTCAGGATAGTGAGGTTCTCCTCCCAAAGATTACAGAGTGGAACTTTATCAGGGTACGTATATATACACACGGCTCCCATATCACTGAACTCAACTTATATATCAACTGTTACCTTCTTACATTGACATGTACTTTGAACCAAAAACATATAGCAACCCTAGGAAATATGGTTTACGATAATAGGGTTATGATCTCTCTCAATTATGATATCCTCATTAAGATAGATTGTTAAGCCACCTGTCACCTCTGATGTAGGATCGTTATAAATAGGAACTCACCTTTAGGCCCAAATAGTGCAGAGTAGCAGGGGCTGTTACAGTAAGGCTTGCCATCGTGCTAGAGAAAGAGAGAGAGAGAGAGAGATGGAGGGAGGGAGAGAGAGAGAGAGAGAGAGAGAGAGAGAGAGAGAGAGAGAGAGAGAGAGAGAGAGAGAGAGAGAGAGGGTAGGGGCTATATTAGTACCAGCCTGACTGACTGAAAATACCAGCATTTGATTGTATTCAGATAAAAGGCCAAACAATTTCATGAAAGTTTAATGGACCAGAATGTGGGGTTAATTGTAGTTTATGACCAATTCGATCTATGACAAGAGAACACATATCATAAATAAATTATTCCAATATCCTTAATTCTTTCCTTAAAATATTTCTCATGTAATAATTCATTGTGTGTTGTGTATGAGAATTGTGTGAAGTCTGTGTGTGTGGTTGCACACACTTTTGTGTTTGCCCGTGCGCGTGCTTGCACATGCGTGGATGTGTGTGTTTGAGTGTACACGTGCGTAGGTGTGCGTGTTTGAGTGTGCATGTGCGTGTGTGTGTGTGTCGGCTGACCTCTGCGTGTGATCCGGCCGACAGCGTCTTGTTACACTTCTCACACTTCAGACAGGGTCTGTGCCAGTCCTTCCCCAGTGATGTCACTCTCTCCGCTGTGAGACAAAGAGATAATAGGACACGTTTAGCTAATGGGCAATGGCCCACTCACAATGACATGCATCGTCCCACAAAACACTGAGAAGGGCACTGTAGTCTGGTGAGGATACTGTCTGGATGTTAGACTGTAGTCTGGTGAGGATACTGTCTGGATGTCAGACTGTAGTCTGGTGAGGATACTGTCTGGATGTCAGACTGTAGTCTGGTGAGGATACTGTCTGGATGTCAGACTGTAGTCTGGTGAGGATACTGTCTGGATGTCAGACTGTAGTCTGGTGAGGATACTGTCTGGATGTCAGACTGTAGTCTGGTGAGGATACTGTCTGGATGTTAGACTGTAGTCTGGTGAGGATACTGTCTGGATGTTAGACTGTAGTCTGGTGAGGATACTGTCTGGATGTCAGACTGTAGTCTGGTGAGGATACTGTCTGGATGTCAGACTGTAGTCTGGTGAGGATACTGTCTGGATGTTAGACTGTAGTCTGGTGAGGATACTGTCTGGATGTCAGACTGTAGTCTGGTGAGGATACTGTCTGGATGTCAGGCTGTAGTCTGGTGAGGATACTGTCTGGATGTCAGACTGTAGTCTGGTGAGGATACTGTCTGGATGTCAGACAGTAGTCTGGTGAGGATACTGTCTGGATGTTAGACTGTAGTCTGGTGAGGATACTGTCTGGATGTCAGACTGTAGTCTGGTGAGGATACTGTCTGGATGTCAGACTGTAGTCTGGTGAGGATTCTGTCTGGATGTCAGACTGTAGTCTGGTGAGGATACTGTCTGGATGTCAGGCTGTAGTCTGGTGAGGATACTGTCTGGATGTCAGGCTGTAGTCTGGTGAGGATACTGTCTGGATGTCAGGCTGTAGTCTGGTGAGGATACTGCTTGTGAGCTCCATGATGTAACGTTACAGGCCTCGTTTAGACCAGCACACAGATGACACTGTAGTCATAAGAACATTGGGAGGGTGTGGTGCTTGGCTGAGTGTCTGAGGAGAGAGAGAGAGGAGACTCCCTGAGGAATATGCCCTCCCTTCCCTCCCTATTTCCCCTCATCCCTTGGAAATATAAAAACTCGACAAAGAGAGTATTTATCTTCGGGCTGAGCTGTGAGGAACGATTTGCAACAAACAGCCATCATGGAGACGCTTGTTAAACAAGGGGTAAGCCATAGTCATGTGTTTTATGTTTTTTATGAGCAGAAATGTTCAAGCTCGGAGGGCTGTCTGCTGAGACCTATCCCACGATGCAATGGGCGAGAGGGCCAACTAAGCATCTGTTGTGTCTGATGGGATGATGGCCAAATGCTGTAAAGTTCATAAAACACACACTCAAGCACATATACACACATAATCAAGCACATATACACACACACACTCAAGCACATATACACACACACACTCAGCACATATACACACACACACTCAGCACATATAGACACACACACTCAGCACATATGCACACACACTCAGCACATATAGACACACACACACTCAGCACATATGCACACACACTCAGCACATATAGACACACACACTCAGCACATATACACACACACTCAGCACATGTACACACACACACTCAGCACATATACACACACACACTCAGCACATATACACACACACACTCAGCACATATGCACACACACACTCAAGCACATATGCACACACACACTCAAGCACATATACACACACACACACTCAGCACATATACACACACACACTCAAGCACATATACACACACACACACTCAGTACATACACACACACACACACACACTCAGCACATATGCACACACACACTCAAGCACATATACACACACACACTCAGCACATATACACACTCAGCACATATAGACACACACACTCAGCACATATACACACACACACTCAGCACATACACACACACACACACTCAGCACATATACACACACACACTCAGCACATATACACACACACACACTCAGCACATATACACACACACACTCAAGCACATATACACACACACACTCAAGCACATATACACACACACTCAAGCACATATACACACACACACTCAAGCACATATACACACACACACAATTTCAAAACATAAGGACAGGAGGTGCTGAAAGCAAAAATACATTCTAATAAATGTTGGTCATAAATATAGTAGAGAAATTCAAAGAAAACTGGAGCATAACATTATCACTACCATCTATGGATATGAATGAGGGGGTCCTGCTAAAGTCTTACTCAATACATGATTTAAAGTAAATGTTTAACCAATAAATAACAGATCCATCATGTGAACTCTTGCTTCATATTTGGAATTACTGTAAATGATTCTGAAGGTCTCTACATATTGTAGAATTGCATTTGACTATTCTGTATTACTGAGTTCATGCACAGTAGGCTATGTATCATTAGGTATTTGTCAGTGGTGGAAAAAGTACCCAATTGTCATACTTGAGTAAAAGTAAAGATACCTTAATAGAAAATGACTAAAGTAAAAATAAAAGTCACCCAGTAAAATTCTACTTGAGTAAAAGTCCAAAGGTATTTGGTTTGAAATATACTTAAGTATCAAACGTAATTGTAATTGCTAAAATATACTTAAGTATTTAAAGTTAAAGTTAAAGTATAAATAATTTCAAATTCATTTATATTAAGCAAACCAAACTGCACGATTTTCTTATTTTTTTTATTTACGGATAGCCAGGGGCACACTCCAACACTCAGACATAATTTACAAACAAAGCATTTGTGTTTAGTGAGTCTGCCAGATCAGGTGCAATAGGGATGACCAGGGATTTTCTCTTTGAGTGTGTGAATTAGACCATTTTCCTGTCCTGCTAAACATTCAAAATGTAACCAGTACTTTTAGGAGTCAGGGAAAATGTATGGAGTAGAAAGTACATTCATTTTCTTTAGGAATGTAGTGAAGTAAAAGTTGTCAAAAATATAAACAGTAAAGTAAAGTACAGATACCCCAAAAAATGACTTAAGTAGTACTTTGAAGTATTACTTAAGTACTTTACACCACTGGTATTTGTCGTGTCAGTGATTTAGGGCTCGATTCAATCCGTAGTGTTGAAGATCTGCACCCTAGTGCAAATTCAATATAAAGACAATTTCCTGATTGAGCCAACATACGCAGCATTTACCGTGAATCCAGTCTCTGTGAATGCGGGAACACTGCCATTACATTTCTATGAAGCTGTAGCACGATTCTTCAGCGCTACGGATTAAATCGAGCCCCTAGTGTGAGTATGGATCCATTCTGGCAACTGCTGTCAGATTATCGTTTTCAGTGTCTCAGTACAATCAGTCGGTCAGTTAGTCAACCAGTCAGTCAGTACGGTCAGTCAGTGCGGTCAGTCAGTCCGTGTCTCAGTGCAGTCAGTAAGCCAGTCAGTCAGTCTTCCAGTCAGCCAGTCAGTCAGTCAGCAATCAAATTCTACTGGGGCGGCAGGTAGCCTAGTGGTTAGAGCATTGGACTTGTAACCGAAAGGTTGCTAGATTGAATCCCCAAGCTGACAAGGTAAAAATCTGTTGTTCTGCCTCTGATGTTCCTAGGCCATCATTGAAAATAAGAATTTGTTCTTAACTGACTTGTCTAGTTAAATAAAGGTACAATAAAAAATATCAGTGTCTCAGTGCAGTCAGTAAGCCAGCCAGTCACTCACTCAGTAAGCCAGCCAGCCAGTCAGTCAGTAAGCCAATCAGTCTTCCAGTCAGTCAGTCCTACAGCATTCCAGCTGGCTCTGTAGAGGCTGGGTGGAATGGAACCAGGTCCAAAGTTTGGCCTCCATCTGGGCCACAGTAATTACTGTACTTCCACTAACAAGATGAGGAAACAGAGAAAGGATGTCCCTCCCCACTACCCTGGGACAGAATATAATGGTGCTGCTGTGTCTCAAGTGCTCTAGGTTGGGGGTAACAGAGGCAACGCTGTTGGGTTACAGTAATAGACCTTATTCACACAGGGGTTTTCATTCCTACTCTGGAGCAATCACGGCCGACACGTGAATAAGGTCTATTGTGATTCATCTAGCAACATTCCTTCACTTCTGTTGTCACCACTGGTTATGAATGGTCAGCTCATTCCTCAGGCACTCAGAGCTGTTGTCCATCTGTCTGTCTGTAGTTGGGTGTGTGAATGAAGTTTATATACAGACACAGATCCTTCAGTCCCCCTGATGTCAATGTCATGGGGTGTGTCTACTGTAATTGGGGTGTGTCTACTGTAATTGGGGTGTGTCTACTGTAATTGGGTTGTGTTTACTGTAATGGAGGTGTGTCTACTGTAATGGGGGTGTGTCTAATGTAATTGGGGTGTGTCAAATGTGATTGGGGTGTGTCTACTGTAATGGGGGTGTGTCTACTGTAATGAGGGTGTGTCTACTGTAATTGGGATGTGTCTACTGTTACTGGGGTGTGTTTACTGTAATTTGGGTGTGCTTACTGTAATGGGTGTGTGTGTGAGAAAGACCAACTACCCTGAATAACACTTCTTACACCACTCAAACTACCCTGAATAACACTTCTTACACCACTCAAACTACCCTGAATAACACTTCTTACACCACTCCAACTACCCTGAATGACACTTCTTACACCACTCCAACTACTCTGAATAACCCTGGATTGGCTCAGATCTGAATCTAAATGGTCCATGAAGATAATGTATTGAGGGAACACGTAGTTAAGATTATCTCTATTTGTGGTTTATAGGTAAATCTCTGCACACTGTGATGGTTGTTGCCCTTCCTTGGCTCATACTCTCTCACTCCTCACTCTCTCTTCTCTCTGTTTTTCTCTCTCTATCTGTCTCTCTGTCGTTACAGGGAGGTGGGTAAGTTCGATTGTTTTCTGGCACCCCTCCCACCCCCTCTCCTCTCTCTGGAAGCAGACAGTACCTTTCCCTTCATCAGTCATTGACTTAGGCATTAGTAGAACGATTGCTTCCATCTGAGAGCTCAGCCACTCCTGGGAAAGAGAGGCAGGGAGGTGGGGGCTCTGGAGTCGAGATGGGGTGAGTATAGAAAGAGAGGGAGCTGGGGGCTCTGTAGCGTCAAGATGGGGTGGGTAGAGAGAGAGACAGGGAGGTGTGGGAGCTATGAGGTGGGTAGAGAGAAGATCAACCAAGGCAAAAGACAGTTTAGCAAGAGAGGAGATGGGGAGATAAATGATATGTATAGAACAGGAAATAGGCCTCGTCAGGTAGTAAAACAGGCCCACAGTGGAACAGGTTGTGAAAAGCTACTTACGTCAAAGTCACCATTATTAATCAGTTGTACAACCGAATGCCTTCAACTGAAATGTATCTTCCGCATTTAACCCAACCCCTCTGAATCAGAGAGGTGCGGGGGGGCTGCCTTAATCGACATCCACATCTTCAGTTAACAGTGGGTTAACTGCCTTGTTCAGGGGCAGAACGACAGATTTTTACCTTGTCAGCTCGGGAATTCGAACTTGCAACCCTCCGTTTACAAGTCCAACGCTCTAACCACTAGGCTACCTGTCTCTCACGTGAGGATGGAGCTGCTGCACAAGCATTCCCAAGCTAGATAGGGTGTCAGGTTGCCTAGCGGTTAAGATTGTTGGGCCATGAACCGAAAGGTTTCTGGTTCGAATCCCCAAGCCAACTAGGTGGAAAATGTGCCGATGTGCCCTTGAGCAAAGCATTTCATCCTGAGCTGCACTTCCTAACCTCCTGCCAAATGTATGACCATATTAGAGACACATATTTCCCTCAGGTTACACAGACCCACAAAGAATTTGAAAACAAACCCAATTTTGATAAACTCCCATATCTACTGGGTGAAATACCACAGTGTGCCATCACAGCAGCAATATTTGTGACCTGTTGTCACAAGAAAAGGGCAACCAGTGAAGAACAAACACCATTGTAAATACAACCCATGTTTATGTTTATTTATTTTCCCTTTTGTACTTTAACCATTTGCACATTGTTACAACATTGAATATACACATAATATGACATTTGAAATGCCTTTATTCTTTTGGAACTTCTGTGAGTTTAATGTTTACTGTTCATTTTAATTGTTTATTTCACTTTTGTTTATTATCTACTTCACTTGCTTTGGCAATGTTAACATGTGTTTCCCATGTCAATAAAGCCCTTAAATTGAATTGAGAGAGAGAAAGTGAGAGAGAGAGAGAGAGAGAGAGAGAGAGAGAGAGAAGAGGGGGAAAGTATGGCTCCCCAGCCAGCAGAGTCAATTCATCTGACTGACAGGCCAGCCTTACTGTAGAGAGAGAGAGACAAATAAGAGAGAGAGAGCTTTTGTAGCTTTGTGCTCTGTATCATGGCTTTGTGTGTCTCCAGCGATGACAGACTGTGACTCTGTTAAGCTACTGAAGTGAAGGAAATGTGCTAAATGGATTAAGACACATAAAATGGTCGGTCCTCTCCCTTGAGGCACCAATCAGTTCCTCTCTCCATGGACCTCCAGACAGAGGGAGACCAAGGTTCTTGGGATTCACCGGATAAAACAACCCATTACAGACTCTGGAAATATTTATTTCCTCTTCTTCTCATCTTTCATTTAAGTTGTCACTTAAAATAAGTACAAAATCAATATTTTTTCCATGGGGAATATTAGTTTAAAAGACGGAACCAGTGGTTGTTATTTGATGGCACTCGTTTTCCTTCCCTAGCCTTGATCATAATAATATTAGTTTACACCTCCCTCACAGGGCTTTCAGTACACTTCCTTACTATATCAGTTGTTGAGAGATAAGACAGGTAGGCTATAACTTTCAAGTCTCCAACACAAACAGATGGTTACTGCCAACTTGAACATGTATGAATTTCACATTTCAAACCTGATATATAGCTAATGATTTCCTATTCCAATACAGGTCTGAGAGAGATATTGTATTAGGATGTCTTAATGCCCGCTGTAGCCTTTTATCCCTGTGTATTTTATCCCCTCTCTCCCTAATGAAGTAAGTGCAGTATGCTAAGCCACTGATTTAGCAGGACCTGCAGTACCACAGCTAGTCTGTTGTCAAGATGTTATCACTGTGGGAAAATCTCCAGAGTCTGAGGGGGAAAAGACTCCAGTTAAATTCTATGCATAGCTTTCACTGCATCAGATTTTTGTAGAATTCTGTCTTCCTCTTTTGGGAAGGGCAAATAAACATTGCAGTCATTAACCAATTAGTCAACTAGTATTACTAAAATTGTTATTAACTAGTTGTTAAAAGTTTGCATGCCAAAAATATTCTGCAGTCACAGACATGTTCATTCTATTTATAATTCCAAACAGGAAATTGCTCAAGTGAAGCATTGCTCCTTATCTCTGTCACAATCTCTCACGAGCTTTTTTACAGCTACAGACAAGTTGGTTAACTAAACTCTATTGAACTTTCCGCAGGTTTCGTCAAATGTGAAATACGGTACAATAACTCCAAGCTGGTATGTTGATTAAATTAAGTGCACCCCTGTTTAGCAGAAATAATGAATAATAATTTGGATCGACACAATAAAGATGTCTTACCGAAGTAAACTTCCTTCGTGCATTTTGGGCACTTCGGCATGGTGATGTGTTGGTCTCCGGGATAGAAAGAAGTATCCTAGTTTAATTAATGCTCACAGCAGTTATACAGCAGCGGCAGCCCACCTGTCAGTTCTAAACCACGCCTCGTTGTGAAATGCAGATGTTTGCGCGCCTTAGTATTTATACCGCTCAGGAAATAGTTGCGCTCCGCGGAACTGAATAGAGGGGGAGGCTTTGACCGCGTGTGTGTGTGTGTGTGTTTGTGTGTGTGTGCGTGTGTGCGTGCGTGCATGTGTGTGTTTTTGTGTGTGTGAGATATTATATATATATAGAGAGAGAGAGAGAGAGAGAGAGAGAGAGAGAGAGAGAGAGAGAGAGAGAGAGAGAGAGAGAGAGAGTTGAGTCAGTGTGCACGCATCTAAGATCAAGTCAGGAAATCATGTCAGAAACGTTTTTGTGCACTAGCCTATTCCTTTAGGATAGTTACTCACTATAGGCTATATTCTAAACAATTTAATTGAATAAAAAAATATATACATATATATCAGTTATTAAAAACATGTTTGCAACTTATACAGTGCCTTCAGAAAGTATTCATGCCCCTTGACTTATTCCACATTTTGTTGTGTTACAGCCTGAATTCAAAATGTATTAAATATATTTTCTCCTCACCCATCTGCACACAATACCCCAAAATGACAAAGTAAAAACATGTTTTTAGAAATGTTTGCAAATTTCTTGAAAATTAAATACAGAAATATCTAATTTACATAAGTATTCACACATGTTAGAATTACCTTTGGCAGCGATTACAGTTGTGAGTCTTTCTGGGTAAGTCTCTAAGAGCTTTGCACACCTGGATTGTACAATATTTGGCCATTATTCTTTTAAAAATTCTTCAAGCTCTGTCAAATTGTTTGTTGACCATTGCTAGAGAACCATTTTTAAATCTTATTTCAAGCAGATTTAATTCAAAACTGTAATTAAGCCACTCAGGAACATTCCCTGTGTAGATTTCACCTTGTGTTTTGGGTTATTATCCTGCTGAAAGGTGAATTCATCTCCCAGTGTCTGGTGGAAAGCAGACTGAACCAGGTTTTGCCTGTGCTTAGCTACATTCTGTTTATTTTTTATCCTGAAAAACTCCCACTTCCTTAACGATTACAAGCATAGCCATAACATGATGCCGCAAGCCCTATGCTTGAAAATATGGAGAGTGGTACTCAGTGATGTTTTGGATTTGCCCCAAAGATAACACTTTGTATTTAGGACAAAAAGTACATTTATTTTGTCACATTTTATGCAGTATTACTTTAGTGCCTTGTTGCAAACAGGATGCATGTTTTGTAATATATTTTTTTCTGTATAGGCTTCCTTCTTTTCACTCTGTCAATTAGGTTAGTATTGTGGAGTAACTACAATGTTGCTGATCCATCCTCAGTTTTCTCCTATCACAGCCATTCAACTCTGTAACTGTTTTAAAGTCACCATTGGACTCGTGGTGAAATCCCTGAGCAGTTTCCTTTCTCTCCGGCAACTGAAGGATTCCTGCATCTTTGTAGAGACTGGGACAGTATATTGAAACACCGTCCAAGGTGTAATTAATAACTTCACCATGCTCAAAGGGATATTCAATGTCTGCTTTTTAAAATGTTTACCCATCTACCAATAGGTGCCCTACTTAGCGAGGCATTGGAAAACCTCACTGGTCTTTCTGGTTGAATCTGTGTTTAGAATTCACTGCTCGACTGAGGGACCTTACAGATAATTGTATGTGTGGGGTACTGAGATGAGGTAGTCATTCAAAAATAATGTTAAACACTATTATTGCACACAAAGTGAGTCCATGCAACTTATTATGTGACTTGTTAATTAAGCACATTTTTACTCCAGAATTTCTATAAGCATGTTAAATGTGCAACCAGAGGAAAAATAACTCTGGACCACCTTTACTCTACACACAGAGACCCATACAAAGCTCTCCCTCGCCCTCCAATTGGCAAATCTGACCATAATTCTACCCTCCTGATTCCTGCTTACAAGCAAAAATTAAAGCAGGAAGTACCAGTGACTAGATCAATAAAAAAGTGGTCAGAGAAAGCAGATGCTAAGCTACAGGACTGTTTTGCTATCACAGACTGGAATATGTTCCGGGATTCCTCCGATGGCATTGAGGAGTACCACACATCAGTCATTGGCTTCATCAATAAGTCAAATCAAATCAAATTGTATTGGTCACATACACATGGTTAGCAGATGTTAATGCGAGTGTAGCGAAATGCTTGTCCTTCTAGTTCCGACCATGCAGTAGGATCTAACAAGTAATCTAACAATTTCACAACAACTACCTTATACACACAAGTGTAAGGGAATGATTAAGAATATGTACATATAAATATATGGATGAGCGATGGCCGAACGGCATAGGCAAGATGCAGTAGATGGTATAGAGTACAGTATATACATATGAGATGAGTAATGTAGGGTATGTAAACATTATATAAAGTGGCATTGTTTAAGTTACTAGTGATACATTTATTACATCCAATTATTAATTATTAAAGTGGCTACAGATTGAGTCAGTATGTTGGCAGCAGCCACTCAAATTTCTTCAGCCTCCTGAGGTTGAAGAGGCGCTGTTGCGCCTTTTTCACCACGCTGTCTGTGTGGTTGGACCATTTCAGTATGTCCACCTTCTCCACTACTGTCCCGTCAATGTGGATAGGGGGGTGCTCCCTCTGCTGTTTCCTGAAGTCCACGATCATCTCCTTTGTTTTGTTGACGTTGGGTGTGAGGTTATTTTCCTGACACCACACTCCGAGGGCCCTCACCTCCCAGTAGGCCATCTCATCGTTGTTGGTAATCAAGCCTACCACCGTAGTGCCGTCTGCAAACTTGATGATTGAGTTGGAGGCGTGCTTGGCCACGAGGTCATGGGTGAACAGGGAGTACAGGAGAGGGCTGAGAACACACCCTTGTGGGGCCCCAGTGTTGAGGATCAGCGGGGAGGAGATGTTGTTTCCTACCCTCGCCACCTGGGGGCGGCCCGTCAGAAAGTCCAGGACCCAGTTGCACAGGGCAGGGTCGAGACCCAGGGTCTCAAGCTTAACGATGAGTTTGGAGGGTACTATGGGGTTGAATGCTGAGCTGTAATCGATGAACAGCATTCTTACATAGGTATTCCTCTTGTCTAAATGGGTTAGGGCAGTGTGCAGTGTGATTGCGATTGCGTCGTCTGTGGACATATTGGGGCGGTAAGCAAATTGGAGTGGGTCTAGTCAAAGTCAAAGTCACCATTATTAGTCAGTTGTACAACCAAATGCCTTCAACCGAAATGTGTCTTCCGCATTTAACCCAACCCCTCTGAATCAGAGAGGTGCGGGGGGCTGCCTTAATCGACATCCACGTCTTCGGCGCCCGGGGAACAGTGGGTTAACTGCCTTGTTCAGGGGCAGAACGACAGATTTTTACCTTGTCAGCTCTGGGATTCGAACTTGCAACCCTCCGGTTACAAGTCCAACGCTCTAACCACTAGGCTACCTGCCGCCCCGGGTCTAGGGTGTCAGGTAGGGTGGAGGTGATATGATCCTTGACTAGTCTCTCAAAGCACTTCATGAGGACGGAAGTGAGTGCTACGGGGCGATAGTCGTTTAGCTTAGTTACCTTAGCTTTCTTGGGAACAGGAACAATGGTGGCCCTCTTGAAGCATGTGGGAACAGCAGACTGGAATAAGGATGGATTGAATATGTCCGTAAACACACCAGCCTTCTGGTCTGCGCATGCTCTGAGGACATGGCTAGGGATGCCGTCTGGGCTGGTAGACTTGCGAGGGTTAACACATTTAAATGTTTTACTCACGTTGGCTGCGGTGAAGGAGAGCCCGCAGGTTTTGGTAGCAGGCCGTGTCAGTGGCACTGTATTGTCCTCAAAGCGAGCAAAGAAGTTGTTTAGTTGGTCTGGGAGAAAGACATCAGTGTCCGCAACGGGGCTGGTTTTCTTTTTGTAGTCCGTGCTTGACTGTAGACCCTGCCACATACGTCTCGTGTCTGAGCCTTTGAATTGCGACTCTACTTTGTCTCTACACTGATGCTTAGCTTGTTTGATTGCCTTGCAGAGGGAATAGCTACACTGTTTGTATTCGGTCAGGGCCTTGCCATGATTAAAAGAAGTGGTTAGCGATTTCAGTTTTGCACAAATGCTGCCATTGGTTTCTGGTTGGGGAAGGTTTTAATATTCACCGTGGGTACCACATCACCGATGCACTTGCTAATAAACTCGCTCACCGAATCAGCGTATATATCAATGTTATTGTCCGATGCTATCCGGAACATATCCCAGTCCACGTGATCGAAGCAATCTTGAAGCGTGGAATCAGATTGGTCGGACCATCATTGAACAGACCTGAGCACGGGCGTTTCCTGTTTTAGTTTCTGTCTATTAGCTGGGAGCAACAAAATGGAGTCGTTGTCAGATTTGCCGAAAGGAGGGCGAGGGAGGGCTTTGTATGCGTAGTAGAAATTAGAGTAGCATTGATCCAGAGTTTTACCAGCCCGGGTCGCGCATTCGATATGCTGATACAATTTAGGGAGCCTTGTTTTCAGATTAGCCTTGTTAAAAGCCCCGGCTACAATAAATGCAGCCTCAGGATATGTGGTTTCCAGTTTACATAGAGTCCAATGAAGTTCTTTTAGGGCTGTAGAGGTGTCTGCTTAGGGGGGATATACACGGCTGTGATTATAATTGAAAATAATTCTCTTGGTAGATAATGCAGTCGGCATTTGATCATAAGGAATTCAAGGTCAGGTGAACAAAAGGACTTGAGTTCATGTATGTTGTTATGATCACACCACGACTCGTTAATCATAAGGCATACACCCCTACCCTTATTCTTACCAGACTGATGTTTGTTTCTGTCGGCACGATACGTGAAGAAACCAGGTGGCTGTACCGACTCTGATAACGTATCCCGAGTGAGCCATGTTTACGATGCCGTCGTCCCCACAGTGACCGTACGCACTGTACATACCCCAACCAGAAGCCATGGATTACAGGCAGCATCCGCACTGAGCTAAAGGCTTCCGATTTCAAGGAGCGGGACCCGGAAGCTTATAAGAAATCCCGCTATGCCCTCCTACGAAACCATCGAACAGGCAAAGCGTCAATACAGGACTAAGATCGAATCGTACCTCACCGGCTCTGACACTCGTCGGATGTGGCAGGGCTTGCAAACCATTACAGACTACAAAGGGAAGCACAGCCAGGAGCTGCCTAGTGACACGAGCCTATCAGACGAGCTAAACTACTTCTATGCTCGCTTTGAGGCAAATAACACTGAAACATGCATGAGAGCACCAGCTGTTCTGGAAGACTGTGTGATCACACTCACCGCAGCCGATGTGAGTACCTTTAAAAAGGTCAACATTCACAAGGCCGCAGGCCGCAGATTACCAGGACGTGTACTGTGAGCATGCATTGACCAACTGGCAAGTTTTTTTCACTGACATTTTCAACCTCCTTGTCCAAGTCTGTAATACCTACATGTTTTAAGCAGACCACCATAGTGCATGTGCCCAAGAACACTAAGGTAACCTGCCTAAATGACTACCGACCCGTAGCACTCATGTTTGTAGCCATGAAGTGCTTTGAAAGGCTGGTCATGGCTCACATCAACTCCATCATCCCAGAAACCTTAGACCCACTCCAATTTGCGTACCACCCCAACAGATCCACAGATGATGCAATCTCTATTGCACTCCACACTGACCTTTCTCACCTGGACAAAACGGCACACCTATGTGTGAATGCTATTCATTGACTACAGCTCAGCGTTCAACACCATAGTGCCCTCAAAGCTCATCACTAAGCTAAGGACCCTGGGAATAAACATCTCCCTCTGCAACTGGATCCTGGACTTCCTGATGGGCCGCCCCCAGGTGGTAATTGTAAGTGTCATGAGAATTTTGTTCTCAATTGTTGACATAAACTATCATTCAGGCTTTGAATAATTCCTAGAGGTTGTAAAGCTCTAGTTAATGACAAATTAGACAAAGTCCCCTATCTCTTAGTATTTACTTAAACGTACAAACATTTAGTCATTAAACATATAATTCATAACAGTAAGTAATAACACATCCGCCACTCTGATCCTCAACACAGGGGCACCTCAGGGGTGCGTGCTCAGTCCCCTCCTGTACTCCCTGTTCACTCATGACTGCACAGCCAGGCATGACTCGAACACCATCATTAAATTTGCCGAATGCACAACAGTGGTAGACCTGATAACCAACAACAACAAGACAGCCTATAGGGAGGAGGTCAGAGACCTGGCCATGTGGTGCCAGGACAACAACCTCTCCCTCAACGTGATCAAGACAAAGGAGATGATTGTGGACGACAGGAAAAAGAGGACCGAGCACGCCCCCATTCTCATCGACGGGGCTGCAGTGGAGCAGGTTGAGAGCTTAAAGTTCCTTGGTGTCCACATCACCAACAAACTAACATAGTCCAAACACACCAAGACAGTCGTGAAGAGGGCACGACAAAACCTTTTCCCCCTCAGGAGACTGAAAAGATTTGGCATGTGTCCTCAGATCCTCAAAAGGTTCTACAGCTGCAACAGCGAGAGCATCCTGATTGGTTGCATCACTGCCTGGTATGCTGCTCGGCCTCCGACCGCAAGGCACTACAGAGGGTAGTGTGAACGGCCCCGTACATCACTGGGACCAAGCTTCCTCCATCCAGGACCTCTATACCAGGCATTGTCAGAGGAAGGCCCTAGAAATTGTCAAAGACTCCAGCCACCCTAGTCATAGACTGTTTTCTCTGCTACCGTACGGAAAGTGGTACCGGAGTGCCAAGTCTAGGTCCAAGAGGCTTCTAAACAGCTTCTACCCCCAAGCCATAAGACTCCTGAACATCTAGTCAAATGGCTACCCAGACAATTTGCATTGCCCCCTTCTCCCCCTCTTAACACCACTGCTACTCTCTGTTGTCATCTCTGCATAGTCACTTTAATAACTCTACCTACATGTACATACTACCTCAACTAACCGGTGCCCCCCGCACATTGAATCTGTATCGGTACACCCCTGTAGATAGTCTCGCTATTATTATTTTACTGCTGCTCTTTAATTACTTGTTACTTTTATTTCTTATTCTTATCTGTATTTTTTTTTAACTGCATTGTCGGTTAGGGGCTTGTAAGTAAGCATTTCACTGTAAGGTCTACACCTGTTGTATTCGAAGCATGTGACTAATAACATTTGATTTGATTTGATTTGATTTGGGCTTGCCATAACAAAGGGGTTGCATAGTTATTGACTCAAGACATTTCAGCTTTTCATTTTTTACTAATTAAAAAATGTCTTAAAACATATTTCCACTTTGACATTAAGGGGTATTGTGTGTAGGCCAGTGACCAAAAAATATATACATTTAATCAATTTTAAATTCAGGCTGTAACACAACAAAATGAAGAAAAAGTCAAGGGGTGTAACTATTTTCTGAAGACACTGTATATATGAAGGGTCATAATTTGCATGCTATATGTTCACAGTACTCTGCTCATGAGGCAACACCCAGCTTCAAAGTTGCATTTCCTTCCTTAGTGTGCAGGTGCTGATCTTTCAATACAACCCACTCCCATGTCCACTGCAAACTGTAACATACTGAACACCGCAGTGACTCAACGCTGATAGAAAATAAAACAGGAAATGTAATGTGAGGGAATATGAAGTTGTTTTGAGCAGAATCATTTTTTAAACCTTTATAATTAAAGTATAATAATAACTTTATATATTTTTTTTTGAATGGAGAGAGTGCCTCACCTTTCAATGGATCATTGACACATCGGGGCGTGCCTGCACTTCAACACACACACACACACGTCCTATTGCCCTAAACAGCGTCTGATATAAAAAAAAAAATATTTGTCACATGCGCCAAATACAACAGGTGTAGACCTTACCGTGAAATGCTTACTTACAATCCTTTAACCAACAATGTAGTTCAAGAAATAGACTTAATAAAATATTTACTAAATAAACTGAAGTAAAAAAAATCTAATCAATCAAAAAGTAACAAGAAATGTACATAACAATAACAAGGCATTATACATGGGGTACCGGTACCGAGTCAATGTGCGGGGGTACAGGTTAGTCCAGGTAATTTGTAAAGTGACTAAGTATAGATAATAAACAGTGAGTAGCAGCAGTGTAAAAACAAATGGAGGGGGTCAATGTAATAGTCCGGTGGCCAGTTGATTAATTGTTCAGCAGTCTTATGGCTTGGGGGTAGAAGCTGTTAAGAAGCTACTAAGGACCGCTTGCTGTGCGGTAGCAGAGAGAACAGTCTATGACTTGTGTGACTGCAGTCTTGAACATTTTTAGGGCCTTCCTCTGACACTGCCTGGTATAGAGGTCCTGGATGGCAGGAAGCTTGGCCCCATTGATGTACTGGGCCGTTCACAGTACCCTCTGTAGTGCCTTCCGGTCGGAGGCCGAGCAGTTGCCATACCAAGCATGATGCAACCAGTCAGGATGCTCTCAATGGTGCAGCTGTAGAACCTTTTGAGGATCTGAGGACCCATGTTGGAGTGGGTCTAGGGTTTCTGGCATGATGGTTTTGATGTGAGCCATGACCATCCTTTCAAAGCACTTCGTGGCTACCGAAGTTAGAGGAGGAGAAGGGAGGGGAAGGGAAGGGAGTGGGGAAAGGGGGAAGGGGGAGAGGAGGGGAAGGGAGGGGAGGGGAGAGGAAGAAAGGGGGATGGGGAAGGGAGAGAGGACAGGAGGGAAGGGGATGAGGGGATGGGGAGGTGGGAGAGGAAAGGAGGGGAGGGGAAGGGAGATCAGCTGACTGACTTCTTATTTGTAATTAGCTCTTGAAATATGGTCTGACCCTCCTACCTGTTCCACCTGAATTACAGGGAAACTTTAGCTGATAAACGATCAAGGAGGTTACATCATTTCTATAGATGATTGAAGACATCCTCCTGGCCTGGGCTGCGTTCAGCAGGGCACAATGTTGTGGAACACTCAGGCAGAAATATATCATGCAGAACAAACATGGGCTCCCGAGTGGGGCAGCGATCTAAGGCACTGCATTTCAGTGCAAGAGGCGTCACTACAGTTCCTGGTTTGAATACAGGCTGTATCACATCCGTCTGTGATTGGGAGTCCCATAGGGCGGCACACAATTGGCCCAGTGTCTTCCGGGGTAGGCTGTCATTGTAAATAAGTATTTGTTTTTAACTGACTTGCCTAGTTAAGTAATTATTATTATTATCTTACATTTAGAACACAGACTCAGCTCTATAATCATGACAACCTTCCACAACGTTTAAATATTTATTTTACCTTTGTTTAAATTTTGACAGGGTCCCATTGAGACCAAGGTCTATTTTGCAAAGGAGCCCTGCAACTCACAGATTACACAACAATTACACAATCACGGCAGCATTGATCATGCCTCTGTTCTTGGGTTAGGCTGTAGTTGGCCTTTACTACAGCCTAGTAACCATGCTTCTACCCATGTGATCAAAGCTACTGTGTGTTTGTTGGTTACAGTCTCTAACACAGTCTAGGACAGCGTAGGAGTTTAATTGACTTGTGACTACAGTGATTACGGTGTGGTGTCGTCACAAATGTCTTTGCCAAAGAGACAGGGAGTGTTTTGAGCCCGTTCCGGGCCAGCCCTGTCAGGCTTGTGTAATGATTACAACGTGTTGCACACCCCGCCTAGGACCAGAGAACAGTTAAAACACACACACTTGAACCTACAGTATATGAAGTGTGTGTTTAAAATGCAAACATCTACCAAGCTCTATGAGCACACGCAAGCACGTACGCACGCACCCACCCACACCACCACACACCACCACACACCACCACACACCATCACACCACCACAAAACCACACCAAACACCATACCACCACACACCATCTCACCACCACACACCACCACACCAAACACCAAACCACCACACCACACCAACACACCACCACACCATCACACCACCACACACATAACACCATCACACACCACCACAAACCACCACACACCACCACACCACAACACACCTCCACACCACCACCACACACCACCACACCACCACCACCACACACCACCACACACCACCACCACACCACCACACACAACCACACCACCACACACCACCACACACCATCACACCACCACACACCACACCACCACACACCATCACACCACCACACCATACCACCACACCACCACACAGCACCACCACACACCACACCACCAAACACCACACCACCACACCACCACACACCACCACACACCACACTACCACACCATCACACACCACACCACACAACACCACCACACACCACCATACACCACCACACCACACCAAACACCACACCACCACACCACCACACACCACCACACACCACACCACCACACCACCACACACCACACCACCACACACCATCACACACCACACACCACCACACACCACACCACCACACACCATCACACCACCACACCATACCACCACACCATACCACCACACCACCACACAGCACCACCACACACCACACCACCAAACACCACACCACCACACCACCACACACCACCACACACCACACTACCACACCATCACACACCATCACACACCACACCACACAACACCACCACACACCACCACACACCACCACACCACACCAAACACCACACCACCACACCACCACACACCACCACACACCACACCACCACACACCACACTACCACACCATCACACACCATCACACACCACACAACACCACACAACACAACACCACACAACACCATACCACCACACATCCTTTGACTTGTTCATGGAGGTTTTGTGTACTAAAGCTCCTTCTCTCTCTCTCCTTCTCTCACTCCTTTTCTCCCTATATCTCCTCTCTTCTCCACCTCCCTACCCCTCTCTCTATCCCTCCTTCTCTCTCTCCCTCCTTCTCTCTCTATTGCTCCTCCCTTCTCCATCTCCCTATATCTCCTCCCTTCTTCACCTCCCTACCCCTCTCTCTCTACCCCTTTCTCTATCCCTCCTTCTCTCTCTCCCTCCTTCTCTCCCTCTCTTCCTCCCTCCTTCTCTCCCTACCTTTCCTCTCCTCTCTTCTCCACATCCCTACCCCTCTCTCAATCCATCCTTGTCTCCTTATCTCTCCACTCCTCCCTTCTCCCCCTCCCTACTCCTCTCCCTCTAGACTGATGTTTACAGTGGACCAACCGGGCACGCTATACTAAAGACCTTCCAGCACATGGCAGAGGCACAGCTATGTCTCTTTTCCCTCTGGGACTCACTCATCATCTCCATTTGGATTCTTTCAGCCTGTTCTCACACACACAGGCGCGAGCGCACACATACACACTTTCAGCCCAATCCCATCAGGCCTCTCCCAGTCTGTAGCCTGCAGCACGGGGATTCCTGTGACAGACAGAGACACGCTCGCTATAGCTGGATCAGAGGAAGAGAGAGGGAGAGAGAGAGATAGAGAGAGGGGGGAGAGGGGGGATGGAGAGGAGAGGGGAGAAAGAGGAGAGGGGGGAGTAAGAGAGGAGAGAAAGTGACAGAAGAGTGGGAGAGAGAAGAGAGAGGGGAGAGGAGGGAAAAGAGAGGGGATAGAGAGCGATGTAAGAAAGGGGGAGGAGAGAGATGAAATAGAGGGGGGAGGAGAGAGATGAGGGTAATGGGTGAGATGGAACAGATTATATAGAATACAGCATGCAGAGAGGATCCTTAACAAAACTGTCACTGTCAGGACAACGAAGGAGATTAAGAAAAACCATACGGGTAGAAATGATTTTACCGTGTAACTACCCACTGGTCAAAAACAATGTTGAATCAATGTTGTTACCATGTCATTTTAACAAAATAATTAAATATGATGATGTTGAATCAATGTAGTTACCATGTCATTTTAACAAAATAGTTCAATGTGATGACGTTGAATGAATGTTGTTACCATGTCATTTTAACAGAATAATTCAATGTGATGACGTTGAATGAATGTTGTTACTATGTCATTTTAACAAAATAATTAAATGTGATGACATTAAATCGCTGTTGTTACCATGTCATTTTAACAAAATAATTCAATGTGATGACGTTGAATCAATGTTGTTACCATGACATTTTAACAAAATAGTTCAATGTGATGATGTTGAATCAATGTTGTTACCATGTTGTTACCATTGTTACCATGTCATTTTAACAAAAAACTGTTTTTTTTACACAACTTTTAACCTAAACCCAATGACAGGGTGACATGTTTTGTTGATTTCATGTTGAATTCACGTTAGCTGACCACTCTATCAAATGTAAATTAAATATAGATGTTAAACTGATGTCTATGCCCAGTGGGTAAGTACAAATCAACTCCCTCTCTCTGAGCTCATAAAAACAATTCAATTTCCTGCAATGAATCTGTTAAAAATCTCCGGTAGCTTGTTTTATTGGAACTGGGACATTTTTGGCCTCTTTTGTTTTCGGGAGTAGCATAGCTCCACAGAATGATGGATAGGGGTCTATCCAGCGGGCTGAGAGCAGAGAAAGAGGAGAGTTAAACATAAGAAAACATACAGGCTAGGATCAAGACTGTTAATAAAACAAGCCACGGCATCGTTTAGGTCATCAGTCCTGCAAATCTGTCAGACAGAAAAGAAGGGAGAGATGTAAAGAGAAAGAGCCAGGATTGAGAGGAGAACATGCTGCAGACAGAGAGAGGGAGGGAGAGAAGGGGAGATGGAGAGAGAGAGAGAGGATTGAGAGGAGAACATGCTGCAGACAGAGGGAGGGAGGGAGGGAGGGAGGGAGGGAGGGAGGGAGGGAGGGAGGGAGGGAGGGAGGGAGGGAGGGAGGGAGGGAGGGAGGGAGGGAGGGAGGGAGGGAGGGAGCCAGGATTGAGAGGAGAACATGCTGCAGACAGAGAGAGGGAGGGAGGGAGGGAGGGAGAGAAGGAGAGATGGAGAGAGAGAGACAGGATTGAGAGGAGAACATGCTGCAGACAGAGAGATGAAAAAGAGAGAGACCGAGAGAGAGGAAGGGATAGAGAGAGGGATACAGGGAGGGAGGCCGACCAGGACTATTGGCCAGTAGATTCAAGCTACAGGACTCAGTGTCCTCTTCTTTGAGGCTTGGACAGAGACAAAGGGACAGTGAGGAGCTGTCAGAGCATGGGAAGTGATTGTTATTCACATGCTCTCACACACACACACACACACACACACACACACACACACAACACACACAGACACACACACACACAGACAGACACACACACAGACACAGGCACACAGGCACAGACACAGACAGACACAGACACAGACACAGACACAGACACACAGACACACAGACACAGACACAGACACAGACACAGACACAGACACAGACACAGACACAGGCACACAAACACAGACACACACACACACACACACACACTGACAGACTGACACACACACACAGGAGAGGTTCTGTAGGGTCACCACCTGTGGCTGTCCTATCTCTTCTCTCTTAATACTCCCACTACCTCATCATACTGATAACCCCACATTATGATGTCATCAGCATGGGAAACATTGAGCCACTAGCGACGCTTTGATGAGGTTGCTAGGCGGATTAATGTTCCTACCACATCAGAGCTTGTCCTGATAGGCTCCATAAACACCTGTGCTGTCAATCAACTGGGTAATGACACATCACTAAGTAGCAGATAGACTGTAACCACTGTGTACCACACCCATGCTTCAAATGTTACAAACGTCTTCCATAGATTAATTGTCACACCAGTGGCAGCTCTGGTGATGAAATGATAGTGATGAAATGATAGTGATGAAATGATAGTGATGAAATGATAGTGGTGAAATGTTAGTGATGAAATGATAGTGATGAAATGATAGTGATGAAATGATAGTGGTGAAATGATAGTGGTGAAATGATAGTGATGAAATGATAGTGATGAAATGATAGTGATGAAATGATAGTGGTGAAATGATAGTGGTGAAATGATAGTGGTGAAATGATAGTGATGAAATGATAGTGGTGAAATGATAGTGATGAAATGATAGTGGTGAAATGATAGTGGTGAAATGATAGTGGTGAAATGATAGTGATGAAATGATAGTGGTGAAATGATAGTGGTGAAATGATAGTGGTGAAATGATAGTGATGAAATGATAGTGGTGAAATGATAGTGATGAAATGATAGTGGTGAAATGATAGTGATGAAATGATAGTGGTGAAATGATAGTGATGAAATGATAGTGATGAAATGATAGTGATGAAATGATAGTGGTGAAATGATAGTGATGAAATGATAGTGGTGAAATGATAGTGGTGAAATGATAGTGATGAAATGATAGTGGTGAAATGATAGTGATGAAATGATAGTGATGAAATGATAGTGGTGAAATTATAGTGGTGAAATGATAGTGGTGAAATGATAGTGGTGAAATGATAGTGATGAAATGATAGTGGTGAAATGATAGTGGTGAAATGATAGTGGTGAAATGATAGTGATGAAATGATAGTGGTGAAATGATAGTGCAGAAGCAACCCCTTTTTATTGATATACTGTAGGATTTAAACACATCATATCCTGAAAGAGTTTTTACCCAAAAGCCCTAAATGTTGCTCTTACTATTATACCTGACATGTTTATGGGATTTATGTAGGTCCTTTGTATCATGTCATTTTATCTGAGGCTTAGCTTTCTTCCTTCCTTTCATCCCTCCAGCCCCTCAGAGCAGATCCAGCCTGTCCACATACGCTACATTGGTCATGAATAGCTGTAGGACTTCAGAGCAGATCCAGCCTGTCCACATACGCTACATTGGTCATGAATAGCTGTAAGACTTCAGAGCAGATCCAGCCTGTCCACATACGCTACATTGGTCATGAATAGCTGTAGGACTTCAGAGCAGATCCAGCCTGTCCACATACGCTACATTGGTCATGAATAGCTGTAGGACTTCAGAGCAGATCCAGCCTGTCCACATACGCTACATTGGTCATGAATAGCTGTAGGACTTCAGAGCAGATCCAGCCTGTCCACATACGCTACATTGGTCATGAATAGCTGTAGGACTTCAGAGCAGATCCAGCCTGTCCACATACGCTACATTGGTCATGAATAGCTGTAGGACTTCAGAGCAGATCCAGCCTGTCCACATACGCTACATTGGTCATGAATAGCTGTAGGACTTCAGAGCAGATCCAGGACTAACAAGTCATAGAGATCAAAATGTTGACTGCATCCTTGTTGTTACAGAAACACTTGACTCTGTGAAAGAGTTGACGACTGCAGGAACAACAACTTGAATTGTTTGCGACTTTTCGACTTTGCGTCATAGTATTATGATTGGTGTTTCTGTGTAGTTTGACAATCTCTTTGTTGGATGATTGCTCAGCTCACGGTCTCACATAGAAAACATTCCAGAGCCTCTCTGCAAGATGTGAGAGACTGCAGACAAGTTCAACTTGTGTTTGACTTGGATATCTGTCAAGAAGTGGCTTACTGTCAAAACAAATATACTACCCACACATGCAGACCCACACTCTCATACACTCTGGACACCAATATGGGAACATGTAAATAGTGTATCTGTACTTGTCTGTACTGGGTTCTAAGCATGTACATTATACTGTATGTGAATGTTTAATATTAGCATTTAGTATTTGTGAGGTGATCTACAATAAAAAGCAACATGTAACAAGAACATTTCACAGAAGTTTCTCATAATAGGATAATAGGATAATCACATGGAAGCCATTGAGAATAGGTTCAGAAAACAATTATCTAAACCCAAACCCACCACCCTCAAACTGTTGTCATAAAGAGCAATTTCAAGTCGGGCACAATGTTGGCAGGAACACAGCTATCTGTCAGAAAAAACCCAAACAAACAAACAACAGGAGTAAAAATGACGGTTTGCTAGGCAACGGGTAATTATTTATCAGGGTTGTGTGTCCTGCACCATGGTTACGAGAAGCTCCATCAAAACAGGATATGAAACGGTGGTGTGCTTTTGATGATTGTCTACAGTTACTTCCTGTTCTCTCTGGGTAGAGTCAGATTTGATGAATTAAAAACATATATTTTGTATTTCTATTTGTAATTTTTTTAAATGTATTATTATTTATTATGGATTCCCATTAGCTACTGCCAAGGCAGGAGTAACTGTTCCTGGGGTCCAGCTAAATGAAGGCAGTTATATATACATTACATTTCACAACAGATTTCACAACACATTAAGTGTGTGCCCTCAGGCCACTACTCTACTACCACATACAGTATATACAATACAAGATCCATGTGTATGTGGTGTATAGTTTGTATGTTGCCAATTGTAATTTTCCTAAGTCCCTCTTTCAGGCACCTGACCACAAGAATGGACAATAGTCCAGCTGTGACAAAACTAGGGCCTGTAGGACCTGCCTTGTTGATAGTGTTGTAAAGAAGACAGAGCAGCGCTTCATTGTGGACAGACTTCTCCCCACCTTAGCTATACTGTTGTATTAACATGTTTTGACCATGACAGTTTACAATCCAGGGTTACTCCAAGTAGTTTAGTCTCCTCAACTTGCTCAATTTCCACATTATGCAATAGAAGATTTAGTTGAGATTTAGGGTTTAATTAATGATTTGTATGTGCACATAATATGCACATACATTTACACTGATTCTAACGCACACCCACTCACATACATGCTGCTGTTACTCTGTTTATCTTATATCCTGTTTCTTATTCAGCTTACCCCTATACATATCTACCTCCATCACTCCAGTATCCTTGCACATTGTAAATATGGTATTGGAACTGACCCAGTATATAGTATGCTTACTTACTTATTGTGTTCAGATTTCTTCTTATTTCTAGTTTAGTATTTTTTAGTATTACATTGTTGCTGATTATTGCATTGTTGGGTTTTGAGTTTTTAAGATAGGCATTTCACTGTTCTTGAAACTTAAAGCTTGAAACTTGAAAATACAATGCTTTTAGTTTTTGAAATATTTAGGACTGTTAAGGCTGTGGTGTTGTAGTGGAGAAAGAGTCAGGCGCAGGAAGTTGAGATGCGTGTGAAGGTAAAATTTTATAAAGCAACCAGAAAAATACAAAATAAATCTGGTGCTGCAAAATACCCACACAAACAAAATAGACGGGCGAAATAAAACAACCCGGAACAACGAGGAATAATCCCAGCTCTCAGTACACAGACAGAACATAACCATACAAAATAACAATCACGCACAAGGGGAAGAGGGGGAAAGGGAGGAATATAAGGAGGAGCGTGATTGGGAGAAAATGAACAACAGGTGTGTACAATAACAATAAAACCAACAGACACACGAAAAAGGGAGTGAGTGGTGATGGCTAGAAAACTGGTGACGTTGACCGCCGAACACTGGGACCGACTTCGGCGGAAGTCGTGACAAGGACTAACTTATTGTTTGCCCCTACCTGGATTATTTTGGAGAGGTTTCAATTAAAGAACACTCTCTGTTCAGCAGATTATGATTGATAATGTAAAAAGCTGCACTGATCTTTTTTATTATAAATTTCTCTCAGCCAATCATCAGTAATTTGTTTAAGTGCCATACATGTTGAAAGCCCTTTTCTATAAGCGTGCTGAAAATCTGTTGTTAATTTGTTTACTGTGAAATAGCATTGTATCTTGTCTTTCACCATTTTTTCTAAGGGTTGTTAACAGGGTGATTGGTCAGCTGTTTGAGCCAGTAAAGAGTGCTTTTCTATTTTTGGGTAGCGGAATGACTTTTGCTTCCCTCCAGGCCTGAAGGCACACACTTTCCTGTAGGTCATTGGTCTGTGGCTACTGGTGTAAAACGGAGCATTCCAGAACACTCTAGACTAGAGCATTACATCCTGTTCTGCTGTTGCTGCTGCTACAGTTGTAAAAAAAAGTTTTCAAAACAGATGTGTTATAAAGGTGATTCATCTTTCCTGCTAATAAACGTTGACAGGAAGGAGCCCTGATTACCATCACAGGGTGTTTTAATATTAAACGTAATGTCTCCAATTGTCTCCACACTAAGGCAATGAATGTTTGGAATTCCTTATGAATAGGACCAGGAGGTTTCCCTGAACACATGACCTGACCAGGAAAAGCTCTGGGCATTAGTTATTAAACATTATTTCTTGAGAAGGTACAATAATGTTGCTGGACCCCAGGAAGAGTAGCTGCTGCTACGGCAGGAACAAATGGAGATCCATAATAAATGCAGATAGAAACACACTAGATGTAGATATTAGGACCAATAAAACCCAGACTATCCACAGCGTTTTATGACATCAACAACTGTCAATAAGAGTATAGGTCTACCTACTATCAGAACAGCGGAATAAAAATAGCCTATTCAAATATTTATCCTAGAAACTGTATTGATAGTCTAGCTCCCTGGGTGTCTCCAGTGATTTGTGTGAATGATCTGTCAAGAAAGACAGAAGGAAAGAGAAATAGAGAGAAAGAGAGAGAAGAAATATGCGCAGGGTGAATGCGTTTCTTGAATATTTATGCTTTGTTTTATCTGGAGTGGATTTCCTCAGACAGCAAGAAATCAAAACGATACAATTCCTTCTTTGTGCTGAGGCCTGTATAAAATTAATTGTTAATATACAGTACATCTACTCCCCTCTCCTTGGCCCCAAAATCACCCAAAAATACAGTGTAAAAACTCAGGGGTGTAGGTTTTGTTCCATAAAGCAAAAGCCTTGTTATTGATCAAAATACTGAACATTGAGAGGTGCCGATTGTCTGCTGACTTTGGTCTAGTTAGCCATCACATTTCCTATCCAATAACCTACAAATGCAGAGATTCGTATACACTGCAGGGATACATGTATCAAGGCATGCAATAATACAAGCACATGTTGTTTTATTACTGTGCTGTTGGGGATTTCTATTGGTTAGAGAGTTACTATATATTTTCTGCAACAAAAATTAAAACTTGCACAAACTTTTTTGTGTCTCCTTGTCAAGTGTTCCTATATAATGTTGAGGAACTGAATGTGTCTACTCTCATTTGTGGGTTTGGCCAGTTCAAGGCCATTGTCGGCCAAACAAACTCTCTATCCTGCAATCTGAAGGCAGTTCCCACACTGTGCTGAGTCCCAAACCACCCATTTACCCACCGTTTTGGCCTCAACATAAAAGGTCAGTCACAAAATAGGCCTAGATTCAAAACCCATTTCTGGCTAGATCAACAGAGCGGGAACCATAAATCATTTTAGCACAATTGTACAACTTCTGGTCATATTGTCCATGTTCTAGGGCCCATTTGTGGTGCCAGTTTGTCCTCACAGGGTTATATTTCAGGAGCAGACAGTCTCTCTGGGGAAGACATGGGTCTCTGTGTGTTTCTGCCATGGTAACCAAAGATTATTGAAGGATGACATCATCAGTGCTCTCCTGTTTGAAAGACAGCAGCAGTCGTGACAGTCCTGAAGGTTTCTGTTGTGGGTGTGTGAAAAGTCATGCCTAAAGTACTGGCTTCTGTCAACATTGGAAACTCTCTCCCATGTGAATGGAACCACTCATTTCCAGGCAACCTACTCTGGGTAACCTACAAAGACAGTCCTGATAAGTGGTGAACTTTGAATAGACATTAGTTTAAAGGTGTTGTTATGGTGTTATGGCGAGGTTCCCCAGAGCAGAGGGAGACAGGATGGAGTGAATGAGGGAAGGGGAAGTAAGGGGGAGGCCCTTACAAAAAAGATTGCAGTTTTAAACTGCAGTAAAAGTGCAGTAACTGCAGTCGACTGTGGTATTTTGGACGCAGTAATTGCAAAACTCTAACTGCAGTTACACTGCAAAAATTACTGCAGTAAAAAAACTGTGTTATTTTGGACGCACTATTTTCCGCTTACTGCAGTTATACTGCACTCTAACTGCAATCTTTTTTCGTAAAGGAGGGATTATATTTATATTGATTAAGAATTATAGGGTCTCCTTTATGGCTTAGTGCACCATTGAGGAAGACATACTGCTACAGTACACCAGAAGGTTCTCCATGACAACCCCCACCATTTAGAAGGTCCTGCACTCCTCCACTTTAACAGGCAATTTCAAATTACACAGTGGTTTTCTTTTGATTATTTGAAAAACTTCATGGTTGGTTTGAATCTCAGCTGAAATTGTATTTAAACCCTGGACACTGTCGCGTGCTTTACAGTATGTAAGTAATCATCTAGCTACCAGAGCTTTGAAGATATTTATTTCCATCCCGTTGTATACACCAAAAATTCCCCTTTCAGATCAATCACTGTACCCATACTTCACAAACTGCAGGAAATTGCATGTCTCCTCTATTTTATTCACTCATAAGTCATGCAAGGGGACAAGCTACCAACCCTGGCCCTGTACAGTAGTTCCACTAATAGAGTAACTATTAACGTAGTTTCACGGATTCATTTAGGGGAATTATTATTGGACTATGATGGTCCACCTGGATAGTATTGACTTTGTATTGATTCCTGTCCAGGGATTGTGGAAGTTGTTCATATTATGGGAACGTCCGTTGGCTTTGATCTAACAGACAGAGGTTTTGATGGAGTAACAGACCAGAGGGAAGCTTGAAACACAGAATGCATGTCTTAGGGCTGGATTCAATCCATATCGCGGAAGTATCGTGGAAGATACACGTTAAAATGTAAAGGTAATTTCCAATTGAGCCGACATATGCAGGGTTTACCCTGAATGTAGTATCCTCGAACGCGGGAACATTGCCTTTATTTTTCAATTGAGCTATAGTGCAGATCCTCCGCGATACTTCTGCAATATGGATTTTATCCAGCCCTTAGTCTTTTGTACTGAAACAGCTGTAGCCACAGTTTCTCCCATTAACCATTCTCATCTATCTAGTGAAATGGCGTGAGGAGTTCATGTTAAGAAAGGCCTTCTTCCGGAGTTCCCTCAGCTCCTTGTAAGACCAGGCTGGAATTGCAGGACATTTTCTTTAAATCTGCAACATTTTCTCTCCATCCCGTGGAAAAATGTGTAGAACTTCAGGAAATTTGCTTTAAAACGGCAGTGTTCTCTCTGCTCCACAGAATTTTGAAATCAAAGATCAATAACAGAGTTTTTGTTTTACTGAACTACCCTCTGAGCTGGATGAAAGGTTCAATAAAGGTTCTATAATAATGAGCTGATGTTGATCTCTGATGTTGATCTCTGATGTTAGTTTCTGATGTTGATCTCTGATGTTAGTCTCTGATGTTGATCTCTGATGTTGATCTCTGATGTTGATCTCTGATGTTGGTCTTAAGGAGCTTTAGAGTCTCGTGAAAGGTGACTCCTCCTAGTTGGAGTCTGTAGTGATTAGAAATCTGACAGGGAGTATTTTGTTTGCTGATTTCTCTCTCTCACCAATGTTGATAGAACTCTGGTGGTTGCATTTGTGGTTTGCTGTTTACGATGGCTTTTATAAAACTGGACCATTATGTATGACAGAACTCCAGAAAGCACCAGCAATTCAGTACAAAAGTAGGCTACAGAGTACGGGGCTACGTCCCAAATAACGCCCTATCCCCTACACAATGCACAAATTTTGACCAGAGCCCTATGGAGCTTGGCTTAAAGTAGTGCACTACAGTACATAGGGCATAGGCTGCCATTTGGGATGCACACGGGTCTGCGGTTATGAGAACCATACACACCAGGATAGATACAGTAATGAAAAACACACATTAGTAAAACACGGTAACTCACTGCTTCACCATAGAGACCAATCTGAGAGAGAGTATTTACTCTGCCATTAGGTTTTCAGATGTTAAGCAGTTAGGCGTAGCTAGCAGGCTGATATTCCACAGAGCAGAGCACCATTGCGGGGTTCACCCCTGGCCAGTGACGGGTGGTGGTTACAGTATTTCCCCTCTCTGTACTTTCCCCTATGTGCTGTTTTCCATTTTAACTGCGTGAAGATATCCTCGTCATCTCATTTGCAGAAATGTTTGAATCACTCTGATGTGGTTCTGGCAGTTCCAGAAGCCTCCTGTGAGTTCTAGAACATATCCTCATTGCAGTGCTAACTGGTGGGACACTGAACAGATTCCAATCCATATGGTTCCGGAGATAATTGAGGTGCATTTATGAGTATGATTGAGAGAGAAAAGCAAATAGAGTAGAATTTGACAAGCAGGCATAGAAATGAATTGATTGCTAATGGCATGTCGTTTGTTCCTTCCCTGCTAAAATATACTGTGCATGATGTTCGGTTTGATGCAAAAACAAATCTGCAGTCAGTTAAATATCCAAAATCATGTGAAGCTCAGATGATTATTGTTCATGAATAAACCACCACAGTGTAGAACACTTCTAGAACAGCGAGGTTACAAAGATCATCAGATAATAAACTCATTTGAACTACTATTGTCCCTCAGAAAGAGTTTCCTTTAAACTCGTTCAAGGGGAGAGTACTTTTAACCGACATTCTTCTGTGTTGGAAGGAACCAGGACGGTTGTTACTGTGGTTTCCTCTGATACAATCCTGTCTCAACCAATCAAATAGGGTTTCTGTTGGCGGGGATTTTAAAACCACATATCTGGCAACCCCAACCCTATCACTGCCTGTCCTGCTGTGCTCCAGTCTTGTGGCTATCTTGGCAACCCATAATAAAGTGCTAATCACATATCATCTCAATGAGAGGTCGGGATGGATTTCAAGTCATTTGGGATCCAGTTCCATTAGTGTCCTGTATAACAGAGCTTCAAACAATCTAATCTGATCTCTGTACTGTCGTTCTCTATAATCTGACAGTTTAGATATCCCTCAATCTGAATCAAAACCAGCACAGAGCCTTTACTGAGATCAAAAATACAAGACTCATAAAGGCCATTGGAGAATAGAGACCAATACAACTAACTTCCTCTCCAACCTCTCAAAGGGGGACATGGAGTTTTAAATTTAAGACTGTCTTTCTCTCTCTCTCCCTCTCTCTCTCTATCTATCTCTCTCTCACTTTCTCTCTGTCTGTATGATATAAAAGGTTAGAGGGTTCGAAAATAAAACTGGAATGCACCAAGTCTGAGAACCTCAGTGCGTCTCCATGGCAACCGTCTCCCCCCTCCAAAACACAAATAAACTCAGTCTTGATTTTCTCTCCAGATGATAAAAAGAGGGAGGGAAAGAGAGAGTGCAGAGAAAATGCTTTCCCAAGCTGTGTATCTGTAGAGGGGATCCTGTGGTGGTTCTGCAGTATGTGGGAACGCTTTCAGACCACTGAAGAATTCAGTAAAGTAATATCTGGAGCTGCAACTGTGAACTGAACTGGGCTGGCATGCTAGAATGGGATTGTGGTTGTGCCCTGCTTTTCCCGCCTGTTGACATTAGTTCTGGTGAATGTAACAGTACTGCACTATATTGTGAAGTTAGGGTGACCGAGGTTAAAAATCCATAGATGTCGAAAAGCAACAGGCCACTGTGACTGAGTAGAAAACTACACAAGAAAATGTAAGCTATTCTTATTTTCAGGAATTATATTAGCTATCTATTACACAACAAGTGTCAGGAGAGACTTGACACTTTGTATTCAACTTGAATGATTGTCTAATTGACACCTGTTCCACCTCTTTCGCTCATTATCTACTTACCCTCAACACTTCTTCATTATCGTCCTCCTGCTAACCGCCTCCAGCACTTTGGTCCTCCACTCCCCTCAACAGTTTTCGGTAACACTTCATTTTAACGGTTCATAATACACTATTTATAAGGCATTTACAAACCGTTTGGTCACCATTTATTCATCATTACTCCCACATCTGTAAATGTTAGTAAGCTAGTTAGTCAAACATGTACATATTTCATTAAACACCCTGTGTTGTGTGATTATTCTTTTACCAGGTACTGCAGGAATGTCTACCAATGGCATTCCCATATTTTGGTGAGAAATTACTCTGGTCACTCAAAACACTTATAAAGTATTTATAAAGTATAAATAGTGCTTACTCTAGATTAGGGACTGCAAAAATACTTACTAATACTAATGATTGGTAAATGGTTTATAAATGTGGAAGTAATGATGAATAAAGGGTGAACACAAGATTGATTGATTTATTACAGTGTCTACAGTTACATGCATCTTCAGGATGCCCTGCCCACATGGGCTTGGACTTATAAGACAATGTATTTGCTTCTGCAAAATACAAGAATAATGTAAATATATGCACACATACATCTATATAAACATACGTTCATATGGCAGTGAAAAACAATTGAGTAAACAAAACAAAAACATTTCATGTAACTTATCTTGTTGCATCTGCTATGGAGATAACATTTGCAACCAGAAATTATAAAGGCGCAAGGCGAGACCCAAATGCAGACACAGGAGGCAGATTTATTACACCAAAAATGGGTAGGCAAAAGGCAGGTTGGGGACAGGCGAGAGTTCATAAACCAGGTCAGAATCCAAACAGTACAAGGGGATAGGCAGGCTCGAGGTCAGAACAGGCAGAGTGGTCAGGCAGGCGGATTGGGCGTCAGGACAGGCAAGGGTCAAAACCAGGAGGGCTAGGAAAAAACAGAGACTGGGAAAAATAGAAGCTCAGAGAAACGCTGGTTGACATGGCAAAACAAGACGAACTGGCCCAGAGAGACAGGAAACGCAGGGATAAATACACCGGGGACTAATGGGGAAACAGGAGACACCTGGAGGTGGGTGGAGACAATCACCAAGACAGGTGAAACAGATCAGGGCGTGACAGAAATACTTATTTCCTAAATAGCCATTCAAATTGTTCTTCATCTCTAATCCAGAATAGTTCCTGTTTTCTTTTAACCATTTTATCAAACAGTATAGCTCTCAAATGATCATATAAAGTCCAATGCAGTTGATTCTCGACCTCCCCTAAATCACAGACAGTACATAGTCGCTCTTCTTCATCTATTGCATTGATTGCCAGAGGCAGTATCCCAGTTCTAAACGGGGCACCTTTGGTTTCTGGTTAGGTGAGAGGTGACATAAGGTTCTGGATCAGTTTTGGTTTTAGCCATATGTCAGTTAACCATTTTTCTTTGTAGCTTAGGGTTAACTTGTGTTTGATCATATTGACATTGCATCATAACTTGTTTCTGAATATGTGTTGAAGATAAGTTTCCTTAAATATGGCAATTAGCTCCTTTGTCCAACAGTAGTTGTGTGTTTTATCCCAGTTGAAAACCTTTTTGTTACTGTTTTGTTATAAATGCCTTATAAATGGTTTATTACGGACCCTTAAATTAAGTACCAAATATTCCATCCAAGTTTGGTAGCCCTGACACTGGGGCCATTGTGTTATGATAGGCCTTCCTTTCCCTGGTTCCCCAGGCCGGAAAGCACAACCACAACAGAAGGTTGACATCCCTGAGGTGTGGTCTTGGGATGTTGGGCTGAAAGCTGAAGCTGAAACCTGGTCAAAGATTTATATAACTAACCCAAGATAGACCATAACATGTCGTTTCCAATAGGAGTAAATGAATCATAGTGGGCAGAACAAGCAAGGAGATGGGCAGAGCCAAGCACGAGCTGGCGCGTTCTAGCATGTACTTGCATATTTTCGTTAGGTAACGCCTACTCTGTGAAGTGTGTGTGTGCAATAACTCAAAGCTTAGTCCACTCTGTCCATAACATATTCTAGTTTTGGAAACAGAAAACTGTATTGAGATCAAATGTTTCATCGATGAGAAAACGTCCAAAGTCCATCTCCTTACATCTTCTCCCACTGCCAGTCATGGGCTTCTTCTCATCACCATATTTGGTATTGAGTGGAAACGCCAGCCAAATTCTTCACATTTATACATTCGGTGAAGTATCTGGCTCATTGTTCTATCTGTGACCTGGTGAGTTGAATTCAAAACTAGCTAACTATTGTGGCGTACAGCAGGTCAGCCATCAGGGGGAGACTCGTCGAGGCCTGGTGACAGACGGAGTATACATCACGAGGCGATGGCTCCATCTGCTGGACGTGCCAGGTCTCGACGGGCTCTCCGGCCAGGACTAATTGGGGCTGATTGGGGAGTTGGTGTGTAATCAAGGGCTTATTACTCACCAGCTGTACAAGCCCCATTAAGCTGCCAGAAGGGCAGCACACAAAGAGGACTGGGGGAAGTAAGGTGACTTCCGTGTAGTTGGAGACGGTGCCCGAGCTAAGATGATGGAGTTGAGTTTGTGTGCCCGACAGGATACGGCAAGACCCGGAGCCCAGAAGACGGTATCCTGGAGAGGGTCCCATGGAGGAGACCTATCCTTTTCTTTTGATTTATTATTTAATAAACACCCTTGAAACCGAGCTAATCATACTCTGTCCGTGTCTGATCTGTGTAAACGTCTTAACCAAAACCCCTGGTCTGCCACAAGTGGTGGAGGATGTGGGCACTCTGATAACGTGGTCAGATCAGGGTTGACGTTTACGCAGCATCAGCATGGACGAGTCGATAGCTCAGTTCGTCCGGGCCCAACAAGCACAACAGGCGGTTCAGGAATGAACGCTGGAGGAACAGCGATTACAAAACGTCCGCCTCGTTGAGGAAATCAGGAGGCTGCAAGGAGGAGCGTCTCCTGAATCACATCCCAACCAGTTTTTACTCAAACTAACGTTAGACGATGACGTCGAAACCTACCTCTGTACGTTTGAACGGACAGCTCTACGGGAAGAATGGCCAAGGCCGAAGTGGGCCAGTCTCCTGGCCCCGTTCCTCTCTGGAAAAGCCCAAAAGACGTATTGGGATCTGAACGACAAACAGGCGGCTAACTACGACGGACTCAAACGGGAGATACTCAGCCGCTACGGGTACAGCCTGGCCCATCGGGCTCAACGGTTCCACAACTGGAGGTTCGTAGCCGACGCATCCCCCCGCGCCCAGATGAGCGACCTACTGTGCGTCACCAGGGCATGGCTCCTAACGGATGTATCCACCCTCTCCATCCTCGACAAAGTGGTCCTGGATCGCTTCTTACGGGCGCTACCACACGACATGAAGAGGGCAGCGTGGCTATGCGCACCCCAGACCTTGGGGGGGCTCCTGGATGCAGTGGAGACGCATCAGAACACTCAGGCCTTGCTGAATGGGCGACCCGTTCGAGGGGAAGGAAGGACAGCCTCACCGCTGTGTACCCCGAACGGACAGTTGGCAGGGCCAAAGGACCGCAAACCCATGGAGAGACGGCTGGGGTAGGGCTGGCCCGCCACCGACGACCCCAGGTAGAAGGAGACCAAAGGAGGTGTTTTGAGTGTGGCTCAAGGAGGCGAGGTGGGTCACGCTGTGAACTACGTCACCTCCTGTTGGGCGAGCCCTGAATCAACTGCACCCATGGTCCCGGTGAAGGTTGACGGACACGACACAAAAGCGCTATTGGACTCCGAAAGTATATTTACGCTCGTAACAACGAGCCTGCTGAACCAGGAGACCGAAAGGGGTAGGGAGATGTCCATTTCCTGTGTTCACAGTGACACAAAGCGGTATTCAACCGTATGGACCAACATCGTGACGCCACAAGGGAGCTGCCAGATGACGGTGGGTGCAGTGCCAGAGTTTCCGGTACCTCTCTTAGTGGGACAGGATTGTCTGCTGTTCGTGGCCCTATGGGGGCACGAGTTGAGGAAAAAGGTACGAGCCGGCCGAAGAAGAGAATGGGGATGACCAATAGCCTGTGCTGCCTGGAAGCAACCGGTTAACCAGCATGTGTCTACGGCTCCGGAGTCGGGGTCGGAGGGGGGGCCGGAACCCGAACCCCCTGGGGAACCACTGGAGGAGGAGCCCAGCCTCCCCCTCCTCAATTTCGAGGTGCCAGTCGAGACCCCCGCTGGGGGCCAACTGAGGGGACAATTTGGGATGGCCCAGTGGGAGGATCCGAACTTGAAGCCGCCGCAGCCCAAGTGATAGCGGTGGATGGACAGCTACTTCCGGGGGTGAGTGACTGGCGATACCCCCATTTCCAAATCAAGAATAACCTTTTGTATCAGGTGTCGCGCCACCAGGGGGAACTTCAAGAGGTATTGTTGCTGCCCCGACGGTACGTGGGAACCATTCTTTAGCTGGCCCACACCCACCTGTTGGGGGCGCACCTGGGAATGGAGAAGACCCAGGAACGGATCGCCGCCCGAGTCCACTGGGCCGGGATGAGGAGGGCCATGGAAGATTACTGTCGCAGCTGCCTGGAGTGTCAAGGGAATCGCACGGGAGCAGTTCCACCTCTTTAGCCGGGTGGGCATCCCAAACGAGATCTTGACAGAACAAGGTACGGAGTTTATGTCCCGCCTCATGAAAGAGTTGTGTGACCTCCTGCAGATCAAGCAGATCCGGACCTCCGTTTTTCACCCGCAGACGGATGGGCTTGTCGAGCGCTTTAGTAAAACACTCAAACAGATGCTGCGGAAGGTCATCGAGCAGGACGGGAAGAACTGGGACCAGCTACTACCCCACCTAATGTTCTCAATCCGAGAAGTACCCCAATCCTCCACTGGGTTTTCCCGGTTCGGTACCAGTGGTGGACCCGAGCAATGAGGACCCCGACCCAGAAGCAAGACCTCAGGAAGCTTGTCGATCGGAACACGGCGGTGTTCTCCGAGAAGCCGGGCCGCATGACCCTCCTTGAACACCACATCCGTACCCGGCCCGGCGAAACGGTAAGAAAGAGGTCATATCGGATTCCGGAGGCCCGAAGGAAGGCCGTGAAACAGGAAGTGGAGGCTATGCTGAGGATGGGGGTTGTTGAAGAGTACCACAGTGCATGGTGCAGCCACATCGTGTTGGTGCCCAAACCGGACAGTAGCCTCCGCTTCTGTAACGATTTCCGGAGGGTGAACGACATCAGCTTGTTCGACGCCTATCCCATGCCGAGGGTGGATGAGCTCATCGACCAATTGGGAAAGGCCCGCTACATCAGCACCCTTGACCTGACCAAAGGATATTGGCAGGTACCGTTGGGAGCCTCCTCCCGGGAGAAGACGGCGTTTTCAACAACATACGGGTTGTATCAGTACCGGGTGCTCCCGTTCGGTCTCCACGGAGCCCCGCCCACATTCCAGCGGCTGATGAACAAAGTACTTCGACCCCACCAGCAGTACGCAGCGGCCTATATGACATCACCATCCACAGCCACGGTTGGGAAGAGCACCTGACGCGCCTTCAGGCGGTGCTGGACGCGTTCAGACAAGCCGGGTTGACCGCGACCCCCAAGAAGTGCAAACTAGGTTTCGAGGAGGTGGAGTACCTGGGGTATTTTATCGGTTTGGGGAACGTCAAGCCCCAGGTGAGGAAGGTTCACGCGGTACGTGACTGGCCCGTTCCACGCACCAAGACACAGGTCAAGTCCTTCCTGGGACTGGCAGGATACTATAGCCGATTTATCCCAGACTTTGCGGCTATAGCTTCCCCCGTCACCGATCTAACCAGGGCCCGCCTCCAGAAAACAGTGAAATGGACGATTGAGACAGAAACGGCATTCAGCCGTCTGAAGGAAGCTCTGTGCTCCCATCCGATTCTCGTAACGCCCGATTTCCAGGTGCCGATGGTGGTCCTGACGGATGCGTGTGATACGGGACTAGGGGCCGTTCTGTCTCAGATACACGATGGGGAGGAGCATCAGCAGAAAGCTAGTTCCTAGAGAAAAAAAGTACTCTACTGTTGAGAAAGAGTGTCTAGCGGTGAAGTGGGCACTACACTCTCAAGTATGACCTGTTAGGTACCCACTTCACCCTGGTCACGGACCATGCTCCCCTGGTCTGGATGGCCAGGGGAAAGGACACAAACAATTGGGTTACCAGGTGGTTATTGTCCCTTCAACACTTCTCTTTTTCTGTTGTGCACAGGTCAGGGGCGAAGCATGGAAACGCGGATGCCCTATCGAGAAGGGAGACATACGTTGCACTGATGGCAGATCCCTCCCGACAGAGCTATGTGGGGCGTACAGCAGGTCAGCCACCAGGGGGAGACGTGACAGACGGAGTATACATCACGAGGCGATGGCTCCATCTGCTGGACGTGCCAGTCTCTCGACGGGCTCTCCGGCCAGGACTAATTGGGGCTGATTGGGGAGTTGGTGTGTAATCAAGGGCTTATTACTCACCAGCTGTACAAGCCCCATTAAGCTGCCAGAAGGGCAGCACACAAAGAGGACTGGGGGAAGTAAGGTGACTTCCGTGTAGTTGGACACGGTGCCCAAGGTAAGACGATGGAGTTGAGTTTGTGTGCCCGACAGGATACGGCAAGACCCGGAGCACAGAAGACAGTATCCCGGAGAGGGTCTCATGGGGGAGACCTATCCTTTTCTTTTGATTTATTATTTAATAAACACCCTTGAAACCGAGCTAATCATACTCTGTCCGTGTCTGATCTGTGTAAACGTCTTGACCAAAACTGGTCTGCCACACTATACTGTAGACTGGAATGAACTTTTAAGCTATCTAGCTAACTGGTAGACTGCTATCTAGCTAACTGGCAGACTGCTAGCTAGCTAACTGATAGGCTACTAGCAAGCTAACTGGTAGACTATTAGCTAGCTAACTGGTAGGATGCTATCTACCTAACTGGTAGTATACTATGTAGCTAACTGGTAGGCTGCTAACTAGCTGACTGGTAGGTTGCTAGCTAGCTAACTGGTAGGTTGATAGCTAGCTTTTGATGGTTATGTTGCTGAAATGAAATAAAGAGAAACTCAAACGTGCTTTCTCATGTGTGCACTGTGTATGCCAGGAAGAATACCACTTAAAACAAGTTACTATGCTTCACTAAATAGGTCCTTAGGCCTGTGATGTATTAAATGTCTACAGTACACACTTCTAAGTTATTCACTCTGTTTGTATGCAGACTTAGCTTATATATAGGGAAAGGGGGGATACCTAGTCAGTTGTACAACTGGAATTTGTCTTCTGCATTTAAGCCAACCTCTCTGAAATAGAGTGGTGCGGGGCCTGCCGTAATCAACATCCACATCTTCAGCGCCCAGGGAACAGTGGGTTAACTGCCTCGTGACAGATTTTTACCTTGTCAACTCAGGGATTCAATCCAGCAACCTTGCAGTTACTGGCCCAACGCTCTAACCACTAGGCACCTGCCGCCCTTAGGCATATGTATAGGATATGACATCATGCAAGGTGATATACTTCCGTCCAAATATTGAGTAATGATTTAAAATGATAAAATTATAATTTTAGCTCACTTTATTCTTCATTGTATTATTGTTTAACGGTTAGGTGTACATGTCATCACAGGGCATTACAACACAGTAAACACATGAGAGCTGACAGGGTTACTGTAAACAGCAACAACAGGAAAGGCAGCAACAATGTGATGAGGGACATACAGCTGTATTGAGGGGCATTGAGGCCCATAATAAGTGATCAGCTCGCCATCTGTTTCCTGATGTCTGAGAGATGCTACAGTAGACTGAGATTACATGGACATTATAAACCCAATGACTCTATAGGGTTGAGTTCCACATTTACTGTTCAGTCACACCAATGCTAAAGGAAGAATGTGTGTGTTTACGTGAACCTGGGCCCATGTGTGTTCACATGTTTTTGTATGTACAGTCGGAAGTTTACATACACCTTAGCCAAATACATTTAAACTCAGTCTTTCACAATTCCTGACATTTAATCCCAGTAAAAATTCCCTGTTTGAGGACAGTTAGGATCACCACTTTATTGTAAGAATGTGAAATGTCAGAATAATAGTAGAGAGAATGATTTATTTCAGCTTTTATTTCTTTCATCACATTCCCAGTGGGTCAGAAGTTTACATACACCCAATTAGTATTTGGTAGCATTGCCTTTAAATTGTTTAACTTGGGTCAAACGTTTCGGGTAGCCTTCCACAAGCTTCCCACAATAAGTTGGGTGAATTTTGGCCCATTCCTCCTGACAGAGCTGGTGTAACTGAATCAGGTTTGTAGGCCTCCTTGCTCGCACACACTTTTTCAGTTCTGCCCACAAACTTTCTATTGGATTGAGGTCAGGGCTTTGTGATGGTCACTCCAATACCTTGACTTTGTTGTCCTTAAGCCATTTTGCCACAACTTTGGAAGTATGCTTGGGGTCATTGTCCATTTAGAAGACCCATTTGCGACCAAGCTTTAACTTCCTGACTGATGTCTTGAGATGTTGCTTCAATATATCCACATCTATTTTGTGAAGTGCACCAATCCCTTCCTGCAGCAAAGCACCCTCACAACATGATGCTGCCACCCCCGTGCTTCACGGATGGGATGGTGTGCTTCGGCTTGCAAGCCTCCCCCCTTTTCCTCCAAACATAACAATGGTCATTATGGCCAAACAGTTCTATTTTGTTTCATCAGACCAGAGGACATTTCTCCAAAAAGTACGATCTTTGTCCCCATGTGCAGTTGCAAACTGTAGTCTGGCTTTTTTATGGCGGTTTTGGAGCAGTGACTTCTTCCTTGCTGAGCGGCCTTTCAGGTTATGTCGATATAGGACTCGATTTACTGTGGATATAGACACTTTTGCACCTGTTTCCTCCAGCATCTTCACAAGGCCCTTTGCTATTGTTCTGGGATTGATTTGCACTTTTCACACCAAAGTACGTTCATCTCTAGGAGACAGAACGCGTATCCTTCCTGAGCGGTATGACGGCTGCGTGGTCCCATGGTGTTTATAGTTGCATACTATTGTTTGTACAGATGAAAGTGGTACCTTCAGGCATTTGGAAATTGCTCCCAATGATGAACCAGACTTGTGGAGGGCAAAAAAGAAATATCTGAGATTTTGGCTGATTTCTTTTGATTTTTCAATGATGTCAAGCAAAGAGCCACTGAGTTTGAAGGTAGGCCTTGAAATACATCCACAGGTACACCTCCAATTGACTCAAGTTATGTCAATTAGCCTATCAGAAGCTTCTAAAGCCATAACATAATTTTCTGGAATTTTCTAAGCTGTTTAAAGGCACAGTCACCTTAGTGTATGTAAACTTCTGACCCACTGGTATTGTGATACAGTGAATTATAAGTGAAATTATCTGTCTGTAAACAATTGTTGGAAAAATGACTTGTGTCATGCACAAAGTAGATGTCCTAACCGACTTGCCAAAACTATAGTTTGTTAACAAGAAATGTGTGGAGTGGTTCACAAATGAGTTTTAATGACTCCAACCTAAGTGTATATAATTTTCCAACATCAACTGTATGAATGTATGTATGCGTGTGTGTGTGTGTGTGTGTGTGTGTGTGTGTGTGTGTGTGTGTGTGTGTGTGTGTGTGTGTGTGTGTGTGTGTGTGTGTGTGTGTGTGTGTGTGTGTGTGTGTTCGTGCGTGTGTGCATGCGTGCGTCCATTTGTGAGTGTGTGTAATGTGTATAGTTGTTTATTTCTGTAGTAAAGGCGGAGAGGAAACCCAGTGATAGCTCCCTCTCAGAAACATGGCCGCCTCCAACAAGAAGATAAAGAGCAGAGCAGAGGAAAGGCCTGGTATTGGTGTTGGAACAGAAACCAAAGGGAACTGGTGAGCTGCTGTTGGATGGTTTCACTAGCTAATCTATGATGAGATTCCCTGCCTGGACTGCCTTTATACTACAGTAGACCAGGGGCCAACTGTTTACATCAGGGGCCCAAAGACCCACTGTCCCCCGCTGTCCCCACTGTCAACTCTCATCACAAAACAGACACAGCAGGCAATAACATGATAAACAGCTGGTTCCTATGAGATACAGTAGACGCATACATCATATCAATTCCTATAGACGCCCATCCATAACCCCTGTACAAAAAGCTCATAGAATCTTCTTTGATCAAGTGTTGGTCTTTCTGCCTCCTAGGGCCAATGTGGAGAGAGGAACATAGTCAACTGTGGTATAGGAAAGCAGAGGAGAAGGTGGAGAGGAGGGGGGGAGGATTTTGGCTCCTGGCCTTGACAGTGGCAGGGAGCCATGGTCTTGAGTCTCTCTGCTACTCTCATCAATTGGAAACGTTAGTGTGCCTGCCAGGCCGGCCCACCTGTGCCGAACTGGGCCATTATGTGATAATGTAGAGGAGTGGGAGGATCGGGGGGTGTGGGGTAGTCAGGGCCGATCCAGGCCTGGGGTCGGTGGGTACAGACAGGGGGTAAGGACCGGGTCGGGCTGGGAATCTGTCTGGGCCCTCAGGGTAGCAATGGAGCTCTGGGTCCCATTTGACCTCCTCTTTCATCATTGTATCATTACGACATTAACCCCGATCACAGTTTTAAGGGGTAGTAAGTTCATTGCTCTCTTTCTCTTTAGCATGAGTAGCGAGGATGTCCTAAGCAGAGAGAAAGAGGGGATGGAGAGAGAGAGAAAGGGTGGAAAGAGAGAAAGAGAGAGAGAGAGAGAGAGAGAGAGAGAGAGAGAGAGAGAGAGAGAGAGAGAGAGAGAGTCATCGATGTGAAACAGACCCATCTGGGATCCAGGTAACACATCTGTGTCTAAGCCTGAGCATGACTCCAACTGCATTCCTTTTGATTGATCCTGTTTATCTCCTCCTATCTGACTGTCTATATTACCCAGGGCCTTGTTTATCTCCTCCTATATGACTGTCTGTACTACCCAGGGCCTTGTTCACATCAGACAGGAGGAGATAAACAAGGCCCTGGGTAGTACAGACAGTCAGATAGAAGGAGATCAACAAGGCCCTGGGTAGGGAAACCAAGACTCCAGTGGTCCACTGATTCCATTTTATTGACACGTACAGTCCCTCAGTTCCAATAAGCCCAGGCTCTGACCACTTTACTAAGGTTCATCTGGTAGATGAGTCCCAGTAGATATTTCTATTTAGGGCTGTAGATGATGGTGGAAATATTATTTTATGATGTGAGTCAAAATCTCTTCCCTCAATGAGGAAGCAATGGTCCAGGATAGAATATAGACAGAATAAGTAGAGGACTAAATGTGTCCCTCCGTTGAAACAATAGTCATTAAAGGGATAGGGTGAGATTTTTGCAATTAAGTCCTTTTCTACTAATCATCCCAAACAACCCCAAACAACCCAAACAGGTACACAAAAGACCCTAGAAGTACCCCAAAGTACCCAAAAGAACCCTAAAGTACCTAAAAGAACCCCAAAGTACCCAAAAGAACCCCAAATAACATCAAATGGGTACCCCAAAGAACCTTAACCCTTTTTTTCTACTTACTCAGAGTTTTTGTTTGTGTCTGTCTGTGTGTGTGTGTGTGTGTGTGTGTGTGTTATTCTACTCCTCCTATTGAGACAGCCTGGAGACTAGGTAAGGTCAGTTAGTGCTGCACTAGGTAAGGTCAGTTAGTGCTGCACTAGGAAAGGTCAGTTAGTGCTGCACTAGGTAAGGTCAGCTAGTGCTGCACTAGGAAAGGTTAGCTAGTGCTGCACTAGGTAAGGTCAGTTAGTGCTGCACTAGGTAAGGTCAGTTAGTGCTGCACTAGGTAAGGTCAGTTAGTGCTGCACTAGGAAAGGTCAGTTAGTGCTGCACTAGGTAACGTCAGTTAGTGCTGCACTAGGTAAGGTCAGTTAGTGCTGCACTAGAAAAGGTTAGCTAGTGCTGCACTAGGTAAGGTCAGTTAGTGCTGCATTAGGAAAGGACAGTTAGTGCTGCACTAGGTAAGGTCAGTTAGTGCTGCACTAGGTAAGGTCAGTTAGTGCTGCACTAGGTAAGGTCAGTTAGTGCTGCACTAGAAAAGGTCAGCTAGTGCTGCACTAGGTAAGGTCAGTTAGTGCTGCACTAGGTAAGGTCAGTTAGTGCTGCACTAGGAAAGGTCAGTTAGTGCTGCACTAGAAAAGGTCAGTTAGTGCTGCACTATGTAAGGTCAGTTAGTGCTGCACTAGGTAAGGTCAGTTAGTGCTGCACTATGTAAGGTCAGTTAGTGCTGCACTAGGAAAGGTCAGTTAGTGCTGCACTAGGTAAGGTCAGTTAGTGCTGCACTAGGTAAGGTCAGTTAGTGCTGCACTAGAAAGGTCAGCTAGTGCTGCACTAGGTAAGGTCAGTTAGTGCTGCACTAGGTAAGGTCAGTTAGTGCTGCACTAGGAAAGGTCAGTTAGTGCTGCACTAGAAAAGGTCAGTTAGTGCTGCACTATGTAAGGTCAGTTAGTGCTGCACTATGTAAGGTCAGTTAGTGCTGCACTAGGAAAGGTCAGTTAGTGCTGCACTAGGTAAGGTCAGTTAGTGCTGCACTAGGTAAGGTCAGCTAGTGCTGCACTAGGAAAGGTTAGCTAGTGCTGCACTAGGTAAGGTCAGTTAGTGCTGCACTAGGTAAGGTCAGCTAGTGCTGCACTAGGAAAGGTTAGCTAGTGCTGCACTAGGTAAGGTCAGTTAGTGCTGCACTAGGTAAGGTCAGTTAGTGCTGCTCTAGGAAACGTCAGTTAGTGCTGCACTAGGTAAGGTCAGTTAGTGCTGCACTAGGAAAGGTCAGTTAGTGCTGCACTAGGTAAGGTCAGTTAGTGCTGCACTAGGTAAGGTCAGTTAGTGCTGCACTAGGTAAGGTCAGTTAGTGCTGCACTAGGTAAGGTCAGTTAGTGCTGCACTAGAAAATGGTTAGCTAGTGCTGCATTAGGTAAGGTCAGTTAGTGCTGCACTAGGAAAGGTCAGTTAGTGCTGCACTAGGTAAGGTCAGTTAGTGCTGCACTAGGTAAGGTCAGTTAGTGCTGCACTAGGTAAGGTCAGTTAGTGCTGCACTAGGAAAGGTCAGTTAGTGCTGCACTAGGTAAGGTCAGTTAGTGCTGCACTAGGTAAGGTCAGTTAGTGCTGCACTAGGTAAGGTCAGTTAGTGCTGCATTAGGTAAGGTCAGTTAGTGCTGCACTAGGTAAGGTCAGTTAGTGCTGCACTAGGAAAGGTCAGTTAGTGCTGCACTAGGTAAGGTCAGTTAGTGCTGCACTAGGTAAGGTCAGTTAGTGCTGCACTAGGTAAGGTCAGTTAGTGCTGCACTAGGTAAGGTCAGTTAGTGCTGCACTAGGAAAGGTCAGTTAGTGCTGCACTAGGTAAGGTCAGTTAGTGCTGCTCTAGGAAACGTCAGTTAGTGCTGCACTAGGTAAGGTCAGTTAGTGCTGCACTAGGAAAGGTCAGTTAGTGCTGCACTAGGTAAGGTCAGTTAGTGCTGCACTAGGTAAGGTCAGTTAGTGCTGCACTAGGTAAGGTCAGTTAGTGCTGCACTAGGTAAGGTCAGTTAGTGCTGCACTAGGAAAGGTTAGCTAGTGCTGCATTAGGTAAGGTCAGTTAGTGCTGCACTAGGAAAGGTCAGTTAGTGCTGCACTAGGTAAGGTCAGTTAGTGCTGCACTAGGTAAGGTCAGTTAGTGCTGCACTAGGTAAGGTCAGTTAGTGCTGCACTAGGTAAGGTCAGTTAGTGCTGCACTAGGAAAGGTCAGTTAGTGCTGCACTAGGTAAGGTCAGTTAGTGCTGCACTAGGTAAGGTCAGTTAGTGCTGCACTAGGTAAGGTCAGTTAGTGCTGCATTAGGTAAGGTCAGTTAGTGCTGCACTAGGTAAGGTCAGTTAGTGCTGCACTAGGAAAGGTCAGTTAGTGCTGCACTAGGTAAGGTCAGTTAGTGCTGCACTAGGTAAGGTCAGTTAGTGCTGCACTAGGTAAGGTCAGTTAGTGCTGCACTAGGTAAGGTCAGTTAGTGCTGCACTAGGTAAGGTCAGTGAGTGCTGCACTAGGTAAGGTAAGTTAGTGCTGCTCTAGGAAAGGTCAGTTAGTGCTGCAGTACAGCCGTCTGTAATAGCTACATCTGTGCTTCCATGTTGAGTTGATCCCAGGATTCAGTTCTCTCAAACGCACACACACCCGCACATGGACTAGGTTGCATGGCCGACCCCTCTCTCCACACCACATGCTGGCTGTTCCTAGGGGTTTTGGATACTGATTGTAGTGGGGTTGATCTCCTCTCTCTGATAAATGTACCAGAATACCATCACCATCAACAGCCAGTTACAAATGAGTCTCTCTAGCTGCGTCCCAAATGGCACATAGAGGCCACTGGATTGGGAGAGTCAGTGAGAATTATTTGTGACTCACATTCAGTCCCAAATAGGTCTTTATTCCCTATATGGTGTGTAATGGCAAATTAAATATAAACGTCCCATTCAGTTAAGTGGTTAACACGTTTTATAGTTTTCCTTTCTGTAATCCACAAGATTCTGTTGGTGCAAGGTCGATGTTCACTAGACTTTAATGTTATGGACAGTGCTCTTATCTGCTGATAGTATTGGCGCCAGTCTAATGGTGCCAATTCCGAGGACACACTGGTTATTATTGTATTCTGTGAGACTGTGTGATTCACTGCCTTGTGTTGTCTTTTGCTAGATGTTTCCAGAACATATGTGATTAGGATATAAGGGCCTGCTCAGAGACTCTGTGTTGAAGGTGTCTCGCTTTTGCAATTTAAACCAGATTTGGATTGACTTTATATTAAACCAGATTTTGATTGACTTTATATTAAACCAGATTTTAATTGACTTTATCAAAAACTGCTTTCTTTTTTCTTCACCTGGAAATTAATATTACAGTGCAATAGAGTATAGGGTGCCATTAAACTGCAATAGAGAATAGTGTGCCATTAAAGTGCAATAGGGAGTAGGGTGCCATTACATTGCCATAGGGAATAGGGTGCCATTACAGTGCAATAGAGAATAGGGTGCCATTACAGTGCAATAGGGAATAGGGTGCTATTACAGTGCAATAGAGAATAGGGTGCCATTACAGTGCAATAGAGAATAGGGTGCCATTACAGTGCAATAGAGAATAGGGTGCCATTACAGTGCAATAGAGAATAGGGTGCCATTACAGTGCAATAGGAATAGGGTGCCATTACAGTGCAATAGGGTCCCAATAATAGAGAATAGGGTCCCATTACAGTGCAATAGAGAATAGGTGCCATTACAGTGCAATAGAGATTAGGGTTCCATTACAGTGAAATAGGGTGCCATTACAGTGCAATAGAGAACAGGGTGCCATTACAGTCCAATAGGGAATAGTGTCTCATTACAGTGCAATCAATAGAGAATAGGGTCCATTACAGTGCAATAGCCATTACAGTGCAATAGAGAATAGGCCATTACAGTCCATTACAGTGCAAAAGAGAATATTACAGTGCAATAGGGAATAGGGTGCCATTACAGTGCAATATAGAAATAGGGTGCATTACAGTGCAATAGAGAATAGGGTGCCATTACAGTGCAATATAGAATAGGGTGCCATTACAGTGCAATTGTTCCATTGCAGTGAAATGGGTGCCATTACAGTGCAATAGAGAATAGGGTGCCATTACAGTCCAATAGGGAATAGGGTCCCAATACAGTGCAATAGAGAATAGGGTGCCATTACAGTGCAATAGGGAATAGGTGCCATTACAGTGCAATAGAGAATAGGTTGCCATTACAGTGCAATAGGAATAGAGGTGCCATTACAGTGCAATAGAGAATAGGGTGCCATTACAGTACAATAGAGAATAGGGTGCCATTACAGTGCAATAGGGAATAGGGTGCCATTACAGTGCAATAGAGATTAGGGTTCCATTACAGTGAAATAGGGTGCCATTACAGTACAATAGAGAACAGGGTGCCATTACAGTCCAATAGGGAATAGGGTCTCATTACAGTGCAATAGAGAATAGGGTGCCATTACAGTGCAATAGGGAATAGGAAGCCATTACAGTGCAATAGAGAATAGGTTGCCATTACAGTGCAAACGGGAATAGGGTGCCATTACAGTGCAATAGACAATAGGGTGCCATTACAGTGCAATAGAGAATAGGGTGCCATTACAGTGCAATAGACAATAGGGTGCCATTACAGTGCAATAGAGATAAGGGTTCCATTACAGTGCAATAGGGTGCCATTACAGTGCAATAGAGAACAGGGTGCCATTACAGTCCAATAGGGAATAGGGTCTCATTACAGTGCAATAGAGAATAGGGTGCCATTACAGTGCAATAGAGAATAGGAAGCCATTACAGTGCAAAAGGGAATAGGGTGCCATTACAGTGCAATAGAGAATAGGGTGCCATTACAGTCCAATATGGAATAGGGTCCCATTACAGTGCAATAGGGAATAGGTTTCCATTACAGTGCAATAGAGAATAGGGTGCCATTACAGTGCAAAAGGGAATAGGGTGCCATTACAGTGCAATATAGAATAGGGTGCCATTACAGAGCAATAGAGAATAGGGTACCATTACAGTGCAATAGACATTAGGGTCCCATTACAGTACAATAGAGAATAGGGTCCCATTACAGTGCAATATAGAATAGGGTGCCATTACAGTGGAATTGAGAATAGGGTTCCATTGCAGTGAAATAGGGTGCCATTACAGTGCAATAGAGAACAGGGTGCCATTACAGTGCAATAGGGTACCATTACAGTGCAAAAGAGAATAGGGTGCCATTACAGTGCAATAGAGAATAGGGTGCCATTACAGTGCAATAGGGTACCATTACAGTGCAAAAGAGAATAGGGTGCCATTACAGTGCAATAGAGAATAGGGTGCCATTACAGTGCTATAGGGAATAGGGTGCTATTACAGTGCAATAGAGAATAGGGTGCCATTACAGTGCAATAGAGAACAGGGTGCCATTAAAGTGCAATAGAGAATAGGGTGCCATTACAGTGCAATAGAGAATAGGGTGCCATTACAGTGCAAAAGAGAATAGGGTGCCATTACAGTGCAATAGGGAATAGGGTACCATTACAGTGCAATATAGAATAGGGTGCCATTACAGTGCAATAGAGAATAGGGTGCCATTACAGTGCAATAGAGAAGAGGGTGCCATTACAGTGCAATAGACAATAGGGTCCCATTACAGTACAATAGAGAATAGGGTCCCATTACAGTGCAATAGAGATTAGGGTTCCATTACAGTGAAATAGAGAATAGGGTCCCATTACAGTGCAATAGAGATTAGGGTTCCATTACAGTGAAATAGAGAATAGGGTCCCATTACAGTGCAATAGAGAACAGGGTGTCATTACAGTGCAATAGGGTGCCATTACAGTCCAATATGGAATAGGGTCCCATTACAGTGCAATAGAGAATAGGGTGCCATTACAGTGCAATAGGGAATAGGTTTCCATTACAGTGCAATAGAGAATAGGGTGCCATTACAGTGCAAAAGGGAATAGGGTGCCATTACAGTGCAATATAGAATAGGGTGCCATTACAGAGCAATAGAGAATAGGGTACCATTACAGTGCAATAGACATTAGGGTCCCATTACAGTCCAATAGAGAATAGGGTCCCATTACAGTGCAATAAAGAATAGGGTGCCATTACAGTGCAATAGAGATTAGGGTTCCATTGCAGTGAAATAGGGTGCCATTACAGTGCAATAGAGAACAGGGTGCCATTACAGTCCAATAGGGAATAGGGTCCGATTACAGTGCAATAGAGAATAGGGTGCCATTACAGTGCAATAGGGAATAGGGAGCCATTACAGTGCAATAGAGAATAGGTTGCCATTACAGTGCAAACAGGAATAGGGTGCCATTACAGTCCAATAGAGAATAGGGTGCCATTACAGTGCAATAGGGAATAGGGTGCCATTACAGTGCAATGTAGAATAGGGTGCCATTACAGTGTAATAGAGAATAGGGCTCCATTACAGTGCAATAGAGAATAGGGTGCCATTAATGTGCAATAGAGAATTGGGTCCCATTACAGTGCAATAGACAATAGGGTCCCATTACAGAACAATAGAGAATAGGGTCCCATTACAGTGCAATAGAGAATAGGGTGCCATTACAGTGCAATAGAGATTAGGGTGCCATTACAGTGAAATAGAGAATAGGGTGCCATTACAGTGCAATAGGGTGCCATTACATTGCAAAAGAGAATAGGGTGCCATTACAGTGCAAAAGGGAATAGGGTGCCATTACAGTGCAATAGAGAATAGGGTGCCATTACAGTGCAATAGAGAATAGAGTGCCATTACAGTGCAATAGAGAACAGGGTGCCATTAAAGTGCAATAGAGAATAGGGTGCCATTACAGTGCAATAGGGAATAGGGTGCTATTACAGTGCAATAGAGAATAGGGTGCCATTACAGTGCAATAGAGAACAGGGTGCCATTAAAGTGCAATAGAGAATAGGGTGCCATTACAGTGCAATAGGGAATAGGGTGCAATTACAGTGCAATAGAGAATAGGGTGCCATTACAGTGCAATAGGGAATAGGGTGCCATTACAGTGCAATAGGGTGCCATTACAGTGCAATAGAGAATAGGGTGCCATTACAGTTCAATAGAGAATAGGGTGCTATTACAGTGCAATAGAGAATAGGGTGCCATTACAGTGCAATAGAGAATAGGGTGCCATTACAGTGCAATAGAGAATAGGGTGCCATTACAGTGCAATAGGGAATAGGGTGCAATTACAGTGCAATAGAGAATAGGGTGCCATTACAGTGCAATAGGGAATAGGGTGCCATTACAGTGCAATAGACAATAGGGTGCCATTACAGTGCAATAGAGAATAGGGTGCCATTACAGTTCAATAGAGAATAGGGTGCCATTACAGTGCAATAGAGAAGAGGGTTCCATTACAGTGTAATAGAGAATAGGGTCCCATTACAGTGCAATAGAGAATAGGGTCCCCTTACAGTACAATAGAGAATAGGGTCCCATTACAGTGCAATAGAGAATAGGGTGCCATTACAGTGCAATAGGGAATAGGGTGCTATTACAGTGCAATAGAGAATAGGGTGCCATTACAGTGCAATAGAGAACAGGGTGCCATTAAAGTGCAATAGAGAATAGGGTGCCATTACAGTGCAATAGAGAATAGGGTGCCATTACAGTGCAAAAGAGAATAGGGTGCCATTACAGTGCAATAGGGAATAGGGTGCCATTACAGTGCAATATAGAATAGGGTGCCATTACAGTGCAATAGAGAATAGGGTGCCATTACAGTGCAATAGAGAAGAGGGTGACATTACAGTGCAATAGACAATAGGGTCCCATTACAGTACAATAGAGAATAGGGTCCCATTACAGTGCAATAGAGATTAGGGTTCCATTACAGTGAAATAGAGAATAGGGTCCCATTACAGTGCAATAGAGATTAGGGTTCCATTACAGTGAAATAGAGAATAGGGTCCCATTACAGTGCAATAGAGAATAGGGTGCCATTACAGTGCAAAAGGGAATAGGGTGCCATTACAGTGCAATATAGAATAGGGTGCCATTACAGAGCAATAGAGAATAGGGTACCATTACAGTGCAATAGACATTAGGGTCCCATTACAGTCCAATAGAGAATAGGGTCCCATTACAGTGCAATAAAGAATAGGGTGCCATTACAGTGCAATAGAGATTAGGGTTCCATTGCAGTGAAATAGGGTGCCATTACAGTGCAATAGAGAACAGGGTGCCATTACAGTCCAATAGGGAATAGGGTCCGATTACAGTGCAATAGAGAATAGGGTGCCATTACAGTGCAATAGGGAATAGGGAGCCATTACAGTGCAATAGAGAATAGGTTGCCATTACAGTGCAAACGGGAATAGGGTGCCATTACAGTCCAATAGAGAATAGGGTGCCATTACAGTGCAATAGGGAATAGGGTGCCATTACAGTGCAATGTAGAACAGGGTGCCATTACAGTGTAATAGAGAATAGGGTGCCATTACAGTGCAATAGAGAATAGGGTGCCATTAATGTGCAATAGAGAATTGGGTCCCATTACAGTGCAATAGACAATAGGGTCCCATTACAGAACAATAGAGAATAGGGTCCCATTACAGTGCAATAGAGAATAGGGTGCCATTACAGTGCAATAGAGATTAGGGTGCCATTACAGTGAAATAGAGAATAGGGTGCCATTACAGTGCAATAGGGTGCCATTACAGTGCAAAAGAGAATAGGGTGCCATTACAGTGCAAAAGGGAATAGGGTGCCATTACAGTGCAATAGAGAATAGGGTGCCATTACAGTGCAATAGAGAATAGGGTGCCATTACAGTGCAATAGAGAACAGGGTGCCATTAAAGTGCAATAGAGAATAGGGTGCCATTACAGTGCAATAGGGAATAGGGTGCAATTACAGTGCAATAGAGAATAGGGTGCCATTACAGTGCAATAGGGAATAGGGTGCCATTACAGTGCAATAGGGTGCCATTACAGTGCAATAGAGAATAGGGTGCCATTACAGTTCAATAGAGAATAGGGTGCTATTACAGTGCAATAGAGAATAGGGTGCCATTACAGTGCAATAGGGTGCCACTACAGTGCAATAGAGAATAGGGTGCCATTACAGTTCAATAGAGAATAGGGTCCCATTACAGTGCAATAGAGAATAGGGTGCCATTACAGTGCAATAGGGAATAGGGCTCCATTACAGTGAAATATAAAATAGGGTCCCATTACAGTGCAATAGAGAATAGGGTGCCATTACATTGCAATAGGGTGCCATTACAGTGCAATAGAGAATAGGGTGCCATTACAGTGCAATAGGGAATAGGGTGCCATTACAGTGCAATAGAGAATAGGGCGCCATTACAGTGTAATAGGGAATAGGGTGCCATTACAGTGCAATAGAGAATAGGGTGCCATTACAGTGCAATATAGAATAGGGTGCCATTACAGCGCAATAGAGAATACAGTGCCATTACAGTGCAATAGAGAAGAGGGTGCCATTACAGTGCAATAGAGAATAGGGTGCCACTACAGTGCAATAGACAATAGGGTCCCATTACAGTACAATAGAGAATAGGGTCCCATTACAGTGCAATAGAGAATAGGGTCCCATTACAGTGCAATAGAGAATAGGGTTCCATTACAGTGCAATAGAAAATAGGGCTCCATTACAGTGAGATATAAAATAGGGTCCCATTACAGTGCAATAGAGAATAGGGTGCCATTACATTTCAATAGGGTGCCATTACAGTGCAATAGAGAATAGGGTGCCATTACAGTGCAATAGGGAATAGGGTGCCATTACAGTGCAATAGAGAATAGGGCGCCATTACAGTGTAATAGGGAATAGGGTGCCATTACAGTGCAATAGAGAATAGGGTGCCATTACAGTGCAGTATAGAATAGGGTGCCATTACAGTGCAATAGAGAATAGGGTGCCATTACAGTGCAATAGAGAAGAGGGTGCCATTACAGTGCAATAGAGAATAGGGTGCCACTACAGTGCAATAGACAATAGGGTCCCATTACAGTACAATCGAGAATAGGGTCCCATTACAGTGCAATAGAGAATAGGGTGCCATTACAGTGCAATAGAGATTAGGGTTCCATTACATTGAAATAGAGAATAGGGTCCCATTACAGTGCAATAGAGAATAGAGTGCCATTACAGTGAAATAGGGTGCCATTATAGTACAATAGAGAATAGGGTGCCATTACAGTGCAATATGGAATAGAGTCCCATTACAGTGCAATAGAGAATAGGGTGCCATTACAGTGCAATAGGGAATCGGGTGCCATTACAGTGCAAAAGGGAATAGGGTGCCATTACAGTGCAATAGGGTGCCATTACAATGCAATTGGGTGTCATTACAGTGCAATAGAGAATAAGGTGCCATTACAGTGCAATAAAGAATAAGGTCCCATTACAGTGAAATAGAGAATAGGGTCCCATTACCGTGCAATAGAGAATAGGGTGCCATTACAGTCCAATAGAGAATAGGGTGCCATTACAGTGCAATAGGGTGCCATTACAGTGCAATAGAGAGTAGGGTCACATTACAGTGAATAGGGGGCCACTACGGTGCAATAGAGAATAGAGTCCCATTACAGTGCAATAGAGAATAGGGTGCCATTACAGTGCAATATGGAATAGGGTGCCATTACAGTTTTAATAGTGTGCCATTACAGTGCAATAGAGAATAGGGTGCCATTAAAGTGCAATTGGGAATAGGATGCCATTACAGTGCAATAGGGAATAGGGTGCCATTACAGTGCAATAGGGTGCCATTACAGTCCAATAGGGAATAGGGTGCCATTACAGTGCAATAGGGTGCCATTACAGTGCAATAGGGAATAGGATGCCATTACAGTGCTGTAGGGAATAGGGTGCCATTACAGTGCAATAGGATGCCATTAAAGTGTAATATAGTGCCATTACAGTGCAATAGGGAATGGGGTGCCATTTGGGACTCATCGAGTTTCAAATGGGTTCTCTAACTGACTGACATGCATAAAGCAGGGGGGTTTCATGTTTCACAAACTATGTACTTCCACAGACCCATATGATACAGCGAACTGAATCTGAAATATTATCTAGCATGCAGTTGTCATTCAACACTTCTCAATAAATGAATTTTCAAATCAAATCACATTTTTTATTGGTCGTGTACACAGATTTGCCGATGTTATCGCAGCTGCAGTGAAATGCTTGTTTCTAGATCCAACAGCGATAATAACTAGTAATCACATAATCCAAAAAGTTAAAAGAAAGAAGTAGTCCACGATCATGTCCTTAGTATAACATTATTCTAGCTCAATCTGGAATAAAGCTATTCATATAGGCCAGAAAAAAAAGACAAGAAAAGTCAAATGAACATACAATTTGAAACAATGATGCCCTCCTATGCTTGGGATATGTAAAGACATGTAAGATTCCTACTACAATACTGCCCCGTAGTGGATCTTAGTAAAATAACAGCTACAGACACAGTGTAGGGTGAAGTTGGCCCTAGATGCGGATCTTGGGCCAGTTTAGCATTTCCCCCACTAATGGTTAAGGTTAATATTGGCGGAGGGGAAGCTGATCCTAGATCTGCACCTAGGGAAAACTTCACTCTGGAGCCAGACACACACTGAATGAAACAGCGACTACCTGGACTTGGTCTAATATCCTGGACCAATAACATGATATCTTATAGATACTAGCACGTTTTGTAAAGGACCAAAACACATATTTCATGAGTATTGTAACAATTTAATAAACAGTGCTTTCCCCATTTTTATTACAAAAACACACAGGTAGTAAAAATCTAATTTAAACCAAATAAGTTACATTGTAGTAAAAAGCACTTGAGATTCCATTCCATTTTACATCATTAGTGTGAAATGAACCCCACAGGAAAATAGCATACAAAGTATGCATTTATAGAGTTTAATTCATAGATATTCTTAATGTAAATAAAATGTAAAGTGTTTTATTCCCTTAGCTAACTGAATGAAAGTGAATAAGGCTTCCAGCTTCTTGGCGTTCATGGCATGCCCTCCCTCAATTTCCTCCTTAATTCTGTTTTACAGTATTAAAATAACATTTCAAAACAAACAATGCCCCATGACAATCTTGTGGGGAGTAAAATAATCATAAAAACGGGTAAGGAGAGATAAATTGAGATAACAAAAGTGAACAGTCAGGATAAAACCTCTTCTCTCAACAGGCTGAATTATATTTCAGAGTGATATTTGACTAGAAAGAAGAAAAAAAAACTTGCAAGCGGCATTCCACACGCTTACAAACACTCCAGAATGCATATGCATACACACACTCACAAACACCTCAGAATGCATATGCATACACACACTCACAAACACCTCAGAATGCATATGCATACACACACTCACAAACACTCCAGAATGCATATGCATACACACACTCACAAACACCTCAGAATGCATATGCATACACACACTCACAAACACCTCAGAATGCATATGCATACACACTCTACAAACACCTCAGAATGCATATGCATACACACACTCACAAACACTCCAGAATGCATATGCATACACACACTCACAAACACCTCAGAATGCATATGCATACACACACTCACACACACCTCAGAATGCATATGCATACACACACTCACAAACACCTCAGAATGCATATGCATACACACACTCACACACACCTCAGAATGCATATGCATACACACACTCACACACACCTCAGAATGCATATGCATACACACACTCACAAACACCTCAGAATGCATATGCATACACACACTCACAAACACCTCAGAATGCATATGCATACACACACTCACAAACACTCCAGAATGCATATGCATACACACACTCACAAACACCTCAGAATGCATATGCATACACACACTCACACACACCTCAGAATGCATATGCATACACACACTCACACACACCTCAGAATGCATATGCATACACACACTCACAAACACCTCAGAATGCATATGCATACACACACTCACACACACCTCAGAATGCATATGCATACACACACTCACACACACCTCAGAATGCATATGCATACACACACTCACAAACACTCCAGAATGCATATGCATACACACACTCAAACACTCCAGAATGCATATGCATACACACACTCACAAACACTCCAGAATGCATATGCATACACACACTCACAAACACTCCAGAATGCATATGCATTCACACACTCACAAACACCTCAGAATGCATACACATCAAACACTCACACACACACACACACACACACACACCAGAAGAGGCTGGTGGGAGGAGCTATAGAAGTATGGGCTGTTTGTAATGGCTGAAATGGAATCATGTGGAAACGGAGTCAAACACGCTGTTTCTGGTGATGGCAGGTAGCCTAGGAGATAAGAGCATTGGGCCGGTAACCGAAAGGTTGTTGGTTGGAATCCCCGAGCTGACTAGGTGAAAAATATGTCGATGTGTCCTTGAGCAAAGCACTTAACCCTAACTGTTCCTGTTTCATTACTCTGGATAAAAGTCTCTGCTAAATGACTAAAATGTAAATGTTTGATACTGTTCCATGTATTCCATTACAATGAGCCCGTCCTCCTATAGCCCTCCCCGCCAGCCTCCTCTGACACACACACAGTGCATAGTACCCAGGTAGGTTTAACTGGGTACGGTAATTGGAGCCGTTCCTCTCTGCTCCCCACTGTGGCTGACTGCTTAAGGAGAAGAATCTTCAGCCTGCTCGTTTGTTGCCTTGGCGACAGATAGTCTGGTCTGGCGCTTGGCAGAGGCAATAGAGATAGAGATATGGAGCTTGGCAGAACGAGATATGTTGATAATAAGATAGTCAGATAGATAGAGACATCCTTTTCTAAGAGTCCAGACTATAGAAATAGAATAAATAGAGCGGACATACCCATTCAAGTCAACATCATTCAACAGTCAACATAATTCAACTGTCAACATCATCATCATGTTTTCCTCCCTCTTTCCTCTTGCCGTAATGATGTGGTTAGTGCTATCCCGGAATCCTTGGGATGTCCATATTCTAAACCCTAATTTTAAACCCTACCCTAACCCTAACCCTGAACTTAACCCCTACCCTTACCTTACCTAAACCGCTTTAAATTGGGGTGACATCTGGATACAAGGAAGAAGGGTGTTGTCATCAGGGATCATGTGGTTGTTCTATCTACTGCACCTTTACAATTCTGTTTCACATCTCTTCTCTACTCAGACTGTCTTAAGATGTCATTCTAAAACCTCACAGTTCAAAACAGACAGCGAAAGCAATGTCTTAAATAACCCTACACTACAGTCAAATGAGAAAGAGATCTCCAAAGCAACCTGCCGCAAAAACAATCCAAAATCACAATAATACAAGAGACAACAGTGACATTATTAATAACAATATTATTAACAAAAAACAACATTAACAATTTGATATAATAAGCAAAAAAGCAACAGTAATTCATTGAATATAAAAAGAACCTTTGTAAAATTGATTGTCATTCATCCAAAGATAAAACGCGTTAAAAACATCCAAGGCATCGACAGTGAGGAGAAACACCACATGATGACTATAAAAAAGTGATCAGGGTAGGGATTCACAAAACTAAAACCTAAAAGAACAGCACTTGAAACTAAGACGAAACCAGTTTCGTGAACTGAGGACCGACGCATCTGTGCAAGCTTTTGGCAGCCTTGAGTGAGTGAAAAGGTCCCAAACAGGAAAAACGCTGAAACTCACACACCGATGTGTGTTCTGTTCTCTAAACTGTTCCTTCCATCACATGTAGGTAAGCCTCCACACAGGCAGTGTTACCAGAGACGGAAGAAGAAGTGAGACATCCCACTTTTTCTGGTTCATGTACAGTCAACGAACTAAGCGGATCAGACCCAGCAACTAATGCATTGGTGGCTATGGGAGAGCAACCGCCTTAAGCAGACCGGAACTGACCATTTTTTTCAATGGTAAACGGCCTGAGTGGGACATCTTCATTTATCCACCATCTTTGGTGTTACCACCATATCAGTCTATCTGGGCTGTTCATGACCTGGAAGTCCTTTCAACTTCAATATTGCATGGTCCCAATCACTCATATGGTGTCCTTCTACTCATAATAACATATCAAAATGGGGAGCAGAGAGTAGAAAAAGCAGTGGCCAAGCCAGGTTGCATTGTGGTTCATGTAGTCTTGCATTGCCAGGCATCACAAACTATTCTAGTTTTTAAAGGCTGGGCTGGGGTGGTGGCTATATAGTTCCCACCTGATGAGTCTGTGTGCCGTGTTGTGATTGGCTGAAAGTGCTGACAGGAAGAGGAAGAAGCCATGGGTGGATGGCAGACACGAGAAAGAAAGGTATTGGCGTTAGAGAGAGAGAGATGGCATGGCTTTCTTTCCTACCCTACTGTGTGCCTGAGAGAGAGTTAACCCCTGAACACTTCACAAGCAGGTTAAAGGGAAGAGGGAGAAAACGTGTGAGAGAACTTATCCCTGAAAGTGTCAAGATAGGAGATCCTGTTCCATAAAACAATAAAAAAGCAGTTTGTTTTTAAAGACAGTTTGTTTACAGAGAGAAAAGCTGCTAAAGCAGGCGTAACAAGAGGGCGTAAAATGTCCCTTGAGCGCTAGGAGCCGTAGCTGAACACTTGAGGGCGCTAGGGTTCTGAGGCCTCAGAGTTCTACTCTGTTCTGTTTGTTACCCCTCACCCTGCCAGTGGAGAGGGCTGTCTGTCTGTCTGTCTTAGCCAGATAGATTGAGAGTGCACTTGCCATAATGGCAAAGAAAGGTGGGGTGGGCTCGTTTTCTATCTCTATGGTCTTAGTGCCAGTCCTCATCTTCCTCTTCATCATCATCTTCATCAGATGAGTCATCGTTTGTGCTGTCTCCTCTGGCTGTGTTCCCCTCCCGTTCCCCGTTCTGCCGCGCGGCCAGTAACGTTGCAGCCTCTGCCGCCTGGGCCGCTGCTTTCTCCTCCGCCTCCTTCTGCCTCAGCGCTGCGGCCTTCTTCTCCTGCTCCGCGTGACTCTTCATGTGGGCACTGCGGCTCTTCACCTTGTAGAAGATCCTAAGGGGAGGAGGAGGAGAGGCACAGAGGTTAGAGGTCAGAGAGAAGACTGGGTTGGTTTCATTGTAAGCTTTGGTATCTGTGGACAAGCACTGTATGGTGTTGGTTTATGGTTCAGTGTAGAAAAATAGGTCCGCACTTCAATTTGAGGAGTGTAGACTTTGTCTTTGCACAATCACTGTACTGTGTGTGAACCTTGAATCTGAAGGAAGGAGAACTGATGAAGTCCAGATGCCAGAAACATTTGTCCATGAGTAAATAAAATATCAGTTTTCCTCACTTCATAATCTAGGTTCACAAACCATACAGTGTTTGTGCAGAAGAGAAGGTCCGCTCTCGTGGTGTTTCTACTGTGAATCTAGAATTGTATGAAGTGTAACACCATGATAAGGCAGAATACTGCAGAGTAGTCTACAGTATATGGGCCAGTGAGGACCCGGATAACGGGCGTGTTGATAATTAGTACAGTCAGTCGCTGGGCAGAGCTGCATAGACTGGGGGCATGGCATGCCATATCACTGCTGTGTTTCAGTTGCTAGGAGACAGTTGATAATAACAGGACTGCGGTTGCTATGGGTGAGCTCTTCTATCAGATTTGGCCAACTCTGCTTTAATCCTTCCTGCTCAAACAACCACCAAGGAGCACTTCTCACTATGTTACACATGTGCATGCACACACGCAAACGCACTCACCCACGCACACACAGTGCTCGGGGTGCTTCTCAAATCAGTGTTTTTGCAACCAACAACATCTCCAAGATTCCAACATATTCCAACCAACCAGTAGAAGACAGTTATCCTGCAGATGTTGTCGATATCTCAGTACCCTTTGATCAAGGTTTCTTCTCCAATATACAGTACACATCACTACTACCATTCCATACAATTCACTCTCAGAGTGGACAACTTCTAATTGCAAAACAGCAGGTTGGTATTTATTGTCATGAAGCTCTGCAGAGTGGTCACTAGCTGGCACAGACACAATGTCATAAAATCTGATTTTAAACCTAACCTTTACCCTAACCTTAACCACACTGCTAACCCTAACCTTAAATTAAGACCAAAAAGCTATTGTTGTCATGATTTTTTAAATATATAGCTAATTTGGACTTTGGCCTATCAAGCAGAAATTGCTCAGTTCTGCCTCCAGAGCAAAATTCATGGTAATAAACGTCAACCTGCTTCAAAATATAGACAGATGTTTTACACTTTGCAATCAATCAATTGGAATAGCTTTATCCAAATCTTGGATCTCAAGACTATGTTTATTTTATATGCCATTTAGCATTTTACTCCATGCTCTACCAACTGAGCTTCCAAGTACTTTTAACCAGAAACCAACTGAGCTTCCAAATACCTTTAGCCAGAAACCAACTGAGCTTCCAAGTACCTTTAGCGAGAAACCAACTGAGCTTCCAAGTACCTTTAGCCAGAAACCAACTGAGCTTCCAAGTACCTTTAGCGAGAAACCAACTGAGCTTCCAAGTACCTTTAGCCAGAAACCAACTGAGCTTCCAAGTACCTTTAGCCAGAAACCAACTGAACTTCCAAGTACCTTTAGCCAGAAACCAACTGAACTTCCAAGTACCTTTAGCGAGAAACCAACTGAGCTTCCAAGTACCTTTAGCCAGAAACCAACTGAGCTTCCAAGTACCTTTAGCCAGAAACCAACTGAGCTTCCAAGTACCTTTATCCAGAAACCAACTGAGCTTCCAAGTACCTTTAGCCAGAAACCAACTGAGCTTCCAAATACAGTACCTTTAGCCAGAAACCAACTGAACTTCCAAATACAGTACCTTTAGCTAGAAACCAACTGAACTTCCAAATACAGTACCTTTAGCCAGAAACCAACTGAACTTCCAAATACAGTCCCTTTAGCCAGAAACCAACTGAGCTTCCAAATACAGTACCTTTATCCAGAAACCAACTGAACTTCCAAATACAGTACCTTTAGCTAGAAACCAACTGAACTTCCAAATACAGTACCTTTAGCCAGAAACCAACTGAACTTCCAAATACAGTCCCTTTAGCCAGAAACCAACTGAACTTCCAAATACAGTACCTTTAGCCAGAGAACCACATAGAGAGTTGGGCCATCTTTGACAGTTGATGGCACCATGTTGCTCTGCCTATAGCCATCTAAGACCTTCTAATCTAAGACATGTCTCAGACACTTACCTGCCACACTTCTTGCAAGGGAACTCTCCCTCTGGTCCGGCGGGGCCTTTGGTCCCTGATATGGTCCCGGTCTTGGGAGGCGGCCGTGGTTTTGAGGGGGCGCTGAGAGGGGGATGAGGGGGGTGACTGACCCGGGAAGACATCTGGTCTCTCCTCACATCCTCCTGTGTCTTCAGCACCAGGACCGCTCCAGCCTGCACACACATTTACATACTTCATTTGGAATATTATTTAAGCATTCAAAAGATCATAGATGCAAGGACACAGGCATGCATACAAAAAGCACCTTCTCCTCCACATTGCCAAGCTGCGCATGACAGCTGATCAGTGTCAGAGGAGTATCTTGCCAACTGCTTTGCACACACACACCTCTGGTCAGCACACACACTCACACACACTCACACACACCTCCCAGCTAGAGCCAAACTAACCTGAACATTGGGTACCTGGTTAGTACAAAATACACTCAATATAATAAGGCTTGTTTTTGACACATTTTTACATCAGACCTTACAAAACATAACAAAGCTCAAAGTTTCACCAAAGCTCAAGAGGCCACCTTTTAAAACCATAGCTTTCTACCAGGTCACCCAACTAACTGCAGAAAATGGGGAATGGGGTCAGTTTTCTGAGTCATCGTTTGCTGACAGAGTCAAATTTCGCAACATGGGGAGAGAGGAAGCCAGCCAAGTCAGCTGTTCAATGTTTAGCCACTAGAGGGCAACAGATCTAACAACGCTACAGCTTGGTTTCCCTATACACTATCCTACTGTGAACTCAGTCAAGGCAAGTTCAAAAGTGCAAATGTTGTTTACTGCATGGGGGCATCAGTGTTGATTACACAAGAATAAACATAACACATACATCCATGAAAATGCTCATTCATATTCTAGTCAGCGTCTCCCCCGTTCCAACACACAGACACACACTGTCCCCCTGAGTCTCCCACTCACGTTCTCTGTGGCCTGTAACATCTGTGTCATCCTGCTTGGACTGGAGCCCCGCTGCTTCCTGTCAGCTGACCCCTCCCAATTCCCGTTGTCTTCCTCCCGAGATTCTAATCTCTGAGAGCTCTGAGAGCTCTGAGAGCTCTGAGAGCTCTGAGAGAGAGAGAGAGAGAGAGAGAGAGAGAGAGAGAGAGAGAGAGAGAGAGAGAGAGAGAGAGAGAGAGAGAGAGAGAGAGAGAGAGAGAGAAAGATAAGCAATGTTCCCTCAGGACTGCCGTGCAGAAGAAGCACGATATTGAACTTAACTGAACTTTCTAGAGTTTTCCCCGTTAGTTAACACTATAAATGTTTCCCTTTACTGTTGGAATTGTGATAGAATCAACACCATATTAGCCACTTTCAATGAAACATACCGGGGAAAAAAACGGTTTTCGAGCAAGGTTTGCCTTCCAGAGAGACATCAGAGATTGTAACATTCTCTGTTCCACGGAAACATGGCTCACTCGGGATACGTTATCAGAGTCGGTACAGCCACCTGGTTTCTTCAAGCATCGCGCAGACAGAAACAAACATCTCTCTGGTAAGAAGAAGGGCAGGGGTGTATGCCTTATGATTAACGAGTCGTGGTGTGATCATAACAACATACAGGAACTCAAGTCCTTTTGTTCACCTGACCTAGAATTCCTTACAATCAAATGCCGACCGCATTATCTACCAAGATAATTCTCTTCAATTATAATCACAGCCGTGTATATCCCCCAAGCAGACACCTCGACGGCCCTGAAAGAACTTCATTGGACTCTATGTAAACTGGAAACCACATATCCTGAGGCTGCATTTACTGTAGCTGGGGATTTTAACAAGGCTAATCTGAAAACAAGGCTCCCTAAATTTTATCAGCATATCGAATGCACGACCCGGGCTGGCAAAATTCTGGATCATTGCTACTCTAACTTCCGCAACGCATATAAAGCCCTCCCTCGCCCTCCTTTCCGCAAATCTGACCACGACTCCATTTTGTTGCTTCCAGCCTATAGACAGAAACTAAAACAGGAAACGTCAGTGCTCAGGTCTGTTCAACGCTGGTCTGACCAATCTGATTCCATGCTTCAAGATTGCTTCGATCACGTGGACTGGGATATGTTCTGGATAGCATCGGACAACAACATTGATGTATACGCTGATTCGGTGAGCAAGTTTATTAGCAAGTGCATCGGTGATGTTGTACCCACGGTGACTATTAAAACCTTCCCCAACCAGAAACAGTGGATTGATGGCAGCATTCACTCAAAACTGAAAGCGCGAACCACTGCTTTTAATCATGGCAAGGTGACCGGAAACTTGACCGAAAACAAACAGTGTAGCTATTCCCTCCGCAAAGCAATCAAACAAGCTAAGCATCAGTATAGAGACAAAGTAGAGTCGCAATTCAATGACAAGAGACGTATGTGGCAGGGTCTACAGTCAATCACAGATTACAAAAAGAAAACCAGTCCCGTCGCGGACACTGATATCTTGCTCCCAGACAAACTAAACAACTTCTTTGCCCGCTTTGAGGACAATACAGTGCCACTGACACGGCCCACTACCAAAACCTGCGGGCTCTCCTTCACCACAGCCCAACATTTAAATGTGTTAACCCTCGCAAGGCTGCCGGCCCAGACGGCATCCCTAGCCGCGTCCTCAGAGCATGCGCAGACCAACTGGCTGGTGTGTTTACAGACATATTCAATCCATCCTATCCCAGTCTGCTGTTCCCACTTGCTTCAAGAGGGCCACCATTGTTCCTGTTCCCAAGAAAGCTAAGGTAACTGAGCTAAACGACTATCGCCCCGTAGCACTCACTTCCGTCCTCATGAAGTGCTTTGAGAGACTAGTCAAGGATCATATCAGCGCCACCCCACCTGACACCCTAGACCCTCTCCAATTTGCTTACCGCCCCAATAGGTCCACAGACGACGCATTTGCAATCACACTGCACACTGCCCTAACCCATCTGGACAAGAGGAATACCTATGTAAGACTTTTACAGATGCACAATCGAGAGCATCCTGTCGGGCTGTATCACCGCCTGGTACGGTAACTGCTCCGCCCACAACTGTTTGAGGGTAGTGAGGTCTGCACAACGCATCACCAGGGGCAAACTACCTGCCCTTACAGGAAGGCCAAAAAGATCATCAAGGACAACAACCACCTGAGCCACTGCCTGTTCACCCCGCTATCATCCAGAAGGCGAGGTCAGTACAGGTACATCAAAGCTGGGACCGAGAGACTGAAAAACAGCTTCTATCTCAAGGCCATCAGACTGTTAAACAGACATCACTAACATTGAGTGGCTGCTGCCAACATACTGACTCAAATCTCTATAATAATACAAATAATAAAAAATTGGATGTAATAAATGTATCACTAGTCACTTTAAACAATGCCACTTATTTCATGTTTACATACCCTACATTACTCATCTCATATGTATATACTGTACTCTATACCATCTACTGCATCTTGCCTATGCCGTTCGGCCAGCGCTAATCCATATATTTATATGTACATATTCTTACTCATTGCTTTACACTTGTGTGTATTAGGTAGTTGTTGTGAAATTGTTATATTACTTGTTAGATATTACTGTATGGTCGGAACTAGAAGCACAAGCATTTCGCTACACTCGCATTAACATCTGCTAACCATGTGTATTCGGTCAAATAAAATTTGATTGGAGTTTTATTTCATTTGTTGCAGGCAGAACGCATCAGAGTCAGATTCTATTGCAAGGCACAACTCAGGCCCGTACTCTACACAGACCGGTGTGTCATAACCACTCAGAGATGCAGTAGGCCTATATGCAAATAGACCATTGCCATATATGGGTCTGTGCCATTCACTTTAAACTGGACTGTGTTTACATCATGAGCGGTCGTCAGTAGATGTGCTTGTTTTAAGATCAAAGCGAGAGCTACATGTAGCCACGTGTGCACATTTGTTCATATCCTTTGCTAGTTAGTGAATTATTAACCCAGTTATAGATAATTTGTAGTCAGCAATAGGGGAGTGATTGCTTCCTACAAGAGCACAAAACGTGTACATTTCTAACCATCTTTGAAAAGTGAGTCAGTTATAGTTTTTTTTGTCTTGAAGGGGCAGTATTGCATTTTTGAGACAGGCTCAAATAAGCTAAGCATAATAGGGTAGCATAATTTTGTCTGTAATAGTGGTATGGGAATAATTATGCATTTTATTTTGTAAAGTGGTTTCTGGCATCAAACAACACAACAACATTGTCAGTCACCTCCTTATCTGAAGTACAAGTGGATAAACAGGTCATGGAAAAGTCTCATGGAATGTAGGCCTGCATTGACACCACACATTGGCTGCTACTGTAGGCTAAATGACAGAACAGCTATTTCCATGTAAAAATGTTATGGCATGCATTATCTCCATTGTTTTTGATGGTAGGCCACACTGGTAGGCCTACATTATCAAATAGCCACAGTAGCCCACATGGCCACGTTTAAAACTGTAACTTAAAGCAGGTACAGCCTCAGTGTTCACAGTAAACGCGGGCCAGAAGTTGCAAGGAATTTCACAAAGTTCCAAGTTTGCGCTCAGCAGACCTGAATTGTTTTGGAGGGAACATTGAAGACAATAATTATTGTACAAAGATTGCTTATGTAGTTTTGTATCTGTTGGTAGAGGGGTTAATTGTTTATATGATCTGTAAATGCTTATGTACTGCTTGTGAATGTGTTATAACATCCTTTTGTAGGTAGTCAATCAACTCACCTTGTGGTCCAGCTCCTCCTCAGTGTTCCTGCTCTCAGGTGGGTCCGTGTCTCCGTAGATCAGAGCTCCGTTCCGACCCGTCTTCACCTGCTTCTTATAGCTGTAGTAGAACTCCACACACTGAGCCACCGTCTTAGTGCTTACCTAAACCACCAGACACACACACATCAACAGACACTTCATATCTAGGCCTAGTACATGTTTTAACATACTGTACTGAGTTTTCCTGCTTATATTGTCTCAAAACTCTATTTAAGTGGTCCACCATGTGGCTTTTTAATCTCTATTTTGTATTGTCAACTAATGTATCTGTAACGTCTGCTTCCAACTCATACCCTCAAACATGTAGATCCCCTGAACGCAGCTCACTTTCCAGCTCACACTCTCAAACACCTAGATCCCCTGAACGCAGCTCACTCTCCAGATCTCAATGACCTGAATTCTAATCACCTGTTCACACACCTGTATGTCATTATCACACACTATTTAGTTCAGTTCTTTGCACCCCATCACTGTGAGGTATTATTTGTTTTGTGACACACGTCTTTTGGAGCTCTGTTTTTCCAGTGATTTACTCCTCCCGCGTATGATAGTTTTTGCCTGCCTCACTAACGACGCCGTTTGCCTATTCCCTGCCTGTACTTTAGCCTATCGGATTTCCTGTTATCAACCTATTGCCTGATCTCCCGGACTACGTTACTAGCCTTTTCCCTGCCTGTACTGTTTCCCTTTTGGACCCCCTGTGGACTCCTCTTGTGGTCCTTTGCAATAAACGCCTGCTGCGCCCTGCGCTTGAAACCAGCTCTCTGTCTCCCCTCGTGTTCATTACAGTATCATTGTGGAGTTACACTTTAATGCATGTTTCTGACTCTGACTCAAACTCTGACTTGAACTTTATAGCAGAAGAGGAAACCTCAAATGAAGGGAAACAACATCAACTCTATCTCAACTCGATCCACTCACTTGATTCAATTGCACTTAAGATATATATATATTTTTAAAGTAACCTTTCATCCATTTACATTAATCACGTAGGAATGCTGAATGGGAACAGATTCATCAAAACCCTCAGTTGACTTGTGTATTCTCATTGTCACTCTTGCAGCTCATACCATCACACCTCCTCCTCCATGCTTCACAGTGGGAACCCCACAAGCGGAGATAATCCGTTCACATACTCCTCGTCTCACAAAGACACGATGGTTGGAACCAAAAATCTCACATTTGGACTGGTCTAATGTCCATTGCTCGTGTTTCTTGGCCCAAGCAAGTCTCTTCTTATTATTGGTGTCCTTTAGTAGTGGTTTCTTTGCAGCAATTCGACCATGAAGGCCTGATTCACGCAGTCTCTTCTGAGCAGTTGATGTTGAGATGTGTCTTACTTGAACTCTGTGAAGCATTTATTTGGGCTGCAATTTCTGAGGCTGGTAATTCTAACAAACTTATCCTCTGCAGCAGTGGTAACTCTGTTCTTGCCATAATATACCAAATAGGGCATATTCTGTATATCACCCCTACCTTAACAAGGCACACTTGTTAAGGCACACTTGTTAATTGAAATGCATTCCAGGTGACTACCTCATGAAGCTGGTTGAGAGAATGCCAAGAGTGTGCAAAGCTGTCATCAAGGCAAAGGGTGGCAACTTTGAAGAATCTCATATATAAAATATATTTAGATTTTTTAAACACTTTTTTGGTTACTACATGATTCTATATCTGTTATTTCATAGTTTAAAATGTCTTCACTATTATTCTACAATGCAGAAAATATTAAAAATAAAAACCCTGGAATGAGTAGGTGTGTCCAAACTCTTGACTGGTACTGTACATGGACTGGTACATACCAGTTTCTGGACCATGAAGAAGTCTTTCTTATAGGCAGCGATCCCTTTGTTAAAGAAACTTCTCTCTACTGGGGCCCAGCTGTCTGACCCTGAGAGAGAGAGAGAGAGAGAGAGAGAGAGAGAGAGAGAGAGAGAGAGAGAGAGAGAGAGAGAGAGAGAGAGAAGAAAACAGACAAAAGAGTAGTGGGGAGTTAGACGGACAGACATTGACTGGTGACTGTCTGCTTCTGTATGCACAGGGTGGACATACACACACGACTGGTTGGACAAACAATGGTTCTCTGTCCTCTGCTTGGGATTAACCAAACGCCACAAACCCAATACCCCCCTCCACCCCCTCCTCTCCCACTCTACCTCTCACTCCGCTCCCATCACCCCCAGCGACACTCTCAATCCTCCAGTTTCCCTTCCACAGCCAATCTCCCCCCTCTCCCCACGGACCCACACCCCTCCACCCCCCACCAGCTAGCACCTCCCCTCCCTTCAGCTGCCATTGTTTAAGGTTGAGGGGGGCTCTGGAGCCCATCCCTGTTACTAGAGGAGAGGAGAAAAGGACTCATACAAGTATTCAGACAGCACAGGCATGCCTGAAGGAATGCACTTTGACATAATCCAGTGAAGTTTGATGATTCTAATTTTGTAAAAGTACCCACAGAGATTTCTGCACCGAGGCTTGTCTGCAGGAAGAGTAGACAACCCACAGAGAGTTCTGCACCGAGGCTTGTCTGCAGGAAGAGTAGACTACCCACAGAGTGACTTAGAAACAAAGTAAGAGAGTGCCAGGGGAGAGAGCAGCGCAGTAACCATAGACATAATACTGTACAGATATAAAGTGTTATATGTAGGGTTGTAGAATTTCTGTAACTTTTCACAAAATTCCCAGGTTTTGCAAAAATTCTAGTTAAGCGTTTTAGGGATTTTCTGCTTTTTCCCTCCTGATTCCTGGAATTTTGCAACCAGGATTTCTGGAAAACCTGGGACTTTCAGAAAAGTGAGCAGTATTTGCAACCCTGGTTCTCTGTCTTGACCAACCGGAGTAGTGGTAGTATCCTAGACGGTGGTTCTTTGGGAAGATGGGGTTTTTCAACAGCAGGAGGGCCAACGCTTCCTGAAAACCAAGAACAACAAATCAACCCAACCATTTACAAATTAACTCTGAAGAGAAATACATGAAAAATGTCCTGTTTGTTTATTTTTTGCAACAGCTTATGAGTCTCAGAGCAATACTTCAAATCAAGGTTTACTTGGCTGGAGCACACACAGGACACTGATCAGAGTTCTACTGGATATTGAGAGGCTGATCTGTCCCTAATAATGAGGGGATGAACTGGGAGATATACTGTAAGAGAGCAACATGCCTCCTGCTGCTGCAGAGACAGAGGGAGAGAGCACTTCACACACTGACAGCCACCCGCTGTCTCCTTGACAACAACATGGCCAATGCTGCAAGTTGGAGCCACAAGTATTGGCCGTCTTCCTCTATCTTTCTCTCTATCTCACCACCATCTAGCTCACTGTCTCTCTCTCTCTATCTCTCTCATTGAACACATTGCTGTGTTTCTGCCCAAGGCCCATACATGACCTTTACTCCAGTGTGTCAGCGTGTGTGTGTGTATACTGTATCAGTGTATGTGTGTGTGTAAGTGTTTTCTACATTGGGAAGATGGAGCACTGAGCATATCTGATAACAAAAAATACACATAGATTCAAGGAGAACATGGCTACTAGCAGGAATAGTAAACTCACTAGCCACTGTGCTGCACCACATCTGTTACATGTTAGATACACAGTAGTTAACTTTACCATATCATACACCCTAATACCATACCATACACCCTAATACCTTACCATACCATACACCCTAATACCCTTACCATACCATACCATACACCCTAATACCTTTACCATACCATACACTCTAATACCTTACCATAGACCCTAATATCCTTACCAAACCATACACTCTAATACCTTACCATAGATCCTAATAACCTTACAAAACCATACACCCGAATACCCTTGCCAAACACCCTATTACCCTTACCATACCATACACCTTAATACCTTACCAAACCATACACCCTAATACCCTTACCAAACTATACACCCTAATACCCTTACCATACAATACACCCTAATACCCTTACCAAACCATACACCCTAATACCCTTACCAAAAAATACACCCTAATACCCTTACCAAACCATACACCCTAATACCCTTACCAAACCATACACCCTAACACCCTTACCAAACCATACACCCTAATACCCTTACCAAACCATACACCCTAATACCTTACCATACAATACACCCTAATACCCTTACCAAACCATACACCCTAATACCCTTACCAAACCATACACCCTAATACCCTTACCATACCATACACCCTAATACCCTTACCATACCATACACCCTAATAACCGTACCATACAATACACCCTAATACCTTACAATACCATACACCCTAATACCCTTACCAAACCATACACCCTAATACCCTTACCATACCATACACCCTAATACCCTTACCATACCATACCATACACCCTAATAACCCTACCATACAATACACCCTAATACCCTTACCATACAATACACCCTAATGCCCTTACCATACAATACACCCTAATACCCTTACCAAACCATACATCCTAATACCCTTACCAAACCATACACCCTAATACCCTTACCATACCATACAATACACCCTAATACCCTTACCATACAATACACCCTAATACCCTTACCATACAATACACCCTAATACCCTTACCAAACCAACCAAAATGTAGAAGATTAGGGAGCTAAGGCAATAAATAGGCCATAGCAGTGAAATAATTACAATTGAGCATTAACACTGTAGTGATAGATGTGCAGATGATGATGTGCAAGTGGAGATACTGATGTGCAAGAGAGCAAAAAGATAAATAACAATACGGGGATGAGGTAGTTGGGTGTGCTATTTACAGGCTGGCTGTGTACAGGTACAGTGATCGGTAAGCTGCTCTGACAGCTGAGGCTTAAAGTTATAGAGGGAGACACCTAGGTATTTGTAGTTGTCCACATATTCTAAGTCAGAACCGTCCAGAAAAGTGATGCTAGTTGGGCAGGCAGGTGCGGGCAGCAATTGGTTGAAGAGCATGCATTTAGTTTTACTAGCATTTAAAAGCAGTTGGGGGCCACGGAAGGAGTGTTGTATGGCATTGAAGTTCGTTTGGAGGTTTGTTAACACAGTGTCCAAAGAAGAGCCAGATGTATACAGAATGGTGTCGTCTGCGTAGAGGTGGATCAGAGAATCACCAGCAGCAAGATTCTCGGCCCGAGAATTTAACCCTGTGGCACCCCCATAGAGACTGCCAGAGGTCTGGACAACAGGCCCTCCGATTTGACACACTAAACTCTATCTGAGAAGTAGTTGGTGAACCAGGCGAGGCAGTCATTTGAGAAACCAAGGCTATTGAGTCTGCCGATAAGAATGCGGTGATTGACAGAGTCAAAAGCCTTGGCCAGTTCGATGAAGACGGCTGCACAGTACTGTCATTTATCGATGGCCGTTATGATATCGTTTAGGACATTGGCTGAGGTGCACCCATGACCAGCTTGGAAACCAGATTGCATAGTGGAGAAGGTACGGTGGGATTCGAAATGGTTGGTGATCTGTTTGTTAACTTGGCCTACAAAGATTTTAGAAAGGCAGGGCAAGATGGATATAGGTCTGTAACAGTTTGGGTCTAGAGTGTCTCTCCCTTTGAAGAGGGGGATGACCGCGACAGCTTTCCATACACCATAATATCCTTATCAGACCATACACCCTAATAACATTACCAAACAATATACCCTAATACCTTACCATACCATACACCCTAATACCCTTACCATTCTATACACCCTAATAACCTTACCAAACCATACAACCTAATACCCTTACAAGACCATACACCCTAACACCCTTACCAAATTATACACCCTAATACCCTTACTAAACCATACATCCTAATACCCTTACCTTACAATACCATACACCCTAATACCTTACAATACCATACACCCTAATACCCTTACCATACACCCTAATACCCTTACCAAACCATAAACCCTAATACCCTTACTAAACCATAAACCCTAATACCTTACCATACCATACACACGAATACCCTTACCAAACCATAAACCCTAATACATTACCATTCCATACACCCTAATACCCTTACCATACCATACACCCTAATACCCTTGCCAAACCATGAACCCTAATACATTACCATACCATACACCTAGTGGTGGAAAAAGTCAACCATTTTCATATTTGAGTAAAAGTAAAGATACCTTAATAGAAAATGACTCAAGTAAAAGTCACCCAGTAAAATTCTACTTGAGTAAAAGTCACCCAGTAAAATTCTACTTGAGTAAAAGTCTAAAAGTATTTTGTTTAAAATATAAGTATCAAAACAAAAAGTTTAAATCACTTCAAATTCCTTATACTTAGCAAACCAGATGGCACCATTTTCTTGTTTTTTGAATTTATGGATAGCCAGGGGCACACTCCAACATTCAGACATTATTTACAAACGAAGCCTGTGTGTTTAGTGAGTCCACCAGATCAGAAGCAGGGATGACCAGGGATGACCAGGGATGTTCTGTTGATACGTGCGTGAATTGGACCATTTTCCTGTCCTGCTAAGCATTCAAAATGTAACGAGTACTTTTGGATGTCAAGGTAAATGTATGGAGTAAAAAGAGAAATATTTTCTTAAAGAATGTAGTGAAGTAAAAGTAGTCAAAAATCTAAATAGTAAAGTACAGATACCTCCAAAAACAACTTAAGTAGTACTTCAAAGTATTTTTACTTAAGTACTATACCATACCATACACCCTAATACCCTTACCATAGCATACCATACACCCTAATACCCTTACCATAGCATACCATACACCCTAATACCCTTATCATACCATACCATACACCCTAATACCCTTACCATACCATACACCCTAATACCCTTACCATAGCATACACCCTAATACCCTTACCATACCATACACCCTGATACCCTTACCATAGCATACCATTCACCATAATACCCTTACCATAGCATACCATACACCCTAATACCCTTACCATAGCATACCATACACCCTAATACCCTTACCATAGCATACCATACACCCTAATACCCTTACCATAGCATACCATACACCCTAATACCCTTACCATAGCATACCATACACCCTAATACCTTTACCATAGCATTCATACACCCTAATACCCTTACCATACCATTCCATACACCCTAGTACCCTTATCATCTCAATCACAATCTACACCATTTGTGTTTGCTGGTCGTAGACAGTGCTGTGCTAAATGGCTCAAATTAAAACATAAAAAATGGAATGCATTGTGTATGCATTCGGTGGTGGTATAGCAAGAAATGCTGGTATGGATATCAGAACACAACCGGGGTCCAGTTAAATCCCACCCACCAAAGCCAAGATTGTACTCTGTTCAGTACACGCAAGATGGAAGAAAACCCTCACAAACAGAGGTACAATCTGTCAACACCTAAACACTCTTTTTCATTTTCATTTTCAAACCATTTTGCTACAGTATGCCCTAATGAATGCGATGCAGCTCTCACCCCTCCCTGTCATCCCTCCTCAGTCATCACGACCTATCATGCATTGCTCACCATGATGTCACCCTTGCACTCGTACAGGCAGTGCAGCGCTAGCTCCTGATTGGTCCCTCCGCCTTGCAGAGCGCTTGAGCACGCCAGGTTCATGAGGTCATCCACTGAAGAGAGAGAGAGTGGGGGGAGGGAGAGAGAGTGGGGGAAGGGGGAGAGAGAGGGGGGAGGGAGAGAGAGAGAAAGAGAGATCGTGATTGAGATACTGTAGCATGGTCAGCAATTTTTTTCCACTGTGTTCTTCAAATCACTACTGAATGCTTGATTTACTGACTAATTTCTATTGGATAATACCAAACTGGTTAATGACAGCATTATGACAGTATTAATGGTGGGACAGTTAGCTGATACTTTTGTTAGTGTATTACCTCTCTCCTGGTCTCCAGGTTTAGCCTCCAGGTTGTGGAGAGGAGCCCAGACCAGCTCAGCCTTGGGATGGTCTTGTTGGGCCGCTGAACGCTGCCTCAGCTCTGGTACCTCTGCCTGGTACCTCACACCGATGTTTATACGCCTGAGATGACAGAATGTATAGTCAGTGGTCAGTTGGAGAAACGGGAGACACTTTCAGAAATGTGCATGATATGCAGTCTCTCTGTCCTGCTATGGCATAGCCTCCATTATTAAAATTCTAGATCATATTGTTGTGATTGACAGGGAAGCTTTCGGATGATAGGTCAATTTTCTATTTAAAGAAAAATCATGTGAATAAGTGTTCTTATAGAGACAAGTAGTTAACTAGTGGAATGTTCACATATCTCGCATTACTCATCTCATATGTATATATACTGTATACTGTATCCTACACTATCTATTCTTTACTATCTATTGCATCTTAGCCGCTCTGTCATATATTTTATACTGATATATTCTCCTCCCATTCCTTTACTAGATTGTGTGCATTAGGTTTTGTTGTGGAATTGTTAGATATTACCTGTTAGATACTGCTGCACAGTCGGATCTAGAAGCATAAGCATTTCGCTACACTCACAATAACATCGGCTAACCATGTGTATGTGACCAATAAAATGTGATTTGATTTGGTCGGCTGGTATACAGAAATAAGTCACAGCTAATCATTTAAAAAACTGTCTGCTGCACTGAAGCAACCGGACGGTGATAAAGCGGTAAGTCGATCAAGTTACCCCCAGGATACCCCTCCAATGATAGCTAATGGCGGCTTTGAAAACAGTCTGGAACGCAGACACTATTCAGCCTTCTCCCTCCCTGTGTACTAATTGTACCCGGCTGCAGCCTGCTAGCTCAGTTCAGGTCCACCTCCCAGAGTGAGCTAGCTGGAGTGTGTTCAGCAGGCCACAACGTTGTAGAACATTCAGATAGAAATACATTAGGCCTCTGTGGTCAAACAAACAAGCATCCGTGGATATAGAATAAAGAACGACTTCAGCTCTATTCATTTGATTCCTATCAGCAACGTTCACAAAGTTTGCCTCCTAAACTAACCCTGCTGTAAGCTGATCTGGCTCACGACTACATGGACTTTTCCAATAAGAAACAATCGTGTTTGTTTCCCCGTTGCAAAACATTTTCCTACATTGTACACTAATCAACAGGCCCCTGCTGTAAGCTGATCTGGCTCAGGGGGTTGAGGTCGGGGTGTTCAAGGAGGAAGCAGAGGACGCTGGCTGCTCTAAACTCAGCTGAAAGACCTGATTTATCACCATTGGAGGTTACCCCTGCCTGGCCTGCCCGGCCGCCCTGACTACTAGCCAGCTGCTACCAGTCAGAGGAAGAAAGGGAAGACAATCCACAATGCACCCTGTTTCTCTCTCACCAAGCAATCACCACTCCCCCACTTCCCACACACTCTGTCTTTGTGAATAAAATCAGGACCGTGATACAGGCTAACTGGGTCAGATCCAACGCAACCAATCTATCCTTTCATAACTAACACAAAAACAGTCCTCCTCTACTGCAGCACATATCAATAGACTCAGAACCATCACTGAGAAAGACACACTATGTACCATTTGACTAGTTGTTTGGCCTTGGATGAATATCTTCTCTGACTCTAACTTTGATTTAAGAGTACTTCGATTTAAGAGTATTTTGATTTAAAAGTATTTTGATTTAAAAGTACTTTTGCCTCCCATAACACGTAACTGATAATGTGATGAAAGGAGTATGGAGGGTGGTGTGTTCTGTGTGTGTGTGTGTGTGTGTGTGTGTACTCACGGTTCTATGCTGACTGGAGTGGCCTCACCGATCGCTGAGAGCACTGGTGGGGTTATGTCAACGCTGTCTGAAAAACACAACAATAACAAAAACGTCCGTTAAATGTACTATTCTTATCTCTTTTAACCTTCTTACAGCAGAAAATATTTAGTATATCAGATTTTGAGGAAGTGAACTTACTGTATTATTCAAGAAACATTTATATGAGGGAATAAAGTTATGGTCCAACTCACACAGCTACAGTTCATTCTGATGACAGCTTGTTAAAATCGTAATGGCCGGTTTCACGTTCCCAGATTAAGTTTACCCCTGGACTAAAAAGCATGCTCAATAGAGAATCTTAATTGAAAGTGCTTTTTAGTTCAGGACCTGGCTTTATCTGGGTCTGGGGAAACCAGTGCTAAGGCATCTGCAAACCCCAGTAGCACTCAGGTAGGCTATGTTTGGACTACAACCCCCAGAAGCACCCAGCTAGGTTGAGCAGGTTTGGACTACAACTCCAGTAGGACACAGGTTGAGTAGGTTTGGACTACAACCCCCAGAAGCACCCAGCTAGGTTGAGCAGGTTTGGACTACAACCCCAGTAGGACACAGGTTAAGTAGGTTTGGACTACAACCCCCAGAAGCACCCAGCTAGGTTGAGCAGGTTTGGACTACAAGCCCAGTAGGACACAGGTTGAGCAGGTTTGGACTACAACCCCAGTAGGACACAGGTTGAGTAGGTTTGGACTACAACCCCTTGCATCACACAGGTTGAGCAGGTTTGGACTACAACCCCAGAAGCACACAGGTTGAGTAGGTTTGGACTACAACCCCCAGAAGCACACAGATTGAGTAGGTTTGTATTACAACCCCAGTAGGCCCCAGATAGTGGTACTCACTGGATCGCAGCAGGCTGCGTGTGGCTGATTTGGGCGTGATGGGTGGAGGCAGACCCTGGCTGGAGGCAGACCCTGGCTGGAGGCAGACCCTGGGTGGAGGCAGACCCTGGGTGGAGGCAGCAGAGGAGAGGAAGGTAGAAAAGTAGAGACCTGATCCCTCTCTCACCGGGCTGAGGATGGGCGGGGGGGTGTAGGGCGGCATGGTCAGGGGGTTGTCTATCAGCCGGACAGGGGAGCGGAGGTGGCTCTGGTAGGGAGTGATGCAGGAGTAGACAGGAGGGGCGATGAAGGTGCCAGGCTTGGGAGGCGGGATGAAGAGGGGTTCAGGCCGGGGACGGCGTTTGGGCTTCTTGCCGTCGTTGTCGTTCCCTCCCTCGATTCCGCCGTTCTAAAGAAGGAGGTAGAACATCAGTACAAACACAGAAATACATGACTACTACTGTCCACCCTGTCCACCATGTCCCCCCTGTCCACCCTGGTCCCCTGTCCACCCTGTTCCCCTGTCCACCATGTCCACCCTGTTCCCCTGTCCATGTCCACCCTGTTCCCCTGTCCACCATGTCCACCCTGTTCCCCTGTCCACCATGCCCACCCTGTTCCCCTGTCCACCCTGTTCCCCTGTCCACCCTGTCTACCATGTCCACCCTGTTCCCCTGTCCACCATGTCCACCCTGTCCACCATGTCCACCCTGTTCCCCTGTCCACCCTGTCCACCATGTCCACCCTGTTCCCCTGTCCACCCTGTCCACCCTGTTCCCCTGTCCACCATGTCCACCCTGTTCCCCTGTCCACCCTGTTCCCCTGTCCACCCTGTTCCCCTGTCCACCCTGTCCACCCTGTTCCCCTGTCCACCATGTCCACCCTGTCCACCATGTCCACCCTGTCCACCATGTCCACCCTGTTCCCCTGTCCACCATGTCCACCCTGTCCACCCTGTTCCCCTGTCCACCATGTCCACCCTGTTCCCCTGTCCACACCACTATACACCAGTTATTATGAAGAAATGTTTACAGCATGCAGTCTAAGTGAAATGTTCACCTGGTCAGACACTAGAGAGGATACATTCTACATCAGGGGTCTCCAACACGTCAATCGCAGCCCACCAATGAGTGGCTCGATGAGTGACTCGCCAAACTATTCTCAAAGTACATGCAATTTTCACGTGTTCTACCGCAAACTGTCATAAACAAATCTCACAAGTAACAGACATTGCAAGCTCCCAGCTACTATCTAATCAAAGCAACATTGACATTATCCCACCCCTGGTTAGCCAGTATTGGCTTAAAAGCCAAACCTAACACAATATCTGCCAATTCATTTCCAGCAATATTGCCCCTGTCTGTCTGTGTGGCGCGTGCATTGGTCTATCACTGTGTGTAGCCAGTTGATGTGATAACCGTCTTGTGGGTTGACAGAAATACTTTCCCCAAAACCTGCTCAATTAAATGTTAACTATATAGTAGGCTTACCTGGCAGAAGTCTACCATGAGGAAGTATACCATGAGGAAGTATATCATTCGTATATATTATTATTTGCAAAGTTTGCCACGAAATGAGCAGCAGCAGTACAGAACCATCGCTAGACCGGCACAAAAAAACGTCCCTTTCCTCACTAAAGGGGAATTAAAGGAGAAATGTGCAAATTTGTTAATTTTCTTCCAGGCCTAAACATTTTTTTCTTCTGATGTGATGTAATCATTGACATGGACTCAGAACATTACATTTCCTTGTTTCTCTATGAACAATTGTAATTTTGAGAATGAAAAACAAAAAATCTAAAACCAGGAAAAATAAAACAGACAAAACAAAATGTTGGAAAATATGAAACAGAATTTGGGATAAATAAAATCACTGATATTATAGGGCCCCCTTAGGTAGGTTATTAACCGTTATCTGACCAGGTATATTAACAGTACACTCAGGACCTGGGGAAGAGTTGCAGCTGAGAGAGAAGAAGAGAAGAATGAGCCTATTTGAAAGCTAGAAAGAAATGAGTAGCTTGTGACATGTTTCAAGGAGCACTCATGCTAGAAAAGGTTGGAGACCCCTGTTCTAAATGATCTACAGTTCACCCCTACCTTATATCTCCATCTCTAGTGTGGATAACCCCTGCTAATCTCCTTGACCTGATCTGGGGCAGCAGGGGGGAGGGGGAGGGGCAGGGTTGGAATGAGGGCAGGGGAGAGAGAGACATGGGGAAACAGGGAGTGTGGGCTGCTGGATGAGGGGGGCGGGGGTGCTAGAGCATGGTGGCAGGATATGTAGGATTCTAATAGATTATATGGGAACAGAGGTATGAACCAAGCCCCTCCTTATAGTACTAGAGGAGACATCAGTAAGGTGTGTGTGGGGAGGGCACTAGCACCTACCTGTCCTGAGCTCTCTGACAGAGAGTTCCTGAGCGATCGCCTGCGGGTGACAATGACGGAGGGTTTGCCGTCCATGCTGGTCACGTCCTGGAGGGTGAAGGGTCTCTGTGGCCAGCCTGTCCCCAGGATAGAGTGCTCCCCGTCTGGGGAGGACGAGGACGAGGGGGGGTCTGGCCTCCGTACGGGGACTGACACAGGGATGACCAGGGGCATCATGCTCTCATCACGGGGCCGCTTGGCACTGTGACCCCCTGAATCCCTGTCCATGGTCCCTCGCCCTGGCGCTGGTCTTTGGGGGCTCCAGGGCCTGTGGTGCTGTGCCTGACGACGAGACAGACAGATACACACATCATCAAATACCTGACTGATGAGGCTACCTGAACAGGCTTCCTTTACAGATCAAATGAGCAAACAAACGATTTACTACTTAATGTGTTTTCGTACTGAAGTGAAACTATAATATAATTATACTACCAGGAAGGAAAAACTAGCATGATGCTGTGAACTGACTTTCAATTCTCTAAATAAAAATCATAAAATTAAGTGAAGATGTTGGAGAATTTCATCAACTGAAGCCCATAGGAGTGAGTGTGGCAGACACCTATAGGAGTGAGTGTGGCAAACACCTATAGGAGTGAGTGTGGCAGACATCTATAGGAGTGAGTGTGGCAGACATCTATAGGAGTGAGTGTGGCAGACACCTATAGGAGTGAGTGAGCGTGGCAGACACCTATAGGAGTGAGCGTGGCAGACACCTATAGGAGTGAGTGAGCGTGGCAGACACCTATAGGAGTGAGTGAGCATGGCAGACACCTATAGGAGTGAGTGAGCGTGGCAGACACCTATAGGAGTGAGTGAATGCGGCAGACACCTATAGGAGTGAGTGAGTGAGTGTGGCAGACACCTATAGGAGTGAGTGCGGCAGACACCTATAGGAGTGCGGCAGACACCTAAAGGAGTGAGTGAGTGCGGCAGACACCTATAGGAGTGAGTGAGCAAGGCAGACACCTATAAGAGTGAGTAAGCGTGGCAGACACCTATAGGAGTGAGTGAGCGTGGCAGACACCTATAGGAGTGAGTGAATGCGGCAGACACCTATAGGAGTGAGTGAGTGTGGCAGACACCTATAGGAGTGAGTGAGTGTGGCAGACACCTATAGGAGTGAGTGAGTGTGGCAGACACCTGTAGGAGTGAGTGAGTGTGGCAGACACCTATAGGAGTGAGTGAGCGTGGCAGACACCTATAGGAGTGAGTGAGCGTGGCAGACACCTATAGGAGTGAGTGAGCGTGGCAGACACCTAAATGAGTGAGTGAGTGCGGCAGACACCTATAGGAGTGAGTGAGCAAGGCAGACACCTATAAGAGTGAGTAAGCGTGGCAGACACCTATAGGAGTGAGTGAGCGTGGCAGACACCTATAGGAGTGATTGAATGCGGCAGACACCTATAGGAGTGAGTGAGTGTGGCAGACACCTATAGGAGTGAGTGAGTGTGGCAGACACCTATAGGAGTGAGTGAGTGTGGCAGACACCTATAGGAGTGAGTGAGCGTGGCAGACACCTATAGGAGTGAGTGAGCGTGACAGACACCTATAGGAGTGAGTGAGCGTGGCAGACACCTATTGGAGTGAGTGAGTGCGGCAGACACCTATAGGAGTGAGTGAGCGTGGCAGACACCTATAGGAGTGAGTGAGCGTGGCAGACACCTATAGGAGTGAGTGAGCGTGGCAGACACCTGTAGGAGTGAGTGAGCGTGGCAGACACCTGTAGGAGTGAGTGAGCGCGGCAGACATCTGTAGGTGTGAGTGAGTGTGGCAGACACCTATAGGAGTGAGTGTGGCAGACACCTATAAGAGTGAGTGAGCGTGGCAGACACCTATAGGAGTGAGTGAGCGTGGCAGACACCTATAGGAGTGAGTGAGTGTGGCATACACCTATAGGAGTGAGTGAGTGCGGCAGACACCTATAGGAGTGAGTGAGTGTGGCAGACACCTATAGGAGTGAGTGAGTGTGGCAGACACCTATAGGAGTGAATGAGTGTGGCAGACACCTATAGGAGTGAGTGAGTGTGGCAGACACCTGTAGGAGTGAGTGAGTGTGGCAGACACCTATAGGAGTGAGTAAATGTGGCAGACACCTATAGGAGTGAGTGAGCGTGGCAGACACCTATAGGAGTGAGTGAGCGTGGCAGACACCTATAGGAGTGAGTGAGCGTGGCAGACACCTATAAGAGTGAGTGAGCGTGGCAGACACCTATAGGAGTGAGTGAGCGTGGCAGACACCTATAGGAGTGAGTGAATGCGGCAGACACCTATAGGAGTGAGTGAGTGTGGCAGACACCTATAGGAGTGAGTGCGGCAGACACCTATAGGAGTGAGTGAGCGTGGCAGACACCTATAGGAGTGAGTGAATGCGGCAGACACCTATAGGAGTGAGTGAGCGTGGCAGACACCTATAGGAGTGAGTGAGCGTGGCAGACACCTATAGGAGTGAGTGAGCGTGGCAGACACCTATAGGAGTGAGTGAATGCGGCAGACACCTATAGGAGTGAGTGAGTGTGGCAGACACCTGTATGAGTGATTGCGGCAGACACCTATAGGAGTGAGTGAGTGTGGCAGACACCTATAGGAGTGAGTGAGCGTGGCAGACACCTATAGGAGTGAGTGAGCGTGGCAGACACCTATAGGAGTGAGTGAGCGTGGCAGACACCTAAATGAGTGAGTGAGTGTGGCAGACACCTATAGGAGTGAGTGAGCAAGGCAGACACCTATAAGAGTGAGTAAGCGTGGCAGACACCTATAGGAGTGAGTGAGCGTGGCAGACACCTATAGGAGTGATTGAATGCGGCAGACACCTATAAGAGTGAGTGAGTGTGGCAGACACCTATAGGAGTGAGTGAGTGTGGCAGACACCTATAGGAGTGAGTGAGTGTGGCAGACACCTATAGGAGTGAGTGAGTGTGGCAGACACCTATAGGAGCGAGTGAGCGTGGCAGACACCTATAGGAGTGAGTGAGCGTGACAGACACCTATAGGAGTGAGTGAGCGTGGCAGACACCTATTGGAGTGAGTGAGTGCGGCAGACACCTATAGGAGTGAGTGAGCGTGGCAGACACCTATAGGAGTGAGTGAGCGTGGCAGACACCTATAGGAGTGAGTGAGCGTGGCAGACACCTATAGGAGTGAGTGAGCGTGGCAGACACCTGTAAGAGTGAGTGAGCGTGGCAGACACCTGTAGGAGTGAGTGAGCTCGGCAGACATCTGTAGGTGTGAGTGAGTGTGGCAGACACCTATAGGAGTGAGTGTGGCAGACACCTATAAGAGTGAGTGAGCGTGGCAGACACCTATAGGAGTGAGTGAGCTCGGCAGACACCTATAGGAGTGAGTGAGTGCGGCATACACCTATAGGAGTGAGTGAGTGCGGCAGACACCTATAGGAGTGAGTGAGTGTGGCAGACACCTATAGGAGTGAGTGAGTGTGGCAGACACCTATAGGAGTGAGTGAGTGTGGCAGACACCTATAGGAGTGAGTGAGTGTGGCAGACACCTGTAGGAGTGAGTGAGTGTGGCAGACACCTATAGGAGTGAGTAAATGTGGCAGACACCTATAGGAGTGAGTGAGCGTGGAAGACACCTATAGGAGTGAGTGGCGTGGCAGACACCTATAGGAGTGAGTGGCGTGGCAGACACCTATAAGAGTGAGTGAGCGTGGCAGACACCTATAGGGAGTGAGTGGCGTGGCAGACACCTATAGGAGTGAGTGAATCGGCAGACACCTATAGGGAGTGAGTGAGTGTGGCAGACACCTATAGGAGTGAGTGCGGCAGACACCTATAGGAGTGAGTGCGGCAGACACCTATAGGAGTGAGTGAGCGTGGCAGACACCTATAGGAGTGAGTGAGCGTGGCAGACACCTATAGGAGTGAGTGAGCGTGGCAGACACCTATAGGAGTGAGTGAATGCGGCAGACACCTATAGGAGTGAGTGAGTGTGGCAGACACCTGTATGAGTGATTGCGGCAGACACCTATAGGAGTGAGTGAGTGTGGCAGACACCTATAGGAGTGAGTGAGTGTGGCAGACACCTATAGGAGTGAGTGAGCGTGGCAGACACCTATAGGAGTGAGTGAGTGTGCGGCAGACACCTATAGGAGTGAGTGCGGCAGACACCTATAGGAGTGAGTGAGTGCGGCAGACACCTATAGGAGTGAGTGAGTGCGGCAGACACCTATTGGAGTGAGTGCGGCAGACACCTATAGGAGTGAGTGAGTGCGGCATACACCTATAGGAGTGAGTGCAGCAGACACCTATAGGAGTGAGTATGACCTGATGCTGGAGGCCTATACACTGTTTATTCCCAGTGGAAAAATCCAGCCTCCAGCCCCAACACCAGGACAGGAGAAAGAGAGGCATACATTTTGCTGAGCACTGCACACGTACACCCCCCCATAGGAGTTACAGCCCTATGATGGAATGAATGGGGGAGGGGTTTCAGCCCTATGATGGAATGAATGGGGGAGGGGTTTCAGCGCTATGATGCAATGAATGGGGAGGGGTTTCAGCGCTATGATGGAATGAATGGGGAGGGGTTTCAGCCCTATGATGGAATGAATGGGGAAGGGTTTCAGCGCTATGATGGAATGAATGGGGAGGGGTTTCAGCCCTATGATGGAATGAATGGGGAGGGGTTTCAGCGCTATGATGGAATGAATGGGGAGGGGTTTCAGCGCTATGATGGAATGAATGGGGAGGGTTCAGCCCTATGATGGAATGAATGGGGAGGGGTTTCAGCGCTATGATGGAATGAATGGGGGAGGGGTTTCAGCGCTATGATGGAATGAATGGGGGAGGGGTTTCAGCGCTATGATGGAATGAATGGGGGAGGGGTTTCAGCGCTATGATGGAATGAATGGGGAAGGGGGTTCAGCCCTATGATGGAATGAATGGGGGAGGATGGAGGAGTGCTGAGTGAAACGGGTCCAGTCAGCATTCAGCAGGTTAACCTAGCAGTCCTATTCTATATTCTATATGGTGAGGCACGAGGCAGACACGAGGGATGCACCGTTACACGAGACAGAGTAGAGAGTAAAAGCAGGGGAGCTGGTTCGACTCTTTATGTCCTTTTCTGGTGTTTTGTGGTGGAAAACTAAGCTGGTCGAGCATAACATGTCAACCCTGTTACCCGTAGATAGACAAGCTAGAAATGTTTTAACAAAAACAACAAAATTGTGAAGCTTCCATTCAATTGCCCCTCCCTGTTGCACACAACACACTTCCATTTCCTGTCACAAGGGGATTCATGGCTGATTTAAGATGAAATCATCAACCCTGTTATGGTGAACTCTGTTACTTTATTTGGCCCTTACTGTAGTCATTTCTTATTATCCTCATGAGATCCTCTTTTATGAAGTTGAACATTTGCTCTTTATGACAGAATGTTAAAACTAGGTGAAATCAAACTTTTTTCAATCAAGTTACACCTCTCAAAATGCACTGCATTTGTGGAACGACACAGAGTACTAGGTTGCACTGAGGACAAATACCCACATGTGATTTGCATTTCTAGCTGTTTTTGCACATACAAAATAGGAGTATTGCTTATCGTTTTTAGATCATGCGTTATTTCATGAGTAATTGTGCATCCATAACCTATCAATAAAACCCTTCCAAGAAGTCAGACAGTGCTATATCATTCAGATCTGCTGTGGCAATATTGGCCTGATGATTGCTTATTCTGCTAAATGCTAATCATTCATAAACAACATCATTTCAGGCTCAATTGGTCTTGGCAGATGCATTAAGCTTTTTGTTTCTGATCTACTTCTAGATAAGGGAGCCAGAGTCCCTCTGCCATTATACAAAGGTAAACAACAACCAAATGGATTGTTTTAACAGTTACCAGGGTATCAGAAAGAGTTACCTTGACGATGTGTGGCGGTAGGGACTCCATCTCTGAGGCTTTCTGGGCCAGTGTCTCCAGGTTAACCTCCTGGGAGACCCTCCGTTTCCTGCGTGTGCTCTGGATGACCCCTGTAGGGGCCATCTGGGCAACGTGGACTTCATCCGCCTTCGAGGCTCCACTTGGCTCTTTAGAGGCCCCGTTCTGGGCCCCATCAGATGGTATGAGGAAGGGGTTGTCAACTGGTGGTGGTCCACCTTCCTTGGAGAGTCTCCTGGACCTTCGAGGCTGCAGCTGGAGATGGGGAGGTTGGATCTGGGTCTCCATGGGGGAGCTGGGAGTCTGTGTGGGGGGTGTTTGGAGGGTCTGGGGACATCTCCTGGAGGTCTGGGGAGGCTGCTGCCTGAGCACAGGGCTCTTTGGAGGGCACTAACACGGGCGGCTGGGAGTGAGGGTGTGGGTGGGTAGGTGTGTTCTGGCTGCTTGGGTAGTATTCTAGAACATGTTGGGGTTGTTGTTGCTGCAATTGCTGTTGTTGAATTTGTTGCTGTTGCTGTAATTGTTGCTGTATTTGCTGTTGTATTTGTTGTTGCTGTTGTAACTGTTGTTCTTGTTGTATGTGTAGTTGTTGTTGCTGTTGTTGTAGTTGCTGTTGATGCTGAAGCATTTGCTGCTGTTGCATCTTATGATGTTGTTGTTGCATTTGTTGTTGTTGCTGTAATATTTGTTTCTGTTGCTGTTGTCGTTGTTGTATCTGCTGCTGGAGCTGTGGATGCTGTTGGGTCTGTTGCAGCTGCTGCTGCAGCTGTGGATGCTGTTGGGTCTGTTGCAGCTGCTGCTGGTGCTGTGGATGCTGTTGGGTCTGTGGATGTGGTTGTGGTTTGGGCTGTTGGGCATTGTAGTTCAGATTAGGTAAAGTCCTATTGCCCCCCTGAAACACCTGGTAGTAGCCAGCCGTTAGGTGTTGCTTAGGCTGGCCGAAGGCTAGCTGGAAGGGCTGAAGCACAGAGCTGCTCCCAGGGTTGGATGTGCTGTGCTGCTGGGCATTTAGAGCCCCAGGCTTAAGGGTCTGTGGGAACGTCTGAGTCTGCTGTTGCTGTTGGGAAGCCTGATGCTGCTGCTCCCACTCTAGGCTGCGAGGCTTGGCCACGTCTCTAACGTCTCTGTAGGCCTCTCTTCCAGCAGGCAGAGGGTTAGGGTTAACCGTCTGCTTCTGCTGGGGAGGCTGCTTCTCTGCAGCCCTACTAGGAGGCTGTGGCTGCTGTGGCTGCAGGGGTGGAGGCCCCTCACGGATCTGCTGCTTGGCAAAGGCAGTCTGGGTCTGGGACCGTGAGTCACTGACATTGACACCCCCTAGGTACGGAGCAAAGTTCTGCCCCCAGTTAGCCATAGTGACACCCTGTGTCCAGCTCCCTGTCCTCTGTTGAGGCTGTGGTTGAGCTGCTGGGTCCTGGTGTGCCCACTTCATGGGTACAGTCTGTTGGTAATGTCCCCGACTCTGGTCTCCTTTCTCTGGACTGAAGATCACTGAGTTGAGGTACATACCAGTATGTAGAGCCTCTGGGTTGGAGGTTGTGGAGGTGACGGTGTCTGCAGCCTTACTCTGGCCAGGACCAGGATCTGAGGCTGGGGCACCAAGTCCGTAGTAAGAACCTTCTGGATTCTGCTGAGAGGACGTCTCCTTCATCGCCACTCCTTGGTCGTTAAAAAAAGAGATGCGCTTGCCTGTTCTCTTACTGTTGGGTAAACTCATGGCTGGCATGAATAACGGGGAGGGTGGAGGTGGGGGGACTATGGGGTACTAGGTGCACAACAGTCCCCCAACCACACAGACCACCAATCAACGTATGTCTCAAAGTGGTCCTTTTACACTGGCCTTATCTGAAGATAAAGGGAATAGAAAGTTCACAGCACACACCCTAGGAAAGGGGGTTGCATATTTTAACGGAAATCACCAAACCACATATGCAACCAAAAGCCGAGGAGTTGGATTGGACGTAGACAAAACCCAATATTCTCCTTCCCCCCTTGAACTCCTCTTCCTGCTGTATTGAGAGGTTGCCGGTGCTGATAGAGATGTCTGGATGTCCACTGGCCTCGTTCATTCATGGGAGACACCCTGTGAAGAGACCAGAGGGGTCATGTTACAGGACAGTCCAGAGAGGTCCCAATAGGGTTCCTAATGAACCTACTGTTAAAGCTGCCTGCAGCCATGTAAAAACCCTTTCCAACACAATGGAGTACCAGTGAAAGGTAACGGGTTGGGTCGGAAAGAAAGAAAGATAGGAATGAAAGTGTGTGTGTGTGTGTTGAAAGTGTGCCTGCCTGGCTCCATGCATGCAGTGTGTCCTTACCCCTGTGTCATGTGAGCTGAGCTAGTAATGACACAGCCTAGCGCACACATGCGCACACACACACACACACACACACATAGTCACACACACACACACGCAGTCACACACACAGTCACACAAACACACAGTCACCCAGTCACACGCACAGTCACACACACTGAAGCTGGACTCCCTTGCAGAAGAAATGTTGTTATAAAGGTTAAATACTTCCTTATCACACAGTAACTAACTGGTTGCAACAGTCAAATGACCGCTTCAAGCCACCATCACTTTACATTAGATTCTGAGAGTGACACAGCAGGAGATAGGAGGATGCACTACAGCCATCACACACACAGACACACAAACGCACACACATACACACACAGACCCTAGCCGTGACCCCACTCTCCGAGGGTGTCTCAGGGAGTTGGGATATACAAAAAACACACATTTCCAATTCACACATGCGTATTAATACACACTTGTACATGTGTTAAATAGGACAAATATAAGCACCCATGTATTATTATTACACCCACCACACGGGGGGAGGGGATGAGTGTGATTTTACCAATATTCACTGTTGTGGCCCATTTGCTAATTTCCACTATCATATTAAATTTTCCTCTTGATTTGAATTGACTTGCTGTAACAAGGGCTTTATAAATAAACGTTATTGATTGGTTGACTTGTCTGTCTGGGTAGGCACAGTGAGAGCTGCTCTCCTTTCTGACGAATGAATGCACCAAAAAGAGATTCTGAGGCTAAATGTTACTTGTTGTGCCCCAAATGGCACCCTATTCCATATGGGTCCTGGTCTAAAGCAGTGCACTATATAGGGAATATTGTGCCATTTGGGATGCATCCTACTTTGTCTTTTTGCACTGGGGCTCTGACTCTGAGTCATTCAGGACAAAGGGGGAACCTGTCACCTCTTGACCCTGTTTCTCCATCCTCAAAAAGGGAACCTGTCACCCCTTGACCTTGTTCCCTCTTCTTCAAAAGGGGAACCTGTCACCCCTTGACCTTGTGCCTGCATCCTCAAAAGGGAACCTGCCACCCCTTGACCTTGTTCCCTCTTCTTCAAACGGGGAACCTGCCACCCCTTGACCTTGTTCCCTCTTCTTCAAAAGGGGAACCTGTCACCCCTTGACCTTGTTCCCTCTTCTTCAAAAGGGTAACCTGTCACCCCTTGACCTTGTTCCCTCTTCTTCAAAAGGGGAACCTGCCACCCCTTGACCTTGTTCCTGCTTCCTCAAAAGGGGAACCTGCCACCCCTTGACCCTGTTCCTGCATGTTCAATAGGAAAAGGAAAGAGACGGGACAATGATAGAACAAACATGATACACAATGACCTTCAGAATAACATTTAAAAAAAGGCACATTCATTGTAGTCCAAATCTTTCTGGGCATCACTTCCATTGCCATGACAACACGTTATGATAATCATAATCTTGATACACAGAGATACAGAACCCCTCTGCAATTGAATTGCAATTGAAATATTTTACAGCTGGCACTGATAGCATGCACTACAATCTCCAAAGGAACTGTATGGCCTAGGCAGCAACCATCTAGTAAACACACACACACACACCTTAAAGCTAGAGTTCTTAATTGAAACAATAACAATTTTGTTTTGGTAAAAAGCCAAAGGATGGGCCTGGAGAAATGTAACCACTCTCAAATTCATAGACCGAGCTATGGATGCAAGGACAGACCATCCACAATATCAAAATTATCATTTTAACCATGTTTTGAGGCTATACAGTGTATGTTTATATTTACTTTGTTTACAAACACTGTATTTGGTAGAGAGACACTTAAGTTTTTTAATACTATATCTCTTGACACATTGAAGAAAATAGTCATGGCCTCTAAACCTTCAAGCTGCATACTGGACCCTATTCCAACTAAACTACTGAAAGAGCTGCTTCCTGTGCTTGGCCCTCCTATGTTGAACATGATAAACAGAAAATATAAAAACTATCGGCCTATATAGAATCTTCCATTCCTCTCAATTTTTTGGGGAAAAAGCTGTTACGCAGCAACTCACTGCCTTCCTGAAGACAAACAATGTATACGAAACGCTTCAGTTTGGTTTTAGACCCCATCATAGCACTGAGACTGCACTCGTGAAGGTGGTAAATGACCTTTTAATGGCGTCAGACCAAGGCTCTGTATCTGTCCTCGTGCTCCTAGACCTTAGTGCTGCTTTTGATACCATCGATCACCACATTCTTCTGGAAAGATTGGAAACCCAAATTGGTCTACACGGACAAGTTCTGGCCTGGTTTAGATCTTATCTGTCAGAAAGACATCAGTTTGTCTCTGTGGATCGTTTGTCCTCTGACAAATCAACTGTAAATGTCGGTGTTCCTCAAGGATCCGCTTTAGGACCACTATTGTTTTCACTATATATTTTACCTCTTGGTGATGTCATTCAGAAACATAAATGTTAACTTTCACTGCTATGCAGACAATACACAGCTGGTGAATCCACCAAATTGCCCTCCCTGGAAGCCTGTGTTTCAGACATAAGGATGTGGATGGCAGCATTTTTTTTTAAACTTTTAAACTCAAAACAGAGATGCTAGTTCTAGGTCCCAAAAAACAAAGAGATCTTCTATTGGATCTGACAATTAATCTTGATGGCTGTACAGTCGTCTCAAATAAAACTGTGAAGGACCTCGGCGTTACTCTGGACCCTGATCTCTCTTTTGACTAACATATCAAGACTGTTTCAAGGACAGCTTTTTCCATCTAAGTAACATTGCAAAATTCAGAAACTTTCTGTCCAAAAATGAGGCAGAAAAATGTATCCATGCTTTTGTCACTTCTAGATTAGACTACTGCAATGCTCTACTTTCCGGCTACCCAGATAAAGCACTAAATAAACTTCCGTTAGTGCTAAACACGGCTGCTAGAATCTTGACTAGAACCAAAGAATTTGATAATATTACTCCAGTGCTAGCCTCTCTACACTGGCTTCCTGTTAAGGCTAGGGCTGATTTCAAGGTTTTACTGCTAACCTACAAAGCATTACATTGGCTTGCTCCTACCTATCTTTCCGATTTAGTCCTGCCGTACATACCTACACGTATGCTACAGTCACAAGATGCAGGTCTCCTTACTGTCCCTAGAATTTCTAAGCAAACAGCTGGAGGCAGGGCCTTCTCCTATAGAGCTCAATTTTTATGGAATGGTCTTCCTATCCATGTGAGAGATGCAGACTTGGTCTCGACCTTTAAGTCTTTATTGAAGACTCATCTCTTCAGTAGGTCCTATGATTGAGTGAAGTCTGGCCCAGGGGTTTGACCTTGAGGTTTCTGCCTGGCCGGTTTCCCTCTCTCTACTGGGATTCTCTGCCTCTAACCCTATTACGGGGGCTGAGTCACTGGCTTACTGGTGCTCTTCCATGCCGTCCCTAGGAGGGGTGTGTCACTTGAGTGGGTTGAGTCACTGACGTGATCTTCCTGTCCGGGTTGGCGCACCCCTCGGGTTCGTGCCATGGGGGAGATCATTGTGGGCTATACTCAGCCTTCTCTCAGGGTAGTAAGTTGGTGGTTTGAAGATATCCCTCTAGTGGTGTGGGGGCTGTGCTTTGGCAAAGTGGGTGGGGTTATATCCTGCCTGGTTGGCCCTGTCCAGGGGTATCGTCGGACGGGGCCACAGTGTCTCCCGACCCCTCCTGTTTCAGCCTCCAGTATTTATGCTGTAGTAGTTTATGTGTCGTGGGGCTAGGGTCAGTGTGTTATATCTGGAGTATTTATCCTGTCTTATCTGGTGTCCTGTGTGAATTTAAGTATGCTCCCTCTAATTCTCTCTCTGTCTCTCTTTCTCTCTGAGGACCTGAGCCCTAGGACCATGCCTCAGGACTACTTGGCCTGATGAGACTCCTTGCTGTCCCCAGTCCACCTGGTCGTGCTGCTGCTCTAGTTTCAACTGTTCTGCCTGCGGCTATGGAAACCTGACCTGTTCACAGGACATGCTACCTTCTACCGCACCTGCTGTCTCTAACTCTGAATGATTGGCTATGAAACGCCAACTGACATTTACTCCTGAGGTGCTGACCTGTTGCACCCTATACAACCACATCTTGGCCATGTACTGTTATAATCTGCACCCGGCACAGCCAGAAGAGGACTGGGCACCCCTCAGAGCCTGGTTCCTCTCTAGGTTTCTTCCTAGGTTCCTGCTTTTCTAGGGAGTTTTTCATAACCACCGTTCTTCTTCATCTGCATTGCTTGCTGTTTGGGGTTTTAGGCTGGGTTTCTATATAGCACTTTGTGACATCGGCTGATGTAAAAAGGGCTTTATAAATACATTTGATTTGATGTTTCAAAATATATAATATTTTGGGCTCATGAGGCATTTATAAGTCATATTTTTCCAGATATATATATTTAATGTCTAAGTCCAAAAATGGATGTAGTAACTTTCAAATAGACAGCTGCATCAGTTCATATCCTGCGCTGGGGCAACATTGTAACTTGAATGTCTGACCGACCACACTTCACAGTAAGGTAGTGCTGAGTGATTAACCGAAATGTATGTTATGTTTTGGTTTTTAAACAACTAACTGAGTGACATCAGTTCATTCAATTGTTTTTTTTTTCTTCTGTGAGTTCAATGCGCACATTACACATTTTCTGAGATAAATCAGATCAAGCCTGAACTGTGCAATGCAGTAGGGAGTTGTAGTTTACAACAGACCATTATTCTAAATAGTTTAGCACAGAGAACATGGTAATTTACTACAATGACCCTAATCCATTGCACACCTACTTATCCCTCTCATGCATTTTTCTGTCTGTTTTACGTTGCAGGTGTAAAAGAAACAGACAGAAAATGCATGAGAGGGATAGAGAGAAGTTGCTTCACGAGGTATCTCTAAGTGAAAATACATAATCTAAGTGATTGATAGTTGTTATTCAGCAGTCATAAAAGTATGCCTTATTCATTTTGAAGAACTACTAAAATAGTGATTATTTTTTTATTATTAAAACAGAAACGAAACGACTTCAAAAAGCACCAATCACTCAGCACCATGGTGAGGACCTGACACCCTAGTGCACTGGCCAAGGATAATTATACCATGTTATATTATAGCATGTTCTTAATGAGGAACATTTATGTAGATGCTGTTCCAATATAGGCTATAAAAAAAACAATGTGGATGCGTCACTGTGTTTGTGAAGAAATACCTCTTGTCAATTTCAGGGAATTGGAGAGAGGTGTGAGCACCCTATGTCAAGAATGTGCAAGACGCATTGCCTTGGCCTATTTTGTTGAACATCAGAAATCATATGTGTGTTTTGCAGTGTTGTTTTTCAATTAGGGTTTATACAATATGAAACCCCTAACCTTTCTGTAGGCTATCGAGTGTAGGCTAGTAGGATAATTACACAGTAACAACCCCCGGTAGGTTTTAACCAATGTAACGCCGTTAATATATAGCATAGGTTTGTACCTCAACCGTAATTACCTACTCCTTGAGCGTTTCTTAATTTTAACAACGAATACGCACCGCGGTGAAAGCGAACGCACAGTCGTTGTATTTGACATGGGGGAGTGAGAAGAATTGCCAACAGACATCAAAAAAAGGAAAAGAAAAACATGTTGCGTCCAGCATCCGAACAACCCTTGCTGGACCCCCCACCTCCGCACCGCGTCCCCACCGCCAGCCAGCTCAGCGCTATTTACGAGAAGGCAGTCCTTTGTTGCAGAACACGGATTATCCAGTCACTAATTCCATGGCACGTTGCAACAAAGTGAAGCAACAATGTAACCTATATAGGCTATACAAGCACGAGCTCCAAAATAAAAGAAAAATAGGATATAGACCACGCGCAGCGGATCTAGGACTGCTCAATATGCTCAACCATTTCAATATGGTTAATAGCCTACGTCATATGAACGGTAATTTCTTCCTTTTCTAAATTAACACTCCATATTAACCAATAAACACACACAGAGATGTCTAAACAGCTGATCATTAGGTTTAATATGCATAAAGGCCTATATAATGCAATGGTGAACTTTGTTTACAACAACCATTCACTTGCATGCTTCTCATATTCTGATCAACAAGCCCAGATATATAAATCCCAGTTCCTATCCGATCACTCACTGTGCTTGCCATGTTTCTGCGGTGACCACCAATGCAGCAACTGTCCCCAGGTCCACGCGCCCCACAGTGTGCAATCGAACGGAGATATGACTGCATGCATCTCTAGCGTTGAGTCATTCTATGCTGACCTCACTATTATTTTTAAAGTCAAAGAATGAAGTAGATCGATGTCATTAAAACAAACGTGCTATCCGGTCCAAAATGGAGAAACGATCTGCAGAAATATGGACAATGTCGCACAAGAAGTGTTGCACATTATTGCGTTACCATTGCACAAATAGCCTACATGTACACAACACATCCGCTGTCCTATGCGGCCTTGTTTCTCCCGCTGTAGAACGCTCTCAATCGAACAACACATTCTTTCGGCTCATCCTTGTGATCTTCTCCAGTCTGCTCGCCACACCTACTTCCACGACCATATATGGTTTTCCTCTTGCATGAGGGGCGATGTAATTTACGCGTCAAAAGTACTACCCAGATCCATGCGGTGAAATACCGTAAATCAGTGGGTCACTGATACAAAAGGGGGAGCCTTATTTAAAAGGTGCAATATGCAGAAACCGCGGCGCCATTTCCTGGTTGCTAAAATTCAAATAGTTCGCCTAATTTCAGTTCAACAAGCAGTCATTGTGTTGAGTATCTTTGTAACATCTAAACCACCATGAAATATATTTTCCATTACCAAAAGTATTGTATTTTCAGCTGTTTGAAGCTGGTGTAGTTTTAATATTACAAATGTCAGAGGCCCTTGCATAGTTTTAAAGGTCCAGTGGAGTCAAAAAACACATTTCCTGTGTTATCTATATGTCCACACTTTGAGTTTGGAATGATGCAGTGAAATTGTGAAATTGATGATAATGCCCTTTAGTGTAAGAGCTGTTTGAAAAGACCGCCTGAAATTCCATGCTGTTTTGGGACGGTGTTAATAGACCAATAGACCAATTGTTCCAAACTTCTCTGCCAATAACAGCACATTTTCAGTTTCCCCTCCCCACTCAGTTCACTCCCAGACAGTCCTAGCAAAATAAGAAATATTATTGTTTCTTTTTGACCATTTTAGTTGAAAACAATCACAGTAAGGCACTTAATCTTTACCCAGAAATGATTTGATATTGAGATAAAAACGGCTGCATTGCACCTTTAAGATAGGGAGAATAGACCTCTCTCTACACCGTTCCGCAATAGAATTTCTCTTCATGGCACTATTACAACAGTATTACAATATTATTACACTGTCTCGAACATTGCATTTACATTTTGGTCATTTAGGAGCAGACACTCTTAACCAGAGCAACTTACAGTCAGTGAGTTGCAAAGCAAATAGTATGTGTCTGCTGGCAGGAAGGAGATACTGCCAGCCCCACTCTGTGTCAGACTACACTCTCTGCTCTCTCTGATGTACCTTAAAATAACGTTGCAAAGCTTGGAAACATTCACACATGCTATTCACTGCATAAGGAATATGGCAACCAAGCTCTGTGAGACTGAGTGAGATGTGAGATTGTGTGTGTGTATATATATGTGTGTATATATGTGTGTATATATGTATATATATGTGTGTGTATATATATATATGTGTGTATATATATGTGTGTGTATATATGTGTGTATATATAAATGTGTGCATATATGTGTGTTTATATGTGTGTGTATATATGTGTGTATATATGTGTGTGTATATATATGTGTGTGTATATATGTGTGTATATATATGTGTTTATATATATATATGTGTGTGTATATGTGTGTGTGTATATATATGTGTGTATATATATGTTTGTATATATATGTGTGTATATGTGTGTGTATATATGTGAGTATATATATGTGTGTATATATATGTGTGTGTATATATATGTGTGTATATATGTGTGTGTATATATGTGTGTGTATATATGTGTGTTTTATTAGGCCTGTAGTTTTGTATCAAGGTGATGTCCATATAATATGCCCTCTTTTGGTGTTCCATTGGTAGAAAGGGCTAAATGACATTTAAAATCTACCTTCTAAAAAGAAAGTGTTTGGCACAGGTCATATCCATTAGCCAATCAAAATAATATATTAATATATTGACTTAGTTCTAATTGGCTGTCACAGCAACTGGCATTAAACTGGTAATGAACGCTTAATAAAACTAAAACTATCAAAAAATCCACTTCACTCTTCAATGCAGGACCCGTGCAGGACATATATCATACAATTGATGATAGCCTGCAATAGACCAGTAAGACGAATTGGCAGAAGGCCTGCAACTGTTGCATTACAAATAATCTTATTGTATACCGATTGATAAGCGCGACTCCTGATCTATTGTACACGGGATACACAATGTAACTTTCGATCGTGACGTGGAACTCTACCCCCCACTGCAGGGGCCAGAGGGGTTGCACCGGAGATAGGCTATCGTGCAGCAATTGTAACTCTGCCTCCACCGTTGGCATCCGAGCTATCGAACGACGCGATTCTGTCTCTAGTCTAAACTATACTACTGCACAGAAATTCTAGATCAATATGCAGGATTTCCATGGAGATGAATTGAGATGTGTTTTTAAATGCAGCCATTGTCGATGAAATATGCTACAGGGAGGGGACAATTAATTATGCATATCGGACCCATATCCTGATTCTTATATTGATACCTTTCTTTCACCGTAGAGAAGTTTGACAAGTTGTCACATTAACATTGACAAGTTTTGACATTATTACACACGAATAAATGCAATTTCTACTTTAGCCTACCTTGTAGCTTATAGCCGGTAGGCTACAATGTTCTGCTCGGCATTTTCTCTCAGTCTCTTCTGAAACAGAAAACTTTTTTTCAGCTTTTCGGAGCGTCACTTCCTAGTTCCTACTCTTGCGGCTGAAATCATTGCATGGTGATTGTGAATGTATAGCGTATGCTTTATTATGAGTTGTTGCAATGAAACTCAACTAGTCACATCTCTTCATTCATTGTTGTATAAGTATTGCGACACTCGACAGAGTAAACATTTATGAGAACCCATACAGAGTACACAGATATCATATTGGGTGAGGGCACATACCATTTTTATACGTAGCCTACAAAAATAGTCTGGCCTACTCCCTACTGTAGGTGGCGCAATTGCTTAGTTTTTAATTTTTTAAAAAATAAGTAAATATTTCACCTTTATTTAACCAGGTAGGCTAGTTGAGAACAAGTTCTCATTTACAACTGCGACCTGGCCAAGATAAAGCAAAGAGTTCGACACAAACAACATAGAGTTACACATGGAATAAACAAACATACAGTCAACAATACAATATAAAAGTCTATATACAGTGTGTGCAAATGAGGTAGGATAAGGGAGGTAGCAATAAATAGGCCATAGTGGCGAAATAATTACAATATACCAATTAAAGACTAGAGTGATAGATGTGCAGAAGATGAGTGTGCAAGTAGAGATACTGGGGTGCAAAGGAGCAAAATAAATAACAGTAAGCTGGTGCTTAAAGATATGAGTCTCCAGCTTCAGTGATTTTTGCAGTTCGTTCCAGTCATTGGCAGCAGAGAACTGGAAGGAAAGGCGGCCGAAGAAGGAATTGGCTTTGGGGGTGACCAGTGAAATATACCTGTGCTACGGGTGGGTGCTGCTATGGTGACCAGTGAGCTGAGATAAGGCGGGGCTTTACCTAGCAAAGACTTATAGATGACCTGGAGCCAGTGGGTTTGGCGACGAATATGAAGCAAGGGCCAGCCAACGAGAGCATACAGGTCGCAGTGGTGGGTAGTATATGGGGATTGGTGACAAAACGGATGGCACTGTGATAGACTACCTCCAATTTGCTGAGTAGAGTGTTGGAGGCTATTTTGTAAATGACATCGCCGAAGTCAAGGATCGGTAGGATAGTCAGTTTTACGAGGGTATGTTTGGCAGCATGAGTGAAGGATGCTTGTTTGCGAAAAAGGAAGCCAAATCTAGATTTGATTTTGGATTGGAGATGCTTAATGTGAGTCTGGAAGGAGAGTTTACAGTCTAACCAGACACCTAGGTATTTGTTGTTGTCCACATATTCTAAGTCAGAACCATCCAGTGTAGTAATGCTGGACGGGCGGGCAGGTATGGGCAGCGATCGGTTAGTTTTACTTGCATTTAAGAGCAGTTGGAGACCACGAAAGGAGAGTTGTAATGGCATTGAAGCTCGTCTGGAGGTTAGTTAACTTCTTTGGGAGCAGCGCACGAGGTGACTGTTTCGGAGAGCCTGGCGTGTCCAAAGTAAAATGCCTCCCATTCAGGCCCAGAAAATAGGATATGCACATAGTACCATTGGATAGGAAACACTCTGAATTTTCTAAAAGTGTTAACATTTTGTCTGTGAGTATAACAGAACGGATATGGCAGGCGAAAACCCGAGGAATTTCTGTCCTGGAAAAAGTGGTTTTGACACATTGCCTCATTTAGAACCCCTCCCTTATGAAAATGCCCATATAAGGGCATATGAATGCAGTACCTATTGCTTCCTCTGGATGTCAACAGTCTCGAGAAAGTGTTCTGATTCTTTTTAGCTGCTTTTAGATTGTAGAAGAAGATGAATAGGGAAGTGGCCACACAGATGTCAATAGAAGAAAACGCGGGTTCACGGCTGGCGCGCCATTTGGATTTTTCCTTTCTTATCGCCCAGTTTATATTCCGGTTGAAATATTATACTATTTATACATAAAAGTGTTCCTAAGGATACATTTCAAATTATGTTTGATTGTTCTAGGACAAGTTTATAGGTATAAGTTGAACGGGTTCTCTTCACGTATCAATGGAGGAGTCGACGCTATATTTTCTCATTATAACACACCAACCAAACGGAGATTTATGGATATAACACATTGCTTCTTCTAACAAAAGAACCATGGATTGTCTTCGTTGGACACTTGGGAAGCCCTCAGCAGAAGTTCTTCAAAAGGTAATTGATTTGTTTTCGCTGTGAAATGTGTTTTCTGTGAACCATGAAGGCATATGAATTTATGTTAATGGGAATAATATGTGGGGTGCTATCCTCAAACAATCAAATGTGGTGCTTTCGCCGTAAAGCCTTTTTGAAATCTGACAACGCTGTGATATTGCCAAGAAGCTTTTGATGACTATGAAACACTTGTATATTGATGCATGTTTAATAATTCAACTTTAGGATTTTGAATTTGGTGCCTTGCATTTCACCGGGTAGAAGTTAACTACTTACGGAGTGGTGGGGTGCTAGCGCCCGACACTACCCGGTGAAATGCAAGGCGCCAAATTCAAAATCCAAAAGTTGAATTATTAAACATTCATTAATATACAAGTGTTGCATAGTCATCAAAAGCTCTGCTTCTTGGCAAGATCACAGCGTTGTCAGATTTCAAAAAGGCTTTACGGCGAAAGCACAACATTTGATTGTTTGAGGGTAGCATAAATTCATAAACCATCGCGGTTCACACAAAACACATTTCACAGTGAAAACAAATCCCTTACCTTTCGAAGAACTTCTGCTGAGGGCTTCCCAAGTGTCCAACGAAGACATCCAATGGTTCTTTTGTTAGAAAAAGTCATTTATTATATCCATAAATCTCAGTTTGGTTGGCGCGTTATGTTCAGAAAATCCAACGTCGAATCGCCCATTGAAACGTGAAGAGGACGCGTTCAACTTATACCTATACAATTTTCCTAAACAAATCAAATACCAGTTAAAATGCATCCTTAGCTATCCTTTTATGAATATTAGCGATAATATTTCACTCGGATGGTCACCTATACCTTATATAAGTAAAATAAAGTGGGGCGCGCAGCCAGACTCGCGCCCAAGAAAACTTGTTGACATCTGAGCTACCTTGGCCATTTCCTGTAACCTATTCGTTCTGTTTACTCCAATCTCTCTGAGTCTTTGAATATAGACTGTTGATATCTAGTGGAAGCCATAGGTACTGCAGTCTCAGTCCTGGTTACAAATGGATTCAATAGGGAGTGTGTCAAACAGAGCAATAGGTCACCAGAAACTGATTTCCGGATAGATTTTTCTCGGGTTTTTGCCTGCTAAATGAGTTCTGTTATACTCACAGACATTATGTTAACACTTTTAGAAACCCCAGAGTGTTTCCCTATCCAATAGTACTAATTATGTGCATATCCTATTTTCTGAGCCTGAGTGGCAGGCATTTTGCTTTGGGCACGCCAGACTCTCCAAAACAGTCACCTCACCTGCCGCTCACCTGTCAAGTTAACTTGGCTTTCGAAAACCTTAGAAAGGCAGGGCAGGATAGATATAGGTCTGTAGCAGTTTGGGTCTAGAGTGTCTCCCCCTTTGAAGAGGGGGATGACCTCGACAGCTTTCCAATCTTTGGGGATCTCAGACGATACGAAAGAGAGGTTGAACAGGCTAGTAATAGGGGTTGCAAAAATATTGGCGGATAATTTTAGAAAGAGAGGGTCCAGATTGTCTAGCCCGGCTGATTTGTAAGGGTTCAGATTTTGCAGCTCTTTCAGAACATCAGCTATCTGGATTTGGGTGAAGGAGAAATGGGGGAGGCTTGGCTTAATCGCAAAGAGGAGAGGACAACAAAGTGTCAACCACCACCAATCCATCCAATCGCAGCATAAACACAAAAATGAAAACAACGTTTACTTCTGCTATTTTGACGAGATAAGATTCTGCATGTGCAAAGAGTGCTGCTAAACTTCCGACCTGGTATGTGTAGCCTTCTCCCAAGCTAATGCAATAAGGTCTGACCACAGATAGAACAATGAGCAAAAACATTTGGTCTGGCTGCGACCCGTGTCCAGGAAAACTCCAGTGAAACCAAGCCCCTTCGTTGTTGCCACGATTGGTTTGTTAATTGGTTACATAGCAGGTTAGGATAATTAATGCAGGTTAGGATAACTAACGTAGCAGGTTAAGATACTATGCTTCTCAAAGTCATGGCTGAACAAGGACAAGGATAATATAAACCTAGGTGTTATTTCTATGCATCGGCAGGACAGAACTGCAGAGTCCAGTAAGATCAGGGGTAGTGGTGTGTGTTTCCTTATTATATCGGTTACTGGCCCAACGCTCTTAACCACTAGGCTACCTGCCACACACACACACTCACTCACACATAGACACGCTTTCACACTTCATATACACTGCTGCTACTCTGTTTATTATCTATCCGGATTGCCTAGTCACTTTTTCTCCTACCCACCTTTCTCCTACCCACGTTACAGACTTGTTCTAAAATGGATTAAATACTGTTCAGGACCTTTGCTATGAGACTGGAAATTGAGCTCAGGTGCATCCTGTTTTCATTGATCATCCTTGAGATGTTTCTACAACTTGACACCTGTGGTCAATTCAATTGATTGGACATGATTTGGAAAGGCACACACCTGTCTATATAAGGTCCCACAGTTGACAGTGCATGTCAGAGCAAAACCAAGCCATGAGGTCGAAGAGGAATTGTCCGTAGAGCTCCGAGACACGATTGTGTCGAGGCACAGCTCTGGGGAAGGGTACCAAAAAATGTCTGCAGCATTGAAGGTCCCCAAGAACACAGTGGCCTTCATCATTCTTATATGAAAGAAGTTTGGAATCACCAAGACTCTTCATAGAAACTGAAACCTGGCGAACTAAAGACCTCGGTTTAAAAGCTGACAGTGTTTTTATATACTTTTATTTTATTTTGAATCCTGCGACTCTGTTGGGCTAAATTGCTGTGAGCGCTGCTGCTGTCTGTCCCGGAATCCTGCCAGATTCAGTATAGGGGGAGAGACGCAAAAGCCCAGCGGTCTCAAATGTCAAAGTCACCATTATTAGTCAGTTGTACAACCGAATGCCTTCAACCGAAATGTGTCTTCCGCATTTAACCCAACCCCTCTGAATCAGAGAGGTGCGGGGGGCTGCCTTAAATCGACATCCACATCTTCGGTACCCGGGGAACAGTGGGTTAACTGCCTTGTTCAGGGGTAGAACGACAGATTTTTTTCCTTGTCAGCTTGGGGATTCGAACTTGCAACCCTCCGGTTACAAGTCCAACGCTCTAACCACTAGGCTACCTGCCGCCCCTGGAGGCTGCTATTGAAAGTTTCCAGTGTTGCAGAAGCTGTGTTTACTTTGCTTTGTTCTGGGACAATGTGGACCACGCTGACTTTCAAAGTAGCAACTGCTTTCTTGCGGAGGACTACAGGAGCGAAGTAGCTACTCTTAGCAAGCAAGTAGCAAACCTACATAAGCTACTGGGGAACCCACGCCCACCTAGTTTTTATTTTTCTTCCACCCCAGTAGCCGGATGCCGCTCTGGTCTGGTGGAAGTTTCGCCGCCGTGTCGGCTCTCCACAGCCGACTGGCCGGTGCTAGGCAGGGTTCTACCCTGAAGGCGTCTCCTCCTTCCTTGGAGAACGGAGCTGATCTCGACCCAACCAACCAGCCATGGAGGTACGTCACTCACCGTGGAAGTCGAAGAAGGCGTCCTCTGGCAACAGGGGGTCTCCATGGAGATGTTGAGCCCGGAACGGACACAGTCCAGAAACAGCTTTGCCGCCCTGGATCCAGAGGTTCTGGCGCCTTCATCCTTGGTGGCTTCCCAATCAAGATCGGATCCGGAGGTACCTGCGTCTTCGTTCTTGGTCCTGTCTCCCTCTCCGGTGGCTTCTACCTCGGGTTCAGATCCTCTGAGCTCCCAGCCTCACCAGACTGTGAGGCTGCCTGAGAGAACGGCCCATTCAACATCACCAGCTGTCATCATAGGCAGCTCTATGGTGAGAACCCACGCCCACCTAAACATCTCGGTCCCCAAGGCAAAAACCCTGTGCTACCCAGGAGCATGAGTACAGGACATAACAAGGCTGCTTCTGACTGTTCTACCACAGATGCCGGGAGCTGACACTTTCGTAGTCCATGTGGGGTCAAACGACATCAGGAGGGCTAGCTCGGAACATTTGAAAATTGATGTTAAAGAACTGATTTTAGCATTAAAAGACTCCAAAAAACAGCCAGTAATTTCAGGTCCAGTATCATCGTTGGGCCGCGTGTGTGAAAGATTCAGCAGACTGCTGGCATTACACATCTGGCTAAAAGACTACGGTAGCTCTGCTGGAGTCACTTTAACACCTTCTGGAAAAAGATGATACTCTACAGGAATAACGGATTCCATCCTAATCATCTTGGCTCCTGGACTCTGTCCACACATTTCAAGGCTGCGTTGAAACAATGACTGGTAAATGATCCAAGATCAGCTCTGTTAATCCCTACCATTGTGACAATGAGTCGTCATAATGCTGCATCAAATGTACATGATCTTAGGGGCATTGGCAAACACAAGGGAAGTAATTGAATGTATGTACCCCTAATTGCACCGAATACATCTGTTTATCCTACATCTATTGTAAGCAGTAATCATGAGCCTATAAACCAGAGTTACACTGTTAGCACTGAGGCGGTGTGCAATAGTAGGAAGACCACTTTATGCAGCTCACCCTGCACTATCAGCTCTAATGTAAATAACATGAGTAAGTCTACCTCTGATAAGCTTCCCAGTAAAGGATTAAAAACAATCAAGCAACCCAGAAAAGTGCTAAAAATAGCCCATATTAACATATGTAGCCTAAGAAACAAGGTCCATGAAGTCAATAACTTGCTTGTAACAGATGACATTCATATTCTTACTACCTCTGAAACTCACTTAGATAATACCTTTGATGATACAGTGGTAGCAATAAATGGTTATAACTACCAAAAAGACAGAAATGCCAATGGAGGATTTGTTGCAGTCTATATTCAGAACCACATTCCTGAAAAGCTTAGAGACAATCTAATGTTAAATACTGTTGAAGTAATATGGCTACAGGTTAATCTGCCTCACCTAAAGCCCATTATTGTGGGAAGCTGCTATAGACCACCAAGTGCTAACAGTCAGTGTCTGGATAATATCTGTGAAATTCTTGATAATGTATGTGATATCAACAGAGAAGTATATTTTCTGGGTGATTTAAATATTGACTATCATCAAGCTGCCCACTCAGGAAAAAACTTTCAACTGTAACCAGTGCCTGCAACATGGATCAGGTTGTCAGTCAACCTGCCAGGGTAGTTACAAACAGAACAGGAATTAAATCATCAACATGTATTGATCACATCTTTACTAATGCTGCAGATATTTGCTTTAAAGCAGTATCCAAATCCATAGGATGTAATGATCACAATATAATAGCCACATCTAGGAACACCAAAGTTCCAAAGGCTGGGCCTAATATAGTGTAGAAGAAGTCATACAATAAGTTTTGTAGTTATTCATATGTTGATGATGTAAAGAAAATTTGCTAGTCTGTGGTGTGTAATGAGGAGCAACCAGACGCTGCACTTGTCGATTTATGAAACCACTTATTCCAGTTACTAATGAGCATGCACCCAATAAGAAATGATCGTAAAAATGATCGTCTATGATCGTAAAAAACGTTAAATCCCCTTGGATTGATGAGGAATTGAAAAATTGCATGGTTGAGAGGGATGAAGCAAAGGTATGGTAATTAAGTCTGGCAGCCCAACTGATTGGCAAACATACTGCAAATTAAGAAATCATGTGACTAAACTAAACAAAAAGAAACTACTCTATGAAACAAAGGTAAATTATATACAGTTGTAGTCGGAAGTTTACATACACTTAGGTTGGAGTCATTAAAACTCGTTTTTCAACCACTCCACAAATTTCTTATTAACAAACTATAGTTTTGGCAAGTCGGTTAGGACATCTACTTTGTGCATGACACAGATAATTTTCCCAACAATTGTTTACAGATAGATTATTTAACTTATAATTTACTGAATCACAATTCCAGTGGGTCAGAAGTTTACATACACTAAGTTGACTGTGCCTTTAAACAGCTTGGAAAATTACAGAAAATGATGTCATGGCTTTAGAAGCTTCTGATAGGATAATTGACATAATTTGAGTCAATTGGAGGTGTACCTGTGGATGTATTTCAAGGCCTACCTTCAAACTCAGTGCCTCTTTGCTAGATATCATGGGAAAATCAAAAGAAATAAGCCAAGACCTCAGAAAAACATTGGAGACCTCCACAAGTCTGGTTCATCCTTGGGAGCAATTTCCAAACGCATGAAGGCACCACGTTCATCTGTACAAACAATAGTGCGCAAGTATAAACACCATGGGACCACGCAGCCGTCATACCGCTCAGGAAGAAGATGCGTTATGTCTTCTAGAGATGAACGTAAAAAAAAGTGCAAATCAATCCCAAAACAACAGCAAAGGACCGTGTGAAGATGCTGGAGGAAACAGGGTACAAAAGTATCTATATCACAGTAGAACGAGTCCTATATTGACATAACTTCAAAGGCCGCTCAGCAAGGAAGAAGACACTTTTTGGAGAAATGTCCTCTGGTCTGATGAAACAAAAATAGAACTGTTTAGCCATAATGACCATCGTTATGTTTGGAGGAAAAAGGGGGATACTTGCAAGCCAAAGAACACCTTCCCAACCGTGAAGCACGGGGGTGGCAGCATGTTGTGGGGGTGCTTTGCTGCAGGAGGGAGTGGTGCACTTCACAAAATAGACGGCATCATCAGGAAGGAAAATTATGTGGATATATTGAAGCAACATCTCAAGATATCAGTCAGGAACTCAAAGCTTGTTTTCAAATGGGTCTTCCAAATGGACAATGACCCCAAACATACTTCCAAAGTTGTGGCAAAATGGCTCAAGGTATTGGAGTGGCCATCACAAAGCCCTGACCTCAATCCTATAGAAAATTTAAAATTTGCGAGCAAGGAGGCCTACAAACTTGACTCAGTTACACCAGCTCTGTCAGGAAGAATGGGCCAAAATTTACCCAACTTATTGTGGGAAGCTTGTCGAAGGCTACCTGAAACGTTTGACCCAAGTTAAACAATTTAAAGGCAATGCTACCAAATACTAATTGAGTGTATGTATACTTCTGACCCACTGGGAATGTGACGAAATAAATAAAATAAATCATTCCCTCTACTATTATTCTAACATTTCACATTCTTAAAATAAAGTGGTGATCCTAACTGACCTAAGACAGGGACTTTTTACTAGGATTAAATGTCAGGAATTGTGAAAAACTGAGTTTAAATTTATTTGGCTAAGGTGTATGTAAACTTCCGACTTCAACTGTAAAGAATGATAGTAAAAAGCTTTGGGGCACCTTAAATGAAAAAAAGCCAACTCGGCTCCTTCATTCATTAAATCAGATGGCTAATTTATCACAAAGCCCACTGATATTGCAAACTACTTTAATGACTTCTTCATTGGCAAGATAAGGAAACTTGGTGATGACATGCCAGCAACAAACGCTGCAGCTTTTGACATTATTGGTCATAGTCTTCTGCTGGAATAACATATGTGTTATGGCTTTACACCCCCTGCTATAATGTGGATAAAGAGTTACTTGTCTAACAGAACACAGAGGGTGTTCTTTAATGGAAGCCTCTCAAATATAATCCAGTTTGAATCAGGAATTCCCCAGGGTAGCTGTTTAGGCCCCTTGCTTTTTTCAATTTTTACTAACGACATGCCACTGACTTTAAGTAAAGCCAGAGTGTCTATGTATGTGGATGACTCAGCACTATACATGTCAGCTACTACAGCGACTGAAATGACTGCAACACTCAACAAAGAGCTGCGGTTAGTTTCAGAGTAGGTGGCAAGGAATAAGTTACCCCTAAATATTTCTAAAACTAAAAGCATTGTATTTGGAAAAGAAAACTCACTAAACCCTAAACCTCAACTAAGTATTGTAATAAATAATGTGTAAATTGAGCAAGTTGAGATGACTAAACTGCTTGGAGGAAGCCTAGATTGTAAACTGTCATGGTCAAAACATATTGATGCAGTAGTAGCTAAGATGGGGAGAAGTCTGTCTATTATAAATTGATGCTCTGCCTTCTTAACAACACTAGGACAGGCCCTAGTTTTGTCGCACCTTGACTACTGTTCAGTTGTGTGGTCAGGCGCTACAAAAGGACGTAGGAAAATTGCAATTGGCTCAGAACAGGGCACCAGTGACTCGGTCTATAAAAAGTGGTCAGATGAAGCAGATGCTAAACTACAGGACTGGTTTGCTATCACAGGCTGGAACATGTTCCGGGATTCCTCCGATGGCATTGAGGAGTACACCACATCACTGGCTTTATCAATAAGTGCATCGAGGACGTCGTCCCCACAGTGACTGTACGTACATACCCCAACCAGAAGCCATGGATTACAGGCAACATTCGCACTGAGCTAAAGGGTAGAGCTGCCGCTTTCAAGGTGCGGGACTCTAACCCGGAAGCTTATAAGAAATCCTGCTATGCCCTGCGACGAACCATCAAACAGACAAAGCGTCAATACAGGGCTAAGATTTAATCATACTACACCGGCTCTGACGCTTGTCTTATGTGGCAGGGCTTGCAAACTATTACAGACTACAAAGGGAAGCACAGCCGAGAGCTGCCCAGTGACACGAGCCTGCCAGACAAGCTAAATCACTTCTATGCTCGCTTCGAGGCAAGCAACACTGAGGCATGCATGAGAGCATCAGCTGTTCCAGACGACTGTGTGATCATGCTCTCCGTAGCCGACGTGAGTAAGACCTTTAAACAAGTCAACATACACAAGGCTGCGGGGCCAGACGGATTACCAGGACGTGTGCTCCGGGCATGTGCTGACCAACTGGCAGGTGTTTTCACTGACATTTTTAACATGTCCCTGATTGAGTCTGTAATACCAACATGCTTCAAGCAGACCACCATAGTCCCTGTGCCCAAGAACACAAAGGCAACCTGCCTAAACGACTACAGACTCGTAGCACTCACGTCCGTAGCCATGAAGTGCTTTGAAAGGTTGGTAATGGCTCACATCAATTACTACAGAGGGTAGTGCGTACGGCCCAGTACATCACTGGGGCTAAGCTGCCTGCCATCCAGGACCTCTACACCAGGTGTCAGAAGAAAGCCCTAAAAATTGTCAAAGACCCCAGCCACCCCAGTCATAGATTGTTCTCTCTACTACCGCATGGCAAGTTGTACCGGAGTGCCAAGTCTAGGACAAAAAGGCTTCTCAACAGTTTTAACCCCCAAGCCATAAGACTCCTGAACAGGTAATCAAATGGCTACCCAGACTTTTTGCATCGTGTGCCCCCTTCCAACTCCTCTTTTTACGCTGCTGCTACTTTCTGTTTATCATATATGCATAGTCACTTTAACTATACATTCATGTACATACTACCTCAATTGGGCCGACCAACCAGTGCTCCCGCACATTGGTTAACCAGGCTATCTATCTGCATTGTGTCCCGCCACCCGCCGCCCGCCAACCCCTTTTTTACGCTACTGCTACTCTCTGTTCATCATATATGCATAGTCACTTTAACCATAACTACATCTACATATACTACCTCAATCAGCCTGACTAACCGGTGTCTGTATGTAGCCTTGCTACTTTTATAGCCTCACTACTTTTATAGCCTCGCTACTGTATATAGCCTCGCTACTGTATATAGCCTGTCTTTTTTTACTGTTGTTTTTATTTCTTTATACCTATTGTTCACCTAACACCTTTTTTTGCACTATTGGTTAGAGCCTGTAAGCATTTCACTGTAAGGTCTACCCTGTTGTATTCGGGGCACGTGACAAATAAACTTTGATTTGATTTTAACAGGGCAGCAAGGCTGGCCCTTGGATGTACACAGAGAGCTAACATTAATAATATGCATGTCAATCTCTCCTGGCTCAAAGTGGAAGAGAGATTGACTTCATCACTACTTTTATTTATATTGACATGTTGAATGCACCGAGCTGTCTGTCTAAACTACTGGCACACAAGTTTCTAAACAGTCCCCAAGTCCAGAACAGACTATGGGAGGCACACAGTATTACATAGAGCCATGACTACATGGAACATCAAGTAACTGACACAAGCAGTAAAATTTGATTTAAAAAACAGATAAAAAACACATTTTGGAACAGCAGGAACTGTGAAGCAACACAAACATTGGCACAGACACATGCACACACGCACACACACGATAACATATGCACTATACATATACATGGATAGTACTGTAGATATGTGGTAGTGGTGGAGTAGGGGCCTGAGGGTGTTGTGAAATCTGTGAATGTATTGTAATGTTTTTAAAATTGTATAAACTGCCTTAATTTTGCTAGACCCCAGGAAGAGTAGCTGCTGCTTTGGCAGGAACTAATGGGGATCCATAATAAATATAAATACAAATATAGACTGAGCAATCGGGGGAGAGGAGGCTGCTAAGGGGAGGACGTCTCATAATAATGGCCCGAATGGAATGGTACCATTCCTTACACTCCGTTACATCCATTATTGTGAGCCGTCCTCCACCCAGCAGCCTACACGGGTATGTACAGTGCATTCGGAAAGTATTCAGACCCCTTGACTTTTTCCACATTTTGTTATGTTACAGCCTTATTCAAAAATGTATTAAACAGGTTTTTTTCTCATCAGTCTACACACAATACCCCATAAAGACACAGCAAAAACAGGTTTAGCTAATTTATATAAAAAAAACTGAAATATCACATTTACATAAGTGTTCAGACCCTTTACTCAGTACTTCGTTGAAGCACCTTTGGCAGCTTCAAGTCTTCTTGGGTATGACGCTACAAGCGTGGCACACCTGTATTTGAGGAGTTTGCAGATCATCTCAAGCTCTGTCAGGTTGGATGGGGAGCATAGCTGCACAGCTATTTTCAGGTCTCTCCAAAGATGTTTGATCTGGTTCAAGTCCGGGCTCTGGCTGGGCCACTCAAGGACATTGAGACTTGTCCCGAAGCCACTCCTGCGTTGTCTTGGCTGTGTGCTTAGGGTCATTGTCCTGTTGAAAGGTGAACCTTCGCCCCAGTCTGAGGTCCTGAGCGCTCTGGAACAGGTTTTCCTCAAGGATCTCTCTGTACATCTTTCCCTCGATCCTGACTAGTCTCCCAGTCCCTGCCGCTGAAAAACATCCCCACAGCATGATGCTGCCACCACCATGCTTCACAGTAGGGATGGTGCCAGGTTTCCCCCAGACGTGACACTTGGCATTCAGGCTAAAGAGTTTCTCATGGCTGAAAGTCTTTAAGTGCCTTTTGGCAAACTCCAAGCGGGCTGCCATGTGCCTTTTACTGAAGAGTGGCTTCCGTCTGGCCACTCTACCATAAAGGCCTGATTGGTGGAGTGCTGTAGAGATGGTTGTCCTTCTGGAAGGCTCTCCTATCTCCACAGAGGAACTCTGGAGCTCTATCAGATGACCATTGGGTTCTATGTAACCTCCCTGACCAAGGCCCTTCTTTTCATATACCTTTGACTATTGGATGTTCTTATAGGCACTATAGTATTGCCAGCCTAATCTCCGGAGTTGATAGGCTTGAAGTCATAAACAGGGCTGTGCTTCAAGCATTGCAAAGAGCTGCTGGCAAATGCAGGAAAGTGCTGTTTGAATGAATGCTTTACGAGCCTGCTGCTGCCTACCACCGCTCAGTCAGACTGCTCTATCAAATATCAAATCATAGACTTAATTATAATATAATAAACACACAAATACAAGCCTTATGTCATTAATATGGTCAAATCCGGAAACTATCATTTCAAAAACAAAATGTTTCTTTCAGTGAAATACAGAACCGTTCCGTATTTTATCGAACGGGTGGCAACCCTAAGTATAAATATTGCTGTTACATTGCACAACCTTCAATGTTATGTCATTATGTAAGATTCTGGCAAATTAATTCCGGTCTTTGTTAGGAAGAAATGGTCTTCACAGTTTGCAACGAGCCAGGCGGCCCAAACCGCTGCATATACCCTGACTCTGCTTGCACTGAACACAAGAGAAGTGATACAATTTCCCTAGTTAATATTGCCTGCTAACATGAATTTCTTTCAACTAAATATGCAGGTTTAAAAATATATACTTGTGTATTGATTTTAAGAAAGGCATTGATGTTTATGGTTAAGGAACATTGGTGCAACGTTTGTGCTTATTTCGCGAATGCACTCACCCGTTTGCGAAGATGAAGTAGGCTGTGATTCGATGATAAATTAACAGGCACAAGCATTGATTATATGCAACGCAGGACAAGTTGGTTAAACTAGTAATATCATCAACCATGTGTAGTTAACTAGTGATTATGTGAAGATTGATTGTTTTTTATAAGATAAGTTTAATGCTAGCTAGCAACTTACCTTGGCTCCTTGCTGCACTCGCGTAACAGGTGGTCAGCCTGCCACGCAGTCTCCTCGTGGATTGCAATGTAATCGGCCATAATCGGCATCCAAAAATTCAGATTACGATTGTTATGAAAACTTGAAATCAGCCGATTAATCGGTCGACCTCTAGTTCCTAGAACATTACCAAATTAACATTAAATGTAACCATGTTTAAACTTTTAAGAAATGTTCAGCTAAAGCAATGAAATACCAAGGAAATAATGTTTTTTTTGTCAAGTTCCTTAAATGTCCTGAGAATGTTTTAATGTTTTTTTTATCCTGCACCATTCCCAGAAAGTTGTGGGAGGGTTGTATACAAAATAACCATGCTCTCACCAAGCTTTAAGAAACATATGGTTCTCAGAATGTTATGTGCTAGCTGTGATTGTATGAATTGCAAAACATAAAAGATGTAACATATGTTAGTTAGCAGTTGATGTTACTCTTCAACAACACAGACCCCAAAGCAAATCAGGGGGAGGAAAATAGGTTTATTCAAATAGGACAAATCATGCATGGAAGTAGATGGTCATTCTCCCCTGTCCTCAGTGATGCTCTCCAGTGATTCTCTACAGTGGTTCTCTCCACAGAACAAAGGGACAGCATGTAGTTTTATAACCCAGCCCTAGCCTGTGGTTTACCAATTAGAATTCCTTGCAATAAAACTAGCCAATGGCCAAATAACAAGTATCCTATTTCAGAAGACATATTCCTCCCATGTCTCTGAACCATTGATCAATAATTCCCTATTACAGAAAAAACACTATTTCCATTGATCGTTAGTTCTAGTCCTCTTGACCTCTCATACTCTGTCTCTGCGTTGTGTATTTATCTTCGACATGTTCTTACACATATCACATGAAATGGATGACATTGTACACACACACAGGCAAAAATGACATGGTTGTTATAACAACCATAACACTTCCATAGTTACCAGATAGCAACTTGTTTCATGAGGTATTCTAACTTTTAGAAGTTGTTCTTTGTCCAAAACACATCCATATGGGATTAAATGGAAATGCTGTGTTGTGTGGGGTGTTGGCGTTAAAGATGTGCCATCACACATACAGTAACAAGGAGAGCAGGGAAACCAGATTGACTCAATAGAAACTTAACAAACAAACATTCTTCTGTTACCTAATCACCACTCGCAACCACACACACACACTATTATTACCTCATCACCCCTTTCACCCCTAGAGGAGGGGAGATAACAGTTGAAGTGGTATAGTGGCCAAACCAGATGGACTGGTTGCAGCTGTGGCTCTCAGTCCTGAAGTACACCAACAGGTCCATCTGAGTCTGTCATGTATGGAGTTGCATAAAGACATACTGTAGTTATTATGCAAATAGACTGTACACAGGGGTGGGCAATTCCAGTCCTCGGGGGCCTGATTGGTGTCACAATTCTTCCCCAGCCCCAGCTAACACACCTGACTCCAATAATCACCTAATCGTGATCTTCAGTTATGAATGCAATTTGATTAATCAGCTTTGTTTGCTAGGGATGGAGAAAAAGTGTGACATCAATCAGGACCTCAAGGACTGGGGTTGCCCACCCCTGCGTAATGTCTCAGTCTTATGTTTAAATTAATGAGAAGGAATAGAGTAGTGGAGTAGAAATATTATTCAGATGTGTTGAGCTAGCCTGGTCCCAGATCTTTACAGCCAACTTCTATGGTTTTTGTTATGCCAAACAGATCTGGGACCAGGCTAGTGTTGAGCTGGTTGTGGGCATCCTCTACCTGGTTGATAATGCCAAATAAGTTGTACGGCGCTTGGGTCCAGGGGTGATGGAAAAATCAGCACAGATCAAGGAGTAGTTACCAAAGAGGGTCTTGTGGACATAGTGGGAGGAGCCCACTATGGCTGAGTACTTCCTGGGTATAACAAGAGGCAACATTATTATGTGACTGAGTTGGTGACAGCATACAGTGTGCTGCTCTCAACACCTCTCCCTGGTTTTGTGATGGAGAACTGTCTTCATACTGTAGAATCTACATTGTAAACTGTATTTCTGGCTTAGATAGCTGGAATAAATGTCAATAAATACTGTAAGTCTCTAGTGCTTATGTTACACAGACAAGCGAACACAGAGGCAACTTTTTTTTAACTATCTTGAACTGCATAGTTGGTTAAGGCCTTGTAAGTAAGCATTTCACGGTATTCGGCATATGTGACAAATACAATTTGATTTGAACTCACACTAGCTACACTGGTGGGTATGGCTGCGTCTACACAGGAAGCCCAATTCTGATCTGTTTTCCACTAATTGGTATTTTGACAAGTAACTTTAGATCTTTTCACATCATATCTTGTTCAGAGCTGATCTGATTGGTCAAAATACCAATTAGGAAAGAGAAAAATCTGAATTGGGCTGCCTGTGTGAACACAGCCTTAGAGAGCTGGTTGGTAGAAAGCTAGACATATGAATGTTGTATTGTAGATAATAGTGTTTGTAATTCAATACCAGTGGAGGGGCATTAAGCAGTGAAGTGACTGACTACTCAGCTTTGAGGTGAAAATGGCGCCGGGAGAAATGGCAGCAGTTTTACGTGCGCCCAACCAATTGTGATACTATGTGTTTTTTTTTGCGTTATTTGTAACTTATTTTGTACATAATGTTTCTGCAACCGTATCTTACGGCAAAAAAGAGCTTCTGGATATCAGGACAGCGATCACTCACCTCGGATTAGACTAAGATTTTTTCTTCAACAAGCAGGACGCACAGGACATACTCCGAACACCCGAAAAGGCCAACATCCCAGTTATTTGCAAGAGGAAAAGACACAGGTACAGATGACACAGGGCGGGATGCCTTGTGAGGACACGCAGAAGGCGAGTGGGAAAGCTGCCGTTACCGTCAATATTACTCGCCAACGTGCAAACATTGGACAATAAATTAGATGAGGTACGATCACGAATATCCTACCAACGGGACATCAAAAACTGTAATATCTTATGTTTCACAGAATCGTGACTGAATGATGACATGGATATTCAGCTAGCGGGATACACGCTGCACCGGCAAGATAGAACAGCACACTCCGGTAAGACGAGGGGGGGCGGTCTGTGCATATTTGTAAACAACAGCTGGTGCACGAAATATATGGAAGTCTCTAGATGTTGCTCGCCTGAAGTAGAGTATCTTGTGATAAATTGCAGGCCACACTACTTGCCTATAGAGTTTTCAGCTATAGTTTTCGTGGCTGTTTATTTACCACCACAGACACTAAGACCTCACTCAGTCAGCTGTATAATGAAATAAGCAAACAGGAAACCACTCACCCAGAGGCGGCGCTCTTAGTGGCCGGAGACTTTAATGCAGGGAAACTTAAATCAGTGCTTCCAAATTTCTATCAACATGTTAAATGTGCATCCAGAGGGAAAAACATTCTAGATCACCTGTACTCCACACACAGAGACGCGTACAAAGCTCTCCCTCACCCTCCGTTTGGTAAATCCGACTACAACTCTATCCTCCTGATTCCTGCGAACAAAGCAAATATTAAAGCAGGAAGCCCCAGTGACTCGGTCTATAAAAAAAAAGATGAAGCAGATGCTAAACTACAGGACTGTTTTTCTATCACAGACTGGAACATGTTCCGGGATTCTTCCGATGGCATTGAGGAGTACACCACATCAGTCACTGGCTTTATCAATAAGTGCATCGAGGACGTCACACCCACAGTGACTGTACGTACATACCCCAACCAGAAGCCATGGATTACAGGCAACATTCGCACTGAGCTAAAGGGTAGAGCTGCCGCTTTCAAGGTGCGGGAGAAATCCTGCTATGCCCTGCAACAAACCATCAAACAGGCAAAGCGTCAATACAGGGCTAAGATTGAATCGTACTACACAGGCTCCGACGCTCGTCTTATGTGGCAGGGCTTGCAAACTATTACAGACTACAAAGGGAAGCACAACCGCGAGCTGCCCAGTGACACGAGCCTACCAGACGAGCTAAATCACTTCTATGCTCGCTTCGAGGCAAGCAACACTGAGGCATGCATGAGAGCATCAGCTGTTCCGGACGACTGTGTGATCAATGGTCCAAACACACCAAGATGGTCCAAACACACCAAGACAGTCGTGAAGAGGGCACGGCAAAGCCTATTCCCCCTCAGGAAACTAAAATAATTTGGCATGGGTCCTCAGATCCTCAAAAGGTTCTACATCTGCAACATTGAGAGCATCCTGACTGGTTGCATCACTGCCTGGTACGTCAATTGCTTGGCCTCCGACCGCATGGCAATACAGAGGGTAGTGCGTACGGCCAAGTACATCACTGGGGCTAAGCTGCCTGCCATCCAGGACCTCTACATCAGGCGGTACCGGAGTGCCAAGTCTAGGACAAAAAGGCTTCTCAACAGTTTTTACCCCCAAGTAATAAGACTCCTGAACATGTAATCAAATGGCTACCCGGACTATTTGCATTGTGTGCCCCCCAGCCCCTCTTTTACGCTGCTGATACTCTGTTTATCATATATGCATAGTCACAATAACTATACATTCATGTACATACTACCTCAATTGGCCCAACCAACCAGTGCCCCCGCACATAGGCTTACCGGGCTATCTGCACTGTGTCCCGCCACCCACCACCCCTCTTTACGCTACTGCTACTCTCTGTTCATCATATACAGTGAGGGAAAAAAGTATTTGATCCCCTGCTGATTTTGTATGTTTGCCAACTGACAAAGAAATGATCAGTCTATAATTTTAATGGTAGGTTTATTTGAACAGTGAGAGACAGAATAACAACAAAACAAGCCACTTTTTTGCACTGTTAGTTAGAGCCTGTGAGTAAGCATTTCACTGTAAGGTCTACACCTGTTGTATTCGGCGCATGTGACAAATAAACTTTGATTTGATTTGAAATGCACAAAGAATGCACATATCTGTAGGTTTGTGGTTTCTTTACTTTATTCTAGAATCTACTCCAGCCAACTCCCTATTCAACTGATTGGCCATGTACAAATATAGACATTTATGGTCCAATTCCATACCAATCCCTCAACCCTGTTAATAGGACCTACTTGGTTTCCTCTTTATAGAAATCAATACGTGTAAGAGGATATGAGAGGAAGCTTCTATTAGTCACCATGGTTTCAGCGGATGTCAATCCATTTGGTGCATTCCAGCACCTGGAACCTCTTCAGGATGTTGTGATAGGCCTGCCACTATACCTCATGCTACAGGGAGTCCACCTTGCTCTCCGTCTTCACATCTGTCAGGTCACTTGGTGGGCGGGCGGGCGGACGGTCGGACGGACGGACAGACAGATAGAGGGACATACAGACTTCTGAGAAATAACAACTCACTTCAGGTTCATGGTTGCGCTTGTGATATTTCAGCAACTCAGCTAACTGTAATGTTGGAGGCTGCAACAAAATTAATGAAAAAGAAGCAATGCTTGATTTACCTGTTGCGAGCAGAGGAGCAGGTTGAATCACTTCAATGGTATCAGTACAGAACTTCTCGGAAGACTGGAATGCTTTTCTGTCATGAAAGCGGCTGATATTAACGCCAGACACCTTTGTGCGTAACAGGGTTAACAGCACAAACTAGGGCAATATATTCCACTTGGTGCACCCCCTCTATTCAACAGTCTTATTACCTACACTGAACAAAAATATAAACGCAACATGCAACAATTTCAAAGATTTTACTGAGTTACAGTTCATATAAGGAAATCAGTCAATTTAAATTAATTAATTAGGCCCTAATCTATGAATTTTACATGACTGGGAATACAGATATGCATCTGTTGGTCACAGATACCTTAATAAAAAGGTAGAAAACCAGTCAGTATGTGGTGTGACCACCATTTGCCTCATGCAGCGCGACACATGTCCTCCATAGAGTTGATCAGGTTGTTGATTGTGGCCTGTGGAATGTTGTCCCACTCCTCTTCAATGGTCGTAACGTTGATCCAGAGCATCCCAAACATGGTCAATCGGTGACATGTCTAGTGAGTATTCAGGCCATGGAAGAAGTGGGACATTTTCAGCTTCAAGGAATTGTGTACAGATCCTTGCGACATGATGGCGGCTGATGAATAGCACAACAATGGGCCTCAAGATCTTGTCATGGTATCTCTGTGCATTCAAATTGCCATCGACAAAATGCAATTGTGTTCATAGTCCGTAGCTTATGCCTGTCCATACCATAACCCCACCTCCATCATGGGGCACTCTGTTCACAACGTTTACATCAGCAAACCGCACGCCCACACTACGCCATACACGTAGTTTGCCATCTGCCCGGTACAGTTGAAACCGGGATTAATCTGTTTCACTTCAACAGCGTACCAGTGGCCATTTAAGGTGAGCATTTGACCACTGAAGTCAGTTACGACGCCAAGCTGCAGTCAGGTCAAGACCCTGGTGAGGATGACGATCACACAGATGAGCTTTCCTGAGATGTTTTGTGCAGAAATTCTTCACTTGTGCAAACCCACAGTTTCATCAGCTGTCCGGGTGGCTGGTCTTTGACGTTCCCGCAGGTGAAGAAGCCGGATGTGGAGGTCCTGGGCTGGCGTGGTTACATGTGTTCTGAGGTTGTGAGGCCGGTAGGACATACTGACAAATTCTCTAAAATGACGCTGGAGTGTGGCTTATGGTAGAGAAATGAACATTAAATTATCTGGAAACAGCTCTGGTGGACATTCCTGCAGTCAAAATGACAATTGCACGCTCCCTCAACTTTAGACATATGTGGCATTCATATACATATACATTTTAGAGTGGCCTTTTATTGTCCCCAGCAGAAGGTGCACCTGTATAATGATCATGTGGTTTAATCAGTTTCTTGATATGCCACACCTGTCCGGTGGATGGATTATCTTGGCAAAGGAGAAATGCTCACTAACAGGGATGTAAACAAATGTGTGCTCAAAATTGGAGAGAAATAAGCGTTTTGTGCCTATGGAACATTTCTGGGATCTTTTATTTCAGGTCATTAAACATGGGACCAAAACTTTACATGTTGCGTTTATATTTTTGTTCAGTATGGTTACAGCAGTGTTCAAAGTCTTACAACCTGTTAATAACAGTGTTATCTCGATGGCTGGCTCGCCTCGCTGGTGCAAACTTTGCTTTGTCCATGATGACAGTACAGCGCCTAATAAGGCAACTAACTGGTCTGTCTGTGACCGCATTCAGTGTAGCTTTTTACATGATAAGGCCCTATACTAGGCAATCGGGCTACTTTACTCGCTAATAGCTGCCACCCGTCCCTGCCAGTCAGTGCCAATTGACAGTGATAAGTAAAGTGACAGTGACAGCCCTTAGCTAGCCAGTTAGCAATTAGATAGAACATCGAGTAAGCAGCTGGATCCACTCACCTGCACGAGCCAGAATATGTTATCCGAGTCGCCGCCGGGTTACGGCGGAAGACTGGTCCTACGAATAGCCTCCTCTCCATCCCAGTGTTGTGCCGAAAAGCTTTTCATCTACCTAAAAAAATGCTTTTCGGCACAACACCCGCCGCTAGACAGCCGAACACTGTGTTTGGGATGCCAAGCGGTGTCCTAGCTCTCCAGCACCCAGGAAGCTAAGCACGCCAGAGCCAGTCCGACAAGAACTCGCGCTCCGAAGAGCTTGAGCATCCTATAGTGACGAGAGAGCGGTGGGAATCTACTGGACAGAATACTGCCTGCCAGGACTGGCGAGCGCAACATGAACACACAGTAAGCTAGCTACACGAGTTACTAGCTGGCATTCAGACCGTTTGATTTCCATTGGCGATCATAGCCAGATCGAGCTAACTGTTACACACGAAACGACTCCTCTCAGATTATGTTTTGAGGTAGCTAAAATGAAATACAACAGAGTTGTATACTGTACTGTCTTGTGCATGGGATACATAATCGATTAGTGAAATCCGGGATCATTGGGACGTCTTGCACTTCTGAAAATGTATGCACAAATAGATAGGTGTAAGCACCGTGAGAAGACCTAGCACATGCTCATATAACAGGTCAGCAATAATCAAGTGGCTCCAAAAACTATATGAATAGTTTTGAACATTCTCATCAAGCTCCTTTGAAGTATTTACCCCCCAAAATATATATTTATTAGCTGTCAGCAAATGTTCAGTGAATAGTGGTTGTTAATGCAATAACTCTTAAAATTGTGGCAGAGAGACAATACCAAAGCACACATGATATTGTGCAGAAGCATGTTGCACCAAAATCTACAACGCTGTCATATCTGGATCTACATTGATGAAAACAATTACATGAAAATAAACCAGAATAGAATAGAGGAGGTGAAATTGTAATATGATGTTTGCAAGACCTAGTAACAGTAACTAAATTCCGGGCACTTCCTATGTAATATTTGGGTGCGGCCATGCTCATGAATCATAATAACACTTGCATTACATTTGCACTAGCGCTTTAAATCACGAAAGCGTTTACATAGCGAGCTGTTGCGAGGGGGATATGATCGTGAACGAGCGCGCAGTCAGGCTGGCTGATAACGTTAGTCACGTCAGGGATCTGCAGCGATAGAGAGAGAGATGCTGAGGTGACTGGGAGAGAGAAGGAGAAAAGGGACGATTAAATCAAACTCATTATCTCACTGCTGAATTCACATTTCTGCATGTAAACCTCAGCTGCAGAATCAACGCCGCATAACGCGCCCGCTATGGAATTCCACTCAATGTCTAAACATTCCATCAAGACAAACATAGAGGATTTTTTGTAACCACACCCGGCTCCTTTCGGATCAAGGATTGGAGCGGTCAAGGTATGGACACCGCTGCAATGCAAACGGACACTGATAGCTAGCTAGGTTGCTAAGATTGGCTGATGTCAGCATGCACGAATGCAGTAGGCCACATTAGCTACATTTTAAAAGGACTGACGCAATGTATCATCGCTGCCAAGGTCGTTCCATAACTAGATGCATTAAGATTATATTCTAGAACGCAGTTTCCCCATAGTCTTAGTAGGTGTATTATCTTAATGCTATCCAATAGCTGAATGCAAAGAGGCACTCTAGTATAGCCCGTGTGTGCAATCAATGTGCGTGTACGCGCAATCGTAAATCTGCTGTAGCAACGCTAGGCTAGCTACGCAGCTTCGTCAAGCAACTACACAGGCACGGTGGATAGTTATATAGTTATTACATTGTAACAGCTGACTGTTACTAGCGTGAATTTATATCGTGCATTGTCGTCATGACGTTCACATTTTTATCCTGGTAATCAAATCAGAAGCGTAGTGCTAGTGGATATATTTGTCTCGAGCTTGTTCGTTGGCAGTATTGCAGCCCCAGTATGACTGACAGCCATATCTGTCAACAGCCATTATTTTTTACAGTAATTCCATAGCTTTGTTTCTAATCAACCACTCACTTCATATTATGGTTATGTTAAACTGACGTGTGTGTGTGTGTGTGTGTGTGTGTGTGTGTGTGTGTGTGTGTGTGTGTGTGTGTGTGTGTGAGAGAGAGAGATGGAGTACTGTAGCTGCATAGTCGGCTCCAATCCGAATGCAAATATATTTTTCATATCAGATGTGTGGTACAGACAGTACTTCATTCATGTGATGTGATTCAAGATCCAGAACAACTCATTAGTTGAGAAGAATAGCTTATCAACAGGCAAGCTTTACAGGACAGAGTCTCACACACAATCAATACATTCTTTATACAGTAATTGAGCAATACAGTAGTCTGCAAGTACTGTAGTGAAGTTCAGATATTGAGAGACAACCCTAACATCATTCACTACTATCATGCCCACTCATTCCTGACTGTATCATCATGCTCTGAGGCTCCAGGGCTAGGCTCCAGGGCTTTAAACAGAGAGATGACTGAACAGCCAGGCCCAGGCAGCAGCAGCTAGGGAAAAAAGCCAATACCGATTAATTGGGCTATTTTTATACATATATATTTGTAATAATGACAATTACATCAATACTGAATGAACACTTTAATTTTATTATAATACATAAATAAAATTAATTTAATCTCAAATAAATAATGAAACATGTTCAATTTGGTTTATATAATGCAAAAAAATAGTGTTGGAGAAGAAAGTAAAAGTGCATTATGTGTCATGTAAAAAAGCTAAGGTTTAAGATTCTTGCTCAGAACATGAGAACATATGAAAGCTGGTGGTTCCTTTTAAAATTCTGGCAAATTAATCACAGTCTTATTTAGGAAGAAATGGTCTTCACACAGTTCGAAACGAGCTGCATATACCCTGGCGCAAATGCCCTTTTGTTAAATCATCACCTGTTTGGCGAAGTAGGCTGTGATTCGATGATAAATTAACAGGCACTGCATTGATTATATGCAACACAGGACAAGTTGGTTAAACTAGTAATATCATTAACCATGTGTAGATAACTATTGATTATGTGAAGATTGATTGTTTTTTATAAGTATAATGCTAGCTAGCAACTTACCTTGGCTCCTTGCTGCACTCGCATAACAGGTGGTCACCCTGCCACACAGTCTTCTCATGGATTGCAATTTAATCGGCCATAATCGGCGCCCCAAAATGCAGACTACCAATTGTTATGAAAACTTGAAATCGGCCTCTACTACATAGTGCACTACTTTTGTCCAGGACTCATAGGGAATAGGGCACCATTTGAGTCACCCATAGAGTTAGGCTGCTCTAACCCACTAATTATTCAATTAGCATACATTGGAGGGTGGCTGTGTGGGGGGGGTGGATGTGTGACTGCTCAGACTAATAGGAATGGAAGTAGGCCTGTCATCTCATCATGACTGCATTATGACTGCCTAGTCTTCCAGCACATTTCAATATTCCCATATAAACCATGGAGACCCAAGACACAACCTGGGTCTGAATCAGGGAGCATGATTCACAATAAGACTACGATGGGTGTCATAGATTTATGATGACTGGTCTACCAAATCTGGTCTACCAAATCTGTTCAACCTACTTGTTATTGTGAGTCATGATTTGCATTGAGAAGCATCAGAACAGCAGTGTTGTGTTGGTCAGTAAGTCACCCAAATCTGTCCCAAATAGCACCCTATTCCCTTTATAGGGCCCATAGGACTCTGGTCAAAAGTAGTGCACTAAGTATTGAATATGGTGACATTTGGGTCTCAACTACAACAGTGTGGACCAGCCACCTGCTGGCTGAGTGGGGTGGTTCTGGGCTGGCTCTGAGGCAGCAGGCAGCTTTCTGTACCTGTATTCATAAATTATCTCTAAGTAGGAGTGCTGTTCTAGTATCAGGTCTTCCCTGTCTAAAGGTAGCCTAGTTGTTAGAGCGTTGGACTTGTAACCGAAAGGTTGCAAGATTGAAATCCCAAGCTGACAAGGTAAAAATCTGTCGTTAACCCCGGTAGGCCATCATTGAAAATAGGAATTTGTTCTTAACTGGCTTGCCTGGTAAAATAAAAAATATTGTGATCTGAAATTCAAAACTGATCCTAGATCAGCACTTCTACTCATAGATGCTTTATGAATTGCCCAGATGGAGAGATTGAAGAAAGGATACAAAAAAGGGTTAATTTTCTAACAGGAATGTATCTGACTCCAGAGAGGCAGGAGATTGGAAAAGAGCCTCTGTGACCTTGAAATGTACGCTACTGCAGAGTGTGTTTTATTGGTGGCTTCTCACACAGAGAGATGACTGTATGTTCCCTGACTGTACGGCAAACACACTAAATGCATGCTGCTCTGCTAGTCTTATATAGGAAGAGCTAGAGAGATGCAGCGCTAGGGCCACTGTGTGTGTGGGACTCCAACAACGTGTCAAAGACATTGTATCAAATTTCACTTTCTTGATTTCACTGTGATCTTACTGTGTCTGCATCTGTGCTGTAATTGACGTTTCCCACCCCTGTCCCGTTGCATCATGGGATTGCTCCTGTGCTGGTGATACACTGTGACATTGTGATGTCATGTCCTGTAAGCAAAGAGTGCTCTGAGGCCTCTTTGCATAATGCTAGAGTAGCCTACTTCCTCACACAGAATGATAGAGTAGCCTACACAGAATGCTAGAGTAGCCTACTTACTCACACAGAATGCTAGAGTAGCCTACTTCCTCACACAGAATGCTAGAGTAGCCTACTTCCTCACACAGAATGCTAAAAATAAGTTCTCATCACTTTTGAGAGTTTGTTAATAAAGTAGGCTATAACTCGTAAAAATTCCTTGTGAGAATATCATTGAAGTCAAATGTGTTTTACGACAGGAAAGCGGTCAGAGTCTTGGAAGCATTTAAATGCTCAAACACTACGAGTCTGTTACACGTCAGTGACTGGTCTAGTCAACACTGAAATAGGCCTGACTTACACAAATGTCTTGTCTCTTGGTTCTGTTATAGATATGTTATATATAGAGGGTATAGATATGTTATATATATAGAGGGTATAGATATTTTATATATATATCGGTTATAGATATGTTATATATAGAGGGTATAGATATGCTATATATAGAGGGTATAGATATGCTATATATAGAGGGTATATATATTGTATATATAGAGGGATTAGATATGCTATATAGAGGGTATAGATATGTTATATATAGAGGGTTTTGATATGTTATATATAGAGGGTATAGATATGCTATATATAGAGGGTATAGATATGTTATATATAGAGGGTATAGATATGCTATATATAGAGGGTATAGATATGCTTCAAAGTGAAGCTTGCATACATTTCATTAGATTTATTGAACTCTTTAACCCAGAGGTGGGGTCAATTCCATTTAAATTCCAGTCAATTCAGAAAGTAAACCAAATTCCAATTCTAATTCCACATTTTACCCATTGAAAAACATTGAAGATAATTGGAATTTCCTTAATGGACTGGAATTGAAATGGAATTGATCCCAACCCAGATGTAACCTAGATGTAGTCTATTCCTTGAGTAGCCCTGCTGTCAGCGTGTGTGTGGGGCTGCTGGGTGTGGGTGGAGTTGTGGTGGTGCTCTGGGATGAGAGAGAGCTTGTGTGGGATGACTTTACCAGGAACCAGGCCTAGGCTTCTCCTCAACCCAAGGGGTCAACTTTCAATAGCCAGGTTTCGTTCATATGGCCCACAGGCCTTGTCATTAGCTATCATCTCCACAGGCCTAGGCCTCAGCTGTCATTAGCTATCATCTCCACAGGCCTAGGCCTCAGCTGTCATTAGCTATCATCTCCACAGGCCTAGGCCTCAGCTGTCATTAGCTATCACCTCAACAGGCCTATGCCTCAGCTGTCATTAGCTATCATATCAACAGGCCTATGCCTATAGAGGGTATAGATATGTTATACCATCTCCACAGGCTACTTGACATTCCTTCTGCACACCCAGTGGTTAAAGTCCGTCACTGCGAAGGATTTCCGTCATATGGATTCTGAATAGGTCTTTTTTGAGATCAGTGTAGATCCGCAACAGGAGTTGGAGTTGACATAGGCTAATCTAGACAGAAGCTTGTCTGTTCTACAAAGTATATTCCCAAATATTTTATTTTCTTTGTTACGATATGGGCACTGAACTGACATGCTTGATTGTTGATGACACTCCGATGTTCAGATGAAGGGAATTAGATAGTCTATCATGCGTACCACAGCAGCGCTCAACTCAGACAGCAGTGAGTAGCTTACTTTAGCTGCTGGCAAGTCATTCAAAGGCTGTGAACTTTCCAGTGGTACTATTTTTTCCATGTAATATTGTTATTAAAACTATAGTAGAATAGTTGACCTATTTACCTAGTCGGCTTGTTGTTGTGTGTTCTATGCAAGATAAATGTCCCTCTCGAGGCGCATTCAAGTTGCGAGAACCATAGGAGGGAAACATGTATTCTGACAAGCACAACAATTCTTCATACAATTGCGGGATTCTTTTTTTTAAAGCAGTTTTGGCCTTTGAATCCAAGTTTTCCATTGTTACCATGTTTATTTCTCTGCTCCTTTAATTGCGCGTGTGGCATCCATTTACAAATGCAGTTTTACAACAGGAGTTTCAAGCATGATTTTACGCCTCGATCAGACCGACAGCCTTATTGCGTTTTGGTACACAAGAAGTACATTAATTTCCAATGAAAAGTGGATGTAGAACCATCAGACGGGATGATAGACATAACAGTGGGGGGTGAAGACCTTGACCAGTGGGGGCGCTTGCTGGGGAGGGGTGAAGACCTTGACCAGCGGGGGCACTTGCTTTGGAGGGGTGAAGACCTTGACCAGCGGGGGCGCTTGCTGGAGAGGGGTGAAGACCTTGACCAGCGGGGGCGCATGCTGGGTAGGGGTGAAGACCTTGACCAGCGGGGGCGCTTGCTGGGGAGGGTGAAGACCTTGACCAGCGCTTGTTGGGGAGGGGTGAAGGACTTGACCAGCGGGGGCGCTTGCTGGGGAGGGGTGAAGACCTTGACCAGCGGGGGCGCTTGCTGGGGAGGGGTGAAGACCTTGACCAGCGGGCGCTTGCTGGGGAGGGTGAAGACCTTGACCAGCGGGCGCTTGTTGGGGAGGGGTGAAGACCTTGACCAGCGGGGTGCTTGCTGGGGAGGGGTGAAGACCTTGACCAGCGGGCGCTTGTTGGGGAGGGGTGAAGACCTTGACCAGCGGGCGTGCTTGCTGGGGAGGGGTGAAGACCTTGACCAGCGGGGGCGCTTGTTGGGGAGGGGTGAAGACCTTGACCAGCGGGGGTGCTTGCTGGGGAGGGGTGAAGACCTTGACCAGCAGGGGTGCTTGCTGGGGAGGGGTGAAGACCTTGACCAGCAGGGGTGCTTGTTGGGGAGGGGTGAAGACCTTGACCAGCGGGGGCGCCAAATGTCATCATCCAAATCCTCTGAATCCTCTGCTCTGTGGTGAATAAAATAAAGGGATGCGTTGTTATGACACACAGAATTACAGTTGACTAAATTTACAAAACTACATTACTGTAAAGTAAAAACACCAAGCCTCAACTTTATCTGTACAGTGACTCAGATAGAAGCTGTGAAGCACACACACAATGCAAACAGTAACACTTCGGAGACAAAGGCAGAGGTGAGAACCACAAATAAACAATGGCCATGAGAGTTTAGGTGACCTCTCCAAAGTTACAAGGATGAAACTTAGAACAGCAAACAGTGAACTAATATGAAACATAGACAATAACTACTTTGGAATTATATACAGTTGAAGTCGGAAGTTTACATACACCTTAGCCAAATACATTTAAACTCCGTTTTTCACAATTCATGGAATTTAAGCCCAGTTAAAATTCCCTGTCTTAGGTCAGTTAGAATCACCACTTTATTTTAAGAATGTGAAATGTCAGAATAATAGTAGAGATAATGATTTATTTCAGCTTTTATTTCTTTCATCACATTCCCAGTGGGTCAGAAGATTGCATACACTCAATTAGTATTTGGTAGCATTGCCTTTAAATTGTTTAACTTGCGTCAAATGTTTTGGGTAGCATTCCACAAGCTTCCTACAATAAGTTGGGTGAATTTTGGCCCATTCCTCCTGACAGAGCTGGTGTAACTGAGTCAGGTTTGTAGGCCTCCTTGCTCACACATGCTTTTTCAGTTCTACCCACACATTTTCTATAGGGTTGAGGTCAGGGCTTTGTGATGGCCACTCCAATACCTTGACTTTGTTGTCCTTAAGCCATTTTGACACAACTTTGGAAGTATGCTTGGGGTCATTGTCCATTTGGAAGACCCATTTGCGACCAAGCTTTAACTTCCTGACTGATGTCTTGAGATGTTGCTTCAATATATCTACATAATTTTCCTTCCTCATGAAGCCATCTATTTTGTGAAGTGCACCACTCCCTCCTGCAGCAAACCACCCCCACACCATGATGCTGCCACCCCTGTGCTTCACGGTTGGGATGGTGTTCTTTGGCTTGCAAGCCTCCCCCTTTTTCCTCCAAACATAACGATGGTCATTATGGCCAAACAGTTCTATTTTTGTTTCATCAGACCAGAGGACATTTCTCCAAAAAGTATGATCTTTGTCTTTGCAGTTGCAAACTGTAGTCTGGCTTTTTTATGGCGGTTTTGGGGCAATGGCTTCTTCCTTGCTGAGCGGCCTTTCAGATTTTGTCGATATAGGACTCGTTTTACTGTGGATATAGATCATTTTGTACTTGTTTCCTCCAGCATCTTCACAAGGTCCTTTGCTGTTGTTCTGGGATTGATTTGCACTTTTCGCACCAAAGTACGTTCATCTCTAGGAGGCAGAACGCGTCTCCTTCCTGAGCGGTATGACGGCTGCTTCGTCCCATGGTGTTTATACTTGCATGCTATTGTTTGCACAGATGAATGTGGTACCTTCAGGCATTTGGAAATTGCTCCCAAGGATGAACCAGACTTGTGGAGGTCTACAATTATTTTTCAGAGGTTTTGGCTGATTTCTTTTGATTTTCCCATGATGTCAAGCAATGTGGCACTGAGTTTGAAGGTAGGCCTTGAAATACATCTAGAGGTACACCTCCAATTGACTCAAATAATGTCAATTAGGCTATCAGAAGCTTCTAAAGCCATGACATAATTTTCTGACATTTTTCAAGCTGTTTAAAGGCACAGTCAACTTAGTGTATGTAAACTTCTGACCCACTGCAATTGTGATACAGTGAATTATAAGTGAAATGATCTGTCTGTAAACAATTGTTGGGAAAATGACTTGTGTCATGCAAAAAGTAGATGTCCTAACTGACTTGCCAAAACTGTAGTTTGTTAACCTGAAATTTGTGGAGTGGTTGAAAAATGAGTTTTAATGACTCCAACCTAAGTGAATGTAAACCTCCGACTTCAACTGTAACATTGACATTTCTTGTTACATAGGGCTATGTACACTAAATCCAAAGCACAAAAAACAGACAACTTATAAAAAAAGGAAATACATATAGTAAATTAGCTATATAAAGTCATGAAAACAAAGTGGATCCAATCTTTCTAGAAAGCAATCTTCGTTGGCCGAGTCTAAATACACATTGTCCAAATCGCTCCGTTGAGCAATTTGGACCAGTATTTTATTCAAAGCTTCAATGTCGGTATACTTATTCATAGCTGCCTTTTTATGTTTGCAGCTTCCTGTTCAATATTCTTAGTTTTACCTTTTTTTCTCCCTTGAGAAGCCATCTTTTATGCTAAAGCGCTTAAATTAAAGCGATGAAATCTGTTTACAATGTAATGTAGCGTGCTCGGTGTGTCTCGTCTCTGAGCCAGGTAGCAATAGTTCACATTACACATAAAAGGTTCTAGGCCTTGCTTTGTCCCACCCAGGTCAAGTGCATATCCCTGGAAAGCTTATCTCATTGACTACAGTACTGTCAAGGTGCCATAGTAGCCAATCTCCTGTGTAATGGATGCCTAAGGCACGTAACACGTAACCCAACCGGCTGCGCGTGTGCGCCATCGTGCATACATTTATTTTGTCCCCCCACACCAAACGCAATCAAAAAATATCAAAACAAACTCTGAACCAATTACATTAATTTGGGGACAGGTCGAAGAGCATTAAACATTTATGGCAATTTAGCTAGCTAGCTTGCACTTGCTAGCTAATTTTTCCTATTTAGATAGCTTGCTGTTGCTAGCTAATTTGTCCTGGGATATAAACATTGAGTTGTTATTTTACCTGAAATGCCCAAGGTCGTCTATTCCGACAATTAACCCACATATAAAATGGTCAACCGAATCGTTTCTAGTCATCTCTCATCCTTCCAGGCCTTTTCTCCTCTGGACTTTATATTGCGATTGGCAACTTTCATACATTAGGTGCATTACCGCCACCGACCTCGTTCGTCTTTCGGTCACCCACGTGGGTATAACCAATGAGGAAATGGCACGTGGATATATGCTTCTATAAACCAATGAGGAGATGGGAGAGGCAGGACTTGCAGCGCAATCTGCATCACAAATAGAACTGACTTCTATTTTAGCCCTTGGCAACACGCAGACGCTCGTTGGCGCACGAGAGCAGGCAGTGTGGGTGCAATAATTGAATAATATAGATTTCTAATTTTATTTTGCCACACTCACGCACGCGACGCGAACGGTGTAGTCAGCCTGTAAGCAGGCGACGTCATATTTTTGATGCACAAAGATATAGTCACTCCGTGGACATTCAATGTTGCCTTTAAGTCATACATCATCAGGTTTCATGGCAATAGGCTAGATTTGTTCCTACCAACCTAAGGATTAATTTGATACCCCCCCATGTAGCTATAACTCAAACACAGACCAAATCGAAGCTTACCTTGTAAGACGTTTGCTGTTTGATGAAAACGTTGTGTAAAATAAACATTTTGACTCTCGGGGCTGGTGATCAATAACGGTAGGTCACAGGCAAACAAATAAGATATCCTCATGATCTGTGGCGTGCCGGCTTTTGGTGTGTATTGACGTATTCCGTGTTTATTTTGTTTATGCTCCATAACGCTAACCGGAATGTAGGTAGCAGCCATCTTGAAATTAAGTCATCGGCTCAGCCTGCCCTTATACATTCTTATGCCCATATATACCAAAGATTTTAAGGCACAGACCAATAGCCAAGATACTCAGCTTTCCGCAGATACCCTGCTTTTGCAGATAGGGGCTACCGTTCTCATACGAGACTGAATTGAATAAAACAATCTAATAGGGGACTTTACATTTAAGAGGTTAAACTGAGCATCTCAGTCTTTCTACATAAAAATTATCCTGGGGAGGACACCGTACCCTTTAAGCAAGGGGACTGGAATTGATCAAACTCGCAGTTTAATACATGTACAACATTATCCGCTTTCCTTAAAAGCATGATGGTCAGGACTATCTGACATGAAAGAGGAGGTTAACCTGGCCCCAGACAATCGATCAGAGATTTACTTAAGTTTTAGTCGTGGGATTTTCTTTGCTTTAACCCCTGTGTATATAGTACTTTACATCAACAACAGATGTACACCTGTTGTATTCTGCCCATGTGACAAATACATTTGATTTGATGTTAACCCTGTGTTGATGGAGCCTCAATCAAAGCAATCATGTCTAAAAGGGTTGGAACTTTCCATACAGTATACATTTACATTTTTGTCATTTAGCTGACACTCTTATCCAGAGATACTTACAGATACTTCATTAATTAGAGTTCATTATATTCATTATTATATTCAACAGACCACAGTATGGTGGTGGTCTCATGTGTGTTCTGCCTCTCTCCTGGGCCTGTTGTTTAGGTCTCTACAGGGACCTGATGCCCAGCCCAATCTAATACGGCTGGTGGTAGTTAGCAGGAGTGGTAGCAGAGGAAGAACCACAGTGAGCAGCAGTCCACCGCAGGCGGGATGAGTTCTGCGGCGACGGACCAAGCTGACATCCTCACTGTGCTTGTCCTGGTCAAGGAACGATGGAAAGTGGTAAGTGTGTGTGTGTGTGTGTGTGTGTGTGCGCACGTGCGCGCGCAGTGGTGGAAAAAGTAACCAATTGTCAAACTTGAGTAAAAGTAAAGAGACCTTAATAGAAATGGACTCAAGTGAGAGTGAAAGTCACCCAGTAAAATACGTCTAAAAGTAGTTGGTTTTAAATATACTTAGGTATCAAAAGTAAATGTAATTGCTAAAATGTACTTAAGTATCAAAAGTAAAAGTATGAATAATTTCAAATTTCTTATATTAAGCAAACCAGTAGGCACAACGTTCTTATTTTTATTTATTTACGGATATCCAGGGGCACACTCCAACACTCAGACATAAGCATTTATGTTTAGTGAGTCCTCCAGATCAGAGGCAGCAGATGACCAGGAGTGTTCTATTGATACGTGTGTAAATTGGACCATCTTCTTGTCCTGCTAAGCATTCAAAATGTAACGAGGACTTTTGGGTATCAGGGAAAATGTATGGAGTAAAAAGTACATTATTTTCTTTAGGAATGTAGTGAAGTAAAAGTTGTCAAAAATATATATAGTCAAGTAAAGTACAGATACCGCAAAAAAAGTACTTAAGTAGTACTTTAAAGTATTTTTACTTAAGTACTTTACACCACTGTGTGTGTGTGTCACCATTCCGTTATGCCATGTTTGTACCCCCTCAGCAAGCACCAATTCATCACAACAAAGCTGTATTTGTTCTCCATTAATTGGCTCCACTCTCCCCCATGTCTTTATCTTGTCCATCTCACCTGCTGACCTGGACAGTTTGGGGTCAGCTCCATGTGTGCAGTCCACATGCAGCTCTCTGCCACCAAGTGGACTGGAACTTAATAAAGCGAGAGAAGCTATTTGTAGCCACTCAGTGTGCAATTCTCAGCGCTATCCCCCTGTCCGCTCCTCTCTACCATGCTGTGGTGCGTGTCTGTGCCTGTGTCCCCCGGCCGGAGCTACCAGGGACAGGGTGCCATGTAAGGTTAGTGTAGCTGGGACTGGGACCTCTACTGGGACTGGGACCTCTCCTGGGACTGGGACCTCTACTGGGACTGGGACCTCTACTGGGACTGGGACCTACTGGGACTGGGACCTACTGGGACTGTGACCTCTACTGGGACTGGGACTGTGACCTCTAGTGGGACTGGGACTGGGACCTCTACTGGGACTGGGACCTCGACTGGGACTGTGACCTCTACTGGGACAGGGACCTCTACTGGAACTGGGACTGTGACCTCTACTGGGACTGGGACTTGGAATGGGACCTCTACTGGGACTGAGACTTCTACTGGGACTGGGACTGGGAGGAGTAGGCAGTAGTAGGGCAGCACCATGGCTCCACTACCTGTGTATAGTAGGGTTGAATGACGGGAACCCGGTTACCCAAAACCACTCCCTTTTCCCAGAATAAATTACTGCGGGAAACCTGTAAATTATAATAAATTATTTATATATATATATATATATATATTTTTTTTTTTTTTGTATTTCACCTTTATTTAACCAGGTAGGCCAGTTGAGAACAAGTTCTCATTTACAACTGCGACCTGGCAAAGATAAAGCAAAGCAGTGTGACAAAAACAACAACACAGAGTTACACATGGAATAAACAAACGTACAGTCAATAACACAATAAAAAAATCTGTATACAGTGTGTGCAACATGAAATAAGGAGGTAAGGCAATAAATAGGCCAATAGTGGCGACGTAATTACAATTTAGCAATTTACACTACAGTGATATGCAGATGAGGATGTGCAAGTAGAAATACTGGTGTGCGAAAGAGCAGAAAAACAAAAACAAATATGGGGATAAGGTAGGTAGTTGGATGGGTGGGCTATTTACAGATGGGCTGTGTACAGCTGCAGCGATCGGTAAGCTGCTCTGACAACTGACGCTTAAAGTTAGTGAGGGAGATATAAGTCTCCAACTTCAGTGATATTTGCAATTCGTTCCAGTCATTGGCAGCAGAGAACTGGAAGGAAAGGCGGCCAAAGGAGGTGTTGGCTTTGGGGATGACCAGTGAAATATACCTGCTGAAGCACGTGCTACAGGTGGGTGTTGCTATGGTGACCAGTGAGCTGAGATAAGGCGGAGCTTTACCTAGCAAAGACTTATAGATGACCTGGAGCCAGTGGGTTTGGCGAGGAAAATGTAGCGAGGACCAGCCAATGAGAGCATACAGGTTGCAGTGGTGGGGCTTTGGTGCCAAAACGGATGGCACTGTGATAGACTGCATCCAAATTGCTGAGTAGAGTGTTGGAGGCTATTTTGTAAATTACATCGCCGAAGTCGGCAGGATAGTCAGGATCGGCAGGATAGTCAGTTTTATGAGGGTATGTTAGGCAGTGTAGCAGATGCGTAACTGGTTTGCAGAGAAGTCAGGCGCAGGAGAGCAAAACTGGGTAAACTTAGTCGTTTAATAAATAACCCCAAAACGGTTCAAACAAACACGGGAGTACATGGGCACAAAAACAGCCCGTAACGCACCAGTATACAAATGTGTACAAGCACTACATAGAAACAATCCCACACAAAGGCATGTGTGGGAACAGAGGGTTATATACAAAACATGTAATTGAGGGAATTGAAACCAGGTGTGGAAAACAGACAAAACATACGGCTAAAGGCTATAAGAACTGGTCGTCTAGTGCTTTGGGAACAGAGAATAAAAGGAGCAGATTTCTGGGAGTGGTAGGATAGATTCAGGGCATAGTGTACAGACAAGGGTATGGTAGGGTGCGAGTACAGTTGGGGTAAACCTAGGCATCTCTGGAGGTTGCCAGTTAAGCTAGGTGCGGTCTCCGCATGTGTGGGGGGTGGGACAAGGGGGCTATCTGAGGCATGTTGAGCAGGACTAGGGTCTCCGCAGTAAAATAAAACAATGAGAGCTGCCCTAAACAACAGTATACAAGGCATATTGACATTAGAGAGAGGCATAAAGCAATCACAGGTGTTGATTGGGAGAGCTAAGACAACAACGGGTGAGACAACAATGGGTAAACAGCTAAGACAACAACAATGGGTAAATGGCGATGAATGGGCAGAGAGGGTCAGTTAGCTACACACAGGGCCTGAGTTCAAGGCTGGGGCCGACAGATAAACAAAATGAAGTACCGTGGTAATGAACAGTCCAGCAGGCATCAGCTGTGTAGCCGAGGGATCATAGGGTCCAATGAGCAGCAATAGATGAAACAGGGAGCCGTTCGGTAGTCGATTACTACGCTAGGCGAGCGGGAGACATGACGTTCAGGAAGCAAGCGGGCCGGGGATAGCAGATGGATCATCACCAACATCCACGATGCAGAGGCCGGTTGAGAGCACATCGGCCGAATTACGTCAGCAGACCAGCAGACCAGTCGTGATGGATCGGCGGGGCTCCGTGTCGACAAAAGGCCAGGCCAATTGTCAAGAGAGGTATTGAAGTTAGTGTACTTCGTTTGCTAGCCGGGTGATGGGCCTAGCTCGAGGCTAACTGGTGCATGCTTCTGGACAATAGCCACTCGGTAGCAGCTAGCTAGCTGCGAAGATCCGGTGTAATGGTCCAGAGCTTGCGGCAGGAATCCGGTGATGTAATGGGGGAAAAAAGCAGTCCGATATGCTCAGGGCTGATATCGTGCTGTGCAGACTGGCAGGTATTATCCGGGCTAAAGCGGCTGGTGTCCTAGCTAAAGGTAAAGACCGCTAACAATGACTAAATAGCTAGCAGCTAATTAGCTGGCTAGCTTCTGATGGCTGCTTCTGATGGCTACCTTCTGATGGCTAACTTCTGATGGCTAGCTTCTGATGGAGGTTCCAGTTATAAGGTCTAAAAAATAGCAGATCCGTACCACATTGCGTGAGGCGGGTTGCAGGAAGGTATATTTACTTAAAAAATTGAAAAAAGAGATTGAAATATAATGAAATGTATACAAAAAAAACTAAAAAGACTGAATATTTACATGGGACAAAAAACAAACTTGGAAAATATGAACAGCATGGCGTGAAATGGAACAGTTCCATTATATGCAATGTCTAAATCTGGCTTCTCCACGCCCTTCTCTCTGCATTATGAATCAACGCTCAGGGAGGGGACAGACAGCCCATCTCAGTATGGAGCGCAGTTTACAATGCATGGAGACCTATCATCTCATCATGGTAACTTTTAGGTCTACATTTGCTGCAGCATAGTCTTTGCTACAGTAATATAAAGACTGAATGCGCATCTAATTTACCCATCTCCATCTGGCTTTTGGCGGGTCACCTTGTTTTTTAATTGTAAATATATATTTTTAAATGATTGCAGCTGCAGAGTTTTAACGGATAACGGCACAATCATTTGGGCTTGGGCTCATTAAATGTGGTTAATGTAAGGCTCATAAAATGTTTTTAATATATGTCTCATCAGCCTTAGGTAGCATCATGTTTGAATTTTCATGCTGATTAATGCTTAGTAAAATGGCCAGGGCAGATATGGCAGCAGTTTAACAGGGCCCAACCAATTGTGCTATTATGTTTTGCTTTTATTTGTAACTTATTTTGTATATAATGTTTCTGCAACCGTATCTTGCGGCAAAAAAGAGCTTCTGGATATCAGGACAGCGATCACTCACCACGGATTAGACTAAGATTTTTTCTTCAACAAGCAGGACGCACAGGACATACTCCGAACACCCGAAAAGGCCAACATCCCAATTATTTGCAAGAGGAAAAGACACAGGTACAGATGACACAGGGCGGGATGCCTTGTGAGGACACGCAGAAGGCGAGTGGGAAAGCTGCCGTTACCGTCAATATTACTCGCCAACGTGCAAACATTGGACAATAAATTAGATGAGGTACGATCACGAATATCCTACCAACGGGACATCAAAAACTGTAATATCTTATGTTTCACGGAATCGTGGCTGAATGATGACATGGATATTCAGCTAGCGGGATACACGCTGCACCGGCAAGATAGAACAGCACACTCCGGTAAGACGAGGGGGGGCGGTCTGTGCATATTTGTAAACAACAGCTGGTGCACGAAATCTAAGGAAGTCTCTAGATGTTGCTCGCCTGAAGTAGAGTATCTTGTGATAAATTGCAGGCCACACTACTTGCCTAGAGAGTTTTCAGCTATACTTTTCGTGGCTGTTTATTTACCACCACAGACGGATGCTGGCACTAAGACCGCACTCAGTCAGCTGTATAATGAAATAAGCAAACAGGAAACCACTCACCCAGAGGCGGCTCTCCTAGTGGCCGGAGACTTTAATGCAGGGAAACTTAAATCAGTGCTACCAAATTTCTATCAACATGTTAAATGTGCAACCAGAGGGAGAAACATTCTAGATCACCTGTACTCCACACACAGAGACGCGTACAAAGCTCTCCCTCGCCCTCCATTTGGTAAATCCGACCACAATTCTATCCTCCTGATTCCTGCTTACAAGCAAAAATTTAAGTGACTCAGTCTGTAAAAAAGTGGTCAGATGAAGCAGATGCTAAACTACAGGACTGTTTTGCTATCACAGACTGGAACATGTTCCGGGATTCTTCCGATGGCATTGAGGAGTACACCACATCAGTCACTGGCTTTATCAATAAGTGTATCGAGTACGTCGTCCCCACAGTGACTGTACGTACATACCCCAACCAGAAGCCATGGATTACAGACAACATTCGCACTGAGCTAAAGGGTAGAGCTGCCGCTTTCAAGGTGCGGGACTCTAACCCGGAAACATATAAGAAATCCTACTATGCCCTCTGTCGAACCATCAAACAGGCAAAGCGTCAATACAGGGCTAAGATTGAATCGTACATACTACCTCAATCAGCCCGACTAACCGGTGCCTGTATATAGCCTCGCTACTGTTATAGCCTTGCTACTGTATATAGCCTTGCTACTGTTATTTTTCACTGTCTTTTTACAGTTGTTTTTATTTCTTTACTTACCTGTTGTTCACCTAATACTTTTTTTTTTGCACTGTTGGTTAGAGCCTGTAAGTAAGCATTTCACTGTAAGGTCTACACCTGTTGTATTCGGGGCACGTGACAAATAAACTTCGATTTGATTTGATTTGATAAAAGCTCCAATCAAATCCAGACACATTTATATGCTTTATAATGCTTTTGAATGACACTTCCAGTTTTGGCAGGAAATACTGGGTTACCCGGGAGAAAAGTGATACCGGGAAATGATTAAACCCTAGCACTGACTGAGGAGCTGATGTTATGTAAATCTGCCACTGCTAATCCCTTTTGACCTGCTTGTGTCACACAAAATTGTGTGTGTGTGTGTGTTTTTTGTGTTTAGAGAGGAAGAAACATGTAAATGTGTCTAGGAATGGGGAGGAAGGTTGGATAATGGGAAGATTGAAAAATAAAAGAATCTACTGTGTTTTCCACATTATGACATTACGCTTTGCCTTGGGATGTGTGTATAGGCAAAGAAGATTGGCGGTGGTGGCTTTGGGGAGATCTACGAGGCATTGGATCTGCTGACCAGGGTCAGTGTTGCTCTGAAGGTGGAGTCAGCACAGCAGCCTAAACAGGTCCTCAAGATGGAGGTGGCTGTCCTCAAGAAACTCCAGGGTAAACCCCAATTACATGTACTTAACCTTCCCTCTGGCTTCTGCCCTGAACTCAACCATCTGCCCTAAGCTCAACCATCTGCCCTAAGCTCAACCATCTGCCCTATTTATTTATTTTACTAAGCAAGGCAGAATGACAGATTTGTACCTTGTCAGCTCAGGGATTTGAACTTGCAACCTTTATGGTTACTAGTCCAACACTCTAACCACTAGGCTACCCTGCCGCCCTAATCACAACCATCAACCATCTGCCCTAAACTCAACAATCAACCACCTGCCCTAAACTCAACCGTCAACCATCAACCCCCTACCCTAAACTCAACCATCAACCACCTGCCCTAAACTCAACCATCAACCACCTACCCTACAGTCCTCCCATCCCCCAACATGTCTCCTCCCATCCCCCAACATGTCTCCTCCCATCCCCCAACATGTCTCCTCCCATCCTGCCATCCCCCAACATGTCTCCTCCCATCCTCCCATCCCCCAACATGTCTCCTCCCATCCCCAACATGTCTCCTCCCATCCCCCAACATATCTCCTCCCATCCTGCCATCCCCCAACATGTCTCCTCCCATCCACCAACATGTCTCCTTCCATCCCCCAACATGTCTCCTCCCATCCCCCAACATGTCTCCTCCCATCCCCAACATGTCTCCTCCCATCCCCCAACATGTCTCCTCCCATCCCCCAACATGTCTCCTCCCATCCCCCAACATGTCTCCTCCCATCCCCCAACATATCTCCTCTACCCTCTTTTCGTCATCAAACATTGACTGAAAGGCTTAAAGGCCCAGTGCAGTCAAAAACACAATTTCCTGTGTTTTATATATATTTCCACGCTATGAGGTTGGAATAATATTGTGACATTGTGAATATGATGATAATGCTCTTTTGGTCTAAGAGCTGTTTGAAATGACCGCCGGAAATATCAGCCTTTTTTGGTGGGATGGAGTTTTGGCCTGACTGGTGACATCAGTTAATTAATAGACCAATATGAAAGAGAGTTCCTCTGCCAATAACAGATAGTTTTCATTTGTCCCTTCCACTCAGACCACTTCCAAACATTCCTCGCAATTTTTTTTTATCTTTGCTAAGAAGCTATTTTTGTTTTTTTTTGGCCATTTTAATTGAAAACATTCACAGTAAAGTAATTCTTTGTTACCCAGAAATTATTTAATTTTGAGATAAAAACGGCTACATTGGACCTTTAAAATAAGCTTTTCTTAGGGGTGAAAAAAACATGTATGGTAGGCCTAGCCCCACTCACACTTTTCTAGCATTTGCATGCCGTCAATTATGATGATGCTGGGAAGGGGAGGAGGAAGGGGACGAGAAAGAGTGAAGATGAGGTTGAAAATGGAGTGAGAGAATGAGTGTTTGGGAGAGTAGAGTAAAGGGAAGCTTCCTGGTCTGTGCTGCTGTGTGTGTAGAAGGGCTCTGGGGCGTGGCTGCTGGCCGGAGTCTGGCTCTGAAGCAGGGTCCCCTGAGACGTGCACACACACACACATTCTCACACACGGACAAACTCACAGACCATAAAGCATTAGGACCAGAGGCAGGCTTGGCTGGCCTGGATGGGGGAGGACACTGGAGCACAGTGGAATGTGATTATACTATGTCATAAAGGATGCTATATTCTATTGTATCGTCCAGGTAAAGACCACGTGTGTCGCTTTGTTGGATGCGGCCGCAATGACCGCTTCAACTATGTGGTGATGGAGCTTCAGGTAAGGATGAGTCTCCTCATCACCTTGTGTGTTTAAATGTCTCTAATTCTCTATAGCGATGTCAGTGAGCTGATGTGACTAAGTGTGAAGTGTTTGGAGTGATAATGTAGGCTGCGTGGGTGGTGTGTTTTTAGGGGCGTAACCTGGCAGACCTGAGGCGCAGTATGACACGGGGCACGTTTACAGTCAGCACTACTCTGAGACTGGGACGACAGATACTAGAAGCTATAGAGAGCATCCACTCTGTTGGCTTCCTGCACAGAGACATCAAACCGGTGAGACAGGCAGGGAGTGTGTGTGTGAGGGTGGAGTGTGTGTGTGTATGCTTAGGGACTATATCTTTTTGGAATGAAGAGATCATCATCATCAGTAGTTTGACATTTTCTTTCTGTGAAAGTGACAAGAATCAGACTATGATAGTTACTATGCTTTTTCTTTATCTCTATCTCTCTTCTTCACCTTCTCTCTCTCCTAGTCCAACTTTGCCATGGGCCGATTCCCCAGTACCTGTAGGACCTGCTACATGCTGGACTTTGGTCTGGCACGCCAGTTCACTAACTCCTGCCAAGAGGTCCGACCGGTAAGTGTCTGTCTACATGTGTGGTTAGACACTGTGGACCGGTTTCCCGGACACATATTAAGCTTTGTCCTAGAATAAAAAGCATGCTTAATGGTGAATTTAAATTGAAATAGCTATTTTAGTCTGGGACTAGGCTTCGATCTATGTCCTGGAAACTGGCCATGTCTGTTTGTTGATTGTGTGCTATTGTCATGTAAGGCTCTACCATGTTAGTCGTACAGCAGCATGATGTGAAGTCTCTCTCTCCCCAGCCTCGGGCAGTAGCAGGGTCCTACCATGTTAGTCGTACAGCAGCATGATGTGAAGTCTCTCTCTCCCCAGCCTCGGCCAGTAGCAGGGTTCTACCATGTTAGTCGTACAGCAGCATGATGTGAAGTCTCTTTCTCTCCCCAGCCTCGGGCAGTAGCAGGGTTCTACCATGTTAGTCGTACAGCAGCATGATGTGAAGTCTCTTTCTCTCCCCAGCCTCGGGCAGTAGCAGGGTCCTACCATGTTAGTCGTACAGCAGCATGATGTGAAGTCTCTCTCTCCCCAGCTTTGGGCAGTAGCAGGGTTCTACCATGTTAGTCGTACAGCAGCATGATGTGAAGTCTCTCTCTCTCCCCAGCCTCGGGCAGTAGCAGGGTTCAGAGGCACAGTCCGCTATGCGTCCGTCAATGCACACAAGAACAAGGAGATGGGTCGGCATGACGACCTGTGGTCCCTCTTCTACATGCTGGTGGAATTCATGATTGGACAGTTGCCATGGAGAAAGATCAAAGACAAGGTAAGAATCTAGTCTGAACATTCCTTCCTGTACACCAACCAATCAGCAGTCTCAGCCAAACTAGTCAGGATACATAGGTACATGACTCATAATGGTAACGTTAGCTAGGTACATGGCTCATAATGGTAACTTTAGCTAGGTACATGACTCATAATAGTAACGTTAGCTAGGTACATGACTCATAATGGTAACGTTAGCTAGGTACATGACTCATAATGGTAACGTTAGCTAGGTACATGACTCATAATGGTAACGTTAGCTAGGTACATGACTTGTAATTGGTAACGTTAGCTAGGTACATGACTCGTAATGATAACATTAGCTAGGTACATGACTCATAATGGTAACGTTATCTTTGGCTGACTTGACTAGAGACACGGACAAACTCAATTACATGTCACAGCTCTGACGTCGCTGCGTATAAATGTACTCATGCACAAGTGTACATAAAAGAAAATTGTTCTAATATACACTGAGTATACCAAACATTAGGAACACCTTCCTAATATTGAGTTGCCCTCAGAACAGCCTAAATTTGTCGGGGCATGGACTCTACATGGTGTCTGTAATGGCTCTACAGCAGGTCTTCAGGAAACAATCGCAGGAAGCCGATTTACAAACTCCTTATTTTATTAAGGGACAATAATTCTACCCACGTAGACAATACCTGCTCACACACTGAGCCACAAACATGAAACAATCACGGACAACACTGACGGGGGAACAGAGGAATAAATACCACATGTAAATACGGTAATGATGACCAGGTGTGATAAATGACAAGACAAAACAGAAACTGAGAAATGGATCGGTGGTGGCTAGAACTCCGGTGAACTCGAACCAGGAGAGGGACCAACTTCAGCTGAAGTCGTGACAGTACCCCCTTTACGCGGCTCCACCAGCAGCGTGCCGACATACGCCGGGGCCCCCTCGATGTCCAGCGGGGGCGGAGGTACCTCCAGAATCTCAGGTCCCTGGAGCGGATTCTTGATACACACATGAAAAACCCAGCAACGTTGCAGTTCTTCACACAAACCGTTGCGCCTGGCACCTACTACCATACCCTGTTCAAAGGCACTTAAATCTTTTGTTAATTAAATCTCAATTGTCTCAAGGCGTAAAAATCCTTCTTTAACCTGTCTCTTCCCCTTCATCTACACTGATTGAAGTGGATTTAATAAGTGACATTAATAAGGGATCATAGATTTCACCTGGTCAGTCTGTCATGGAATGAGGACGTAAACTTCCTAATGTTTTGTCCACTCAGTGTATATGCCTTTTAGCAGACGCTTTTATCCAAAGCGACTTACAGTCACGCATGCATACATTTTATGTAAAGGTGGCCATGGGAATCAAACCCACCATCCTGCCATTACAAGCGCCATGCTATACCAACTGAGCCATAGTTCCATAACAACATGTGTGAACCCTCCCCAGGAGCATGTAGGGAAGCTGAAGGACACCTATGGCCACAGGCTCATCATGAAACACCTCTCTCTCTCTCTCCCTCCATCTCTCTATTTCTCCCTCCCTCCCCAGGAGCATGTAGGGAAGCTGAAGGACACCTATGACCACAGGCTCATGCTGAAACACCTCTCTCTCTCTCTATGTCTCTTTCTCTCTGTCTCTCTCTCTCTATGTCTCTCTCTCTTTGTCTCTATGTCTCTCTCTATGTCTCCCTCCCTCCCCAGGAGCATGTAGGGAAGCTGAAAGACACCTATGACCACAGGCTCATGCTGAAACACCTGCCTGCTGAGTTCACTGTCTTCCTGGATCACATCTCTAACCTGGACTACTTCACCAAACCAGACTATCAGGTAACATGACAGATCTCTCTCCCTTTACCTACTCTATGTGTGTATACAGTATCTCTGTGTTTTAACGGTTAGAACTAAGCATTTTGTGTCAATATACAGTAAGTCCCAGGACATGTGTGTATGTTTTCAGAATGACTGTATGAATGACTGTCTGAGCCCTTTTTCTGTAGTACTAAGTATCCATCAGTCAGTCAGTGATGTTGTACAAGCTGTTAGGTATCTCAGGATATGACATCATGTGACTTTCTGTTGTGTTGTAGCTGCTGTTGTCAGTGTTTGACAACAGTATGAAGACCTACAACGTGGTGGAGAATGACCCATACGACTGGGAGAGGACTAGGTCTGATGGTACTCTGACCATCAACGCTACAGCCACCACACCACAGCACCACACACGACTCACCCCAGCACACATGGGGTAAGAGACTGGGAACACACACACACACAGGGAATGTTGGATGAACTGTTTGAAGGTCCACTGAGGGTTCAGGGGCTTCTTGTCTGTTTCAGGATCAAACAGTTTTAACTTGTTTACCGAATGAAATTAATTCATTCATTAATTAATCTACCTGTTGTATGAATGAATGGATAGGTGGAATTAATTAATGAATTCATGAATGGATGGATTAATCTACCTGTTGAATGGATGGATGGATGGATGAATGGATGGATGAAAGAATCTACCTGTTGAATGGATGAATAAATGAATGAATGGATGAATGAATCCACCTGTTGAATGGATGAATGAATGGATTAATGAATGAATTAATTGATGAATGGATGGATGACTTAGTGACATCAGAGTAACATTCACTCTATAATTTCAGCATGGCCAATGCATCCCTGATCCCTGGGGACCTGGCGAGGGAGAACACAGACGATGTTCTGCAGGACGAGCAGCTCAGTGACAACGGGGAGAACAACCCTCCTCCAGACCGCCGCCCCGGATCCCCCAGCATGCCCCGGGCCAACCAGGAAGCTGACGTCTGGGAGGAGCTGGACCGTAACCGCAACCGCATCAGGACCGCTGTGTGGAAGGTAGAGAGGAGAACATACACACACACACCAGGGTTTTCGTTGGCGGTAATAGGCTTTTGAACACCCCCAAAAGCCAATAAATAAAATTGACACCGGCTAATTTCCCCCGGCTAAAATCCCATTGCAAACTAATGCTTTTTAGCCTATTAATTGATGGAAATAATAGTCGATGGAAATACATTTGACCGGCCATGCTTATTGGTCTATAGGTACATTTGCATAATTAAATTGTCACGTGTGTATTTCCGTTTGTCGCTATGTAGCCTATCTTATTTATCACACCTGCACAACATGCAGATACAGAGCCTACATTTGAGTGGAAAATCTGTCAGAAAGCGCGAGTGCTGCTGCTACAGCTTCTCAAACAGCTCATTCGTTGCTGCTGGAGTGAAACGTGCTTTTATAAGATCAATCATTGCGCGACAAATCTAAATGCAATCGTGTGTTAAAAACAGTTTTGATGGCCACGATTAAAAATAGCTCATTTTTTAATTTCTCAACTGGTAATTGAAACGAGCTTCCTATTCACCATTCACGTGCATCGGCAGCGGTAGGCAGGCTTCAGCGCGTCACACACCACTTTGCAATGAGCTGGAGGCAGTATGCATTTTGAAACATATACTTAATTGTTTGAAACTTTAACGTTTTACTTGCTTCAAAGTAGACTAGACAAAATTATTTTTCTAAAGACTTCCATATACCATTGAAACCATGTAGCCTATTTCTCTCATGTTCTTTTGGTTTTCAAATCAACTTTCTTTCATTGTCCAGTAGCCAAACTTCATTCCTAGTCATATCAGCAACCCATGCTAGTTGTTGCATCTTTAGATCTCCCCTCTTTCTAAAATATATTTTCATCTCTGTCACATGTGTGGTGGGCTTTTGGCAATGGTGTTTTCCCGCTAACTGCATTATGGAACTAACATTTGCACGTAGCCTACTGTCTTGTGTAGCCTACTGCCTTGTGTAGCCTACTGCCTTGTGTAGCCTACTGCCTTGTGCGCATTGCTGCGTTTATAATGTGAAGAAATAATAGTTTTTTATAAAATTTAAGCTAAATGTTCTGATCTGTTGCATCAGCCTCGTTGCTTTTATAAAGTATTTTTTTTTATGTAGCCTATGACTATTGGTTGTATGATATTGGGATCTATCATCACATAACTGTCCCAGAGTCTTTTTGGAATAGGCTATTTCTTTCTTGCACAGAACGTCAAGCTGACCAATAGAATAGGTCAACCTTTCTACTATGGGAGATAGTAGATTGACAGGCTAGTGATGTAGCTGTACGTTGGCTGAGGAAAAGTACATGTGGACAATGTCCGGCAAATTAAAATGTTGCCGGTCAAATGTCCGGTGCCATATTTTCCTAACGGAAACCCTGACACACACACATACCATGAAGACTGAGTTCAACCATATATCACTCTATCCCCTGTTTCTCTCCCCACTAGGCAGCAACAGAGGAGGAACACAGCAACAACCAGGGGGGTCTCCAGAGCCCATACGCCAACCTCAGCCTGGGCTCCCCTGTCCGGGTACACTCTGAGATGGTGGGGGCGTCAGGACAGGACGGTGGTGGTCCTCTCCTCAGGAAGCTCCGTAACATCCACAGCTTTGAGCTGGACAGGAGGCTGACCCTGGAGGCCAAGCCCAGTCCTGAACGGTTCATGGAGGCGTGGTCAGTACCCCTACTAACCCCCTGTCCGTCCATACTACACTAACATAACAACCAGGGACTGGCTTCTACTGCAATTCATTCAATTCAGGATGTTAATCAAGAAAACGTTCCTATACAATAATTGAAAAGTTTGTTTTAATGATGAATTAGTTTACTTCCTAAACTGACTGAATTTCAATGCAATTGACCTCAACCCTGCTATTGCTAACCCTGCTGCTAACAACAACGCTTACAATAGTACAGTACCTACTATGTTATAATCTGCCATCGCCTGACCTGTTCAATCGGTCGGTGTGTCTCTCCAGCTCAGGGAATCAGCAGGAGGGCTGTGGGCAGCAGCAGGAGAAGGGGTCTGACGTCGGCCAGGAACAGGACCTGGCTGTACCCACTGGAGGTGCCACAGGACCAGGGCTTGGTGGCACTGACCTAGTCTGGCACAACGACGAGGAGTTCCTATCTGGTGGCGGCGCCAGCGGCTCACCCAAACCCGTCTCCCCTCACTCCCATGGGTCTCTGGAACAGGGCGAGGGGGCCCCCAGCAGCGGAGGCTTCGTGGCCCTCAACCTGAGCTCCGGCCAGGGGAAGGTGGACTCCAGGGAGTGGGTGATGATGGAGAGGCCCGGCGGGTCCCCAGGGACAGGAATGGGGGATAAAGCTACAACCAGCCCCTCAGAGGAGGAAGAAGAGGAGCTGGAGGTGCTGGAGGTACCCCTGGGGGCAGGAGAGGGGTCCACGGGGAACACCAGTCCTGGTCAGGTCCATGGGGACAGGGATGGGGACCTCCAGGGGCTACCAGGCGCCAGCGGACAACCCCTCAGAGTGGACAGGCTGGAGCTGAGTGTGGGACCTACGGGAAGCCTGCCCCCCATCACCCGCTCTAGCCCTGCTGATGCCCTGGCTGAGGGAGCACTCACACAGGTACGGTTAGCTGTAAAACACTTCACTATTACATACCTCACTGTAAAACACTTCACTATTACATACCTCACTGTAAAATACTTCACTAACACATACCTCACTGTAAAACACTTCACTAATACATACCTCACTGTAAAACACTTCACTATTACATACCTCACTGTAAAAAACGTTTCACTATTACATACCTCACTGTAAAACACTTCACTATTACATACCTCACTGTAAAAGGTTTCACTATTACATACCTCACTGTAAAACACTTCACTACTACATACCTCACTGTAAAATACTTCACTAACACATACCTCACTGTAAAACACTTCACTAATACATACCTCACTGTACAACACTTCACTATTACATACCTCACTGTAAAACACTTCACTATTACATACCTCACTGTAAAACACTTCACTATTATATACCTCACTGTAAAACACTTCACTATTATATACCTCACTGTAAAACACTTCACTATTACGTACCTCACTGTAAACATTTCGCTATTACATACCTCACAGTAAACATTTCGCTATTACATACCTCACTGTAAAACACATCACTATTACATACCTCACCGTTAAGCACTTCACTATTACATTCCTCACTGTAAAGCATATCACTATTACATACCTCACTGTAAAGCATTTCACTACTACATACCTCACTGTAAAACACTTCACTATTACATTCCTCACTGTTAAGCACTTCACTATTACATACCTCATTATAAAACACTTCACTACTACATACCTCACTGTAAAAAAGTAACCAATACATACCTCAGTGTAAAGCACGTTACCATAACACAACTCACACAGGTCAAGACATATCATGCAATGTACACAGTAGAATACTACACCTTAACACAGAACTAGACACAGTTGAATACTACACCTTAACACAGAACTAGACACAATAGAATACTACACCTTAACACAGAACTAGACACAGTAGAATACTACACCTTAACACAGAACTAGACACAATAGAATACTACACCTTAACACAGAACTAGACACAGTAGAATACTACACCTTAACACAGAACTAGACACAGTTGAATACTACACCTTAACACAGAACTAGACACAGTAGAATAATACACCTTAACACAGAACTAGACACAATAGAATACTACAATTTAAAACAGTACTAGACACAGTAGAATACTACACCTTAACACAGAACTAGACACAGTAGAATACTACACCTTAACACAGAACTAGACACAGTAGAATACTACACCTTAACATAGAACTAGACAGAGTAAAACACCTTAACACAGAACTAGACACAGTCGAATACTACACCTTAACACAGAACTAATCACAGTAGAATAATACACCTTAACACCGAACTAGACACAGTAGAATAATACACCTTAACATAGAACTAGACAGAGTAAAACACCTTAACACAGAACTAGCGATAACACAGAGTAACTATCACAATCACACACAAGGAAAAGAGGGGAAAGGAAGGAATATAACAGGGGCGTGATTGGGAGAAAATTAATAACAGGTGTGTACACTCAAGACAAAACCAACAGACACACCTTAACACCGAACTAGACACAGTAGGTCACTTCATTCATCTGGATCAACAGTAGCATCTTGCTGTAGTTTAAAGTAAAATGTGATCGTGATCTCTTATGTCATGTGAGCTTGTTTCTTTGCTTGTGTGAGCTTGATAAAATGAAGGAAACTTCTCAGACAATGGTTTTGTTTGAGAGAGACTGTTGCTTGAAAGAGCACTTTGATTTGCATTATTTGCTCTTTATTTCCAACTTTCATTTGCTATCTTTAGTTTTTTTTCTGGGTTGACCCTTTCTCAAATGGTACTATCTAAAGAAATAGATAGTGATTCCTCTAAGGAGACGTTTGAGATCTCAGAATTCCTCCCAGCTATACACCCCCTCCCTTTAAGTTCTAAATATATGCTATATTCCTCCCCCTCTCTCACCCCCACTCCTATCCACCCCTTTCTCCCACTCTATTCCTCCCCCTCTCTCACCCCCACTCCTGTCCACCCCTTTCTCCCACTCTATTCCTCCCCCTCTCTCAACCCCACTCCTGTCCACCCTTTCTCCCACTATTCCTCCCCCTCTCTCACCCTCACTCCTATCCACCCCTTTCTCCCACTCTATTCCCGCTCTGTCCTCTCTCCCCAACTGTACCTCTTCTCTCCCTAACTCTCATCACCTCTCTCTTAGCTCCCTACCTCTCCTCCATCTCTGCCTGAGGAGGTGTTGGCCAGGATGTCCAGTCCCCTGCTCCTGCGTTCCCCAAGCCCGCACACCCAGACCCTCCTCACCACCCTGTCGGACCCCCTGCACCAGAGAGACCCCCCTGGGATGAGTCGCAGCTACTCAGCCGACCACCACCAGCAGTACCTCCTCCGTCCCACCTCCTCTTCCTCCTACCACGCCTCCCTACCGCCACCTCCTCACCCCAGCCTCGGTTCCGCCCGTAACCAATCGCCCTCCGGGCGCAGGAAACTGCCCGCTATCCCGGCGGGCGCCGCCAACAGCAAGTTCCCTTCCGTTATACGCATCACACGCGCCCAACTCCAGCAGGTGATTGATCAATCCACCCCGGGGCCACAAACCAATCAGACGTCTCTATCTTAACCATAACACACCACCTACCTAATTCCCTCCACTATTAGTTACTTACTGTCTTTTTTAAATAGTTTGGTTTGGTTGTTCTTTTTGTTTCCTTTTGCTGCTAGTGTGTTAGTTGTGCTGTGTTTTGTTGTGTTGTTATTGTGGTGTTGTGGTGGTGTTGTGGTTGTTGTTGTGTTGAATTGTGGTGTTGTTGTTGTCGTTCGGCAGTCTGCTTTCTCCAGAGAACAGCAGGCCATTGTGCTACAGACAGAGCATGCTCAGATCCATGTGTCCTGGTGTCAGGGGAATGGTTGGGGTCATTTCCTTTACAATTCCTTTTCAATTCAGTCAATTCAGAGTGTGAATAAAATTGCAATTCCACTTTTCTTCATTGCAAGACAGGGACTTTTGTTTTGGTGGATTGTCTTTTGTTCTTTCATTTCCTCCTGTGTTCTCTCTCTCTCTTTTTTACTGACCCTGACTTCCTCTCTCTTTTGTAGGCTCCTGATTGGTTGAGTGAATGTTGTTGTTGCAGAACTGGGTTAAATACATGTGTCAAATACTTGAGTGGTGCTTGATTAAGCATTCCAGGCACAATGGAATAGTCCCAAAAGTCCAAGCTAAATCAAATAGATGATAGATTTGACCCAGGTCTGTCATGTTGCGTTTTTTTTATACCAACTTACAGCTTGACTGACATTGCCTTGATAATGCTGTGGCATGTCTCCATTCAATCTTTTCACATGATCTCTTACAATACAATAATTTGACTCTATTTATTTGTTAACCTGCCCTCTCTCTCTCTCTCTCTCTCTCTCTCTCTCTCTCTCTCTCTCTCTCTCTCTCTCTCTCTCTCTCTCTCTCTCTCTCTCTCTCTCTCTGTCTTTCTCCCCCCGCCTCTCTCTCTTTTTCTCCTTTTCCCCCCTCTCTCTTTTTCTCCCTTTCCCCTCTCTCTTTAGCTGACAGCTCAGCAGTCCCAGTCTGGCTCAGACTGTGCTCCACAGTGCCTACAGCTGGAGAGACGAGGAGATGCAGCAGCTGAGGCTCAGCAGCCCCAGGATAATACTGCTACCACTGACATCTACATCCTGCCCACCCCTAGCCACACCCCTAGCCAGCCCGGCAGCCCCACCAGCCTGGATGACCTCCTGGCAGATACCCTGATCAACGGAGGAGACACCCAGACCTACACCAAAGCCCACAGCCCTGTGCCAAGCCGAGCGTCCTCTCCTCGCTCCCCGTTCTCCTCGCTCCCCGTTCTCCTCGCTCCCCCATTCTCCTCGCTCCCCGTTCTCCTCGCTCCCCCGTTCTCCTACCTCCCCCGTTCTCCTCGCTCCCCGTCCTCCTCGCTCCCCGTTCTCCTCGCTCCCCCGTTCTCCTCGCTCCCCCCGTTCTCCTCATTCTCCACGTTCTAATTCCCCTCACTCCCCCCACAGCCCACTGTTAGGCCTAGTAAACGGCCATCTCTCTCCCCCAGCTAACGGCCAGGGAGGCGGCATTGGCAGTGGAGCCTTCCCAGAGCTCAAAAACCCTGAGAGTGACCAACCCCAGCCAGACAGGGGGGAAGGGGTGGAGACCACTGACCAAGCCCCAGCTCTGACCACCCCCTCTCCGCCACCCACCCCCCGTAAGGACCCCTCCCGCAGGCTGAGCCGTATCCCCGTCCTGGAGCCCTCCGTCCTGCTGGACCTTCTCCCCACCCCTGGCTCTGCCATGGAGAAGCTGCTCCAGAAGAAAGCCCCCCACCACCAGGGAGGAGGCCACCACCCAGCCCCCTCTCCCTCTATCTCCCACCGCGGCCCTGTCGTGGCCTCGCTTCCCCGCGGGGACCAGCTGTCCTCCGCCTCTGAAAAGGCCGATGAGTCGTTCCTGGGCTCGCACTCTGACTGCCAGGGGGATGAAGCCCCCTCCCTCTCCTCCTCTTCCAGCCCCCTGTTACGTAAGAGCAAGATCCCACGCCCCTTTAACCCTGCTAACCCGGCTCCAGATGAGGAGAGAGCTGCACAGTACCTCCCACGCCCACCCCCTGGGAGACCACCCAGTCGGCTTGCAGCGGAGGGCAGGTAATAGGACTCTTCATGATTAGCTTTAATGACAGGTTTATCTCACCTATCATGGTAACCTGGTTCCGGGTCTGTTTGTGCTGCCTTGCCAACTCCTATGTTCACTGTCATGCCAATGTTTGGGGTTGGCAAGACAGCACCAACAGATCTGGGATGAGGCTACTTTCATTAACTGAATTACTTTCATCATCATGTTAAAGGTATATCTAAAGTTCTAAACCCATTCTCCATCTTCCCTAAACCTCACCCCCTTCCTCCACCCAAGACTGAGGCGTTATCGGATCCGAGCGGGCAGCACAAGCGACTCAGACCTCCTGACCTGCCTGTCCCAGCTGATGCACCATGGTCAGAGTGGTGGTTCTGCCAGCGGCTCCCCCCACCACGGCCGCTCCTCAGCCCAGCTTGTAGGCTCCCGGATGGGCATGTGTAGCCTGACCAGCTCCCCCCACCACCATCACCACCGGAGCTCCAGTGCCTCCCCACGGAGCTGTTCCTCTCTACAGCGCTCTGTCTCCTCCTCCCCATCTCGCCACGAACACCGCGGGGGAGAGAGAGGCAGAGGGGTTTGTTTCGGTCGCTCCTGCTCTCCTCCCAGCTTCTCTGGGTCCCCCCCTCCTCCCCGGCGCTCCTACCCCCACCATCAGGAGATTTGCTGCGGCCGCCAGGCCCGCACCGGTTCCCACCACCACCACGCCCTCAAGTGGAAAGCCTGCAGCCGCGAGGAGAGAGAGAGGAAGTGCTCCAGCAAGCTGAGCAGCAGATAGTGGGTCACTGCTCTGGCCCTGGTCTTAGCCTGACCCATAGATACCTCTGGGCCCGTTTATTCAAGTGTCTCAGGGTAGGACTGCTGATCTAGGATCAGTTTGGCTTTTTAGGTAATAATGAATAAGATTACATGGACAATCGTATTCATTATGGCCTAAAAGGTTAGACTGATCCTAGATCAGTAGTCCTATTGTGAGATGCTTTATGAGTATGGCCTGGGGGTCAGTGTCGTTGCCACAGCAGAGGGTGGGATCAGGATGTTGATCCAGACCAAACGATCACGCTCTGGATCAATGAAGACCTGAGGCTTCTGTCAGAGAATACTGAACTTAATGTCCCCCCCTCTCCTCCCCTTTCAGTTTCTCTCTCTCTCTCGTTCACTTGTAGTCCTTCACACTTTCTTCTCTAATTCCTACCATTTGGTCATTGTTTAGTCACTAATTCATATGCCCACTTGAATCGTTCATACTTAATGTGAAAAGGGTCTATGTATAAGATTTTGGTGTTCTTACTTGTGGGGTGTTTTCCCTCATCTCATTAGTGAAGTGAACACACTTAGCCCTCATTCAGAATACCCTATAGGTCAGTCAGTGGATGAGCACTAATTTATTCATCACTAACCAATTTAATAAAGACTCAGTCTATTCCGTTTCCTCTGTGCTGACCTGGGGAGTGCAAGGTATCGCAGGTCTACATGTATGGCCATGAAGTTCCAGAGAAATGTACACTATCTACAGAACCTATTTATTTACATCTTGACACACTTGTCACACCAGGTACACACTAACTGATGACATCATCGATTGATGTGTCCTCTCTCTCTCTCTCTCTCTCTGACTTCAGATGTACAGTGAGTGTTGTTTATTTCAAAGGCATTTAAAGCAATCAATTGATCAATGATAGAAATGATCAGTCTTTTGAGAAGGAAGTGATCCTTCCTTTAATACAATCATATAAAATGTGTGTGTGCTCACACACGTACTTGTGCCTAATGTGTTGACTGATCTGGGGAATCTAAATGGCAAAGTAAATGTGTGATTGAACACAAGTCACTTGGCCATGATTCCCTTTGTATGCTCCTCTTCAGAATGGAGTCTGACTTTGTGTCCCAATTCTCTACCCTTCTGCCCTGGACTTAATAGGAAATGAATGGTGTAAGAGATATGATAGCAAACCTCCCTAACCTTGCCCATGCTTACAACCATCCAATTCATTTAAATATATGGATGGGGGGGGGGCGAATTGGGATGCCTGCTGAGGAGAATTGGGATGCCTGCTGAGGAGAATTGGGATACCTGCTGAGGAGAATTGGGATGCCTGCTGATAACACTTATGGTACTCATTACTACACTAGTGGTGAATACTAAGTTATTATTATCATTCATGTATAGTGTGTGCCTTGCCTTGGCGCTTTGAGCAGCTTCTGGTTTCACTGCAAAGTATGTTTCTCATTTTTATTCAAGGAGCCTAATAAGACTAATTTGTGCCAGCTGCAAAGACAGACAGTCCTCATCATGTGATTGTAGCAGTATTATTCACTGCAAGGAAAAGGAAGCAAAGTTAATGTTTTTATTTTATTTATTCAGACAATATTTGAAGAAAGATCATTTTTATTTATGATATTAAAGAAAGGAAATGTTTTAAACTAAAACGTAGATATCCTGTTTTGTATAAAGTTGAGGACAGGTCCAACATTTATGTCAAATAATATCATACTATTTATGGCAGAGTTTCCCTACTCCGGTCCTCCAGTACCCCCAACAGCACACGTTGTTGTAGCCCCGGACAAACATACCTGATTTAGTTCATCGAGGGCTTGATGATTAGTTGACAAGTTGAATCAGCGTGTCCAGGGCTACAATAAAAGGGTGTACTGTTGTGGGTACTGGAGGACTAGAGTTGGGAAACACTGATTTATGCCATATAAATATCATATACCAAATCAATGTTTCAAACTTCCAAAGGATAAAAAAACATGCGAAGAAGAATGTTGTCTTTGCTTTGTAATGACATGTTTTGTGCACTATTATTTCAAACAGTTCATGTATTGTTTGAGAACCAACCCCATTTTTCTTTACTTCATAAAGACTCAATGAACACTCATTTAAAACCGCCCTCACCTAACCTTAGTTCTACCTACTACACCCTCTCCCTTAGCCTGAAATCCAGAACCGGTTTTGTGCTGACATTCCACTCGGTGTACTCCGTGTCATTGTCAAGCATTGGCATGACAAGGAGTGGAATGATAGCAGAAACAGTGATACGCAGGCTACCTCTCCCCACCTCTCTGCTTGTAATATACTGTGATATAACTAATTAATGCTTCCAGCACTACTACGCCTTGCATGCGCTGCCTACCGAGAAAAGAGAAAAACAATCAACCAATCAGTGAAGTAAGCAGCATACCAGTTCCCATAATGCACTGTGATTGTCTGAAAGGGAATTACGTTTAATGTTGGGTAGTACCAAATGTATTTTGGTTGTAATATTTAATTTTCTTAGTTTTCCCTTTCTTCTCATGATCTCGTTCACTCTTATTGTCCCACTTGACCCACAGCATTGGTCTGGTTTCCTAGCTCTCCAGTCTCACATCTTAGGACTACTGTACTGACTCATTAATATTTCTAAAAAATTACTTCTGTATTTTTTTACATCTGTCTGATTGGCTTATTATCATGATGTGACACATGCATAGTATGGTCTGATTGGCTTATAATCATGATGTGACACATATATAATATGGTCTGATTGGCTTATTATCATGATGTGACACATGCATAGTATAGTCTGATTGGCTTATTATCATCATGTGACATGCATAGTATGAATAACGTGTAGAGGAAAATAATTGCCTTAATCTTAAGTATTTGCATTATACAACCATGATCTACTGTAATTCTGCAGTATGAGATGAACTATAATGATATACTGTATGTCAAGTGGATTGTGTTACTTGGTCCATTGTGGTAGATGATATTGGTACCTGCCTACAGTCTGGTGGCATTCAAGGTCATTTACATTACAGACAGGTTGATACAGATCTGATTGAACTAAGATATCTACAAATGTGAAAGAGAGTAGTATTTAACATTGCAGGAACCCCATCAATTACTTAATGATCTGATGATCTGTGCAAAGTGTAGGCAACCTGGAACACCCTCTCTGTCTTACAGAGCAATGTGTAGGCAGCCTGGAACACCCTCTCTGTCTTACAGAGCAACTTGTAGGCAGCGTGGAACACCCTTCTGTCTCACGGAGCAGCTGTGATGGGACTCATCCCAAGTCATACACAGACAGTGTTCAGTCAGTCAGTTGCCTTAATCATGTATTTTCTCTTCTCTTCCCCTGGCCGTGTGTAAAGCAAGGGATAACTGAACTGTCTGTCTGTCTACTCTGTGCTGAGGATCATTCCACTGCTAGGCCCCAACCTACTGTCAGGTTCCTCCCATAGGCTGTATAGGGTTCTCCCTTTCCGTCTTTGACAGGTGTGTTCAAATCAATGCCCCGAATACAACAGGTGTAGACTTTACTGTGAAATGCTTATTTACGAGCCCTTTCCCAATAATGCAGAGTCAAATGGTAAGAATAATTAGCTAAATACAAAAGGGAATAGTAACATAATAAAATAACAGTAACAAGACTATATACAAGGAGTACCAGTACAGAGTCAATGTGCAGGGGTACGAGGTAACTGAGGTGATATGTACATGTAGAGGTAATATGTACATGTAGGTAGGGGTAAAAGTGACTAGGCAATCAGGATAAGATAATAAACAGATTAGCAGCCGAGTGTTTGTGTGTGTGTGCGTGTGTCATTATGCATGTGTGAGCGTGTGTGTGTTCTGCCTTTACAGACGTCAGTAACAATTTGACCAGTGAGCTGTGTCTGGATTCTGGAATCAGAACCGAGGTTGAGTGTTCTAAGGGTTTTAAATTCCTCTTGGTTGTATGATAAAGGTCAGTTTTTACATCCAGAGATTGTGATGTAAACATCCATATAGTACCACACCAAGCAGTGTTGAGCTATCTTTTAAGTTCTAGGCTATATTCTTTACTTCCATGAGCTAACTAACTGCAACTTTTTAATAAATAACTGTAAAAAGTGAAAAGTATTTATTTCAAAGATCATCTTGATGAACCATAACATATTGCTCCAGTTAAGGCTTCAGTAAAAGCAAAGACCTAATGGAATAAACAGTGATGCCAATAATCAATCCATTAATCATATTTGTATTTTATTGTTATTATTGCATTAACAAAGTGGTATATTTTTACTTTCCTGACTGAGATTTGTCACTGACTGTATGGTGGTGTGATTGTAAAGGTGTCACAAAGCTGTCATAGCATACCTGTATTTGTGCTCCAATGATTGTACTCATTCATGGCCAGGCCACAGATACTGTGTTGTTGGACGTTTTTGGGACAATAGGCTAAACATCTAAAAACAACAACAACAAACAATAACACATTTATATATTGGGTATATGGATGCTCATCGTTGCCTGGATGCTCATCGTTGCCTGTGTGACTTCAGTTTTAGATATTTCTTGAAATGGTTCACGTTTTAGTCCTGTGTTGCAATGGTTTAGAAATGTGTGTACAGTCAGAAGGAAAGACTGTAACAAGGGGAAGATCTACATTGTACATAACTGTAATTATTTATGTTTCTTTTATCATTCGTACCATATCAATGCCTTGTACAGTGTTTTGTTTTTAGTTCATTTAAAATTATTTTGTATTTTATTTTTATAAACTGGTTATGAATAAAATACTCATTCAGCATGCAGAAAATAATAAACTTGACTGTTTACTTATTTATTTTATTTGAGAAGTGATCTAGTGACAAGTAGATGATTTTGAACAGGTTCGATTTGAGTTCTGTTTACACTCAATTCAAAAGACACTTGCACATCTGAGCTATCTTTTTGCAGGTGCATGGTAACAGTTGAATAAAATGAGAAAAAATAAGGAACCCGCACACTGCTCTTGCTAGTATCACTGCTCTTTAATAAGCTTTACATATCGGCCTCACGGCCTTCGTCAGAGCTGTACGTATCGGCCTCACGGCCTTGTTAGGGTTGCGAAAATCAAATCTGAGGCCACAGGCTCAGTCGTGTTTTTGTCTCAACTCAACCTAAACTGACTGTCTGCTGTCTGAAACATTGTTTCCATGCATGTGTCAATATCTTCAACATACTGTTCTCGCTCAAGGTTAATCACCGCCGTTCAGCTAGTCACCCCATATGTTGCACAACCCACTGTATTGTTCCACAACTTGTCAGCCTTAGCTCATACACATTCATGTGTAGCAAACAAAACATTTTCTCATACCCCACAATAGTAATGTTGCGGCTTAATGATACAATGAGCACACAGTGTGAAAAGGCAAGCAAAACATATCCATTTCCCACAATCCCCCTTTTCACACCCACTAGGGTGTGAACCCAAACACTGTATGTAAAGAATATGCAGAATTTTTTTGAGTCCCCCTTTTGACACCCACTAGGGTGTCACTCACTAAATACAAACCAACATCACACTGGAATTTTATTAAAAAGTGGTAAAAACTCTAGGTCTTCCTGCTACGCCTCACTTGTACTGGGTTGGCTACCAGCCACCCAGGAACTTAAAACCTTCTGGATCTATGAAACAACAACCCTGCATTGAATAAGAATCAGGAATAATAAGCGGCTGATTAAGATATAATTGTATTTTGAGATTCCCCCTTTTCCCCGCAAGGGTGTCACTCACCTACTATAGGTACATTAGCAAACACTTGATTGATAATAGTAAGTAAAAGATCACTCCACGACCTCCCCCCACAGCAAACCATGGGTCATCCTCAGTCAGGGAATCAGCATTCCCCTCTGGAGCAGCAAGCAAGGGCATCATACCAGAAGCTTTAACAACATCTGTAACAGACTTCTTCAAACAAGGTATAACGCAAACAGCACAACACATTAACATAAGAAATACAACAATTAGGGTCAGAAATCCAGTAACCAGTAATGCTGTGTACTTACCAAACCACCCACCCAGCCAAGGGAACAGTCCGGTCCCCTCCACCCTTTCCAAGAAATAGAGTTTTCCCACAGTACCCATTCATTCCTTATCACAATCTTTGCAACATAAGTCAAATTCGGGGGGTTCTTTAACTATCCCCCCTATCTTCAAGGACGGGAGCATTTCGCATGTGTCTGGTAGAATCAAAGAATTCTTTGTTCTCCCAGATACTCCCTAAATGAAGTCATACTAGCCTGTTCCCCTCCACAATATTCATTTCTAGACACACACATTAATTGGACTACCATTTTGTCTTATAACCCTATCTCTATCTCATACATTTTCAGAATAGAATATTCTTAGATGTACAAACATTTAGTCATCACCATAAAATCTATAACAATCCACCCTATTGACTAAAATTTTACACACAATCACCCATCTATATTGATTAGAATTAATAATGACACCACACCAAATCAATACATGTATTTACATCTGATCCTCATCAATTACTGTTCTAGGCCTAAATCCAATCATAACTCTTCTAGGTAGGATTTTCATCATTATCTTCATGAAAAGAAACAGCATAACATTTAAGATCCAATTTAAACATTGAAAATTGTCTCATCAAACATGGGTTCCTCATGAGTAAAGGAACTGGAGCCATCTAGAGGGTCATGAGGCATGTATTCATCATTCCCCCTGGTCAGAGCTCGGAATCGGTCCGTATCCCACCATCTGTTGATTTCTCCAGCATCCTGGAAATTAAACCTCTCACACACGGAATCACACAACACCCAAACAGTACTAACACAGTCATACAGGTAAAAGTAGCCCACAACACAGTAATCATTACATTTTTCCATTGTCCAAACATATTGTCAAACCAACTCGTCAGAGCTGGAGCTATGTTATTGGGGAAGAAGGTACAGCACATTATTCCCCCCACCCTACTGCAGACGCCACCCTTTCAGCCAATAACACATCTAGAGCCAACCTATTTTGCCAGGTCATGAGGGAGGTGGCGGATAATTGTTCAGAGATTCCCATCACTGCATCTCTAGTCTTATTCACAAATCCTTGTTTATCATAATACATATAATTGATCCAATCAACATTTTTAGTTATCATTACCCACCAGAAGAACGTAGTGATAAAACCCTCCCCAATCTGAGTCATAGCTTTATACTCGTCCTACATTAGAACCTATATTACTCCAGAACTGGTCTCTGATGTCTAATCCTAATTGGTTGGACCAATAATACAAGTGCCCCTCCACCCTTTAGGTAATGCCTGTCGTAGGCCTCCTGTATTGGTACAAGCCCACCACACATCAGTTATAGAATCTGTAAGGTTGAGAATTTTCTCCTATACTTCTGAACCCAAATCAGTCACATTAACAGACATCTATTGAGATCCATTACAAGACCTGGGTCTTTCGTGAAGTTGGTCTCCACCGACTGGATTAATGAACAGGAAACATCGTGTCCACAATCATCAGTGTAAGCCCAATATCTTCATTCCGTGTCTGTTCCTGTGAGTCTTTGGAGGGTTACTGCTAATTTCTACTCTACAGTCATTAATATCCATACTTTGTTTAAAACTCCATCGAGATCACCTTCCGTTCACATACCCCGGTCCCCAAGTATGTTTAATTACCTAGGCCAGGAACAAGATGAAGTGGGTCCCAAACAGAAATATAAAGTCCTGAATTATCTTATACAATTTATTATGCACCCATATTCCTGCTTTATTAGGGAAATGTTTAATATTTACCTTAAATCTGACATAATCTCCTATTTGGACTCCTTCTTTATATCCTTCTTATTCATGAGGGGTTGGGTATTATATAACTAGTCTTTTACTTCTTAAACCTGTCAGCGACATATAATTTATACTAGAGGTGTTGAATCAGGATTTATCAAAATCATCAAAACTATGATGCAGCTCAAGGTACCCCATATCCCAAAAACCGCCAACCCTTTCCTGCCCTTAGCCAGTCTGCTAGGTACCACCCCATACTCACACCTCTAGTGAACACACTACAGTGATGATAGGTCGGGGTAGGAAATCTTCGTTAACAGAGGTGACCCCCAAACCCTATTGGTCCAGTTCTGCTCTTTAACTCTGCGTGTGCTCCATGGTGTTTGTATGTGTTCCTACCTTTCTGCAGTGGGTAACGTTGACCCAGGTTGCTCTTTCTGATATTCTAATGGCAAAGGCTGTGACCCACATAACCTGGTAGGGACCTTCCCAACGGGGCTGCTTCCAGTCCTTTTTCTCCAGAGACTGGACCCACACCCAGTCACCAGGCTGGGTCGTATGGCTCACCTCCTTCTGTAGTTCTTCTGTTGGGCATAAAATCTCTGACATACAGGTGTGGTTAGCAAACAACTTCTCATGTGATTTGCTACTGTATCTTCCTAACTCTAATTTCATCCTGTACTCAGGTGTGTCTATCTTAACCTACTTTTAATCATAGCAAACATGCATTCTATAATATTGTATTAACAAAAAAAGTATTAAGTAATTTGTGTTGTCCAACAATCTCTACCATATCTACTAATCATCTCTACCATATCCCTCCTGTTGATACAGGGCTCTGCCCCTGTATCAAAACACTACCATATCTAAAAATGGCTCTATCATAACAAATATCTAACAATCAATTTCTGCCTGCTGCACAGAATAGTGACTAAGTCGTGATTCAGCCTCTAAGTTTTTAGTAAGGGTAACAACATCATACCCAGTTGTATTCGAAACATTTGAGTTCTACCTTGAAGACTCATCTATAAACATAGTAATTTCAGCATCTGGCAAAGGCAAATCAATTAGATCTGGTCTGGGGAGAACTACTTTCTCCGTCTCCACCACAAAATCATGGGGGCACCCATCAGTGGCTATTGGGATTAAAGCAGAGGGGTTCAAATTAGTACATCGCTCAATTGTTAGATTTGGCATATTTAACAATATAATACAAGCCACTGGCTTATCCTTCTTCCCCCATGATTCTAGGTCAAAGCTGACGTCATGACCCCCTCCCTACAGTCCACAGTCTGAGTAAACAAACAGTCATATCTAGGGAATGCCAAACAAAACTTCCTACGGTATCTGTCTGCGGATGGGCTGTGCGCAGCCCCTCCCTCCACGGATACCCAGTCATTAATCTTCTTTCCCTTTGATACCCAATAACCCATACTCTCCCACCATTCTGACTAAGTCCTGACTATCCATATAATTTCCTAAGGAGATAATAATAATCTCCTAAAGTAATAGTACAATTTGGATAGAAAATAGTGTTTCTCACAAATTCTCCTGGGTTTTGTTTTTCCCCCAATTTCTAGTGAAAGTGATCAGTTTTCACCAGGAATTGTTCAACTATTCAGGGATTTACAAAACAGTTCTATACAAATTAAATCCCACACCCCAGTGAGACCTCCGCAATCGCATTGATTGTTCCTACACCCATTCACATCACACACACACACGGTATTGTAAGGTTGGTCTCTCACTGACATAATCATGTACAAACACTGTTATCCCAATTTCCAATAGACCAATTTGATAGCTATTATACAGTAGATTATTTCTGTAAAACTTCTTAGGGATGAGTGGTGCGCTAGCGCCCCCACTCCCGACACTACCAGGTGAAATGCAAGACAAAATCCAAAAGTTGAATTATTAAAAAATGCACCAATATACAAGTGTTTCATACTCATCGAAAGCTCTGCTTCTTGGCAATATCACAGCATTGTCGGATTTCAAAAAGGCTTTACGGCGAAAGCACTACATTTGATTGTTTGAGGGTAGCACCTTCAATATTTTCCATAACCATGAAATCTTTAGCCAGCGCGGTCGATAGAAAATGCATTTCACAGGGAAAACCTGTGCCTTACCTTTTGTAGAACCTCTGCAGAGGGCTTCCTAAGTGTCCAACGAAGACAATCCATGGGTATTTGGTTAGAAAAAGTAATTTATTATATCCTTAAATCTCTGTTTGGTTGGCACCTTGTGTTCAGAAAATCCAACGTGAAGTGAACGCGTTCCTTTAAACCTATAAACCTTCCCTCAACAAAACAAAAACCAATTAAAATGCAACCTTAGCTTATCTTTTATGAATAAAAGTGATAATCTTTCACTTGGATGGTCACCTAAACGTTATATAAGTCAAATAAAGTGGACCGCTCAGCCAAACGTGCGCCCAAAAACGTGCAACTGAAAAATAGCTCCCCTGACTAAAACCACTACCGATTGAACACAATGTTTCCGATTTCCATTAAACTTTACCTATACACTGCTGACATCCAGTGGAAGCAATAGGTACTACATTCAGTGTCCTGGTATAAAGACTTTTCAATAGGCAGTCTCTCTAAGTGAGCCATAAGCCACCAGAAGGAAATTTCCGGATGGAATTTTCTCTGGTTTTTGCCTGCCAAATGAGTTCTGTTACACTCACAGACAAAATGTTAACACTTTTGGAAACCTCAGAGTGTTTCCTATCAAATAGTACTAATTATGTGCATATCCTATTGTCTGAGCCTGAGTGGAAAGCATTTTACTTTAGGCACGCCAGACTCTCCAAAACCAACCCCTCAGCTGCTAATCCCCAACAAGTAACCATTATCTATTGTCTCCCTTAATTAACATACACATGTATTTGACTTCCATTTTTCCTGAAAGCAAGCACTATATTCAAACCTCATATAATAGTTTTCCATTAAGTGGAATTGACCTTACTTTAAACTAACCAATCACAGAGGCCCTTTCCAGTAATCCTATCAGTTTAACTTTTGCATTAGTTTAGTCAAATGCAAAACTATTAGTTAACAAATGTTGGACCTTCAAAAAGTTGGTGCTGCCTTATCAGCTTGATTGTCAGACAATAGTAATGTTTTATTCATACCTTTACTTTTAAACATCCCACTAATTACTTGCTTCCAACCACCTCTCTTTTTGCTAACGTTTGTTACCAGTTTAATTTTTATTTGTTAAATATAGTTAAAACAAACCTATTTCTGCTTTTTACAGGGAGGCCACTTTAATTAGTTATTATATCCTCCTCCCCATGTCTCAATTATATGCATTTATTTCGAATTAGAAAAACAGAAACTGAGGTTTTTCTTGAATCGCATGGTTCTTAGTACTTTACCAAAGCCATAACTCCTCGTGTTTCTGCTCTACCACATAGCATAATATTTTATCAACATTGAACGTCAAATCTAAACTTTTAGCGATGGTTCGAATGTGACGAAATACAACATTAATATCAATTTTAAACTCCATATCCACTAATGAACTAGTTGATTCAAACTTTCTAAATCATCTTGCCCCTGCGCTGTTCTCCCTCCTGTTTCCACTCGGTGAAAGTTCTATCTGTTTTTCGTTTCAGCGTATTTAATATTCTACCAGGCTCCCCGTCGACTGGGAGCCCGTTGGGTGAAGTAATACTACCTTCTTTTATCCATTCCTTGTATAATTTTCCCCCTCTCTTTTTCACTCTTTTCCATTCTTTCCTCCATTTACTTCTAGTGTTGATTTCAGTGTTTTCAACACTTTCTCAACATCTTGGTGTTCCATGATAAAAATGTACTTATTTCTCGAGATATTGGGGTAAAATAGTTCTGACTCTGGGCATGCGTTCAGATAGGGCTATATATTCACAGAGATTTTTAGGACCTAAACGGGCTCACTTATTTTACTATTATTCTTGTATATAGCCAAAACAAGTAAATTCTAGGTGCGTTAATGTATCACTTTCACCGTATGTAGTGTACACTTTCCCAATATTCAATGATATAATTCTGGCACAGACATCTCATCTGTAGGTCCGCGACCTTTAATAAACATTCTCACCGATACCAGCTCCAACTGAAATATCTAATGTACTACAAACACTCGGCAGTTTTAACTTAATGCAACGCAGACATCTCATCTGCAGGCCTCTCACCTTTTAAATAATTCAAACTGATACCAGCTCCAACTGAAATATCAAGTGTACCTTATTCACTCTGCAGTTTTAACTTAATGCAACGCAGACATCTCATCTGCAGGCCTCTCACCTTTTAAATCATTCAAACTGATACCAGCTCCAACTGAAATATCAAGTGTACTTCATTCATACGATTTGAGTATTCTCTAAATCTTCATCCGTACCAGTAAGCTTCAACTTACCACATTCAAACTTGGCATCTCACCTAGTACACTTCATTCACTGTTGCATTAATCCCCACCCTCACACATACTTGGGCATCTCACCCTATTTATACACACTTGGCATCTCACCTAGTACATCACATTCGTTCGTTATATCATGTCATATTTGGCCAATCAAAATTGCATTTACCATAATGTATTGTCTTTTAAATTGGATATTCGACTAAAACGTAGAATTTGGTTACTTACATCAAACAGGTATCTCACAAAATGAATTTGGATAATGCCAATATGCAGAACTTCAGTTATTCACAATAGGTGTCTGCTTACCTTTTTTAGTAGACCGGTCTAGTTTGAGAGACACACCGTCCGACGACAGTACTGGCCAATCGGCTGGCACGTCAATGTCCAGCGAAGTCCGTCACCAGATCACGTCGGGGTCACCAAATTGTTAGGGTTGCGAAAATCAAATCTGGTATCAGGACAAAAGGTGACACAGAGTCACCAAGTAAGTTCTAAGTCTTTTTATTCACTCAAGCAATAAATGGTAAATGCAATTTTCGTATATATGGGTTCAATGTAATACCACGCAGGGTTAACAGAGAACTGACCAGCGCCTTACAATTTCTTCTTTTAATACCCAGCCTATCGTAGGCGCACAGGCTGGTCCCAGCCTCTTGGCGCTTGTTGTCCGGGGTTACTGAGGCCACAGGCTCAGTCCTGTTTTTGTCTCAACCTAAACTGACTGTCTGCTGTCTGCAACATTGTTTCCATGCATGTGTCAATATCTTCAACATACTGTTCTCGCTCAAGGTTAATCACCGCCGTTCAGCTAGTCACCCTATATGTTGCACAACCCACTGTATTGTTCCACAACTTGTCAGCCTTAGCTCATACACATTCATGTGTAGCAAACGAAACATTTTCTCATACCCCACAATAGTAATGTTGCGGCTTAATGATACAACGAGCACACAGTGTGAAAAGGCAAGCAAAACATATGCGGCTTAATGATACAATGAGCACACAGTGTGAAAAGGCAAGCAAAACATATCCATTTCCCACAGCCTTCGTCAGAGCTTTACGTATCAGCCTCACGGCCTTCGTCAGAGCTTTACGTATCGGTCTCACAGCCTTTGTCATGGCTTTACGTATCGGCCTCACGGCCTTCGTCAGAGCTTTACGTATCGGCCTCATGGCCTTCGTCAGAGCTTTACGTATCGGCCTCACGGCCTTCGTCAGAGCTTTACGTATCGGCCTCAGGGCCTTCGTCTGTGTGCCACAGAGTCAGAGCTTTATTAAAGCAGTGATACCATCAAGAGCAGTGTGAGGGTTTCTTCTTTTTTCTCGGTTCTGTTTACACTAAAATGTTTGAATTCTCAGCCGTAGAAAGCAATCTGACTGTAGGCCTACAGTACTATTCTGAGCGCACCTCCAAGTGCACCTTTGCGCACCATTCCAACTCAGACGTCACCCCACTGAAATTGACATTTTAAAGTTTAAGGTTAGGTAAGGGTTATGGGTTAATAAAAAAACATGTTTCCTTATGGTTAAGTTCAGGGTAGGGACGTCCCAAAGATCCCAGATAGCACTAGCAATATTCGCGCACCTGCTCCATTCAGTTCCGGTGTTGTGCCGAACATCTCCCCCCTGCCAGAATCCCCCCTTCTAATTTCCTTAATTTTGTGGCTAGATTCAAATACTTTCTATGGCACACAGACTTCAAGTCAGGATAGGCAACCGAAATTAATAATGAATGTATGTGTGTTATATTAAACATAGAGGAGGGAGTAAAATGTTGGCAAGCAATAAACATTTCAGAACAACTATGGCTGAATTATTATCCTTACACTTTCAAAAACACTAGTCGAATAAGACATGGGAGAGATGACGAATTTTGTCAAAGAGATTAATTTATAGACTAATAAAAATCAGTAGCGGATTTAGGTACGCGCGACATGGGCAGGTTCGGGCGCTGAAGGGGGGGTTTGCACAGGGCGCCATACAAGCTAGAACCGCCACATACACTTGAAACTAATAGCCAAACCGAAAACTGTAGACAAAAATGCTTTCTGCTACTGAGATCAGTGAAATGTAGGCTAAACTGACAATGGAGTGAAGAGCAGAAATCTCAATTAACAAGCAAGTCGCAGCAATGAAGAATGGGGGGATAATTCTGTCAGGGGGGAGATTTTTGGCATAACACTGGCCCCAAGTCCAAGCAGGCAGCTACTAGAGGCAGCTTGCTAGCCAGTCAGCTGACACCTCGCTAGTTGTCCGATCAACTTCAGAATGCTGCAAATCAGGTCATCATCAAGCTATTTCTTTAAGGAAAGGAAATTAATGCCTCGACATCGTCAAGTCCAGCTAGACAGCTGTCAACGTTTGCTGCTTGCTAGCTAACAATGTCCACTTCAAGACATGGCTAGCATGTATGTAGCTAGATATTCTTCAGATGTTTACAACTTGAATCACTTGAATACATGCTTGTTGTGTGCATGCATGTTCTCATACATTTATCATACTGTTATCCTGCACAACAGGGCAGTGACACTTTGGCATGGTCTAAGTTACTGAAGATTGAAAGACAGGAGTTTGTTCTTTTCCTGCCCAACTTCCTGCATGAGCAGAGCAGTTCCGCCCTCACCCATGGCCCTGCCACATCCGCAAAGACCCCCAGCCGCCCCAGGGTATCCCAGCCCTCTCAGCAGGGGCCAGCCTTCCAGTGAGCACAGGAGGGGCTGCAGATTTACCAGGCCTTGGACCGGTCCTCGTAGCACAAGCCGTGTCCCGCTGTTCTCCCCGCTCCCTTCCTGTCCTCTGGGGCTGAGTGGGATACTACCCACCAACCTTCTGGGTCACACTGCCTGAGTGGCGTCAGCCTAAGTGGGGTCAGTGCTTTCAGAAGTCCCTCCTTCAGTTCAGCCTGGAGACAAGCTCCAGCCTCCACCTCCAGGGCCACTCCCTCAGCACCGCTCTGCTCAGAGAGCAAGTCTGGGGAATTTCATGCTGTCCCCTCCAGAGCTTCAGCACCAACCCCACGGAGGAGTTATTAATATTAAGAGAAAAACTGTCGGTTTTGGATAAAGTAGATTTAGTGCCAATAAGGAGAACCTCAGTTTTATTACTGTTTAATTTGAGGAAATTTTGAATGACCTCTACTGCACCTGCATGACCTTTAGGGGGTGCCAGAATTGGGGGCCGGGGGGATATGTTTTTGTGCTTTTGGAAATCTACTTTTGGTAGTTCGATTTTAAGTGCTTTAGTAGAATTACTGTGCATGTAGTGTGATTTTAGTACTGTTGTGTAATGTGTATTGTAGCATTCTGGGGAAGATTCTAATGTTGTGTTTGGTTTATCTGTTTCTGACAGAAAACCTGGTTCCCAATGTGTTCCTGGAGCTTTTCTTCGTGCTGCAGCTGCTGATGTCTAGAACCCCATCCGTCACAGAGGAAGAGGAGGAAGATCTAAGTATGGAGAAGTCAGGTGAGAGGTGGAGATTCCTTCACAGGCCTACTAATCAGTATATACATTTTTTTTATTCACCTTTATTTAACCAGGTAGGCAAGTTGAGAACAAGTTCTCATTTACAACTGCGACCTGGCCAAGATAGAGCAAAGCAGTTCGACACATAAAACAACACAGAGTTACACATTGGAGTAAACAAACATACAGTCAATAATACAGTAGAAAAAAACCCAAATCTATATACAATGTGTGCAAAGGAGGTAAGATAAGGAACGTAAGGCAACAAATAGGCCATGGTGGCGAAGTAATTACAGTATAGCAATTTAACACTGGAATGGTAAATGTGCAGTAGATGAATGTGCAAAGTAAAAATACTGGGGTGCAAAGGAGCAAGATAAATACATGAATACGGTAGGGGATGAGGTAGTTGGTTGGGCTATAACAGATGGGCTATGAACAGGTGCAGTGATCTGTGAGCTGCTCTGACAGCTGGTGCTTAAAGCTAGTGAGGGAGATAAGTGTCTCTAGTTTCAGTAATTTTTGTAGTTCGTTCCAGTCATTGGCAGCAGAGAACTGGAAGGGTGCGTGCTGCTGCGGGTGCGTGCTGCTATGGTTACCAGCGAGCTGAGATAAGGCGGGGCTTTACCTAGCAGGGACTTGTAGATGACTTGGAGCCAGTGGGTCTGGCGACAAGTATGTAGTGAGGGCCAGCCGACTAGAGCATACAGGTCGCAGTGGTGGGTGGTATAAGGGGCTTTGTTGACAAAGCGGATGGCACTGTGATAGACTGCATCCAGTTTGCTGAGTAGAGTATTGGAAGCTGTTTTGTAGATGACATCGCCGAAGTTGAGAATCGGTAGCGTAGTCAGTTTTACTAGTGCAAGTTTGGCAGCATGAGTGAAGGAGGCTTTGTTGCGAAATAGAAAGCCGATTCTAGATTTGATTTTGGATTGGAGATGTTTAATGTGAGTCTGGAAGGAGAGTTTACAGTCTAGCCAGACACCTAGGTATTTGTAGTTGTCCACATATTCTAGGTCAGAGCCGTCCAGGGTAGTGATGCTAGTCGGGCGGGCAGGTGCAGGCAGAGAACGGTTGAAAAGCATGCATTTGGTTTTACTAGCTTTTAAGAGCAGTTGGAGGCCACGGAAGGAGTGTTGTATGGCATTGAAGCTCGTTTGGAGGTTAGTTAATACAGTGTCCAAAGAAGGACCAGAAGTGTCGTCTGCATAGAGGTGGATCAGAGAATCAGCGGCAGCAAGAGCGACATCATTGATGTATACAGAGAAGAGAGTCGGCCCAAGAATTGAACCCTGTGGCATCCCCATAGAGACTGCCAGAGGCCCGGACAACAGGCCCTCCGATTTAACACACTGAACTCTGTCTGCAAAGTAATTGGTGAACCAGGCGAGGCAATCATTAGAGAAACCAAGGCTGTTGAGTCTGCCAATAAGGATGTGGTGATTGACAGAGTCGAAAGCCTTGGCCAGGTCAATGAATACGGCTGCACAGTAATGTCTCTTATCGATGGCGGTTATGATATCGTTTAGTACCTTGAGCGTGGCTGAGGTGCACCCGTGAAACCGGATTGCACAGCGGAGAAAGTACGGAGTGGTCTCTTTGAAGAGGGGGATGACCGCGGCAGCTTTCCAATCTTTCGGGATCTCGGACGACACGAAAGAGAGGTTGAGCAGACTGGTAATATGAGTTGCAACAATGGCGGCGGACAGTTTTAGAAAGAGAGGGTCCAGATTGTCTAGCCCAGCTGATTTGTACGGGTCCAGGTGTTGCAGCTCTTTCAGAACATCTTCTATCTGGATTTGGGTGAAGGAGAAGCTGGGGAGGCTCGGACAAGAAGCTGCGGAGCTGTTGGCCGTGGTTGGGTTAGCCAGGAGGAAAGCATGGCCAGCCGTAGAGAAATGCTTGTTAAAATTTATTTTCGATTATCATGGATTTATCGGTGGTGACCGTGTTACCTAGCCTCAGTGCAGTGGGCAGCTGGGAGAAAGTGCTATTGTTCTCCATGGACTTGACAGTATCCCAGAACTTTTGGGAGTTAGAGCTACAGGATGCAAATTTCTGTTTGAAAAAGCTAGCCTTTGCTTTGCGTGTATTGGTTCCTGACTTCCCTGAACAGTTGCATATTGTTGACTATTCGATGCTAGAACTGAAGTGAAGTGGATGGAGAGGGAACAGCATGATAAAAAAAACATTGTGGTTGATCTGATAGACGTAAGATAATTAGTATGTTTTGTGTAATTCACATTTTATTTGTGTAGGTATTGTGTAATATTCTTTATCTCTTTTAGTTCAGTTTATTTAATGTTTTATTGGTGGAAATAGGACTTTGCTGACCCCTTTGAGTTATATTTGTTATAACTCTTGGCTAGTTCTCCCTTGAAAAAGAGGTAGTTTGACATCAATGTGACAAGATGCTAAAATAAAACCTATCAGTCCCGAGACCCTAGAAAAAATCTATGTGAGTTTATTATATACCGGATTATAGACACTATGTCCTGGGATTTCCTTTGATCTATTTAGAAGAACCCCTTACCTTCTAATGACTCTTGTGTAGCTTGTGGGCGTTATAGGGAATAACGTGAGAGTCTCAGCTTTTTATAGATGGCTTTTAATAGTTTCTATTACGGCTGGGCGATATATCGAATTCATTTAATTGTGAACAGGCTGTTGTTCAAACAGTTGGAGATGGACAGGAGGGTGTGTTCCTGACAGTTAAACTGTCCTACCTTGTTAGCAAGAAAATAGATCAAAGTTAGCTGGCTACTCACTAGCATGTGGGCTTGGTTGTGGAAGGCTTATATTTAACCTCTGTATAATTTTAGAAGCCCTGAATTCTTTACATTATTGCTGAATGTTTGAAATGCAGTATATTGACCTTTTTTTTATGCAACAACACGAATTTAGAAAAATTATACAAATGAATCAAGATATATACTGAACAAAAACACAACATGCAACAATTTCAATGAATTACATTTCGTATAAGGAAATTGGTCAATTGAAATAAATAAATGATGCCCTAATCTATGGATTTCACATGACTGGGCAGGGGCGCAGCCATAGGTGGTCCTGGGTGGACATAGACCCACCCACTTGAGAGCCAAGCCCATCCACTGGGGAGCCAAGCCCAGCCAATCAGAAGGAGTTTTTCCCCACAAAAGGGCTTTATTACAGACAGAAATACTCCTCAGTTGTCAAATCAAATCAAATCAAATTGTATTTGTCACATACACATGGTTGGCAGGTAATGCGAGTGTAGCGAAATGCTTGTGCTTCTAGTTCCGACCATGCAGTAATATCTAACAAGTAATCTAACAATTTCACAACAACTACGCTATACACACAAGTGTAAAGGAATAAATACGAGTATGTACATATAAATATATGAATGAGTGATGGCCGAACGGCAAGATGCAGTAGATGGTATAGAGTATACTATATACATATGAGATGAGTAATGTAGGATATGTAAACATTATATAAAATGGCATTGTTTAACCTCTCTAGGAGCGGCAGCTGGGGTGACGGTTTTGGAGCGTCTGGCGTGCCCAAAGTAAAATGCTTGCCACTCAGGCTCAGAAAATAGGATATGCACATAATTAGTACTATTGGATAGAAAGTGTTAAAAGTGTTAACATAATGTCTGTGAATATAACAGAACTCATTTGGCAGGCAAAAACCAGAGAAAATTCCATCCGGAAATGTCATTCTGGTGGCTTATGGCCCACTTTGAGAGACTGCCTATTGAAAACCCCTTGTATCAGGACACTGAATGTAGTACCTATGGCTTCCACTGGATGTCAGCAGTCTATATATAAAGTATCAAAGCAATCGGAACTAATGTGTTGAATAGGAAGGGGTTTTGGTGAGAGGAGCTCTTTTTCGGTTGCACGTTTTGGGGCGCACGTTTGGCTGAGCGGTCCACTTTATTTGACTTATATAACATTTAGGTGACCATCCAAGTGAAATATTATCACTTTTATTCATAAAAGGATAGCTAAGGATGCATTTTAATTGGTTTTTGGTTTTGTTGAGGAAAGGTTTATAGGTTTAGTTAAACGCGTTCTCTTCACGTTGGATTTTCTGAACACAAGGCGCCAACCAAACGGAGATTTGTGGATATAATAAATGACTTTTTCTAACCAAATACCCATGGATTGTCTTCGTTGGACACTTGGGAAGCCCTCAGCAGAAGTTCTACAAAAGGTAAGGCACAGGTTTTCCCTGTGAAATGCATTTTCTATGGACCGCGCTGGCTAATGAATTCAAGGTAATGGAAAATATTGAAGATGCTACCCTCAAACAATCAAATGTAGTGCTTTCGCCGTAAAGCCTTTTTGAAATCTGACAACGCTGTGATATTGCCAAGAAGCAGAGCTTTCGATGAGTATGAAACACTTGTATATTGATGCATGTTTAATAATTCAAATTTTGGATTTTGAATTTGGCGCCTTGCATTTCACCTGGTAGTGTCGGGAGTGGGGCGCTACCACTGCTCCCTAAGAAGTTAAAGTGGTTAGTGATACATTTATTACATACATTTTTTTATTATTAAAGTGGCTAGAGATTTGAGTCAGTATGTTGGCAGCAGCCACTCAATGTTAGTGATGGCTGTTTAACAGTCTGATGGCCTTGAGATGGAAAATGTTTTTCAGTCTCTCTTTCCCAGCTTTGACGCACCTGTACTGACCTCGCCTTCTGGATGATAACGGGGTGAACAGGCGGTGTAGGTGTCCTGGAGGGCCAGTAGTTTACCCCCGGTGATGCATTGTGCGGACCTCACTACCCTCTGGAGAGCCTTACGGTTGTGGGCGGAGCAGTTGATACAGCCCGACAGGATGCTCTCAGGATGCTCTCGATTGTGCATCTGTAGAAGTTTGTGAGTATTTTTTGGTGACAAGCCAAATTTCTTCAGCCTCCTGAGGTTGAAGAGGCACTGTTGCGCCTTCTTCACCACGCTGTCTGTGTGGGTGGACCATTTCAGTTTGTCCTAAAACTTTCCACCTTCTCCACTACTGTCCCGTCGATGTGGATAAGGGGGTGCTCCCTCTACTGTTTCCTGAAGTCCACGATCATCTCCTTTGTTTTGTTGACTTTGAGTAAGAGGTTATTTTCCTGACACCACACTCCGAGGGCCCTCACCTCCTCCCTGTAGGCTGTCTCGTCGTTGTTGGTAATCAAGCCTACCACTGTAGTGTCGTCTGCAAACTTGATGATTGAGTTGGAGGCGTGCTTGGCCACGCAGTCATGGGTGAACAGGGAGTACAGGAGAGGGCTGAGAACGCACCCTTGTGCGGCCCCAGTGTTGAGGATCAGCGGGGTGGAGATGTTGTTTCCTACCCTCACCACCTGGGGGCAGCCCGTCAGGAAGTCCAGGACCCAGTTGCACAGGGCAGGGTCGAGACCTAGGGTCTCGAGCTTAATGACGAGTTTGGAGGGTACTATGGTGTTAAATGCTGAGCTGTAGTCGATGAACAGCATTCTTACATAGGTATTCCTCTTGTCCAGATGGGTTAGGGCAGTGTGCAGTGTGATTGCGATTGCGTCGTCTGTGGACCTATTGGGACGGTAAGCAAATTGGAGTGGGTCTAGGGTGTCAGGTAGCATGGAGGTGATATGATCCTTGAATAGTCTCTCAAAGCACTTCATGATGACGGAAGGGAGTGCTACGGGGCAATAGTCATTTAGCTCAGTTACCTTAGCTTTCTTGGGAACATGAACAATGGTGGCCCTCTTGAAGCATGTGGGAACAGCAGACTGGGATAAGGATTGATTGAATATGTCTGCTCATGCTCTGAGGACGCGGCCATGGATGCCATCTGGGCCGGCAGCCTTGCGAGGGTTAACACATTTAAATGTTGTACTCGCGTTGGCTGCGGTGAAGGTGAGCCTGCAGGTTTTGGTAGCGGGCCGTGTCGGTGGCACTGTATTGTCCTCAAAGCGAGCAAAGAAGTTGTTTAGTTTGTCTGGGAGCAAGACATCATGGTCCGTGACGGGGCTGGTTTTCTTTTTGTAGTCCATGATTGACTGTAGACCCTGCCTCATACCTCTTGTGTCTGAGCCGTTGAATTGCGACTCTACTTTGTCTCTATACTGAAGCTTAGCTTGTTTGATTGCCTTGCGGAGGGAATAGATACACTGTTTGTATTCAGTCATGTTTCCGGTTGAAGCGTGGAATCAGATTGGTTGGACCAGTGTTGAACAGACCTGAGCACGGGCGTTTCCTGTTTTAGTTTCTGTCTATTGGCTGGGAGCAACAAAATGGAGTCGTGGTCAGATTTGCCGAAAGGGGGGCGGGGAATGGCTTTGTATACGTTGCGGAAGTTAGAATAACAATGATCCAGGATTTTCCCGGCCTGGGTCGCACATTCGAAATGCTAATAACATTTAGGGAGCCTTGTTTTCAGATTAGCCTTGTTAAAATCCCCAGCTACAATAAATGCAGCCTCAGGATATGTTGTTTCCAGTTTACGTAGAGTCCAATAAAGTTCTTTCAGGGTCTTTCGATGTGTCAGCTTGAGGGGGGATAATCTAAGAGAATTCTCTTGGTAGATAATGCGGTCGGCATATGATTGTAAGAAATTCTAGGTCAGGTGAACAAAAGGACTTGAGTTCCTGTATGTTGTTATGATCACACCACGTCTCGTTAATCATAAGGCATACACCCCCGCCCTTATTCTTACCAGATAGATGTTTGTTTCTGTCTGTGCGATGCGTGAAGAAACCAGGTGGCTGTACCGACTGATAACGTATCCCGAGTGAGCCATGTTTCTGTGAAGCAAAGAACGTTGCGATCTCTGATGTCTCTCTGGAAGGAAACCCTTGCTCGGATTTCGTCTATCTTGTTGTCAAGAGTCTGGACATTGGCAAGTAGTATACTCGGGAGTGGTGCGTGATGTGCCCGTCTACGGAGCCTGACCAGAAGACCGCCCCGTCTGCCCCTTCTCCTGCGGCGACGTTGTTTTGGCTGGGATCCGGTCTATTGTCCTGGTTGGTGGACCAACTGTCCAGGTGGCTGGTCTCAGCTGTCCGGGAGGCTGGTCTCAGACAATCCCGCAGGTGAAGAAGCCAGATGTGGAGGTCCTGGGCTGGCGTGGTTACACATGGTCTGAGGTTTTGAGGCCGATTGGACTTAGTTGGACCAAATTCTCTAAAATTACTTTTGAGGCGGCTTATGGTAGAGAAATTAACATTAAATTCTCTGGCAACAGCTCTGGTGGACATTCCTGCAGTCAGCATGCCAATTGCACACTCCCTTAAAACCTGAGACATCTGTGGCATTGTGTTGTGTGACAAAACTGCACACTAAAACAGTGTCTGTCTAACCTTGTCAAGCACATGAAGTATGTTCCATTTCTCTATCTGTGTTTATGTTGTAAACAAACGTGTTATTATGTATCCACTGTTGTTTGCATGTGCATGTGTGTACACAAGTGAGATTGTATCATGGTAGTATACTGTAGTATACATCTACATTGACTGTGTGTGTGTCTGCCGCAGGGCCACCCAGGTGTGTGAGCTGGTCCATGGCGGAGAGAGGTTGCTGAGGAAGGGGCTGATCTCACCAGGGGCCAACCCTCTGAAACCCAACGACTCCATCTGTGCTCAGCTCTGTGTGGTGGGGCCAGCAGGTACACATACTCTATTTGTTGTAATGGCATCCAGAAAAACCTGAATTAAATAACCAAAGATGGCAAGATGCTGTCATTAATACTCATTGAGTGGGTTTATAGTGTTAGGTTCTAATTCTCAGAGTAAAAAACTGATGTAAAAAACAGTCTCTGTCACTCCTCAGATACTATAGTATTACTTCTGATGTATGTCTCTAGTATAACAATGTTCCAAATTTAACCCAGAATCTAACAATAGTCGATAATGTGTGTGTTGCGTCTTATGTGTCTCCAGGTTCTGCAGTGAGAAAGGTCCAGAAGACGTCAGGGTGCTCCTTTCTGATGAAACCTCTCCTACTGTAAGTCGATTCAGAGTTGCTCTTTCAACTCTTTATGTCTAAGTCAGTCCTTGCTGACGTGACAATGCTAACATGCGTTGTCGCTCCCTCCAGGTTCTCACCACGTCTGAGAATATCACCAAGCATCTAGCCACTGAAAAGGCTTGCAGCTTGCTCTCCTCCAACATCACATCCATGGTCAAGTGAGAGTGGAAAACAACGCTTGACCGTGTGATGAAGTCTCTTCCCAGCCCAGTGCCCTCAGAGACTGGTAGTGTGGGTGGGGCTGAGGCTAAGACTGGAACTGGGGCCGGTGCTGCGACGGCACCCAGGAGCAGCCACGGACACCAAGACAGAAAAAGGCAAGGAGGCTGTGACATCCTGCCCTCCAGACTTCCCCCACAAGTGCACCACTACCACCACTATCTGATGTCCTGGTAGACATTAAAGTACTGTTCTAATGAATGTTGAATAACAGGATTTGATGCTATCTGTATTATAGAAAGTATTTTTTTAATTAAAAAAAAAAAAAAAAATCTTTATTTTAACAGGGAAAACAGACTGAGACCTGGATCTCTTTTACGGCTGTGCCCTGTGTAAACATGTTGACATGTACAGTTCTAGGCATACAGACAAGAACATTTCAAAACATACAAAACAAAGACACAATTCAACAGAAACAATCACAGACAACATCATATTGATCCTCCATAATATTTTTTAAATGGGCAAGGGACACCAGAGTGTCTAACTTAAGTTGGATCTGCAGTTTGTTCCATAAATAGGGTGCAAAGGAACTGAAAGCAGTCCTTCCCAACTCTGTGGAGACCGCAAGAGTCTAATGTAATCCACATCTGTGATCTGGTCATAAAATTAGTATATCTAGTTGAAATTAATGATGATATATATGGAGGTAGTTTTAAAAGAAGTGCTTTATAAATAAACAAGATAGAGAGGCCCAACCCACATGTTGATATAGGATACAGTGATGAGTTTTGTAACTATCACCTGTGATAAACCTGAGTGCACAATGGTAAATAGAATCCAGTGGTTTTAATGTGTTTGCCGATGCATGCATATAAATAATATCACCATAATCTAAAACGGACATAAAAGTAGCCTGCACAATTTGTTTTCTATTTACGGAGGTCAGACAAGTCCTGTTTCTGTAAAGGAACCCTATCTTGAATTTGAGCTTTTTTTCCCAATTCAGTAACATGTTTTTAAAAAGAGAGCCTATCGTCTAACCATACCCCTAAATATTTATATGCAGAGACCTGTTTGATTTGAGTACCATCCAAGCTAGTGATTACAAAAGTGTTTCTAACTGAGATTTTAGACCTAGAAAAAAACATGACAAAGTATGATCGATAGATAATGGTTATTATTGTTATTATTATGATGATGGTGGTTATTATACTTATTATGATAATAATAATGATGATGATGGTTATTTTAATTGTATTGTTTATTTATTTATATTTTTTTCTATTGTGTTATTGACTGTAAATGAGAACTTGTTCTCAACTAGCCTACCTGGTTAAATAAAGGTGAAATAAAAAAATATAAAAAAATACGTATGATTATGGTAGTGGTTATTATGGTGATGGCTATGGTGATGATGGTTATTATAGTTATGGTGTTGATGGTTATTATGGTGGTGAGGATGGTTATTATGGTGATGATAGTTATTTTGGTTATGATGATGGTTATGGTGATGATGGTTATTATGGTTATGGTGATGATGGTTATTATGGTGATGATGGTTATTATGATGGTTGGGTGTAGGTGTAGGTGTGGGTGGGTGTGGGTGGGTGTGGGTGTGGGTGTGGGTGTGGGTGGGTGGGTGGTGTCAGGGGGACCTGCCTATGGTGTGGTCCCAGGAGGAGTGCAGTAGTCCAGAGCCTCCTGGTCCGGGTGCTGTACAGCCCCCAGTGACAATCCAAGCCCTGCTGGATCAGCTGGTGGTCTTGTGGGGAGGAGACTGTTGCTCCTCAGAACGCCTCCCCTTGTTCTTCATTGAGATCACACTCACTGCTGTCCTCGGGGCCAGCGGCTTGGAAGTAAGCCTCATTTACCTTTTGAACATGTCTGTGGCTTAATATTCTACCAGTATACAAGCAGTATGTTACCAGTATTACCATAACAATATAACTACTACCAGTATATTACCATAACAATACAACTATTACCAGTATATTTACCATAACAATATACCATTATTACCAGGGTATTACAAGTATATTACCGTAACAATATACCAGTATAACCAGTATGTTACCATAACAATATAATGGTATTACCAGTATATTACCATAACAATATAACAGTATTACCAGGGTATTACCTGTATATTACCATAACAATTTAACAGTATCCCAGAGTATTACCAGTATATTAACATAACAATATAATAGTATTACCAGGGTATTACCAGCATATTACCATAACAGTATTACCAGGGTATTACCAGTATATTACCATAACAATATAACAGTATTACCAGTATTTTACCATAACAATATAACAATATTACCAGGGTATTACCAGCATATTACCATAACAGTATTACCAGGGTATTGCCAGTATATTACCATAACAATATAACAATATTACCAGTATTTTACCAGTATTTTACCATAACAATATAACAGTACTACCAGGGTATTACCAGCATATTACCATAACAGTATTACCAGGGTATTGCCAGTATATTACCATAACAGTATTACCAGGGTATTACCAGCATATTACCATAACAGTATTACCAGGGTATTGCCAGTATATTACCATAACAATATAACAGTATTACCAGTATTTTACCAGTATTTTACCATAACAATATAACAGTACTACCAGGGTATTACCAGTATATTACCATAACAGTATTACCAGGGTATTGCCAGTATATTACCATAACAGTATTACCAGGGTATTACCAGCATATTACCATAACAGTATTACCAGGGTATTGCCAGTATATTACCATAACAATATAACAACATTACCAGGGTATTACCAGTATTTTACCATAACAATATAACAACATTACCAGGGTATTACCAGTATATTACCATAACAATATAACTATTACCAGTGGTTTCCCCCAGATCAGATCAATCCATGTTCTTTGTCATTTTTTTCTATGCAGTGGAACTACTTTCTGTTCCTGGTCAGACAGCTGGTAGAGAGGGAGATTCTGTCAGAGGAGGAAGTGGTCACAGTTACCCTGGCTAACAGAGTTCATTGAGAAGATTCAGCAGGAGTCTATCCCCACTTTCTCCTCCTCTTCCTCTTCTATGCCTCTGTTACAGTCTTCTTCTACCCACACCTCCTCCTGCTATTCTCAACCAATGCCTGAGTTCTACAACCACATGGAGATCCTGCAGGTCTCACTGCAACCTGTAGGGGGAGCCAACTGACTGCACAGACAGGCAACGAACAAAAAGTGTCTCTGTTGGCCAACAACGCCCAGTCTTTTGAATGAAAGGCTGACAGTAACAGGTGTAGCTGAACTAATGTACTCTGTCCAGACCCTGTTGGGATTCCAGATTCCTGAGACATGAAACATTATGTCCCTGTAATGTGGCTGGCTGGCACAGCTGTCTAGAGTTGCATAGGGAACCAGAAAGTCCTGCTGATCAGGACCGGTGGTGCCACAAACCAGGGTTTATCATGGAGGTGAGGGGTGCATTATCAATAAAGGGATAATGACATACTTGATGGACCAACACTAATACAAAATGAACAGAAAAAACACAAAGAAAACCCCAATCCTCTAAAAAAAATAAGCCAAAATCCCAAATCCTACCCCTTGGAGTTGTTGATTTGGGATTGGGTGGAGGAATCCATTTATGTTCACAAAACTCAAACAGGTAATATTGTCAAATCTCAAATTCTTTCGCTCCTGCTATACTGTCCATGTTTCACTGTGTGAGAGTACAATGCTTTTGACCTTCACTGGTGATTGCTTTCATGGATGCTTTCTGTGCATTTGTGATTAAAAAAAAGTTTTGTTCATGTTGGACTACAAGTATTATGATTGTCTGCTGCTTTTAAACTTCACATTATTTATGATGCATGTCACATATTGAAATACAATAAATATATATTATTTAGAGCAAAAACATGGAACGTGTTCTGAGTTGGCCCATGCCGTTTTGTCAATGCTTGTGAACTAATGAAGACTGTTTGGGGGCGGGGGACTCCATTTTTCATTGTCATATTTGTCATACTGTATGTCTCTGTAGGCCAACTGTATTTGCATGAACTATGGCATGAACACATTTTCATGAGCGATTGCAACCATTTACGAAATCTCAGATGCCCCAACATGTATTCTAATGGCAAGGCAAGCATCCTCTGCTCCGCCTCACTCAGGGATATCTGTAGTGACTCCAGTCCAGCAGGCAATTTTGTTCAGTGTTGTCCAACGGTCCGTTGAGCGTCGGGAAGAAGCGGGCTCTTTACCAGGAGAAATGGCTTGAATGGCCGGCGATTAAGACACATTTTCACGTTTCATCGGGTGAATGTTTTAACTTTGGAGGTTTTAAATCCTGACGAATCGCCTTTACCAAGTAAGGAACTATGGCAAACGTGAAAGTCGCGATTCGAGTTCGCCCTCTCAACGGAAGGTTGGTAAATGCATCTTATTTCAATTCTAGAGTTCTCTATCAAAGTTGGACTAATAACTTTGATTCATATGCAAATGACTGGACAGATGATCTAGTCTATGATCCTTTCTAATAGATAATTGTTGTGATTAATTGTGCTGTTGTAAATTGTCAGTGTTGCTAAGCATGGTAATTAAGAAGCTCTGGCTGTGCGCTAGGCTATCTAGCGCACCCCATTCGATCTCCTAGAATACTTGTTGATACAATATATTTAATGAAATAATGATGCAAAGTAGATAGCCTATGCGTGCCTCAAATTGCCATGACTACTGTACTGTGCTCTGTGCATACACCCTAGATCAGTTAGCAAGTTACTTCTTGAAAACCCATGATAGCCATGTACACTGACAGAAAATATATAAAATAAAAAAATACTTTTACATTTTAAAAAATCGATTGGCTCTCTACTCACTCCGTTACTATGCAATTACAATGCTACGGTTACAACACTATTGTAATTACAGTTACAATGTGTATTGCCTTCTACATTTACATTTTAGTTTAAAAGCAGACGCTCTAATCCAGAACGATTTACATTCATCTTCATGAATACACTTATTTTAGTGAATACACATCATTTTCTTAATGTTAGGCTACCGTTGTTATATCACACACAGTTATATCGCAATCTACTATGCAACCTTTATTGGTGAAACATTCATGGAAAACGTATTTTTTTTTTTAATTCTCAATTTTACAGTACCATAAAACAATATTGGGGTAGCTAGACTAGTGTAGTAAGCAGTGCGCCCCTACCCCACAATCACCCCCTCTCTACCCGCCCAAATGACAACAGTATACTGAGTTACCACCCTGCATCCCACTGCTGGCTTGCCTCTGAAACTAAGCAGGGTTGGTCCCTGGATGGGAGACCAGATCTGCTGGAAGTGGTGTTGGAGAGCCAGTAGGAGGCACTTTCCTCTGGTCTAAAAAGAAATATCCCAATGCCCCAGGGCAGTGATTGGGAACATTTCCCTGTATAGAGTGCTGTCTTTCGGATGGGATGTTAAACGGGTGTCCTGACTCTCAGTGGTCACTAAAGATCCCATGGCACTTATTGTAAGAGTAGGGGTGTTAACCCTGGTGTCCTGGCTAAATTCCCAACCTGGCCTGGCATACCATCATGGCCACCTAATCATCCCCAGCTTCCATTTGGCTCATTCATCCCTCTCCTCTCCCCTGTAACTATTCCCCAAGTCATTGATGTAAATGAGAATGTGTTCTCAGTCAATCTACCTGGTAAAATAAGGGTAAAATAAAAAGGTATTTGGGTTCTAAGGGGGTGGGGTTGTAGAGGTAAATTAAATATAAGTTTAACTGTATTTTGCCATTGCATTTGCCTTAGCTATATAGTATAGTAACATAGGTCTAGCTATATAGTATAGTAATATAGATCTAGCTATATGGTATAGTAATATAGGTCTAGCTATATAGTATAGTAATATAGGTCTAGCTATTACGTATAGTAACATAGGTGTAACTATATAGTATAGTAACATAGGTCTAGCTATATAGTATAGTAATATAGGTCTAGCTATATGGTATAGTAATATAGGTCTAGCTATATGGTAAAGTAATATAGGTCTAGCTATATGGTATAGTAATATAGGTCTAGCTATACGGTATAGTAACATAGGTCTAGCTATATAGTATAGTAATATAGGTCTAGCCATATGGTATAGTAACATAGGTCTAGCTATTAAGTGTAGTAACATAGGTGTAACTATATAGTATAGTAACATAGGTCTAGCTATATAGTATAGTAATATAGGTCTAGCTATATGGTATAGTAATATAGGTCTAGCTATATGGTATAGTAATATAGGTCTAGCTATATGGTAAAGTAATATAGGTCTAGCTATATGGTATAGTAATTTAGGTTTAGCTATACGATATAGTAATATAGGTCTAGCTATATGGTGTAGTAATATAGGTCTAGCTATATAGTATAGTAATATAGGTCTAGCTGTACGGTATAGTAATATAGGTCTAGCTATATAGTATAGTAATATAGGTCTAGCTATATGGTATAGTAATATAGGTCTAGCTATACGGTATAGTAATAAAGGTCTAGCTATATTGTATAGTAATATAGGTCTAGCTATACGGTATAGTAATATAGGTCTAGCCTTACGGTATGGTAATATAGGTCTAGCTATATGGTATAGTAATATAGGTCTAGCTATACGGTATAGTAATATAGGTCTAGCTGTACGGTATAGTAATATAGGTCTAGCTATATAGTATAGTAATATAGGTCTAGCTATATGGTATAGTAATATAGGTCTAGCTATACGGTATAGTAATATAGGTCTAGCTATATTGTATAGTAATATAGGTCTAGCTATAAGGTATAGTAATATAGGTCTAGCAGAGAGGGAGAGAGACAGACCGAAAGAGAGAGGACAGCAGTAGCTACTACATGTTCTACAATGTGTTAAACCATAAGAGAAATAGGCCTATTTCTATTTCAGTTTGCTTCAAAGCAGAAGAGGTCTCATTTTATTTTCCATCTCCTTCCTCCTTCTTCCTCTCATGCTGGTTAAGCTCCAGTTAGAAGGTGTCTCTCTGAGGTTGTTGTGGTTTAGGGTTGGGCCGTTGGGCTGATGCTGGGGTTGGCAAAATGATTCCCACGTGGTGGAGCATGTGCTTATTACAACTTACAACATAGCCCCTGGTCTGATATCTACCACACATACAAACAGACAAACGCATGGACACACGCACGCACGCACGCACACACACACACACACACACACACACACACACACACACACACACACACACACACACACACACACACACACACAGCATCAGATTTCATTTTGTTGCATCACATGTGTCCAGAGCCAGCAGTTGAAGCACACACAACAGTCCTTGCTACACACACACACACACACACACACACACACACACACACACACACACACACACACACACACACACACACACACACACACACACACACACACACACACACACACACACACACACACACAGACAGTGAGACAGACACACAGACAGTGAGACAGACACACAGACAGGCTTTTGTCCCAGAAAATCCTGAAGCTTCATCACCCGAGGGACTCTTTGCTGGTTCCATTTTGGACAGTTAGTTTTGAATAGGAACTGGTCAGTGGTCAGATCTACTCTGATTCAAGGCTTTTGTCAATTCCGTTTCACACACACTTCATGTTACATCATGTGATAGTCTCATGTCACTTAACTAGATTTGTCTGTTGGCCCTATTCCCCCTTTCAAAGTCACAACAACAAACTAGTTAAAACACAGTCACAACAGCAAACTAGTTAAAACATAGTCACAACAACAAACTAGTTAAAATATAGTCACAACAACAAACTAGTTAAAACAGTCACAACAACAAACTAGTTAAAACATAGTCACAACAACAAACTAGTTCAAATATAGTCACAACAACAAACTAGTTAAAATATAGTCACAACAACAAACTAGTTAAAACATAGTCACAACAACAAACTAGTTAAAACATAGTCACAACAACAAACTAGTTAAAATATAGTCACAACAACAAACTAGTTAAAACATAGTCACAACAACAAACTAGTTAAAATATAGTCACAACAACAAACTAGTTAAAACATAGTCACAACAACAAACTAGTTAAAACATAGTCACAACAACAAACTAGTTAAAACATAGTCACAACAACAAACTAGTTAAAACATAGTCACAACAACAAACTAGTTAAAATGTAGTCACAACAACAAACTAGTTAAAACATAGTCACAACAACAAACTAGTTAAAATATAGTCACAACAACAAACTAGTTAAAACATAGTCACAACAACAAACTAGTTAAAACATAGTCACAACAACAAACTAGTTAAAATGTAGTCACAACAACAAACTAGTTAAAACATAGTCACAACAACAAACTAGTTAAAATATAGTCACAACAACAAACTAGTTAAAATATAGTCACAACAACAAACTAGTTAAAATATAGTCACAACAACAAACTAGTTAAAACATAGTCACAACAACAAACTAGTTAAAATATAGTCACAACAACAAACTAGTTAAAATATAGTCACAACAACAAACTAGTTAAAATATAGTCACAACAACAAACTAGTTAAAATATAGTCACAACAACAAACTAGTTAAAACATAGTCACAACAACAAACTAGTTAAAATATAGTCACAACAACAAACTAGTTAAAATAAAGTCACAACAACAAACTAGTTAAAATATAGTCACAACAACAAACTAGTTAAAACATAGTCACAACAACAAACTAGTTAAAATATAGTCACAACAACAAACGAGTTAAAATATAGTGACAACAACAAACTAGTTAAAATATAGTCACAACAACAAACGAGTTAAATTATAGTCACAACAACAAACTAGTTCAAATATAGTCACAACAACAAACTAGTTAAAATATAGTCACAACAACAAACTAGTTAAAATATAGTCACAACAACAAACTAGTTAAAATATAGTCACAACAACAAACTAGTTAAAATAAAGTCACAACAACAAACTAGTTAAAATATAGTCACAACAACAAACTAGTTAAAACATAGTCACAACAACAAACTAGTTAAAATATAGTCACAACAACAAACTAGTTAAAACATAGTCACAACAACAAACTAGTTAAAACATAGTCACAACAACAAACTAGTTAAAATATAGTCACAACAACAAACTAGTTAAAACATAGTCACAACAACAAACTAGTTAAAATATAGTCACAACAACAAACTAGTTAAAACATAGTCACAACAACAAACTAGTTAAAATATAGTCACAACAACAAACTAGTTCAAATATAGTCACAACAACAAACTAGTTAAAACATTGCGCTCATCTGGCATTTAAATGATGGTACCGATTGAATTAATGTCTCTGTAACAGCCCTGAATCTAATAATAAAAGGTCTCTGTAACAGCCTTGAATCTAATAATGATAAGTCTCTGTTACAGCCATTAATATATTAATGATAGGTCTCTGTAACAGCCATGAATCTAATAATGATAGGTCGCTGTAACAGCCATGAATCTAATAATGATAGGTCTCTGTTACAGCCATGAATCTAATAAGGATAGGTCTCTGTTATAGCCATGAATCTAATAATGATAGGTCTCTGTTACAGTGATTGATCTAACAATGATAGGTTTCTGTAACAGCCATGAATCTAATAATGATAGGTCTCTGTAACAGCCATGAATCTAATAATGATAGGTCTCTGTAACAGCCATGAATTTAATAATGATAGGTCTCTGTAACAGCCATGAATCTAATAATGATAGGTCTCTGTGGCAGCCATGAATTTAATAATGATAGGTCTCTGTAGCAGCCATGAATTTAATAATGATAGGTCTCTGTAACAGCAATTAATCTAATATTGATAGGTCTCTGTAACAGCCATGAATTTAATATTGACAGGTCTCTGTTACAGCCATGAATCTAATAATGATAGGTCTCTGTAACAGCCATGCATCTAATAATGATTGGTCTCTGTTACAGCCTTGAATCTAATAATGATAGGTCTCTGTAACAGCCATGAATCTAATAATGATAGGTCTCTGTAACAGCCATGAATCTAATAATGATAGGTCTCTGTTACAGCCATGAATCTAATTATGATAGGTCTCTGTAACAGCCATGAATCTAATAATGATAGGTCGCTGTAACAGCCATGAATCTAATAATGATAGGTCTCTGTTACAGCCATGAATCTAATAATGATTTGTCTCTGTTAAAGCCTTGTATCTAATAATGATAGGTCTCTATAAGAGCCATGAATCTAATAATGATAGGTCTCTGTAACAGCCATGAATCTAATAATGATAAGTCTCTGTAACAGCCATGAATCTAATAATGATAGGTCTCTGTAACAGCCATGCATCTAATAATGATAGGTCTCTGTAACAGCCATGAATTTATTAATGATAGGTCTCTGTAACAGCCATGAATCTAAAAATGATAGGTCTCTGCTACAGCCATGAATCTAATAATGATAGGTCTCTGTAACAGCCATGAATCTAATAATGATAGGTCTCTGTTACAGCCGTGAATCTAATTATGATAGGTCTCTGTAACAGCCATGAATCTAATAATGATAGGTCTCTGTAACAGCCATGAATCTAATAATGATAGGTCTCTGTAACAGCCATGAATTTAATAATGATAGGTCTCTGTAACAGCCATGAATCTAATAATGATAGGTCTCTGTGGCAGCCATGATTTTAATAATGATAGGTCTCTGTAGCAGCCATGAATTTAATAATGATAGGTCTCTGTAACAGCAATTAATCTAATATTGATAGGTCTCTGTAACAGCCATGAATTTAATATTGACAGGTCTCTGTTACAGCCATGAATCTAATAATGATAGGTCTCTGTAACAGCCATGCATCTAATAATGATTGGTCTCTGTTACAGCCTTGAATCTAATAATTATAGGTCTCTGTAACAGCCATGAATCTAATAATGATAGGTCTCTGTAACAGCCATGAATCTAATAATGATAAGTCTCTGTAACAGCCATGAATCTAATAATGATAGGTCTCTGTTACAGCCATTAATATATTAATGATAGGTCTCTGTAACAGCCATGCATCTAATAATGATAGGTCTCTGTAACAGCCATGAATCTAATAATGATAGGTCTCTGTAACAGCCATGCATCTAATAATGATAGGTCTCTGTTACAGCCATTAATCTAATTATGATAGGTCTCTGTAACAGCCATGAATCTAATAATGATAGGTCGCTGTTACAGCCATGAATCTAATAATGATAGGTCTCTGTTACAGCCATGAATCTAATAAGGATAGGTCTCTGTTATAGCCATGAATCTAATAATGATAGGTCTCTGTTATAGCCATGAATCTAATAATGATAGGTCTCTGTTACAGTGATTGATCTAACAATGATAGGTTTCTGTAACAGCCATGAATTTAATAATGATAGGTCTCTGTAACAGCCATGAATCTAATAATGATAGGTCTCTGTTACAGCCTTGAATCTAATAATGATTGGTCTCTGTTACAGCCTTGAATCTAATAATGATAGGTCTCTGTAACAGCCATGCATCTAATAATGATAGGTCTCTGTAACAGCCATGATTCTAATAATGATAAGTCTCTGTAACAGCCATGAATCTAATAATGATAGGTCTCTGTTACAGCCATGAATCTAATAAGGATAGGTCTCTGTAACAGCCATGAATCTAATAATGATAGGTCTCTGTAACAGCCATGAATCTAATATTGATAGGTCTCTGTAACAGCCATGAATTTAATAATGATAGGTCTCTGTAACAGCCATGAATCTAATATTGATAGGTCTCTGTAACAGCCATGAATTTAATAATGATAGGTCTCTGTTACAGCCATGAATCTAATAATGATAGGTCTCTGTTACAGCCATGAATCTAATAATTGTGAGTCTCTGTAACAGCCATGAATCTAATAATGATTGGTCTCTGTAACAGCCATGAATTGAATAATGATAGGTCTCTGTAACAGCCATGAATCTAATAATGATAGGTCTCTGTTACAGCCATGAATCTAATAATGATAGGTCTCTGTAACAGCCATAAATCTAATAATGATAGGTCTCTGTTACAGCCATGAATCTAATAATGATAGGTCTCTGTAACAGCCATGAATCTAATAATGATAGGTTTCTGTAACAGCCATGAATTTAATAATAATAGGTCTCTGTAACAGCCATGAATCTAATAATGATAGGTCTCTGTAACAGCCATGCATCTAATAATGATAGGTCTCTGTAACAGCCATGAATTTATAAATGATAGGTCTCTGTAACAGCCATGAATCTAATAATGATAGGTCTCTGTTACAGTGATTGATCTAACAATGATAGGTTTCTGTAACAGCCATGAATCTAATAATTGTAAGTCTCTGTAACAGCCATGAATCTAATAATGATTGGTCTCTGTAACAGCCATGAATCTAATAATGATAGGTCTCTGTGGCAGCCATGAATTTAATAATGATAGGTCTCTGTAGCAGCCATGAATTTAATAGTGATAGGTATCTGTAACAGCCATGAATCTAATATTGATAGGTCTCTGTTACAGCCATGAATCTAATAATGATAGGTCTCTGTTACAGTGATTGATCTAACAATGATTGGTCTCTGTTACAGCCTTGAATCTAATAATGATAGGTCTCTGTAACAGCCATGCATCTAATAATGATAGGTCTCTGTAACAGCCATGAATCTAATAATGATAAGTCTCTGTAACAGCCATGAATCTAATAATGATAGGTCTCTGTTACAGCCATGAATCTAATAAGGATAGGTCTCTGTAACAGCCATGAATCTAATAATGATAGGTCTCTGTAACAGCCATGAATCTAATATTGATAGGTCTCTGTAACAGCCATGAACTTAATAATGATAGGTCTCTGTTACAGCCATGAATCTAATAATGATAGGTCTCTGTTACAGCCATGAATCTAATAATTGTAAGTCTCTGTAACAGCCATGAATCTAATAATGATTGGTCTCTGTAACAGCCATGAATTGAATAATGATAGGTCTCTGTAACAGCCATGAATCTAATAATGATAGGTCTCTGTTACAGCCATGAATCTAATAATGATAGGTCTCTGTAACAGCCATAAATCTAATAATGATAGGTCTCTGTTACAGCCATGAATCTAATAATGATAGGTCTCTGTAACAGCCATGAATCTAATAATGATAGGTTTCTGTAACAGCCATGAATTTAATAATAATAGGTCTCTGTAACAGCCATGAATCTAATAATGATAGGTCTCTGTTACAGCCATGAATCTAATAATGATAGGTCTCTGTAACAGCCATGAATTTAATAATGATAGGTCTCTGTAACAGCCATTAATCTAATAATGATAGGTCTCTGTAACAGCCATGAATTTAATAATGATAGGTCTCTGTAACAGCCATTAATCTAATAATGATAGGTCTCTGTAGCAGCCATGAATCTAATAATGATAGGTATCTGTAGCAGCCATGAATCTAATAATGATAAGTCTCTGTAACAGCCATGAATCTAATAATGATTGGTCTCTGTTACAGTGATTGATCTAACAATGATTAGGTCTCTGTAACAGCCATGAATCTAATAATGATAGGTCTCTGTTACAGCCATTAATCTAGTAATGATAGGTCTCTGTTATAGCCATGAATCTATTAATGATAGGTCTCTGTAACAGCCATGAATCTAATAATGATAGGTCTCTGTAACATCCATGAATCTTAATAATGATAGGTCTCTGTAGCAGCCATGAATCTAACAATGATAGGTCTCTGTAACAGCCATGAATCTAATAATGATAGGTCTCTGTTACAGCCATGAATCTAATAATGATAGGTCTCTTTAACAGCCATGAATCTAATAATGATAGGTCTCTGTAACTGCCATGAGTGTAATAATGATATGTCTCTGTAACATCCATGAATTTAATAATGATAGGTCTCTGTAACAGCCATGAATCTAATAATGATAGGTCTCTGTAACAGCCATGAATCTAATAATGATAGGTCTCTGTAACAGCCATGAATTTAATAATGATAGCTCTCTGTAACAGCCATGAATCTAATAATGATTGGTCTCTGTAACAGCCATGAATTGAATAATGATAGGTCTCTTTAACAGCCATGAATCTAATAATGATAGATCTCTGTTATAGCCATGAATCTAATAATGATAGGTCTCTGTTACAGCCATGAATCTTATAAGAATAGGTCTCTGTTATAGCCATGAATCTAATAATGATAGGTCTCTGTAACGGTCATGAATCTAATAATGATAGGTCTCTGTAACAGGCATGAATCTTAATAATGATAGGTCTCTGTAGCAGCCATGAATCTAACAATGATAGGTCTCTGTAACAGCCATGAATCTAATAATGATAGGTCTCCGTAACAGCCATGAATCTAATAATGAATGGTCTCTGTAACAGCCATGAATCTAATAATGATAGGTCTCTGTTACAGCCATGAATCTAATAATGATAGGTCTCTGTTACAGTAATTGATCTAACAATGATAGGTCTCTGTAACAGCCATGAATCTAATAATGATAGGTCTCTGTTACAGCCATGAATCTAATAAGGAATGGTCTCTGTTATAGCCATGAATCTATTAATGATAGGTCTCTGTAACAGCCATGAATCTAATAATGATAGGTCTCTGTAACAGCCATGAATCTAACAATGATAGGTCTCTGTAACAGCCATGAATCTAATAATGATAGGTCTCTGTTACAGCCATGAATCTAATAATGATAAGTCTCTGTAACAGCCATGAATCTAATAATGATAAGTCTCTGTAACAGCCATGAATCTAATAATGATAGGTCTCTGTTACAGCCATGAATCTAATTATGATAGGTCTCTGTAACAGCCATGAATCTAATAATGATAGGTCTCTGTAACAGCCATGAATCTAATAATGATAGGTCTCTGTAACAGCCATGAATTTAATAATGATAGGTCTCTGTAACAGCCATGAATCTAATAATGATAGGTCTCTGTAGCAGCCATGAATCTAATAATGATAGGTATCTGTAGCAGCCATGAATCTAATAATGATAAGTCTCTGTAACAGCCATGAATCTAATAATGATTGGTCTCTGTAACAGCCATGAATCTAATAATGATAGGTCTCTGTTACAGCCATGAATCTAATCAGGATGGGTCTCTGTTATAGCCATGAATCTATTAATGATAGGTCTCTGTAACAGCCATGAATCTAATAATGATAGGTCTCTGTAACAGCCATGAATCTAACAATGATAGGTCTCTGTAACAGCCATGAATCTAATAATGATAGGTCTCTGTTACAGCCATGAATCTTCTAATGATAGGTCTCTGTAACAGCCATGAATCTAATAATGATAGGTCTCTGTTACAGCCATGAATCTAATCATGATAGGTCTCTGTAACAGCCATGCATCTAATAATGATAGGTCTCTGTAACAGCCATGAATTTAATAATGATAGGTCTCTGTAACAGCCATGAATCTAATAATGATAGGTCTCTGTTACAGCCATGAATCTAATAATGATAGGTCTCTGTAACAGCCATGAATCTAATAATGATAGGTTTCTGTAACAGCCATAAATTTAATAATAATAGGTCTCTGTAACAGCCATGAATCTAATAATGATAGGTCTCTGTTACAGCCATGAATCTAATAATGATAAGTCTCTGTAACAGCCATGAATCTAATAATGATAGGTCTCTGTTACAGCCATGAATCTAGTAATGATAGGTATCTGTAGCAGCCATGAATCTAATAATGATAAGTCTCTGTAACAGCCATGAATCTAATAATGATAGGTCTCTGTTACAGCCATGAATCTAATAATGATAGGTCTCTGTTACAGTGATTGATCTAACAATGATAGGTTTCTGTAACAGCCATGAATTTAATAATAATAGGTCTCTGTAACAGCCATGAATCTAATAATGATAGGTCTCTGTTACAGCCATGAATCTAATAATGATAGGTCTCTGTTACAGCCATGAATCTAATAATGATAGGTTTCTGTAACAGCCATGAATTTAATAATAATAGGTCTCTGTAACAGCCATGAATCTAATAATGATAGGTCTCTGTTACAGCCATGAATCTAATAATGATAAGTCTCTGTAACAGCCATGAATCTAATAATGATAGGTCTCTGTTACAGCCATGAATCTAATAATGATAGGTCTCTGTTACAGCCATGAATCTAATAATGATAAGTCTCTGTAACAGCCATGAATCTAATAATGATAGGTCTCTGTTACAGCCATGAATCTAGTAATGATAGGTATCTGTAGCAGCCATGAATCTAATAATGATAAGTCTCTGTAACAGCCATGAATCTAATAATGATAGGTCTCTGTTACAGCCATGAATCTAATAATGATAGGTCTCTGTTACAGTGATTGATCTAACAATGATAGGTTTCTGTAACAGCCATGAATTTAATAATGATAGGTCTCTGTAACAGCCATGAATCTAATAATGATAGGTCTCTGTTACAGCCATGAATCTAATAATGATAGGTCTCTGTAACAGCCATGAATCTAATAATGATAGGTTTCTGTAACAGCCATGAATTTAATAATAATAGGTCTCTGTAACAGCCATGAATCTAATAATGATAGGTCTCTGTTACAGCCATGAATCTAATAATGATAAGTCTCTGTAACAGCCATGAATCTAATAATGATAGGTCTCTGTTACAGCCATGAATCTAATAATGATAGGTATCTGTAGCAGCCATGAATCTAATAATGATAAGTCTCTGTAACAGCCATGAATCTAACAATGATAGGTTTCTGTAACAGCCATGAATCTAATAATGATTGGTCTCTGTAACAGCCATGAATCTAATAATGATAGGTCTCTGTTACAGCCATGAATCTAATAAGGATAGGTCTCTGTAACAGCCATGAATCTAATAATGATAGGTCTCTGTAACAGCCATGAATCTAATAATGATAGGTCTCTGTTACAGCCATGAATCTAATAATGATAAGACTCTGTAACAGCCATGAATCTAATAATGATTGGTCTCTGTTAAAGCCTTGTATCTAATAATGATAGGTCTCTATAACAGCCATTAATCTAATAATGATAGGTCTCTGTTACAGCCATGAATCTAATAATGATAGGTCTCTGTTACAGTGATTGATCTAACAATGATTAGGTCTCTGTAACAGCAATGAATCTGATAATGATAGGTCTCTGTTACAGCCATTAATCTAGTAATGATAGGTCTCTGTTATAGCAATGAATCTATTAATGATAGGTCTCTGTAACAGCCATGAATCTAATAATGATAGGTCTCTGTAACATCCATGAATCTTAATAATGATAGGTCTCTGTAGCAGCCATGAATCTAACAATGATAGGTCTCTGTAACAGCCATGAATCTAATAATGATAGGTCTCTGTTACAGCCATGAATCTAATAATGATAGGTCTCTTTAACAGCCATGATTCTAATAATGATAGGTCTCTGTAACAGCCATGAGTGTAATAATGATATGTCTCTGTAACATCCATGAATTTAATAATGATAGGTCTCTGTAACAGCCATGAATCTAATAATGATAGGTCTCTGTAACAGCCATGAGTGTAATAATGATATGTCTCTGTTACAGTGATTGATCTAACAATGATTAGGTCTCTGTAACAGCCATGAATCTAATAATGATAGGTCTCTGTTACAGCCATTAATCTAGTAATGATAGGTCTCTGTTATAGCAATGAATCTATTAATGATAGGTCTCTGTAACAGCCATGAATCTAATAATGATAGGTCTCTGTAACATCCATGAATCTTAATAATGATAGGTCTCTGTAGCAGCCATGAATCTAACAATGATAGGTCTCTGTAACAGCCATGAATCTAATAATGATAGGTCTCTGTTACAGCCATGAATCTAATAATGATAGGTCTCTTTAACAGCCATGATTCTAATAATGATAGGTCTCTGTAACAGCCATGAGTGTAATAATGATATGTCTCTGTAACATCCATGAATTTAATAATGATAGGTCTCTGTAACAGCCATGAATCTAATAATGATAGGTCTATGTAACAGCCATGCATCTAATAATGATAGGTCTCTGTAACAGCCATGCATTTAATAATGATAGGTCTCTGTAACAGCCATGAATCTAATAATTATAGGTCTCTTTTACAGCCATGAATCTTATATTGATAGGTCTCTGTAACAGCCATGAATCTAATAATGATAGATCTCTGTTATAGCCATGAATCTAATAATGATAGGTCTCTGTAACAGCCATGAATCTTATAAGAATAGGTCTCTGTTATAGCCATGAATCTAATAATGATAGGTCTCTGTAACGGCCATGAATCTAATAATGATAGGTCTCTGTAACAGGCATGAATCTTAATAATGATAGGTCTCTGTAGCAGCCATGAATCTAACAATGATAGGTCTCTGTAACAGCCATGAATCTAATAATGATAGGTCTCCGTAACAGCCATGAATCTAATAATGAATTGTCTCTGTAACAGCCATGAATCTAATAATGATAGGTCTCTGTTACAGCCATGAATCTAATAATGATATGTCTCTGTAACATCCATGAATTTAATAATGATAGGTCTCTGTAACAGCCATGAATCTAATCATGATAGGTCTCTGTAACAGCCATGAGTGTAATAATGATATGTCTCTGTTACAGTGATTGATCTAACAATGATTAGGTCTCTGTAACAGCCATGAATCTAATAATGATAGGTCTCTGTTACAGCCATTAATCTAGTAATGATAGGTCTCTGTTATAGCAATGAATCTATTAATGATAGGTCTCTGTAACAGCCATGAATCTAATAATGATAGGTCTCTGTAACATCCATGAATCTTAATAATGATAGGTCTCTGTAGCAGCCATGAATCTAACAATGATAGGTCTCTGTAACAGCCATGAATCTAATAATGATAGGTCTCTGTTACAGCCATGAATCTAATAATGATAGGTCTCTTTAACAGCCATGATTCTAATAATGATAGGTCTCTGTAACAGCCATGAGTGTAATAATGATATGTCTCTGTAACATCCATGAATTTAATAATGATAGGTCTCTGTAACAGCCATGAATCTAATAATGATAGGTCTCTGTAACAGCCATGCATCTAATAATGATAGGTCTCTGTAACAGCCATGAATTTAATAATGATAGGTCTCTGTAACAGCCATGAATCTAATATTTATAGGTCTCTTTTACAGCCATGAATCTTATATTGATAGGTCTCTGTAACAGCCATGAATCTAATAATGATAGATCTCTGTTATAGCCATGAATCTAATAATGATAGGTCTCTGTTACAGCCATGAATCTAATAATGATAGGTCTCTGTTACAGCCATGAATCTAATAATGATAAGTCTCTGTAACAGCCATGAATCTAATAATGATAGGTCTCTGTTACAGCCATGAATCTAGTAATGATAGGTATCTGTAGCAGCCATGAATCTAATAATGATAAGTCTCTGTAACAGCCATGAATCTAATAATGATAGGTCTCTGTTACAGCCATGAATCTAATAATGATAGGTCTCTGTTACAGTGATTGATCTAACAATGATAGGTTTCTGTAACAGCCATGAATTTAATAATGATAGGTCTCTGTAACAGCCATGAATCTAATAATGATAGGTCTCTGTTACAGCCATGAATCTAATAATGATAGGTCTCTGTAACAGCCATGAATCTAATAATGATAGGTTTCTGTAACAGCCATGAATTTAATAATAATAGGTCTCTGTAACAGCCATGAATCTAATAATGATAGGTCTCTGTTACAGCCATGAATCTAATAATGATAAGTCTCTGTAACAGCCATGAATCTAATAATGATAGGTCTCTGTTACAGCCATGAATCTAATAATGATAGGTATCTGTAGCAGCCATGAATCTAATAATGATAAGTCTCTGTAACAGCCATGAATCTAACAATGATAGGTTTCTGTAACAGCCATGAATCTAATAATGATTGGTCTCTGTAACAGCCATGAATCTAATAATGATAGGTCTCTGTTACAGCCATGAATCTAATAAGGATAGGTCTCTGTAACAGCCATGAATCTAATAATGATAGGTCTCTGTAACAGCCATGAATCTAATAATGATAGGTCTCTGTTACAGCCATGAATCTAATAATGATAAGACTCTGTAACAGCCATGAATCTAATAATGATTGGTCTCTGTTAAAGCCTTGTATCTAATAATGATAGGTCTCTATAACAGCCATTAATCTAATAATGATAGGTCTCTGTTACAGCCATGAATCTAATAATGATAGGTCTCTGTTACAGTGATTGATCTAACAATGATTAGGTCTCTGTAACAGCAATGAATCTGATAATGATAGGTCTCTGTTACAGCCATTAATCTAGTAATGATAGGTCTCTGTTATAGCAATGAATCTATTAATGATAGGTCTCTGTAACAGCCATGAATCTAATAATGATAGGTCTCTGTAACATCCATGAATCTTAATAATGATAGGTCTCTGTAGCAGCCATGAATCTAACAATGATAGGTCTCTGTAACAGCCATGAATCTAATAATGATAGGTCTCTGTTACAGCCATGAATCTAATAATGATAGGTCTCTTTAACAGCCATGATTCTAATAATGATAGGTCTCTGTAACAGCCATGAGTGTAATAATGATATGTCTCTGTAACATCCATGAATTTAATAATGATAGGTCTCTGTAACAGCCATGAATCTAATAATGATAGGTCTCTGTAACAGCCATGAGTGTAATAATGATATGTCTCTGTTACAGTGATTGATCTAACAATGATTAGGTCTCTGTAACAGCCATGAATCTAATAATGATAGGTCTCTGTTACAGCCATTAATCTAGTAATGATAGGTCTCTGTTATAGCAATGAATCTATTAATGATAGGTCTCTGTAACAGCCATGAATCTAATAATGATAGGTCTCTGTAACATCCATGAATCTTAATAATGATAGGTCTCTGTAGCAGCCATGAATCTAACAATGATAGGTCTCTGTAACAGCCATGAATCTAATAATGATAGGTCTCTGTTACAGCCATGAATCTAATAATGATAGGTCTCTTTAACAGCCATGATTCTAATAATGATAGGTCTCTGTAACAGCCATGAGTGTAATAATGATATGTCTCTGTAACATCCATGAATTTAATAATGATAGGTCTCTGTAACAGCCATGAATCTAATAATGATAGGTCTATGTAACAGCCATGCATCTAATAATGATAGGTCTCTGTAACAGCCATGCATTTAATAATGATAGGTCTCTGTAACAGCCATGAATCTAATAATTATAGGTCTCTTTACAGCCATGAATCTTATATTGATAGGTCTCTGTAACAGCCATGAATCTAATAATGATAGATCTCTGTTATAGCCATGAATCTAATAATGATAGGTCTCTGTAACAGCCATGAATCTTATAAGAATAGGTCTCTGTTATAGCCATGAATCTAATAATGATAGGTCTCTGTAACGGCCATGAATCTAATAATGATAGGTCTCTGTAACAGGCATGAATCTTAATAATGATAGGTCTCTGTAGCAGCCATGAATCTAACAATGATAGGTCTCTGTAACAGCCATGAATCTAATAATGATAGGTCTCTGTAACAGCCATGAATCTAATAATGAATTGTCTCTGTAACAGCCATGAATCTAATAATGATAGGTCTCTGTTACAGCCATGAATCTAATAATGATATGTCTCTGTAACATCCATGAATTTAATAATGATAGGTCTCTGTAACAGCCATGAATCTAATCATGATAGGTCTCTGTAACAGCCATGAGTGTAATAATGATATGTCTCTGTTACAGTGATTGATCTAACAATGATTAGGTCTCTGTAACAGCCATGAATCTAATAATGATAGGTCTCTGTTACAGCCATTAATCTAGTAATGATAGGTCTCTGTTATAGCAATGAATCTATTAATGATAGGTCTCTGTAACAGCCATGAATCTAATAATGATAGGTCTCTGTAACATCCATGAATTTAATAATGATAGGTCTCTGTAACAGCCATGAATCTAATAATGATAGGTCTCTGTAACAGCCATGCATCTAATAATGATAGGTCTCTGTAACAGCCATGAATCTAATAATGATAGGTCTCTGTAACAGCCATGAATCTAATAATGATAGGTCTCTGTAACAGCCATGATTCTAATAATGATAGGTCTCTGTAACAGCCATGAATCTAACAATGATAGGTCTCTGTAACAGCCATGAATCTAATAATGATAGGTCTCTGTTACAGCCATGAATCTAATAATGATAGGTCTCTGTTACAGCCATGAATCTAATAATGATAGGTCTCTGTAACAGCCATGAATCTAATAATGATAGGTCTCTGTAACAGCCATGAATCTAATAATGATAGGTCTCTGTAACAGCCATGAATCTAATAATGATAGGTCTCTGTAACAGCCATGAATCTAATAATGATAGGTCTCTGTTACAGCCATGAATCTAATAATGATAGGTCTCTGTTACAGTGATTGATCTAACAATGATAGGTCTCTGTAACAGCCATGAATCTAATAATGATAGGTCTCTGTAACAGCCATGAATCTAATAAGAATAGGTCTCTGTTATAGCCATGAATCTAATAATGATAGGTCTCTGTAACAGCCATGAATCTAATAATGATAGGTCTCTGTAACAGCCATGAATCTTAATAATGATAGGTCTCTGTAACAGCCATGAATCTAATAATGATAGGTCTCTGTAACAGCCATGAATCTAACAATGATAGGTCTCTGTAACAGCCATGAATCTAATAATGATAGGTCTCTGTAACAGCCATGAATCTAATAATGATAGGTCTCTGTAACAGCCATGAATCTAATAATGATAGGTCTCTGTAACAGCCATGAATCTAATAATGATAGGTCTCTGTAACAGCCATGAATCTAATAATGATAGGTCTCTGTAACAGCCATGAATCTAATAATGATAGGTCTCCGTAACAGCCATGAATCTAATAATGAATGGTCTCTGTAACAGCCATGAATCTAATAATGATAGGTCTCTGTTACAGCCATGAATCTAATAATGATAGGTCTCTGTTACAGTGATTGATCTAACATTGATAGGTCTCTGTAACAGCCATGAATCTAATAATGATAGGTCTCTGTAACAGCCATGAATCTAATAATGATAGGTCTCTGTTATAGCCATGAATCTAATAATGATAGGTCTCTGTTATAGCCATGAATCTAATAATGATAGGTCTCTGTTACAGTGATTGATCTAACATTGATAGGTCTCTGTAACAGCCATGAATCTAATAATGATAGGTCTCTGTAACAGCCATGAATCTAATAAGAATAGGTCTCTGTTATAGCCATGAATCTAATAATGATAGGTCTCTGTAACAGCCATGAATCTAATAATGATAGGTCTCTGTAACAGCCATGAATCTTAATAATGATAGGTCTCTGTAGCAGCCATGAATCTAACAATGATAGGTCTCTGTAACAGCCATGAATCTAATAATGATAGGTCTCTGTAACAGCCATGAATCTAATAATGATAGGTCTCTGTAACAGCCATGAATCTAATAATGATAGGTCTCTGTAACAGCCATGAATCTAATAATGATAGGTCTCTGTAACAGCCATGAATCTAATAATGATAGGTCTCTGTAACAGCCATGAATCTAATAATGATAGGTCTCTGTAACAGCCATGAATCTAATAATGATAGGTCTCTGTAACAGCCATGAATCTAATAATGATAGGTCTCTGTAACAGCCATGAATCTAATAATGATAGGTCTCTGTAACAGCCATGAATCTAATAATGATAGGTCTCTGTAACAGCCATGAATCTAATAATGATAGGTCTCTGTAACAGCCATGAATCTAATAATGATAGGTCTCTGTAACAGCCATGAATCTAATAATGATAGGTCTCTGTAACAGCCATGAATCTAATAATGATAGGTCTCTGTAACAGCCATGAATCTAATAATGATAGGTCTCTGTAACAGCCATGAATCTAATAATGATAGGTCTCTGTAACAGCCATGAATCTAATAATGATAGGTCTCTGTAACAGCCATGAATCTAATAATGATAGGTCTCTGTAACAGCCATGAATCTAATAATGATAGGTCTCTGTAACAGCCATGAATCTAATAATGATAGGTCTCTGTAACAGCCATGAATCTAATAATGATAGGTCTCTGTAACAGCCATGAATCTAATAATGATAGGTCTCTGTAACAGCCATGAATCTAATAATGATAGGTCTCTGTAACAGCCATGAATCTAATAATGATAGGTCTCTGTAACAGCCATGAATCTAATAATGATAGGTCTCTGTTACAGCCATGAATCTAATAATGATAGGTCTCTGTAACAGCCATGAATCTAATAATGATAGGTCTCTGTAACAGCCATGAATCTAATAATGATAGGTCTCTGTAACAGCCATGAATCTAATAATGATAGGTCTCTGTAACAGCCATGAATCTAATAATGATAGGTCTCTGTAACAGCCATGAATCTAATAATGATAGGTCTCTGTTACAGCCATGAATCTAATAATGATAGGTCTCTGTAACAGCCATGAATCTAATAATGATAGGTCTCTGTAACAGCCATGAATCTAATAATGATAGGTCTCTGTAACAGCCATGAATCTAATAATGATAGGTCTCTGTAACAGCCATGAATCTAATAATGATAGGTCTCTGTAACAGCCATGAATCTAATAATGATAGGTCTCTGTAACAGCCATGAATCTAATAATGATAGGTCTCTGTTACAGCCATGAATCTAATAATGATAGGTCTCTGTAACAGCCATGAATCTAATAATGATAGGTCTCTGTAACAGCCATGAATCTAATAATGATAGGTCTCTGTAACAGCCATGAATCTAATAATGATAGGTCTCTGTAACAGCCATGAATCTAATAATGATAGGTCTCTGTAACAGCCATGAATCTAATAATGATAGGTCTCTGTAACAGCCATGAATCTAATAATGATAGGTCTCTGTAACAGCCATGAATCTAATAATGATAGGTCTCTGTAACAGCCATGAATCTAATAATGATAGGTCTCTGTAACAGCCATGAATCTAATAATGATAGGTCTCTGTAACAGCCATGAATCTAATAATGATAGGTCTCTGTAACAGCCATGAATCTAATAATGATAGGTCTCTGTAACAGCCATGAATCTAATAATGATAGGTCTCTGTTAACAGCCATGAATCTAATAATGATAGGTCTCTGTAACAGCCATGAATCTAATAATGATAGGTCTCTGTAACAGCCATGAATCTAATAATGATAGGTCTCTGTTACAGCCATGAATCTAATAATGATAGGTCTCTGTAACAGCCATGAATCTAATAATGATAGGTCTCTGTAACAGCCATGAATCTAATAATGATAGGTCTCTGTAACAGCCATGAATCTAATAATGATAGGTCTCTGTAACAGCCATGAATCTAATAATGATAGGTCTCTGTTACAGCCATGAATCTAATAATGATAGGTCTCTGTAACAGCCATGAATCTAATAATGATAGGTCTCTGTTACACAGCCATGAATCTAATAATGATAGGTCTCTGTAACAGCCATGAATCTAATAATGATAGGTCTCTGTAACAGCCATGAATCTAATAATGATAGGTCTCTGTAACAGCCATGAATCTAATAATGATAGGTCTCTGTAACAGCCATGAATCTAATAATGATAGGTCTCTGTAACAGCCATGAATCTAATAATGATAGGTCTCTGTTACAGCCATGAATCTAATAATGATAGGTCTCTGTAACAGCCATGAATCTAATAATGATAGGTCTCTGTACAGCCATGAATCTAATAATGATAGGTCTCTGTAACAGCCATGAATCTAATAATGATAGGTCTCTGTAACAGCCATGAATCTAATAATGATAGGTCTCTGTTAACAGCCATGAATCTAATAATGATAGGTCTCTGTAACAGCCATGAATCTAATAATGATAGGTCTCTGTAACAGCCATGAATCTAATAATGATAGGTCTCTGTAACAGCCATGAATCTAATAATGATAGGTCTCTGTAACAGCCATGAATCTAATAATGATAGGTCTCTGTTAACAGCCATGAATCTAATAATGATAGGTCTCTGTAACAGCCATGAATCTAATAATGATAGGTCTCTGTAACAGCCATGAATCTAATAATGATAGGTCTCTGTAACAGCCATGAATCTAATAATGATAGGTCTCTGTAACAGCCATGAATCTAATAATGATAGGTCTCTGTAACAGCCATGAATCTAATAATGATAGGTCTCTGTAACAGCCATGAATCTAATAATGATAGGTCTCTGTAACAGCCATGAATCTAATAATGATAGGTCTCTGTAACAGCCATGAATCTAATAATGATAGGTCTCTGTAACAGCCATGAATCTAATAATGATAGGTCTCTGTAACAGCCATGAATCTAATAATGATAGGTCTCTGTAACAGCCATGAATCTAATAATGATAGGTCTCTGTAACAGCCATGAATCTAATAATGATAGGTCTCTGTTAAGCCATGAATCTAATAATGATAGGTCTCTGTAACAGCCATGAATCTAATAATGATAGGTCTCTGTAACAGCCATGAATCTAATAATGATAGGTCTCTGTAACAGCCATGAATCTAATAATGATAGGTCTCTGTAACAGCCATGAATCTAATAATGATAGGTCTCTGTAACAGCCATGAATCTAATAATGATAGGTCTCTGTAACAGCCATGAATCTAATAATGATAGGTCTCTGTAACAGCCATGAATCTAATAATGATAGGTCTCTGTAACAGCCATGAATCTAATAATGATAGGTCTCTGTAACAGCCATGAATCTAATAATGATAGGTCTCTGTAACAGCCATGAATCTAATAATGATAGGTCTCTGTAACAGCCATGAATCTAATAATGATAGGTCTCTGTAACAGCCATGAATCTAATAATGATAGGTCTCTGTAACAGCCATGAATCTAATAATGATAGGTCTCTGTAACAGCCATGAATCTAATAATGATAGGTCTCTGTAACAGCCATGAATCTAATAATGATAGGTCTCTGTAACAGCCATGAATCTAATAATGATAGGTCTCTGTAACAGCCATGAATCTAATAATGATAGGTCTCTGTAACAGCCATGAATCTAATAATGATAGGTCTCTGTAACAGCCATGAATCTAATAATGATAGGTCTCTGTAACAGCCATGAATCTAATAATGATAGGTCTCTGTAACAGCCATGAATCTAATAATGATAGGTCTCTGTAGCAGCCATGAATCTAATAATGATAGGTCTCTGTAACAGCCATGAATCTAATAATGATAGGTCTCTGTAACAGCCATGAATCTAATAATGATAGGTCTCTGTAACAGCCATGAATCTAATAATGATAGGTCTCTGTAACAGCCATGAATCTAATAATGATAGGTCTCTGTAACAGCCATGAATCTAATAATGATAGGTCTCTGTAACAGCCATGAATCTAATAATGATAGGTCTCTGTAACAGCCATGAATCTAATAATGATAGGTCTCTGTAACAGCCATGAATCTAATAATGATAGGTCTCTGTAACAGCCATGAATCTAATAATGATAGGTCTCTGTAACAGCCATGAATCTAATAATGATAGGTCTCTGTAACAGCCATGAATCTAATAATGATAGGTCTCTGTAACAGCCATGAATCTAATAATGATAGGTCTCTGTAACAGCCATGAATCTAATAATGATAGGTCTCTGTAACAGCCATGAATCTAATAATGATAGGTCTCTGTAACAGCCATGAATCTAATAATGATAGGTCTCTGTAACAGCCATGAATCTAATAATGATAGGTCTCTGTAACAGCCATGAATCTAATAATGATAGGTCTAACAGCCATGAATCTAATAATGATAGGTCTCTGTAACATGAATCTAGATAGGTCTCTGTACAGCCATGAATCTAATAATGATAGGTCTCTGTAACAGCCATGAATCTAATAATGATAGGTCTCTGTAACAGCCATGAATCTAATAATGATAGGTCTCTGTAACAGCCATGAATCTAATAATGATAGGTCTCTGTAACAGCCATGAATCTAATAATGATAGGTCTCTGTAACAGCCATGAATCTAATAATGATAGGTCTCTGTAACAGCCATGAATCTAATAATGATAGGTCTCTGTAACAGCCATGAATCTAATAATGATAGGTCTCTGTAACAGCCATGAATCTAATAATGATAGGTCTCTGTAACAGCCATGAATCTAATAATGATAGGTCTCTGTAACAGCCATGAATCTAATAATGATAGGTCTCTGTAACAGCCATGAATCTAATAATGATAGGTCTCTGTTTCAGCCATGAATCTAATAATGATAGGTCTCTGTAACAGCCATGAATCTAATAATGATAGGTCTCTGTAACAGCCATGAATCTAATAATGATAGGTCTCTGTAACAGCCATGAATCTAATAATGATAGGTCTCTGTAACAGCCATGAATCTAATAATGATAGGTCTCTGTAACAGCCATGAATCTAATAATGATAGGTCTCTGTAACAGCCATGAATCTAATAATGATAGGTCTCTGTAACAGCCATGAATCTAATAATGATAGGTCTCTGTAACAGCCATGAATCTAATAATGATAGGTCTCTGTAACAGCCATGAATCTAATAATGATAGGTCTCTGTAACAGCCATGAATCTAATAATGATAGGTCTCTGTAACAGCCATGAATCTAATAATGATAGGTCTCTGTAACAGCCATGAATCTAATAATGATAGGTCTCTGTAACAGCCATGAATCTAATAATGATAGGTCTCTGTAACAGCCATGAATCTAATAATGATAGGTCTCTGTAACAGCCATGAATCTAATAATGATAGGTCTCTGTAACAGCCATGAATCTAATAATGATAGGTCTCTGTAACAGCCATGAATCTAATAATGATAGGTCTCTGTAACAGCCATGAATCTAATAATGATAGGTCTCTGTAACAGCCATGAATCTAATAATGATAGGTCTCTGTAACAGCCATGAATCTAATAATGATAGGTCTCTGTAACAGCCATGAATCTAATAATGATAGGTCTCTGTAACAGCCATGAATCTAATAATGATAGGTCTCTGTAACAGCCATGAATCTAATAATGATAGGTCTCTGTAACAGCCATGAATCTAATAATGATAGGTCTCTGTAACAGCCATGAATCTAATAATGATAGGTCTCTGTAACAGCCATGAATCTAATAATGATAGGTCTCTGTAACAGCCATGAATCTAATAATGATAGGTCTCTGTAACAGCCATGAATCTAATAATGATAGGTCTCTGTAACAGCCATGAATCTAATAATGATAGGTCTCTGTAACAGCCATGAATCTAATAATGATAGGTCTCTGTAACAGCCATGAATCTAATAATGATAGGTCTCTGTAACAGCCATGAATCTAATAATGATAGGTCTCTGTAACAGCCATGAATCTAATAATGATAGGTCTCTGTTACAGCCATGAATCTAATAATGATAGGTCTCTGTAACAGCCATGAATCTAATAATGATAGGTCTCTGTAACAGCCATGAATCTAATAATGATAGGTCTCTGTAACAGCCATGAATCTAATAATGATTGGTCTCTGTAACAGCCATGAATCTAATAATGATAGGTCTCTGTTATAGCCATGAATCTAATAATGATAGGTCTCTGTTACAGCCATGAATCTAATAATGATAGGTCTCTGTAACAGCCATGAATCTAATAATGATAGGTCTCTGTAACAGCCATGAATCTAATAATGATTGGTCTCTGTAACAGCCATGAATTGAATAATGATAGGTCTCTTTAACAGCCATGAATCTAATAATGATAGGTCTCTGTAACAGCCATGAATCTTAATAATGATAGGTCTCTGTAACAGCCATGATTCTAATAATGATAGGTCTCTGTAACAGCCATGAATCTAATAATGATAGGTCTCTGTAACAGCCATGAATCTAATAATGATAGGTCTCTGTAACAGCCATGAATCTAATAATGATAGGTCTCTGTAACAGCCATGAATCTAATAATGATAGGTCTCTGTAACAGCCATGAATCTAATAATGATAGGTCTCTGTAACAGCCATGAATCTAATAATGATGATAGGTCTCTGTAACAGCCATGAATCTAATAATGATAGGTCTCTGTAACAGCCATGAATCTAATAATGATAGGTCTCTGTAACAGCCATGAATCTAATAATGATAGGTCTCTGTAACAGCCATGAATCTAATAATGATAGGTCTCTGTAACAGCCATGAATCTAATAATGATAGGTCTCTGTAACAGCCATGAATCTAATAATGATAGGTCTCTGTAACAGCCATGAATCTAATAATGATAGGTCTCTGTAACAGCCATGAATCTAATAATGATAGGTCTCTGTAACAGCCATGAATCTAATAATGATAGGTCTCTGTAACAGCCATGAATCTAATAATGATAGGTCTCTGTAACAGCCATGAATCTAATAATGATAGGTCTCTGTAACAGCCATGAATCTAATAATGATAGGTCTCTGTAACAGCCATGAATCTAATAATGATAGGTCTCTGTAACAGCCATGAATCTAATAATGATAGGTCTCTGTAACAGCCATGAATCTAATAATGATAGGTCTCTGTAACAGCCATGAATCTAATAATGATAGGTCTCTGTAACAGCCATGAATCTAATAATGATAGGTCTCTGTAACAGCCATGAATCTAATAATGATAGGTCTCTGTAACAGCCATGAATCTAATAATGATAGGTCTCTGTAACAGCCATGAATCTAATAATGATAGGTCTCTGTAACAGCCATGAATCTAATAATGATAGGTCTCTGTAACAGCCATGAATCTAATAATGATAGGTCTCTGTAGCAGCCATGAATCTAATAATGATAGGTCTCTGTAACAGCCATGAATCTAATAATGATAGGTCTCTGTAACAGCCATGAATCTAATAATGATAGGTCTCTGTAACAGCCATGAATCTAATAATGATAGGTCTCTGTTACAGCCATGAATCTAATAATGATAGGTCTCTGTAACAGCCATGAATCTAATAATGATAGGTCTCTGTAACAGCCATGAATCTAATAATGATAGGTCTCTGTAACAGCCATGAATCTTAATAATGATAGGTCTCTGTAACAGCCATGAATCTAATAATGATAGGTCTCTGTAACAGCCATGAATCTAATAATGATAGGTCTCTGTAACAGCCATGAATCTAATAATGATAGGTCTCTGTAACAGCCATGAATCTAATAATGATAGGTCTCTGTAACAGCCATGAATCTAATAATGATAGGTCTCTGTAACAGCCATGAATCTAATAATGATAGGTCTCTGTAACAGCCATGAATCTAATAATGATAGGTCTCTGTTACAGCCATGAATCTAATAATGATAGGTCTCTGTAACAGCCATGAATCTAATAATGATAGGTCTCTGTAACAGCCATGAATCTAATAATGATAGGTCTCTGTTACAGCCATGAATCTAATAATGATAGGTCTCTTCAACAGCCATGAATCTAATAATGATAGGTCTCTGTAACAGCCATGAATCTAATAATGATAGGTCTCTGTAACAGCCATGAATCTAATAATGATAGGTCTCTGTAACAGCCATGAATCTAATAATGATAGGTCTCTGTAACAGCCATGAATCTAATAATGATAGGTCTCTGTTACAGCCATGAATCTTATAATGATAGGTCTCTGTAACAGCCATGAATCTAATAATGATAGGTCTCTGTAACAGCCATGAATCTAATAATGATAGGTCTCTGTAACAGCCATGAATCTAATAATAATGATAGGTCTCTGTAGCAGCCATGAATCTAATAAGGATAGGTCTCTGTTACAGTGATTGATCTAACAATGATAGGTTTCTGTAACAGCCATGAATCTAATAATGATAGGTCTCTGTTACAGCCATGAATCTAATAATGATAAGTCTCTGTTACAGCCATGAATCTAATAAGGATAGGTCTCTGTAACAGCCATGAATCTAATAATGATTGGTCTCTGTAACAGCCATGAATTGAATAATGATAGGTCTTTGTAGCAGCCATGAATCTAATAATGATAGGTATCTGTAGCAGCCATGAATCTAATAATGATAGGTCTCTGTAACAGCCATAAATCTAATAATGATAGGTCTCTGTAACAGCCATGAATTTAATAATGATAGGTCTCTGTTACAGCCATGAATCTAATAATGATGAGTCTCTGTAACAGCCATGAATCTAATAATGATAGGTCTCTGTAACAGCCATGAATCTAATAATGATAGGTCTCTGTTACAGCCATGAATCTAATAATGATAGGTCTCTGTTACAGTGATTGATCTAACAATGATAGGTTTCTGTAACAGCCATGAATCTAATAATGATAGGTCTCTGTTACAGCCATGAATCTAATAATGATAGGTCTCTGTAACAGCCATGAATCTAATAATGATAGGTCTCTGTAACAGCCATGATTCTAATAATGATAGGTCTCTATAACAGCCATGAATCTAATAATGATAGGTCTCTGTTACAGCCATGAATCTAATAATGATAGGTCTCTGTTACAGTGATTGATCTAACAATGATTAGGTCTCTGTAACAGCCATGAATCTAATAATGATATGTCTCTGTAACATCCATGAATTTAATAATGATAGGTCTCTGTAACAGCCATGAATCTAATAATGATAGGTCTCTGTAACAGCCATGAATCTAATAATGATAGGTCTCTTTTACAGCCATGAATCTTATAATGATAGGTCTCTGTAACAGCCATGAATCTAATAATGATAGATCTCTGTTATAGCCATGAATCTAATAATGATAGGTCTCTGTTACAGCCATGAATCTTATAAGAATAGGTCTCTGTTATAGCCATGAATCTAATAATGATAGGTCTCTGTAACAGCCATGAATCTAATAATGATAGGTCTCTGTAACAGCCATGAATCTTAATAATGATAGGTCTCTGTAGCAGCCATGAATCTAACAATGATAGGTCTCTGTTACAGTGATTGATCTAACAATGATAGGTTTCTGTAACAGCCATGAATCTAATAATGATAGGTCTCTGTTACAGCCATGAATCTAATAATGATAAGTCTCTGTTACAGCCATGAATCTAATAAGGATAGGTCTCTGTAACAGCCATGAATCTAATAATGATAGGTCTCTGTAACAGCCATGAATTGAATAATGATAGGTCTTTGTAGCAGCCATGAATCTAATAATGATAGGTATCTGTAGCAGCCATGAATCTAATAATGATAGGTCTCTGTAACAGCCATAAATCTAATAATGATAGGTCTCTGTAACAGCCATGAATTTAATAATGATAGGTCTCTGTTACAGCCATGAATCTAATAATGATGAGTCTCTGTAACAGCCATGAATCTAATAATGATTGGTCTCTGTAACAGCCATGAATCTAATAATGATAGGTCTCTGTTACAGCCATGAATCTAATAATGATAGGTCTCTGTTACAGTGATTGATCTAACAATGATAGGTTTCTGTAACAGCCATGAATCTAATAATGATAGGTCTCTGTTACAGCCATGAATCTAATAATGATAGGTCTCTGTAACAGCCATGAATCTAATAATGATAGGTCTCTGTAACAGCCATGAATCTAATAATGATAGGTCTCTATAACAGCCATGAATCTAATAATGATAGGTCTCTGTTACAGCCATGAATCTAATAATGATAGGTCTCTGTTACAGTGATTGATCTAACAATGATTAGGTCTCTGTAACAGCCATGAATCTAATAATGATAGGTCTCTGTTACAGCCATGAATCTTATAAGAATAGGTCTCTGTTATAGCCATGAATCTAATAATGATAGGTCTCTGTAACGGCCATGAATCTAATAATGATAGGTCTCTGTAACAGCCATGAATCTTAATAATGATAGGTCTCTGTAGCAGCCATGAATCTAACAATGATAGGTCTCTGTTACAGTGATTGATCTAACAATGATAGGTTTCTGTAACAGCCATGAATCTAATAATGATAGGTCTCTGTTACAGCCATGAATCTAATAATGATAAGTCTCTGTTACAGCCATGAATCTAATAAGGATAGGTCTCTGTAACAGCCATGAATCTAATAATGATAGGTCTCTGTAACAGCCATGAATTGAATAATGATAGGTCTTTGTAGCAGCCATGAATCTAATAATGATAGGTATCTGTAGCAGCCATGAATCTAATAATGATAGGTCTCTGTAACAGCCATAAATCTAATAATGATAGGTCTCTGTAACAGCCATGAATTTAATAATGATAGGTCTCTGTTACAGCCATGAATCTAATAATGATGAGTCTCTGTAACAGCCATGAATCTAATAATGATTGGTCTCTGTAACAGCCATGATCTAATAATGATAGGTCTCTGTTACAGCCATGAATCTAATAATGATAGGTCTCTGTTACAGTGATTGATCTAACAATGATAGGTTTCTGTAACAGCCATGAATCTAATAATGATAGGTCTCTGTTACAGCCATGAATCTAATAATGATAGGTCTCTGTAACAGCCATGAATCTAATAATGATAGGTCTCTGTAACAGCCATGAATCTAATAATGATAGGTCTCTATAACAGCCATGAATCTAATAATGATAGGTCTCTGTTACAGCCATGAATCTAATAATGATAGGTCTCTGTTACAGTGATTGATCTAACAATGATTAGGTCTCTGTAACAGCCATGAATCTAATAATGATAGGTCTCTGTTACAGCCATTAATCTAGTAATGATAGGTCTCTGTTATAGCCATGAATCTATTAATGATAGGTCTCTGTAACAGCCATGAATCTAATAATGATAGGTCTCTGTAACATCCATGAATCTTAATAATGATAGGTCTCTGTAGCAGCCATGAATCTAACAATGATAGGTCTCTGTAACAGCCATGAATCTAATAATGATAGGTCTCTGTTACAGCCATGAATCTAATAATAATAGGTCTCTTCAACAGCCATGATTCTAATAATGATAGGTCTCTGTAACAGCCATGAGTCTAATAATGATATGTCTCTGTAACATCCATGAATTTAATAATGATAGGTCTCTGTAACAGCCATGAATCTAATAATGATAGGTCTCTGTAACAGCCATGAATCTAATAATGATAGGTCTCTGTAACAGCCATGAATTTAATAATGATAGGTCTCTGTAACAGCCATGAATCTAATAATTATAGGTCTCTTTTACAGCCATGAATCTTATAATGATAGGTCTCTGTAACAGCCATGAATCTAATAATGATAGATCTCTGTTATAGCCATGAATCTAATAATGATAGGTCTCTGTTACAGCCATGAATCTTATAAGAATTGGTCTCTGTTATAGCCATGAATCTAATAATGATAGGTCTCTGTAACGGCCATGAATCTAATAATGATAGGTCTCTGTAACAGCCATGAATCTTAATAATGATAGGTCTCTGTAGCAGCCATGAATCTAACAATGATAGGTCTCTGTAACAGCCATGAATCTAATAATGATAGGTCTCTGTTACAGCCATGAATCTAATAATGATAGGTCTCTGTAACAGCCATGAATCTAATAATTATAGGTCTCTTTTACAGCCATGAATCTTATAATGATAGGTCTCTGTAACAGCCATGAATCTAATAATGATAGATCTCTGTTATAGCCATGAATCTAATAATGATAGGTCTCTGTTACAGCCATGAATCTTATAAGAATTGGTCTCTGTTATAGCCATGAATCTAATAATGATAGGTCTCTGTAACGGCCATGAATCTAATAATGATAGGTCTCTGTAACAGCCATGAATCTTAATAATGATAGGTCTCTGTAGCAGCCATGAATCTAACAATGATACGTCTCTGTAACAGCCATGAATCTAATAATGATAGGTCTCTGTTACAGCCATGAATCTAATAATGATAGGTCTCTTTAACAGCCATGATTCTAATAATGATAGGTCTCTGTAACAGCCATGAGTCTAATAATGATATGTCTCTGTAACATCCATGAATTTAATAATGATAGGTCTCTGTAACAGCCATGAATCTAATAATTATAGGTCTCTTTTACAGCCATGAATCTTATAATGATAGGTCTCTGTAACAGCCACTAATCTAATAATGATAGATCTCTGTTATAGCCATGAATCTAATAATGATAGGTCTCTGTTACAGCCATGAATCTTATAAGAATAGGTCTCTGTTATAGCCATGAATCTAATAATGATAGGTCTCTGTAACGGCCATGAATCTAATAATGATAGGTCTCTGTAACAGCCATGAATCTTAATAATGATAGGTCTCTGTAGCAGCCATGAATCTAACAGTGATAGGTCTCTGTAACAGCCATGAATCTAATAATGATAGGTCTCCGTAACAGCCATGAATCTAATAATGAATGGTCTCTGTAACAGCCATGAATCTAATAATGATAGGTCTCTGTTACAGCCATGAATCTAATAATGATAGGTCTCTGTTACAGTGATTGATCTAGCAATGATAGGTCTCTGTAACAGCCATGAATCTAATAATGATAGGTCTCTGTTACAGCCATGAATCTAATAAGGATGGTTCTCTGTTATAGCCATGAATCTATTAATGATAGGTCTCTGTAACAGCCATGAATCTAATAATGATAGGTCTCTGTAACAGCCATGAATCTAACAATGATAGGTCTCTGTAACAGCCATGAATATAATAATGATAGGTCTCTGTTACAGCCATGAATCTAATAATGATAGGTCTCTGTAACAGCCTTGAATCTAATAATGATAGGTCTCTGTTACAGCCATTAATCTAATTATGATAGGTCTCTGTAACAGCCATGCATCTAATAATGATAGGTCTCTGTAACAGCCATGAATTTAATAATGATATGTCTCTGTAACAGCCATGAATCTAATAATGATAGGTCTCTGTTACAGCCATGAATCTAATAATGATAGGTCTCTGTAACAGCTATGAATCTATTCATGATAAGTATCTGTTACAGTCCTGAATCTAACAATGATAGGTTTCTGTAACAGCCATGAATCTAATAATTATTGGTCTCTGTAACAGCCATGAATCTAATAATGATAGGTCTCTGTAACAGCCATGAATCTAATAATGATTGGTCTCTGTAACAGCCATGAATCTAATAATGATAGGTCTCTGTTACAGTGATTAATCTAACATTGATAGGTCTCTGTAACAGCCATGAATCTACTTTTGATTGGTCTCTGTAACAGCCATGAATCTTAATAATGATAGGTCTCTGTAGCAGCCATGAATCTAACAATGATAGGTCTCTGTAAAAGCCATGAATCTAATAATGATAGGTCTCTTTAACACCCATGAATCTAATAATGATTGGTCTCTGTAACAGCCATGAATTGAATAATGATAGGTCTCTTTAACAGCCATGAATCTAATAATGATAGGTCTCTGTAACAGCCATGAATCTAATAATGATAGGTCTCTGTAAAAGCCATGAATCTAATAATGATAGGTCTCTGTTACAGCCATGAATCTAATAATGATAGGTCTCTGTAACAGCCATGAATCTAATAATGATAGGTCTTTGTAACAGCCATGAATCTAATAATGATAGGTCTCTGTATCAGCCATGAATCTAATAATTATAGGTCTCTGTTACAGCCATGAATCTAATAATGATATGTCTCTGTAACAGCAATGCATCTAATAATGATAGGTCTCTGTTACAGCCATGAATCTAATAATGATAGGTCTCTGTTACAGCCATGAATCTAATAATGATAGGTCTCTGTTACAGTGATTGATCTAACAATGATTAGGTCTCTGTAACAGCCATGAATCTAATAATGATAGGTCTCTGTTACAGCCATTAATCTAGTAATGATAGGTCTCTGTTATAGCCATGAATCTATTAATGATAGGTCTCTGTAACAGCCATGAATCTAATAATGATAGGTCTCTGTAACATCCATGAATCTTAATAATGATAGGTCTCTGTAACATCCATGAATCTTAATAATGATAGGTCTCTGTAGCAGCCATGAATCTAACAATGATAGGTCTCTGTAACAGCCATGAATCTAATAATGATAGGTCTCTGTTACAGCCATGAATCTAATAATGATAGGTCTCTTTAACAGCCATGATTCTAATAATGATAGGTCTCTGGAACAGCCATGAGTCTAATAATGATATGTCTCTGTAACATCCATGAATTTAATAATGATAGGTCTCTGTAACAGCCATTAATCTAATAATGATAGGTCTCTGTAACAGCCATGAATCTAATAATGATAGGTCTCTTTAACAGCCATGAATCTAATAATGATTGGTCTCTGTAACAGCCATGAATTGAATAATGATAGGTCTCTGTAACAGCCATGAATCTAATAATGATAGGTCTCTGTAACAGCCATGAATCTAATAATGATAGGTCTCTGTAACAGCCATGAATCTAATAATGATAGGTCTCTGTTACAGCCATGAATCTAATAATGATAGGTCTCTGTAACAGCCATGAATCTAATAATGATAGGTCTCTGTTACAGCCATGAATCTAATAATGATAGGTCTCTGTAACAGCCATGAATCTAATAATGATAGGTCTCTGTAACAGCCATGAATCTAATAATGATAGGTCTCTGTAAGAGCCATGAATCTTAATAATGATAGGTCTCTGTAGCAGCCATGAATCTAACAATGATAGGTCTCTGTAACAGCCATGAATCTAATAATGATAGGTCTCTGTTTCAGCCATGAATCTAATAATGATAGGTCTCTGTAACAGCTATGAATCTAATAATGATAGGTCTCTGTAACAGCCATGAATCTAATAATGATTGGTCTCTGTTACAGCCATGAATCTAATAATGATAGGTCTCTGTTACAGCCATGAATCTAATAAGGATAGGTCTCTGTAACAGCAAAGAATCTAATAATGATAGGTCTCTGTAACAGCCATGAATCTAATAATGATAGATCTCTGTTACAGCCATGAGTCTAATAATGATGGGCCTCTGTTAAAGCCTTGTATCTAATAATGATAGGTCTCTATAACAGCCATGAATCGAATAATGATAGGTCTCTGTTACAGCCATGAATCTAATAATGATAGGTCTCTGTTACAGTGATTGATCTAACAATGATTAGGTCTCTGTAACAGCCATGAATCTAATAATGATAGGTCTCTGTTACAGCCATTAATCTAGTAATGATAGGTCTCTGTTATAGCCATGAATCTATTAATGATAGGTCTCTGTAACAGCCATGAATCTAATAATGATAGGTCTCTGTAACATCCATGAATCTTAATAATGATAGGTCTCTGTAGCAGCCATGAATCTAACAATGATAGGTCTCTGTAACAGCCATGAATCTAATAATGATAGGTCTCTGTTACAGCCATGAATCTAATAATGATAGGTCTCTTTAACAGCCATGATTCTAATAATGATAGGTCTCTGTAACAGCCATGAGTCTAATAATGATATGTCTCTGTAACATCCATGAATTTAATAATGATAGGTCTCTGTAACAGCCATGAATCTAATAATGATAGGTCTCTGTAACAGCCATGAATCTAATAATGATAGGTCTCTGTAACAGCCATGAATTTAATAATGATAGGTCTCTGTAACAGCCATGAATCTAATAATTACAGGTCTCTTTTACAGCCATGAATCTTATAATGATAGGTCTCTGTAACAGCCATGAATCTAATAATGATAGATCTCTGTTATAGCCATGAATCTAATAATGATAGGTCTCTGTTACAGTGATTGATCTAACATTGATAGGTCTCTGTAACAGCCATGAATCTATTAATGTTAGGTCTCTGTTACAGCCATGAATCTTATAAGAATAGGTCTCTGTTATAGCCATGAATCTAATAATGATAGGTCTCTGTAACGGCCATGAATCTAATAATGATAGGTCTCTGTAACAGCCATGAATCTTAATAATGATAAGTCTCTGTAGCAGCCATGAATCTAACAATGATAGGTCTCTGTAACAGCCATGAATCTAATAATGATAGGTCTCCGTAACAGTCATGAATCTAATAATGAATGGTCTCTGTAACAGCCATGAATCTAATAATGATAGGTCTCTGTTACAGCCATGAATCTAATAATGATAGGTCTCTGTTGCAGTGATTGATCTAACAATGATACAGCCATGAATCTAATAAGGATAGGTCTCTGTAACAGCCATGAATCTAATAATGATAGGTCTCTGTAACAGCCATGAATCTAATAATGATAGGTCTCTGTTACAGCCATGAGTCTAATAATGATAAGTCTCTGTAACAGCCATGAATCTAATAATGATTGGCCTCTGTTAAAGCCTTGTATCTAATAATGATAGGTCTCTATAACAGCCATGAATCGAATAATGATAGGTCTCTGTTACAGCCATGAATCTAATAATGATAGGTCTCTGTTACAGTGATTGATCTAACAATGATTAGGTCTCTGTAACAGCCATGAATCTAATCATGATAGGTCTCTGTTACAGCCATTAATCTAGTAATGATAGGTCTCTGTTATAGCCATGAATCTATTAATGATAGGTCTCTGTAAGAGCCATGAATCTAATAATGATAGGTCTCTGTAACATCAAATCAAATCAAATCAAATTTATTTATAAAGCCCCCCTTACATCAGCTGATGTCACAGAGTGCTGTACAGAAACCCAGCCTAAAACCCCAAACAGCAAGCAATGCAGGTGTAAAAGCACGGTGGCTAGGAAAAACTCCCTAGAAGGCCAAAACCTAGGAAGAAACCTAGAGAGGAACCAGGCTGTGAGGGGTGGCCAGTCCTCTTCTGGCTGTGCCGGGTGCAGATTATAACAGAACATGGACAAGATTTTAAAAATGTTCATAAAACAGGCAGAACAGTTGTAACTGGAGAAGCAGCACGGCCAGGTGGACTCGGGACATCCGGGTAGGCCTTGAGGAATGGTCCTAGTGCTCAGGTCCTCCGAGAGAGAGAGAGAGAGAGAGAGAGAGAGAGAGAGAGAGAGAGAGAGAGAGAGAGAGAGAGAGAGAGAGAGAGAGAGAGAGAGAGAGAGAGAGAGAGAAGAAGAAAAAAAAAGAAAGAGAGAGATAATTAGAGCGAGCATACTTAAATTCGCACAGGACACCAGATAAGAGAAGAAATACTCCAGATATAACAGACGGACCCTAGCACCCCGACACATAAACTACTGCAGCATAAATACTGGGGTGAGACAGGAGGGGTCGGGAGACACTGTGGCCCCGTCCGACGAAACCCGGACAGGGCCAAACAGGCAGGATATAACCCCACCCACTCTGCGAAGCACAGCCCCACACCACTAGAGGGATATCTTCAACCACCAACTTACCATCCTGAGACAAGGCCGAGTATAGCCCACAAGATCTCCGCCACGGCACCAGAAGCCAGTGACTCAGCCCCTGTAATAGGGTTAGAGGCAGAGAATCCCAGTGGAGGGAACCGGCCAGGCAAAAGACAGCAAGGGTGGTTCGTTGCTCCAGTGCCTTTCCGTTCACCTTCACACTCCTGGGCCAGACTACACTCAGTCATAAGACCTACTGAAGAGATGAGTCTTCAATAAAGACTTAAAGGTTGAGACCGAGTCTGCGTCTCTCACATGGATAGGCAGACTATTCCATAAAAATGGAGCTCTATAGGAAAAAGCCCTGCCTCCAGCTGTTTGCTTAGAAATTTTAGGGACAGTAAGGAGGCTCATGCGTCTTGTGACCGTAGCGTGCGTGTAGGTATGTACGGCAGGACCAAATCAGAAAGATAGGTAGGAGCAAGCCCATGTAATGCTTTGTAGGTTAGCAGTAAAACCTTGAAATCAGCCCTTGCCTTAACAGGAAGCCAGTGTAGAGAGGCTAGTACTGGAGTAATATGATCAAATTTTGGGGTTCTAGTCAAGATTCTAGCAGCCGTGTTAAGCACTAACTGAAGTTTATTTAGTGCTTTATCCGGATAGCCGGAAAATAAAGCATTGCAGTAGTCTAACCTAGAAGTTACAAATGCATGGATTAACTTTTCTGCATCATTTTTGGACAGAAAGTTTCTAATTTTTACAATGTTACGTAAATGGAAAAAAGCTGTCCTTGAAACAGTCTTGATATGTTCACAAAAGAGAGATCAGGGTCCAGAGTAACTTGAGGTCCTTCACAGTTTTATTTGAGACGACTGTACAACCATCAAGATTAATTGTCAGATTCAACAGAAGATCTCTTTGTTTCTTGGGACCTAGGACTAGCATCTCTGTTTTATCAGAGTTTAAAAGTAGAAAATTTTCTGCCATCCACTTCCTTAGGTCTGAAACACAGGCTTCAAGGGAGGGCAATTTTGGGGCTTCACCATGTTTCATCGAAATGTACAGCTGTGTGTCATCCGCATAGCAGTGAAAGTTAACATTATGTTTCCGAATGACATCACCAAGTGGTAAAATATATAGTGAAAACAATAGTGGTCCCAAAACAGAGCCTTGAGGAACACCGAAATTTACAGTTGATTTGTCAGAGGACAAACCATCCACAGAGACAAACTGATATCTTTCACATATCTTAACATCCATGAATCTTAATAATGATAGGTCTCTGTAGCAGCCATGAATCTAACAATGATAGGTCTCTGTAACAGCCATGAATCTAATAATGATAGGTCTCTGTTACAGCCATGAATCAAATAATGATAGGTCTCTTTAACAGCCATGATTCTAATAATGATAGGTCTCTGTAACAGCCATGAGTCTAATAATGATATGTCTCTGTAACATCCATGAATTTAATAATGATAGGTCTCTGTAACAGCCATGAATCTAATAATGATAGGTCTCTGTAACAGCCATGAATCTAATAATGATAGGTCTCTGTAACAGCCATGAATTTAATAATGATAGGTCTCTGTAACAGCCATGAATCTAATAATTATAGGTCTCTTTTACAGCCATGAATCTTATAATGATAGGTCTCTGTAACAGCCATGAATCTTATAATGATAGATCTCTGTTATAGCCATGAATCTAATAATGATAGGTCGCTGTTACAGTGATTGATCTAACATTGATAGGTCTCTGTAACAGCCATGAATCTAATAATGTTAGGTCTCTGTTACAGCCATGAATCTTATAAGAATAGGTCTCTGTTATAGCCATGAATCTAATAATGATAGGTCTCTGTAACGGCCATGAATCTAATAATGATAGGTCTCTGTAACAGCCATGAATCTTAATAATGATAGGTCTCTGTAGCAGCCATGAATCTAACAATGATAGGTCTCTGTAACAGCCATGAATCTAATAATGATAGGTCTCCGTAACAGTCATGAATCTAATAATGAATGGTCTCTGTAACAGCCATGAATCTAATAATGATAGGTCTCTGTTACAGCCATGAATCTAATAATGATAGGTCTCTGTTACAGTGATTGATCTAACAATGATAGGTCTCTGTAACAGCCATGAATCTAATAATGATAGGTCTCTCTTACAGCCATGAATCTAATAAGGATGGGTCTCTGTTATAGCCATGAATCTATTAATGATAGGTCTCTGTAACAGCCATGAATCTAATAATGATAGGTCTCTGTTACAGCCATGAATCTAATAATGATAGGTCTCTGTTACAACCATGAATCTAATAAGGATAGGTCTCTGTAAAAGTCATGAATCTAATAATGATAGGTCTCTGTAACAGCCATGAATCTAATAATGATAGGTCTCTGTTACAGCCATGAGTCTAATAATGATAAGTCTCCGTAACAGCCATGAATCTAATAATGATTGGCCTCTGTTAAACCCTTGTATCTAATAATGATAGGTCTCTATAACAGCCATGAATCGAATAATGATAGATCTCTGTTATAGCCATGAATCTAATAATGATAGGTCTCTGTTACAGTGATTGATCTAACAATGATTAGGTCTCTGTAACAGCCATGAATCTAATAATGTTAGGTCTCTGTTACAGCCATGAATCTCATAAGAATAGGTCTCTGTTATAGCCATGAATCTAATAATGATAGGTCTCTGTAACGGCCATGAATCTAATAATGATAGGTCTCTGTAACAGCCATGAATCTTAATAATGATAGGTCTCTGTAACAGCCATGAATCTTAATAATGATAGGTCTCTGTAGCAGCCATGAATCTAACAATGATAGGTCTCTGTAACAGCCATGAATCTAATAATGATAGGTCTCCGTAACAGTCATGAATCTAATAATGAATGGTCTCTGTAACAGCCATGAATCTAATAATGATAGGTCTCTGTTACAGCCATGAATCTAATAATGATAGGTCTCTGTTACAGTGATTGATCTAACAATGATAGGTCTCTGTAACAGCCATGAATCTAATAATGATAGGTCTCTCTTACAGCCATGAATCTAATAAGGATGGGTCTCTGTTATAGCCATGAATCTATTAATGATAGGTCTCTGTAACAGCCATGAATCTAATAATGATAGGTCTCTGTTACAGCCATGAATCTAATAATGATAGGTCTCTGTAACAGCCATGAATCTAATAATGATAGATCTCTGTTATAGCCATGAATCTAATAATGATAGGTCTCTGTTACAGTGATTGATCTAACATTGATAGGTCTCTGTAACAGCCATGAATCTAATAATGTTAGGTCTCTGTTACAGCCATGAATCTCATAAGAATAGGTCTCTGTTATAGCCATGAATCTAATAATGATAGGTCTCTGTAACGGCCATGAATCTAATAATGATAGGTCTCTGTAACAGCCATGAATCTTAATAATGATAGGTCTCTGTAGCAGCCATGAATCTAACAATGATAGGTCTCTGTAACAGCCATGAATCTAATAATGATAGGTCTCCGTAACAGTCATGAATCTAATAATGAATGGTCTCTGTAACAGCCATGAATCTAATAATGATAGGTCTCTGTTACAGCCATGAATCTAATAATGATAGGTCTCTGTTACAGTGATTGATCTAACAATGATAGGTCTCTGTAACAGCCATGAATCTAATAATGATAGGTCTCTGTTACAGCCATGAGTCTAATAATGATAAGTCTCTGTAACAGCCATGAATCTAATAATGATTGGCCTCTGTTAAAGCCTTGTATCTAATAATGATAGGTCTCTATAACAGCCATGAATCTAATAATGTTAGGTCTCTGTTACAGCCATGAATTTCATAAGAATAGGTCTCTGTTATAGCCATGAATCTAATAATGATAGGTCTCTGTAACGGCCATGAATCTAATAATGATAGGTCTCTGTAACAGCCATGAATCTTAATAATGATAGGTCTCTGTAGCAGCCATGAATCTAACAATGATAGGTCTCTGTAACAGCCATGAATCTAATAATGATAGGTCTCTGTAACAGCCATGAATCTAATAATGATAGGTCTCTGTAACAGCCATGAATTTAATAATGATAGGTCTCTGTAACAGCCATGAATCTAATAATTATAGGTCTCTTTTACAGTCATGAATCTTATAATGATAGGTCTCTGTAACAGCCATGAATCTAATAATGATAGATCTCTGTTATAGCCATGAATCTAATAATGATAGGTCTCTGTTACAGTGATTGATCTAACATTGATAGGTCTCTGTAACAGCCATGAATCTAATAATGTTAGGTCTCTGTTACAGCCATGAATCTCATAAGAATAGGTCTCTGTTATAGCCATGAATCTAATAATGATAGGTCTCTGTAACGGCCATGAATCTAATAATGATAGGTCTCTGTAACAGCCATGAATCTTAATAATGATAGGTCTCTGTAGCAGCCATGAATCTAACAATGATAGGTCTCTGTAACAGCCATGAATCTAATAATGATAGGTCTCCGTAACAGTCATGAATCTAATAATGAATGGTCTTTGTAACAGCCATGAATCTAATAATGATAGGTCTCTGTTACAGCCATGAATCTAATTATGATAGGTCTCTGTAACAGACATGCATCTAATAATGATAGGTCTCTGTAACAGCCATGAATCTAATAATGATAGGTCTCTGTTACAGCCATGAATCTAATAATGATAGGTCTCTGTAACAGCTATGAATCTATTAATGATAAGTATCTGTTACAGTCCTGAATCTAACAATAATAGGTCTCTGTAACAGCCATGAATCTAATAATGATTGGTCTCTGTAACAGCCATGAATCTAATAATGATAGGTCTCTGTTATAGCCATGAATCTAATAATGATAGGTCTCTGTAACAGCCATGAATCTTATAAGAATAGGTCTCTGTTGTAGCCATGAATCTAATAATGATAGGTCTCTGTAACGGCCATGAATCTAATAATGATTGGTCTCTGTAACAGCCATGAATCTTAATAATGATATGTCTCTGTAGCAGCCATGAATCTAACAATGATAGGTCTCTGTAACAGCCATGAATCTAATAATGATAGGTCTCTTTTACAGCCATGAATCTAATAATGTTAGGTCTCTGTAACAGCCATGTATCTAATAATGATAGGTGTCTGTAACAGCCATGAATTTAATAATGATAGGTCTCTGTAACAGCCATGAATCTAATAATGATAGGTCTCTGTTACAGCCATGAATATAATAATGATAGGTCTCTGTAGCAGCCATGAATCTAATAATGATAGGTCTCTGTTAAAGCCTTGAATCTAATAATGATAGGTCTCTGTAACAGCCATGAATCTAATAATGATAGGTCTCTGTTACAGCCATGAATCTAATAAGGATAGGTCTCTGTTATAGCCATGAATCTATTAATGATAGGTCTCTGTAACAGCCATGAATCTAATAATGATAGGTCTCTGTAACAGCCATGACTCTTATTAATGATAGGTCTCTGTAGCAGCCATGAATCTAACAATGATAGGTCTCTGTAACAGCCATGAATCTAATAATGATAGGTCTCTGTTACAGCCATGAATCTAATAATGATAGGTCTATGTAACAGCCATGAATCTAATAATGATAGGTCTCTGTAACACCCATGAGTCTAATAATGATAGGTCTCTGCAACAGCCATGAATTTAATAATGATAGGTCTCTGTAACAGCCATGAATCTAATAATGATAGGTCTCTGTTACAGCCATGAATCTAATAATGATAGGTCTCTGTAACAGCCATGAATCTAATAATGATAGGTCTCTGTAACAGCCATTAATTTAATAATGATAGGTCTCTGTAACAGCCATGAATCTAATAATGATAGGTCTCTGTTACAGCCATGAATCTAATAATGATAGGTCTCTGTAACACCCATGAGTCTAATAATGATAGGTCTCTGTAACAGCCATGAATTTAATAATGATAGGTCTCTGTAACAGCCATGAATCTAATAATGATAGGTCTCTGTTACAGCCATGAATCCATTTATGATAGGTCTCTGTAACAGCCATGAATCTAATAATGATAGGTCTCTGTAACAGCCATTAATTTAATAATGATAGGTCTCTGTAACAGCCATGAATCTAATAATGATAGGTCTCTGTAGCAGCCATGAATCTAATAATGATAGGTCTCTGTGGCAGCCATGAATTTAATAATGATAGGTCTCTGTTACAGCCATGAATTTAATAATGATAGGTCTCTGTAGCAGCCATGAATCTAATAATGATAGGTCTCTGTAACAGCCATGAATCTAATAATGATAGGTCTCTGTGGCAGCCATGAATTTAATAATGATTGGTCTCTGTAACAGCCATGAATATAATAATGATAGGTCTCTGTAGCAGACATTAATCTAATAATGATAGGTCTCAAAGGGTTGTATCCTATTTGTCTAGCTGGGTGACATTTGGCTAGATCAGTAATGATAAAAGACCGACATGGTTTAAAGCAGGGGTGTCAAACTCATTTTGTCCGTGAGCCGCATTGGGTCTTAAACCAGGTGTGGACTGCTGCACTTAAAATTTGTTATATTTCCTCGCCGTTAAAACTTGCTATCTATCGTTTTTTGAATTTTCAATGCTCCCTGACTGTCTAGCTTCATTGATTATTAATGAGCTGGACACAGTGAAGAAACTCTATGAATGTAGGTCCATTATAATTTCTGCACAGTTTCGATTTGGTTTTAGTCATTTTAGAGTATATTGAGTTCGTCCCAGAGCATACATGTATTTTTAATTTTTTTGTACTGGTCCCCTGTGGGAATCAAACCCATAACCTTGGCGTTGCAAGGGCCATGCTCTACCAACTGTTTTTTTGTTAAACTAAAGTACAATGTCTCCTCTCTTTCACAGGGAAAGCGTGGATGGAGGGAGGCTAGCTGTCCAGGTAGAGGACAAGTTGGTGAGGATAAAGAATACCAAGGTGAGTGTATTATTACGCAGATGCACAGGCGCTATTGTCATCACCTCATCAGGTGTTATACGTGTTAAGGGCAGGTGTGGGGCAGCAGGTCTCTGTGAGGAGGGAGTAGAACGGGGCGTCTAGAGGGTATCTTATACTATATCTCTGTCACACAGCATGTTTACAGTCAGGACTGGCCACTTCCTGTCTGATTCCTCTGTTGTTTATTATGAGTGTGCAGAGCCTCACACAAACTCTGAGACACTATTTAGAGGGAGGGACCTTCCTGACACACACTGACACCACTGCTCAGACACACACACATTCCAACAACACACACACATTCCAACAACACACACACATTCCAACAACACACACACATGGCCCATGACAAATTGTATGAACTCTAAAGTCTCATAAAGTTCAGAGAAAGAACTTGGTTAAAAACCTGCTTAAAAACCTGGTTCCCGTATGGTTCTACATAGCAACTTTTTTTCTAAGAGTGTGTGACAAGACAGGTCGGTGTCGACTTAACCACAGACACACCGGCCCACAATGCACTGCAGTAATAAACAGGAAACCATTTTATTACTTACCTCTCAGTGACTTAGATTTTTTCACTCTATATGTTAACCTTTCAACGGTTGCTCAGGGCTGGAGATGTTTAAGACTGAGGTTAGAAGATAGGGTGAGGATATTTGTTTTTAGAAACAATGTAGCGAAGACGAGCCACATATGGTGTCCTATAGAAGGCAGGATCAGGACTCGGTGGCCACTGCTGCCTGGAGCAGAGTTCCTTGGGAATAATTATTTTAGGAAAGTGGGACAGTTTGGATTAGCAGGGGTTAACTGCAGTCCATTGGCCTGCGAAGAAGCAGTGGTTAACTGCAGTCCATTGACCTGCGAAGAAGCAGTGGTTAACTGCAGTCCATCGGCTGTGAGGAAGCAGGGGTTAACTGCAGTCCATTGGCTGTGAGGAAGCAGGGGTTAACTGCAGTCCATCGGCTGTGAGGAAGCAGGGGTTAACTGCAGTCCATTGGCTGTGCGGAAGCAGGGGTTAACTGCAGTCCATCGGCTGTGAGGAAGCAGGGGTTAACTGCAATCCATCGGCTGTGAGGAAGCAGGGGTTAAATGCAGTCCATCGGCTGTGAGGAAGCAGGGGTTAACTGCTGTCCATCGGCTGTGAGGAAGCAGGGGTTAACTGCAGTCCTACCCGGTGAAATGCAAGGCGCCAAATTCAAAATCCAAAAGTTGAATTATTAAACATTCATCAATATACAAGTGTTGCATAGTCATCAAAAGCTCTGCTTCTTGGCAATATCACAGCGTTGTCAGATTTCAAAAAGGCTTTATGGCGAAAGCACTACATTTGATTGTTTGAGGGTAGCACCTCCAATTATTTTTGCCAATAACATAAATTCATAAACCATCACCATGGACAACACTATATCTCCAGGTTAAGGTACAGGTTAGACCTTGGTCATGCTGAAACTACATAGGAAGTCCACTGGTAGTAAGGACAAGGTCTCTTGCACAATATGAAAGCAAAGGTCTGTTTGTGAAATGATGCTCAGTGGCTGTAAACTAATGTTGTCAGATCTGCCCAGGCATGTAGATGCTTGCTCTCCTACAGTTCCCTCTTCTTGGCTCTTAGTCAACACCAAGACAGGCAGTCCTGTAATAATGACACCGTAGCTGATAAAGTGCTGAACCTAGTGGTTGTCTCTAGTAGTAACCTATTGTAACACACTGTCTGTACTTGTCTCTAGTAGAAACCTATTGTAACACACTGTCTGTACTTGTCTCTAGTAGTAACCTATTGTAACACACTGTCTGTACTTGTCTCTAGTAGTAACTTATTGTAACACACTGTCTGTACTTGTCTCTAGTAGAAACCTATTGTAACACACTGTCTGTACTTGTCTCTAGTAGTAACCTATTGTAACACACTGTCTGTACTTGTCTCTAGTAGTAAACTATTGTAACACACTGTCTGTACTTGTCTCTAGTAGAAACCTATTGTAACACACTGTCTGTACTTGTCTCTAGTATAAACCTATTGTAACACACTGTCTGTACTTGTCTCTAGTAGTAACCTGCTGTAACACACTGTCTGTACTTGTCTCTAGTAGAAACCTATTGTAACACACTGTCTGTACTTGTCTCTAGTAGTAACCTATTGTAACACACTGTCTGTACTTGTCTCTAGTAAAAACCTATTGTAACACACTGTTTGTACTTGTCTCTAGTAGTAACCTATTGTAACACACTGTCTGTACTTGTCTCTAGTAGAAACCTATTGTAACACACTGTCTGTACTTGTCTCTAGTAGAAACCTATTGTAACACACTGTCTGTACTTGTCTCTAGTAGAAACCTATTGTAACACACTGTCTGTACTTGTCTCTAGTAGAAACCTATTGTAACACACTGTCTGTACTTGTCTCTAGTAGTAACCTATTGTAACACACTGTCTGTACTTGTCTCTAGTAGTAACCTATTGTAACACACTGTCTGTACTTGTCTCTAGTAGAAACCTATTGTAACACACTGTCTGTACTTGTCTCTAGTAGTAACCTATTGTAACACACTGTCTGTACTTGTCTCTAGTAGAAACCTTCGGTCTGTACTTGTCTCTAGTGGAAACCTATTGTAACACACTGTCTGTACTTGTCTCTAGTAGTAACCTATTGTAACACACTGTCTGTACTTGTCTCTAGTAGAAACCTATTGTAACACACTGTCTGTACTTGTCTCTAGTAGAAACCTATTGTAACACACTGTCTGTACTTGTCTCTAGTAGAAACCTATTGTAACACACTGTCTGTACTTGTCTCTAGTAGAAACCTATTGTAACACACTGTCTGTACTTGTCTCTAGTAGAAACCTATTGTAACACACTGTCTGTACTTGTCTCTAGTAGTAACCTATTGTAACACACTGTCTGTACTTGTCTCTAGTAGAAACCTATTGTAACACACTGTCTGTACTTGTCTCTGATAGTAACCTATTGTAACACACTGTCTGTACTTGTCTCTAGTAGAAACCTATTGTAACACACTGTCTGTACTTGTCTCTAGTAGAAACCTATTGTAACACACTGTCTGTACTTGTCTCTAGTAGAAACCTATTGTAACACACTGTCTGTACTTGTCTCTAGTAGTAACCTATTGTAACACACTGTCTGTACTTGTCTCTAGTAGAAACCTATTGTAACACACTGTCTGTACTTGTCTCTAGTAGTAACCTATTGTAACACACTGTCTGTACTTGTCTCTAGTAGAAACCTATTGTAACACACTGTCTGTACTTGTCTCTAGTAGTAACCTATTGTAACACACTGTCTGTACTTGTCTCTAGTAGAAACCTATTGTAACACACTGTCTGTACTTGTCTCTAGTAGTAACCTATTGTAACACACTGTCTGTACTTGTCTCTAGTAGAACCTATTGTAACACACTGTCTGTACTTGTCTCTAGTAGAAACCTATTGTAACACACTGTCTGTACTTGTCTCTAGTAGAAACCTATTGTAACACACTGTCTGTACTTGTCTCTAGTAGAAACCTATTGTAACACACTGTCTGTACTTGTCTCTAGTAGAAACCTATTGTAACACACTGTCTGTACTTGTCTCTAGTAGTAACCTATTGTAACACACTGTCTGTACTTGTCTCTAGTAGAAACCTATTGTAACACTGGTCTGTACTTGTCTCTAGTGGAAACCTATTGTAACACACTGTCTGTACTTGTCTCTAGTAGAAACCTATTGTAACACACTGTCTGTACTTGTCTCTAGTAGTAACCTATTGTAACACACTGTCTGTACTTGTCTCTAGTAGAAACCTATTGTAACACACTGTCTGTACTTGTCTCTAGTAGAAACCTATTGTAACACACTGTCTGTACTTGTCTCTAGTAGTAACCTATTGTAACACACTGTCTGTACTTGTCTCTAGTAGTAACATATTGTAACACACTGTCTGTACTTGTCTCTAGTAGTAACTTATTGTAACACACTGTCTGTACTTGTCTCTAGTAGAAACCTATTGTAACACACTGTCTGTACTTGTCTCTAGTAGTAACCTATTGTAACACACTGTCTGTACTTGTCTCTAGTAGTAACATATTGTAACACACTGTCTGTACTTGTCTCTAGTAGTAACCTATTGTAACACACTGTCTGTACTTGTCTCTAGTAGTAACCTATTGTAACACACTGTCTGTACTTGTCTCTATTAGAAACCTATTGTAACACACTGTCTGTACTTGTCTCTAGTAGTAACCTATTGTAACACACTGTCTGTACTTGTCTCTAGTAGAAACCTTCGGTCTGTACTTGTCTCTAGTAGAAACCTATTGTAACACACTGTCTGTACTTGTCTCTAGTAGTAACCTATTGTAACACATTGTCTGTACTTGTCTCTAGTAGTAACCTATTGTAACACATTGTCTGTACTTGTCTCTTGTAGTAACCTATTGTAACACACTGTCTGTACTTTCTCTAGTAGTAAACCTATTGTAACACACTGTCTGTACTTGTCTCTAGTAGAAACCTATTGTAACACACTGTCTGTACTTGTCTCTAGTATAAACCTATTGTAACACACTGTCTGTACTTGTCTCTAGTAGTAACCTGCTGTAACACACTGTCTGTACTTGTCTCTAGTAGAAACCTATTGTAACACACTGTCTGTACTTGTCTCTAGTAGTAACCTATTGTAACACACTGTCTGTACTTGTCTCTAGTAAAAACCTATTGTAACACACTGTTTGTACTTGTCTCTAGTAGTAACCTATTGTAACACACTGTCTGTACTTGTCTCTAGTAGAAACCTATTGTAACACACTGTCTGTACTTGTCTCTAGTAGAAAACTATTGTAACACACGGTCTGTACTTGTCTCTAGTAGAAACCTATTGTAACACACTGTCTGTACTTGTCTCTAGTAGTAACCTATTGTAACACACTGTCTGTACTTGTCTCTAGTAGAAACCTATTGTAACACACTGTCTGTACTTGTCTCTAGTAGAAACCTATTGTAACACACTGTCTGTACTTGTCTCTAGTAGTAACCTATTGTAACACATTGTCTGTACTTGTCTCTAGTAGTAACCTATTGTAACACACTGTCTGTACTTGTCTCTAGTAGAAACCTATTGTAACACACTGTCTGTACTTGTCTCTAGTAGAAACCTATTGTAACACACTGTCTGTACTTGTCTCTAGTAGTAACCTATTGTAACACACTGTCTGTACTTGTCTCTAGTAGAAACCTATTGTAACACACTGTCTGTACTTGTCTCTAGTAGTAACCTATTGTAACACACTGTCTGTACTTGTCTCTAGTAGAAACCTACTGTCTGTACTTGTCTCTAGTAGTAACCTATTGTAACACATTGTCTGTACTTGTCTCTAGTAGAAACCTATTGTAACACACTGTCTGTACTTGTCTCTAGTAGAAACCTATTGTAACACACTGTCTGTACTTTTCTCTAGTAGAAAACTATTGTAACACACGGTCTGTACTTGTCTCTAGTAGAAACCTAATGTAACACACGGTCTGTACTTGTCTCTAGTAGAAACCTATTGTAACACACGGTCTGTACTTGTCTCTAGTAGAAAACTATTGTAAAACACGGTCTGTACTTGTCTCTAGTAGAAACCTATTGTAACACACTGTCTGTACTTGTCTCTAGTAGAAACCTATTGTAACACACTGTCTGTACTTGTCTCTAGTAGAAACCTATTGTAACACACTGTCTGTACTTGTCTCTAGTAGAAACCTATTGTAACACACTGTCTGTACTTGTCTCTAGTAGAAACCTATTGTAACACACTGTCTGTACTTGTCTCTAGTAGAAACCTATTGTAACACACTGTCTGTACTTGTCTCTAGTAGTAACCTATTGTAACACACTGTCTGTACTTGTCTCTAGTAGAAACCTACTGTCTGTACTTGTCTCTAGTAGAAACCTATTGTAACACACTGTCTGTACTTGTCTCTAGTAGTAACCTATTGTAACACATTGTCTGTACTTGTCTCTAGTAGTAAACCTATTGTAACACATTGTCTGTACTTGTCTCTAGTAGTAACCTATTGTAACACACTGTCTGTACTTGTCTCTAGTAGAAACCTATTGTAACACCTGTCTGTACTTGTCTCTAGTAGAAACCTATTGTAACACACTGTCTGTACTTGTCTCTAGTAGAAACCTATTGTAACACACTGTCTGTACTTGTCTCTAGTAGAAACCTATTGTAACACACTGTCTGTACTTGTCTCTAGTAGAAACCTATTGTAACACACTGTCTGTACTTGTCTCTAGTAGTAACCTATTGTAACACATTGTCTGTACTTGTCTCTAGTAGAAACCTATTGTAACACACTGTCTGTACTTGTCTCTAGTAGAAACCTATTGTAACACACTGTCTGTACTTGTCTCTAGTAGAAACCTATTGTAACACACTGTCTGTACTTGTCTCTAGTAGAAACCTATTGTAACACACTGTCTGTACTTGTCTCTAGTAGAAACCTATTGTAACACACTGTCTGTACTTGTCTCTAGTAGAAACCTATTGTAACACACGGTCTGTACTTGTCTCTAGTAGAAACCTATTGTAACACACTGTCTGTACTTGTCTCTAGTAGAAACCTATTGTACCACACTGTCTGTACTTGTCTCTAGTAGAAACCTATTGTAACACACTGTCTGTACTTGTCTCTAGTAGAAACCTACTGTCTGTACTTGTCTCTAATAGTAACTTATTGTAACACACTGTCTGTACTTGTCTCTAGTAGAAACCTACGGTCTTTACTTGTCTCTGATAGTAACCTATTGTAACACACTGTCTGTACTTGTCTCTAGTTGTAAACTATTGTAACACACTGTCTGTACTTGTCTCTAGTAGAAACCTATTGTAACACACTGTCTGTACTTGTCTCTAGTATAAACCTATTGTAACACACTGTCTGTACTTGTCTCTAGTGGTAACCTGCTGTAACACACTGTATGTACTTGTCTCTAGTAGAAACCTATTGTAACACACTGTCTGTACTTGTCTCTAGTAGTAACCTATTGTAACACACTGTCTGTACTTGTCTCTAGTAAAAACCTATTGTAACACACTGTTTGTACTTGTCTCTAGTAGTAACCTATTGTAACACACTGTCTGTACTTGTCTCTAGTAGTAACCTATTGTAACACACTGTCTGTACTTGTCTCTAGTAGAAACCTATTGTAACACACTGTCTGTACTTGTCTCTAGTAGTAACCTATTGTAACACACTGTCTGTACTTGTCTCTAGTAGAAACCTATTGTAACACACTGTCTGTACTTGTCTCTAGTAGTAACCTATTGTAACACACTGTCTGTACTTGTCTCTAGTAGAAACCTATTGTAACACACTGTCTGTACTTGTCTCTAGTAGAAACCTATTGTAACACACTGTCTGTACTTGTCTCTAGTAGAAACCTATTGTAACACACTGTCTGTACTTGTCTCTAGTAGAAACCTACTGTCTGTACTTGTCTCTAGTGGAAACCTATTGTAACACACTGTCTGTACATGTCTCTAGTAGTAACCTATTGTAACACATTGTCTGTACTTGTCTCTAGTAGAAACCTATTGTAACACACTGTCTGTACTTGTCTCTAGTAGAAACCTATTGTAACACACTGTCTGTACTTGTCTCTAGTAGAAACCTATTGTAACACACTGTCTGTACTTGTCTCTAGTAGAAACCTATTGTAACACACTGTCTGTACTTGTCTCTAGTAGAAACCTATTGTAACACACTGTCTGTACTTGTCTCTAGTAGTAACCTATTGTAACACACTGTCTGTACTTGTCTCTAGTAGAAACCTATCACACTGTCTGTACTTGTCTCTAGTAGTAAACCTATTGTAACACACTGTCTGTACTTGTCTCTAGTAGAAACCTATTGTAACACACTGTCTGTACTTGTCTCTAGTAGTAACCTATTGTAACACACTGTCTGTACTTGTCTCTAGTAAAAACCTATTGTAACACACTGTTTGTACTTGTCTCTAGTAGTAACCTATTGTAACACACTGTCTGTACTTGTCTCTAGTAGAAACCTATTGTAACACACTGTCTGTACTTGTCTCTAGTAGTAACCTATTGTAACACACTGTCTGTACTTGTCTCTAGTAGAAACCTATTGTAACACACTGTCTGTACTTGTCTCTAGTAGTAACCTATTGTAACACACTGTCTGTACTTGTCTCTAGTAAAAACCTATTGTAACACACTGTCTGTACTTGTCTCTAGTAGTAACCTATTGTAACACACTGTCTGTACTTGTCTCTAGTAGAAACCTATTGTAACACACTGTCTGTACTTGTCTCTAGTAGAAAACTATTGTAACACACTGTCTGTACTTGTCTCTAGTAGAAACCTATTGTAACACACTGTCTGTACTTGTCTCTAGTAGTAACCTATTGTAACACACTGTCTGTACTTGTCTCTAGTAGAAACCTTCTGTCTGTACTTGTCTCTAGTGGAAACCTATTGTAACACACTGTCTGTACTTGTCTCTAGTAGTAACCTATTGCAACACATTGTCTGTACTTGTCTCTTGTAGTAACCTATTGTAACACACTGTCTGTACTTGTCTCTAGTAGAAACCTATTGTAACACACTGTCTGTACTTGTCTCTAGTAGAAACCTATTGTAACACACTGTCTGTACTTGTCTCTAGTAGTAACCTATTGTAACACACTGTCTGTACTTGTCTCTAGTAGAAACCTATTGTAACACACTGTCTGTACTTGTCTCTAGTAGTAACTTATTGTAACACACTGTCTGTACTTGTCTCTAGTAGAAACCTATTGTAACACACTGTCTGTACTTGTCTCTAGTAGTAACCTGTTGTAACACACTGTCTGTACTTGTCTCTAGTAGTAACATATTGTAACACACTGTCTGTACTTGTCTCTAGTAGTAACTTATTGTAACACACTGTCTGTACTTGTCTCTAGTAGTAACCTATTGTAACACACTGTCTGTACTTGTCTCTATTAGAAACCTATTGTAACACACTGTCTGTACTTGTCTCTAGTAGTAACCTATTGTAACACACTGTCTGTACTTGTCTCTAGTAGAAACCTATTGTAACACACTGTCTGTACTTGTCTCTAGTGGAAACCTATTGTAACACACTGTCTGTACTTGTCTCTAGTAGTAACCTATTGTAACACATTGTCTGTACTTGTCTCTAGTAGTAACCTATTGTAACACATTGTCTGTACTTGTCTCTTGTAGTAACCTATTGTAACACACTGTCTGTACTTTCTCTAGTAGAAACCTATTGTAACACACGGTCTGTACTTGTCTCTAGTAGAAACCTATTGTAACACACTGTCTGTACTTGTCTCTAGTAGAAACCTATTGTAACACACTGTCTGTACTTGTCTCTAGTAGAAACCTATTGTAACACACTGTCTGTACTTGTCTCTAGTAGAAACCTATTGTAACACACTGTCTGTACTTGTCTCTAGTAGTAACCTATTGTAACACATTGTCTGTACTTGTCTCTAGTAGAAACCTATTGTAACACACGGTCTGTACTTGTCTCTAGTAGAAACCTATTGTAACACACTGTCTGTACTTTTCTCTAGTAGAAACCTATTGTAACACACTGTCTGTACTTGTCTCTAGTAGAAACCTATTGTAACACACTGTCTGTACTTGTCTCTAGTAGAAACCTATTGTAACACACTGTCTGTACTTGTCTCTAGTAGAAACCTATTGTAACACACTGTCTGTACTTGTCTCTAGTAGAAACCTATTGTAACACACTGTCTGTACTTGTCTCTTGTAGAAACCTATTGTACCACACTGTCTGTACTTGTCTCTAGTAGAAACCTATTGTAACACACTGTCTGTACTTGTCTCTAGTAGAAACCTACTGTCTGTACTTGTCTCTAATAGTAACTTATTGTAACACACTGTCTGTACTTGTCTCTAGTAGAAACCTACTGTCTTTACTTGTCTCTGATAGTAACCTATTGTAACACACTGTCTGTACTTGTCTCTAGTTGTAAACTATTGTAACACACTGTCTGTACTTGTCTCTAGTAGAAACCTATTGTAACACACTGTCTGTACTTGTCTCTAGTATAAACCTATTGTAACACACTGTCTGTACTTGTCTCTAGTGGTAACCTGCTGTAACACACTGTATGTACTTGTCTCTAGTAGAAACCTATTGTAACACACTGTCTGTGCTTGTCTCTAGTAGTAACCTATTGTAACACACTGTCTGTACTTGTCTCTAGTAAAAACCTATTGTAACACACTGTCTGTACTTGTCTCTAGTAGAAACCTATTGTAACACACTGTCTGTACTTGTCTCTAGTAGAAACCTATTGTAACACACTGTCTGTACTTGTCTCTAGTAGAAACCTATTGTAACACACTGTCTGTACTTGTCTCTAGTAGAAACCTATTGTAACACATGGTCTGTACTTGTCTCTAGTAGAAACCTATTGTAACACACTGTCTGTACTTGTCTCTAGTAGAAACCTATTGTAACACACTGTCTGTACTTGTCTCTAGTAGAAACCTATTGTAACACACTGTCTGTACTTGTCTCTAGTAGAAACCTATTGTAACACACTGTCTGTACTTGTCTCTAGTAGTAACTTATTGTAACACACTGTCTGTACTTGTCTCTAGTAGAAACCTATTGTAACACACTGTCTGTACTTGTCTCTAGTAGTAACCTATTGTAACACACTGTCTGTACTTGTCTCTAGTAGTAAACTATTGTAACACACTGTCTGTACTTGTCTCTAGTAGAAACCTATTGTAACACACTGTCTGTACTTGTCTCTAGTAGAAACCTATTGTAACACACTGTCTGTACTTGTCTCTAGTAGTAACCTATTGTAACACACTGTCTGTACTTGTCTCTAGTAGTAACCTATTGTAACACACTGTCGGTACTTGTCTCTAGTAAAAACCTATTGTAACACACTGTCTGTACTTGTCTCTAGTAGTAACCTATTGTAACACACTGTCTGTACTTGTCTCTAGTAGAAACCTATTGTAACACACTGTCTGTACTTGTCTCTAGTAGAAACCTATTGTAACACACTGTCTGTACTTGTCTCTAGTAGAAACCTATTGTAACACACTGTCTGTACTTGTCTCTAGTAGTAACCTATTGTAACACACTGTCTGTACTTGTCTCTAGTAGAAACCTTCGGTCTGTACTTGTCTCTAGTGGAAACCTATTGTAACACACTGTCTGTACTTGTCTCTAGTAGTAACCTATTGCAACACATTGTCTGTACTTGTCTCTAGTAGTAACCTATTGTAACACACTGTCTGTACTTGTCTCTAGTAGAAACCTATTGTAACACACTGTCTGTACTTGTCTCTAGTAGAAACCTATTGTAACACACTGTCTGTACTTGTCTCTAGTAGAAACCTATTGTAACACACTGTCTGTACTTGTCTCTAGTAGTAACCTATTGTAACACACTGTCTGTACTTGTCTCTAGTAGAAACCTATTGTAACACACTGTCTGTACTTGTCTCTAGTAGTAACCTATTGTAACACATTGTCTGTACTTGTCTCTAGTAGAAACCTATTGTAACACACTGTCTGTACTTGTCTCTAGTAGAAACCTATTGTAACACACTGTCTGTACTTTTCTCTAGTAGAAAACTATTGTAACACATGGTCTGTACTTGTCTCTAGTAGAAACCTAATGTAACACACGGTCTGTACTTGTCTCTAGTAGAAACCTATTGTAACACACTGTCTGTACTTGTCTCTAGTAGAAACCTATTGTACCACACTGTCTGTACTTGTCTCTAGTAGAAACCTATTGTAACACACTGTCTGTACTTGTCTCTAGTAGAAACCTACTGTCTGTACTTGTCTCTAATAGTAACTTATTGTAACACACTGTCTGTACTTGTCTCTAGTAGTAACCTATTGTAACACACTGTCTGTACTTGTCTCTGGTAGTAACCTATTGTAACACACTGTCTGTACTTGTCTCTAGTTGTAAACTATTGTAACACACTGTCTGTACTTGTCTCTAGTAGAAACCTATTGTAACACACTGTCTGTACTTGTCTCTAGTATAAACCTATTGTAACACACTGTCTGTACTTGTCTCTAGTGGTAACCTGCTGTAACACACTGTATGTACTTGTCTCTAGTAGAAACCTATTGCAACACACTGTCTGTACTTGTCTCTAGTAGTAACCTATTGTAACACACTGTCTGTACTTGTCTCTAGTAAAAACCTACTGTCTGTACTTGTCTCTAGTAGTAACCTATTGTAACACACTGTCTGTACTTGTCTCTAGTAGAAACCTATTGTAACACACTGTCTGTACTTGTCTCTAGTAGAAAACTATTGTAACACACTGTCTGTACTTGTCTCTAGTAGAAACCTATTGTAACACACTGTCTGTACTTGTCTCTAGTAGTAACCTATTGTAACACACTGTCTGTACTTGTCTCTAGTAGAAACCTTCGGTCTGTACTTGTCTCTAGTGGAAACCTATTGTAACACACTGTCTGTACTTGTCTCTAGTAGTAACCTATTGCAACACATTGTCTGTACTTGTCTCTTGTAGTAACCTATTGTAACACACTGTCTGTACTTTCTCTAGTAGAAACCTATTGTAACACACTGTCTGTACTTGTCTCTAGTAGAAACCTATTGTAACACACTGTCTGTACTTGTCTCTAGTAGAAACCTATTGTAACACACTGTCTGTACTTGTCTCTAGTAGTAACCTATTGTAACACATTGTCTGTACTTGTCTCTAGTAGAAACCTATTGTAACACACTGTCTGTACTTGTCTCTAGTAGAAACCTATTGTAACACACTGTCTGTACTTGTCTCTAGTAGAAACCTATTGTAACACACTGTCTGTACTTGTCTCTAGTAGAAACCTAATGTAACACACTGTCTGTACTTGTCTCTAGTAGAAACCTATTGTAACACACGGTCTGTACTTGTCTCTAGTAGAAACCTATTGTACCACACTGTCTGTACTTGTCTCTAGTAGAAACCTATTGTAACACACTGTCTGTACTTGTCTCTAGTAGAAACCTACTGTCTGTACTTGTCTCTAATAGTAACTTATTGTAACACACTGTCGTGTACTTGTCTCTAGTAGAAACCTATTGTAACACACTGTCTGTACTTGTCTCTAGTAGAAACCTATTGTAACACACTGTCTGTACTTGTCTCTAGTTGTAAACTATTGTAACACACTGTCTGTACTTGTCTCTAGTAGAAACCTATCGTAACACACTGTCTGTACTTGTCTCTAGTATAAACCTATTGTAACACACTGTCTGTACTTGTCTCTAGTGGTAACATGCTGTAACACACTGTATGTACTTGTCTCTAGTAGAAACCTATTGCAACACACTGTCTGTACTTGTCTCTAGTAGTAACCTATTGTAACACACTGTCTGTACTTGTCTCTAGTAAAAACCTATTGTAACACACTGTTTGTACTTGTCTCTAGTAGTAACCTATTGTAACACACTGTCTGTACTTGTCTCTAGTAGAAACCTATTGTAACACACTGTCTGTACTTGTCTCTAGTAGAAAACTATTGTAACACACGGTCTGTACTTGTCTCTAGTAGAAACCTATTGTAACACACTGTCTGTACTTGTCTCTAGTAGTAACCTATTGTAACACACTGTCTGTACTTGTCTCTAGTAGAAACCTTCGGTCTGTACTTGTCTCTAGTGGAAACCTATTGTAACACACTGTCTGTACTTGTCTCTAGTAGTAACCTATTGCAACACATTGTCTGTACTTGTCTCTTGTAGTAACCTATTGTAACACACTGTCTGTACTTGTCTCTAGTAGAAACCTATTGTAACACACTGTCTGTACTTGTCTCTAGTAGAAACCTATTGTAACACACTGTCTGTACTTGTCTCTAGTAGTAACCTATTGTAACACATTGTCTGTACTTGTCTCTAGTAGAAACCTATTGTAACACACTGTCTGTACTTGTCTCTAGTAGTAACCTATTGTAACACACTGTCTGTACTTGTCTCTAGTAGAAACCTACTGTCTGTACTTGTCTCTAGTAGTAACCTATTGTAACACATTGTCTGTACTTGTCTCTAGTAGAAACCTATTGTAACACACTGTCTGTACTTGTCTCTAGTAGAAACCTATTGTAACACACTGTCTGTACTTTTCTCTAGTAGAAAACTATTGTAACACACGGTCTGTACTTGTCTCTAGTAGAAACCTATTGTAACACACTGTCTGTACTTGTCTCTAGTAGAAACCTATTGTAACACACTGTCTGTACTTGTCTCTAGTAGAAACCTATTGTAACACACTGTCTGTACTTGTCTCTAGTAGAAACCTATTGTAACACACTGTCTGTACTTGTCTCTAGTAGAAACCTATTGTAACACACTGTCTGTACTTGTCTCTAGTAGAAACCTATTGTAACACACTGTCTGTACTTGTCTCTAGTAGAAACCTATTGTAACACACTGTCTGTACTTGTCTCTAGTAGAAACCTATTGTAACACACTGTCTGTACTTGTCTCTAGTAGAAACCTATTGTAACACACTGTCTGTACTTGTCTCTAGTAGTAACCTATTGTAACACACTGTCTGTACTTGTCTCTAGTAGAAACCTATTGTAACACACTGTCTGTACTTGTCTCTAGTAGTAACCTATTGTAACACACTGTCTGTACTTGTCTCTAGTAGAAACCTATTGTAACACACTGTCTGTACTTGTCTCTAGTAGTAACCTATTGTAACACACTGTCTGTACTTGTCTCTAGTAGTAACCTATTGTAACACACTGTCTGTACTTGTCTCTAGTAGTAACCTTATTGTAACACACTGTCTGTACTTGTCTCTAGTAGAAACCTATGTAACACACTGTCTGTACTTGTCTCTAGTAGAAACCTATTGTAACACACTGTCTGTACTTGTCTCTAGTAGTAACCTATTGTAACACACTGTCTGTACTTGTCTCTAGTAGTAACCTATTGTAACACATTGTCTGTACTTGTCTCTAGTAGTAACCTATTGTAACACACTGTCTGTACTTGTCTCTAGTAGAAACCTATTGTAACACACTGTCTGTACTTGTCTCTAGTAGAAACCTATTGTAACACACTGTCTGTACTTGTCTCTAGTAGAAACCTATTGTAACACACTGTCTGTACTTGTCTCTAGTAGAAACCTATTGTAACACACTGTCTGTACTTGTCTCTAGTAGAAACCTATTGTAACACACTGTCTGTACTTGTCTCTAGTAGTAACCTATTGTAACACACTGTCTGTACTTGTCTCTAGTAGAAACCTATTGTAACACACTGTCTGTACTTGTCTCTAGTAGAAACCTATTGTAACACACTGTCTGTACTTGTCTCTAGTAGAAACCTATTGTAACACACTGTCTGTACTTGTCTCTAGTAGAAACCTATTGTAACACACTGTCTGTACTTGTCTCTAGTAGAAACCTATTGTAACACACTGTCTGTACTTGTCTCTAGTAGAAACCTATTGTAACACACTGTCTGTACTTGTCTCTAGTAGAAACCTATTGTAACACACTGTCTGTACTTGTCTCTAGTAGAAACCTATTGTAACACACTGTCTGTACTTGTCTCTAGTAGTAACCTATTGTAACACACTGTCTGTACTTGTCTCTAGTAGAAACCTACTGTCTGTACTTGTCTCTAGTAGTAACTTATTGTAACACACTGTCTGTACTTGTCTCTAGTAGAAACCTATTGTAACACACTGTCTGTACTTGTCTCTAGTAGTAACCTGTTGTAACACACTGTCTGTACTTGTCTCTAGTAGTAACATATTGTAACACACTGTCTGTACTTGTCTCTAGTAGTAACTTATTGTAACACACTGTCTGTACTTGTCTCTAGTAGAAACCTATTGTAACACACTGTCTGTACTTGTCTCTAGTGGAAACCTATTGTAACACACTGTCTGTACTTGTCTCTAGTAGTAACCTATTGTAACACATTGTCTGTACTTGTCTCTAGTAGTAACCTATTGTAACACACTGTCTGTACTTGTCTCTAGTAGTAACCTATTGTAACACACTGTCTGTACTTGTCTCTAGTAGAAACCTATTGTAACACACTGTCTGTACTTGTCTCTAGTAGAAACCTATTGTAACACACTGTCTGTACTTGTCTCTAGTAGAAACCTATTGTAACACACTGTCTGTACTTGTCTCTAGTAGAAACCTATTGTAACACACTGTCTGTACTTGTCTCTAGTAGAAACCTATTGTAACACACTGTCTGTACTTGTCTCTAGTAGTAACCTATTGTAACACATTGTCTGTACTTGTCTCTAGTAGAAACCTATTGTAACACACTGTCTGTACTTGTCTCTAGTAGAAACCTATTGTAACACACTGTCTGTACTTGTCTCTAGTAGAAACCTATTGTAACACACTGTCTGTACTTGTCTCTAGTAGAAACCTATTGTAACACACTGTCTGTACTTGTCTCTAGTAGAAACCTATTGTAACACACTGTCTGTACTTGTCTCTAGTAGTAACCTATTGTAACACATTGTCTGTACTTGTCTCTAGTAGAAACCTATTGTAACACACTGTCTGTACTTGTCTCTAGTAGAAACCTATTGTAACACACGTCTGTACTTGTCTCTAGTAGAAACCTATTGTAACACACTGTCTGTACTTGTCTCTAGTAGAAACCTATTGTAACACACTGTCTGTACTTGTCTCTAGTAGAAACCTACTGTCTGTACTTGTCTCTAGTAGTAACTATTGTAACACACTGTCTGTACTTGTCTCTAGTAGAAACCTGGTCTTTACTTGTCTCTGATAGTAACCTATTGTAACACACTGTCTGTACTTGTCTCTAGTAGAAACCTATTGTAACACACTGTCTGTACTTGTCTCTAGTAGTAACCTATTGTAACACACTGTCTGTACTTGTCTCTAGTAGAAACCTATTGTAACACACTGTCTGTACTTGTCTCTAGTAGTAACCTATTGTAACACACTGTCTGTACTTGTCTCTAGTAGAAACCTATTGTAACACACTGTCTGTACTTGTCTCTAGTAGAAACCTATTGTAACACACTGTCTGTACTTGTCTCTAGTAGAAACCTATTGTAACACACTGTCTGTACTTGTCTCTAGTAGTAACCTATTGTAACACATTGTCTGTACTTGTCTCTAGTAGAAACCTATTGTAACACACTGTCTGTACTTGTCTCTAGTAGAAACCTATTGTAACACACTGTCTGTACTTGTCTCTAGTAGAAACCTATTGTAACACACTGTCTGTACTTGTCTCTAGTAGAAACCTATTGTAACACACTGTCTGTACTTGTCTCTAGTAGAAACCTATTGTAACACACTGTCTGTACTTGTCTCTAGTAGTAACCTATTGTAACACACTGTCTGTACTTGTCTCTAGTAGAAACCTATTGTAACACACTGTCTGTACTTGTCTCTAGTAGAAACCTATTGTAACACACGGTCTGTACTTGTCTCTAGTAGAAACCTATTGTAACCACACTGTCTGTACTTGTCTCTAGTAGAAACCTATTGTAACACACTGTCTGTACTTGTCTCTAGTAGAAACCTACTGTCTGTACTTGTCTCTAATAGTAACTTATTGTAACACACTGTCGTGTACTTGTCTCTAGTAGAAACCTATTGTAACACACGGTCTTTACTTGTCTCTGGTAGTAACCTATTGTAACACACTGTCTGTACTTGTCTCTAGTAGAAACCTATTGTAACACACTGTCTGTACTTGTCTCTAGTAGTAACCTATTGTAACACACTGTCTGTACTTGTCTCTAGTAAAAACCTATTGTAACACACTGTCTGTACTTGTCTCTAGTAGTAACCTATTGTAACACACTGTCTGTACTTGTCTCTAGTAGAAACCTATTGTAACACACTGTCTGTACTTGTCTCTAGTAGTAACCTATTGTAACACACTGTCTGTACTTGTCTCTAGTAGAAACCTATTATTGCAACACACTGTCTGTACTTGTCTCTAGTAGTAACCTATTGTAACACACTGTCTGTACTTGTCTCTAGTAAAAACCTATTGTAACACACTGTTTGTACTTGTCTCTAGTAGTAACCTATTGTAACACACTGTCTGTACTTGTCTCTAGTAGAAACCTACTGTCTGTACTTGTCTCTAGTAGTAACTTATTGTAACACACTGTCTGTACTTGTCTCTAGTAGAAACCTATTGTAACACACTGTCTGTACTTGTCTCTAGTAGTAACCTATTGTAACACACTGTCTGTACTTGTCTCTAGTAGAAACCTATTGTAACACACTGTCTGTACTTGTCTCTAGTAGTAACCTATTGTAACACACTGTCTGTACTTGTCTCTAGTAAAAACCTATTGTAACACACTGTCTGTACTTGTCTCTAGTAGTAACCTATTGTAACACACTGTCTGTACTTGTCTCTAGTAGAAACCTATTGTAACACACTGTCTGTACTTGTCTCTAGTAGAAAACTATTGTAACACACTGTCTGTACTTGTCTCTAGTAGAAACCTATTGTAACACACTGTCTGTACTTGTCTCTAGTAGAAACCTATTGTAACACACTGTCTGTACTTGTCTCTAGTAGTAACCTATTGTAACACACTGTCTGTACTTGTCTCTAGTAGAAACCTATTGTAACACACTGTCTGTACTTGTCTCTAGTAGTAACCTATTGTAACACACTGTCTGTACTTGTCTCTAGTAGTAACCTTATTGTAACACACTGTCTGTACTTGTCTCTAGTAGAAACCTATTGTAACACACTGTCTGTACTTGTCTCTAGTAGAAACCTATTGTAACACACTGTCTGTACTTGTCTCTAGTAGAAACCTATTGTAACACACTGTCTGTACTTGTCTCTAGTAGTAACCTATTGTAACACACTGTCTGTACTTGTCTCTAGTAGAAACCTATTGTAACACACTGTCTGTACTTGTCTCTAGTAGAAACCTATTGTAACACACTGTCTGTACTTGTCTCTAGTAGAAACCTATTGTAACACACTGTCTGTACTTGTCTCTAGTAGAAACCTATTGTAACACACTGTCTGTACTTGTCTCTAGTAGAAACCTATTGTAACACACTGTCTGTACTTGTCTCTAGTAGAAACCTACTTGTCTGTACTTGTCTCTAGTAGTAACCTATTGTAACACACTGTCTGTACTTGTCTCTAGTATAAACCTATTGTAACACACTGTCTGTACTTGTCTCTAGTAGAAACCTATTGTAACACACTGTCTGTACTTGTCTCTAGTATAAACCTATTGTAACACACTGTCTGTACTTGTCTCTAGTGGTAACCTGCTGTAACACACTGTCTGTACTTGTCTCTAGTAGAAACCTATTGTAACACACTGTCTGTACTTGTCTCTAGTAGTAACCTATTGTAACACACTGTCTGTACTTGTCTCTAGTAAAACCTATTGTAACACACTGTCTGTACTTGTCTCTAGTAGTAACTTATTGTAACACACTGTCTGTACTTGTCTCTAGTAGTAACCTATTGTAACACACTGTCTGTACTTGTCTCTAGTAGAAACCTATTGTAACACACTGTCTGTACTTGTCTCTAGTAGTAACCTATTGTAACACACTGTCTGTACTTGTCTCTAGTAAAACCTATTGTAACACACTGTCTGTACTTGTCTCTAGTAGTAACCTATTGTAACACACTGTCTGTACTTGTCTCTAGTAGAAACCTATTGTAACACACTGTCTGTACTTGTCTCTAGTAGAAACCTATTGTAACACACTGTCTGTACTTGTCTCTAGTAGAAACCTATTGTAACACACTGTCTGTACTTGTCTCTAGTAGAAACCTTCGGTCTGTACTTGTCTCTAGTGGAAACCTATTGTAACACACTGTCTGTACTTGTCTCTAGTAGTAACCTATTGTAACACATTGTCTGTACTTGTCTCTAGTAGAAACCTATTGTAACACACTGTCTGTACTTGTCTCTAGTAGAAACCTATTGTAACACACTGTCTGTACTTGTCTCTAGTAGAAACCTATTGTAACACACTGTCTGTACTTGTCTCTAGTAGAAACCTATTGTAACACACTGTCTGTACTTGTCTCTAGTAGAAACCTACTGTCTGTACTTGTCTCTAGTAGTAACTTATTGTAACACACTGTCTGTACTTGTCTCTAGTAGAAACTCTACTTGTCTGTACTTGTCTCTAGTAGTAAACCTGCTATTGTAACACACTGTCTGTACTTGTCTCTAGTAGAAACCTATTGTAACACACTGTCTGTACTTGTCTCTAGTAGTAACCTATTGTAACACACTGTCTGTACTTGTCTCTAGTAAAACCTATTGTAACACACTGTCTGTACTTGTCTCTAGTAGTAACCTATTGTAACACACTGTCTGTACTTGTCTCTAGTAGAAACCTACTGTCTGTACTTGTCTCTAGATAGTAACCTGCTATTGTAACACACTGTCTGTACTTGTCTCTAGTAGAAACCTATTGTAACACACTGTCTGTACTTGTCTCTAGTAGTAACCTATTGTAACACACTGTCTGTACTTGTCTCTAGTAAAAACCTATTGTAACACACTGTCTGTACTTGTCTCTAGTAGTAACCTATTGTAACACACTGTCTGTACTTGTCTCTAGTAGATTGTAACCTACTGTCTGTACTTGTCTCTAGTAGTAACCTATTGTAACACACTGTCTGTACTTGTCTCTAGTAGAAACCTACTGTCTGTACTTGTCTCTAGTAGTAACCTATTGTAACACACTGTCTGTACTTGTCTCTAGTAGAAACCTATTGTAACACACTGTCTGTACTTGTCTCTAGTAGTAACCTATTGTAACACACTGTCTGTACTTGTCTCTAGTAGAAACCTATTGTAACACACTGTCTGTACTTGTCTCTAGTAGTAACCTATTGTAACACACTGTCTGTACTTGTCTCTAGTAGAAACCTATTGTAACACACTGTCTGTACTTGTCTCTAGTAGAAACCTATTGTAACACACTGTCTGTACTTGTCTCTAGTAGAAACCTATTGTAACACACTGTCTGTACTTGTCTCTAGTAGAAACCTATTGTAACACACTGTCTGTACTTGTCTCTAGTAGTAACCTATTGTAACACACTGTCTGTACTTGTCTCTAGTAGAAACCTATTGTAACACACTGTCTGTACTTGTCTCTAGTAGTAACCTATTGTAACACACTGTCTGTACTTGTCTCTAGTAGTAACCTATTGTAACACACTGTCTGTACTTGTCTCTAGTAGAAACCTATTGTAACACACTGTCTGTACTTGTCTCTAGTAGTAACCTATTGTAACACACTGTCGGTACTTGTCTCTAGTAAAAACCTATTGTAACACACTGTTTGTACTTGTCTCTAGTAGTAACCTATTGTAACACACTGTCTGTACTTGTCTCTAGTAGAAACCTATTGTAACACACTGTCTGTACTTGTCTCTAGTAGAAACCTATTGTAACACACTGTCTGTACTTGTCTCTAGTAGAAACCTATTGTAACACACGGTCTGTACTTGTCTCTAGTAGAAACCTATTGTAACACACTGTCTGTACTTGTCTCTAGTAGAAACCTATTGTAACACACTGTCTGTACTTGTCTCTAGTAGAAACCTACGGTCTTTACTTGTCTCTGGTAGTAACCTATTGTAACACACTGTCTGTACTTGTCTCTAGTTGTAAACTATTGTAACACACTGTCTGTACTTGTCTCTAGTAGAAACCTATCGTAACACACTGTCTGTACTTGTCTCTAGTATAAACCTATTGTAACACACTGTCTGTACTTGTCTCTAGTGGTAACCTGCTGTAACACACTGTATGTACTTGTCTCTAGTAGAAACCTATTGCAACACACTGTCTGTACTTGTCTCTAGTAGTAACCTATTGTAACACACTGTCTGTACTTGTCTCTAGTAAAAACCTATTGTAACACACTGTCTGTACTTGTCTCTAGTAGTAACCTATTGTAACACACTGTCTGTACTTGTCTCTAGTAGTAACCTATTGTAACACACTGTCTGTACTTGTCTCTAGTAGAAACCTATTGTAACACACTGTCTGTACTTGTCTCTAGTAGTAACCTATTGTAACACACTGTCGGTACTTGTCTCTAGTAAAAACCTATTGTAACACACTGTTTGTACTTGTCTCTAGTAGTAACCTATTGTAACACACTGTCTGTACTTGTCTCTAGTAGAAAACTATTGTAACACACGGTCTGTACTTGTCTCTAGTAGAAACCTATTGTAACACACTGTCTGTACTTGTCTCTAGTAGAAACCTATTGTAACACACTGTCTGTACTTGTCTCTAGTAGAAACCTTCGGTCTGTACTTGTCTCTAGTGGAAACCTATTGTAACACACTGTCTGTACTTGTCTCTAGTAGTAACCTATTGTAACACATTGTCTGTACTTGTCTCTAGTAGAAACCTATTGTAACACATGGTCTGTACTTGTCTCTAGTAGAAACCTATTGTAACACACGGTCTGTACTTGTCTCTAGTAGAAACCTATTGTACCACACTGTCTGTACTTGTCTCTAGTAGAAACCTATTGTAACACACTGTCTGTACTTGTCTCTAGTAGAAACCTACTGTCTGTACTTGTCTCTAATAGTAACTTATTGTAACACACTGTCTGTACTTGTCTCTAGTAGAAACCTACGGTCTTTACTTGTCTCTGGTAGTAACCTATTGTAACACACTGTCTGTACTTGTCTCTAGTAGAAACCTATTGTAACACACTGTCTGTACTTGTCTCTAGTAGTAACCTATTGTAACACACTGTCTGTACTTGTCTCTAGTAAAAACCTATTGTAACACACTGTTTGTACTTGTCTCTAGTAGTAACCTATTGTAACACACTGTCTGTACTTGTCTCTAGTAGAAACCTACTGTCTGTACTTGTCTCTGAGTAGTAACCTGCTATAACACACTGTCTGTACTTGTCTCTAGTAGAAACCTATTGTAACACACTGTCTGTACTTGTCTCTAGTAGTAACCTATTGTAACACACTGTCTGTACTTGTCTCTAGTAAAAACCTATTGTAACACACTGTTTGTACTTGTCTCTAGTAGTAACCTATTGTAACACACTGTCTGTACTTGTCTCTAGTAGAAACCTATTGTAACACACTGTCTGTACTTGTCTCTAGTAGTAAACTATTGTAACACACTGTCTGTACTTGTCTCTAGTAGAAACCTCACACTGTCTGTACTTGTCTCTGATAGTAACCTGCTATAACACACTGTCTGTACTTGTCTCTAGTAGAAACCTATTGTAACACACTGTCTGTACTTGTCTCTAGTAGTAACCTATTGTAACACACTGTCTGTACTTGTCTCTAGTAGAAACCTATTGTAACACACTGTCTGTACTTGTCTCTAGTAGTAACCTATTGTAACACACTGTCTGTACTTGTCTCTAGTAGAAACCTATTGTAACACACTGTCTGTACTTGTCTCTAGTAGAAAACTATTGTAACACACGGTCTGTACTTGTCTCTAGTAGAAACCTATTGTAACACACTGTCTGTACTTGTCTCTAGTAGTAACCTATTGTAACACACTGTCTGTACTTGTCTCTAGTAGAAACCTATTGTAACACACTGTCTGTACTTGTCTCTAGTAGTAACCTATTGTAACACACTGTCTGTACTTGTCTCTAGTAGTAACCTATTGTAACACACTGTCTGTACTTGTCTCTAGTAGAAACCTATTGTAACACACTGTCTGTACTTGTCTCTAGTAGTAACCTATTGTAACACACTGTCTGTACTTGTCTCTAGTAAAAACCTATTGTAACACACTGTCTGTACTTGTCTCTAGTAGTAACCTATTGTAACACACTGTCTGTACTTGTCTCTAGTAGAAACCTATTGTAACACACTGTCTGTACTTGTCTCTAGTAGAAACCTATTGTAACACACTGTCTGTACTTGTCTCTAGTAGAAACCTATTGTAACACACTGTCTGTACTTGTCTCTAGTAGAAACCTTCGGTCTGTACTTGTCTCTAGTGGAAACCTATTGTAACACACTGTCTGTACTTGTCTCTAGTAGTAACCTATTGTAACACATTGTCTGTACTTGTCTCTAGTAGAAACCTATTGTAACACATTGTCTGTACTTGTCTCTAGTAGAAACCTATTGTAACACACTGTCTGTACTTGTCTCTAGTAGAAACCTATTGTAACACACTGTCTGTACTTGTCTCTAGTAGAAACCTATTGTAACACACTGTCTGTACTTGTCTCTAGTAGAAACCTACTGTCTGTACTTGTCTCTAATACTAACTTATTGTAACACACTGTCTGTACTTGTCTCTAGTAGAAACCTTGTAACACACTGTCTTTACTTGTCTCTGATAGTAACCTGCTATTGTAACACACTGTCTGTACTTGTCTCTAGTATAAACCTATTGCAACACACTGTCTGTACTTGTCTCTAGTAGTAACCTATTGTAACACACTGTCTGTACTTGTCTCTAGTAAAAACCTATTGTAACACACTGTCTGTACTTGTCTCTAGTAGTAACCTATTGTAACACACTGTCTGTACTTGTCTCTAGTAGAAACCTATTGTAACACACTGTCTGTACTTGTCTCTAGTAGAAAACTATTGTAACACACGGTCTGTACTTGTCTCTAGTAGAAACCTATTGTAACACACTGTCTGTACTTGTCTCTAGTAGAAACCTATTGTAACACACTGTCTGTACTTGTCTCTAGTAGTAACCTATTGTAACACATTGTCTGTACTTGTCTCTAGTAGAAACCTATTGTAACACACTGTCTGTACTTGTCTCTAGTAGAAACCTATTGTAACACACTGTCTGTACTTGTCTCTAGTAGAAACCTATTGTAACACACTGTCTGTACTTGTCTCTAGTAGAAACCTATTGTAACACACTGTCTGTACTTGTCTCTAGTAGAAACCTATTGTAACACACTGTCTGTACTTGTCTCTAGTAGAAACCTATTGTAACACACTGTCTGTACTTGTCTCTAGTAGAAACCTATTGTAACACACTGTCTGTACTTGTCTCTAGTAGAAACCTATTGTAACACACTGTCTGTACTTGTCTCTAGTAGAAACCTACTGTCTGTACTTGTCTCTAATAGTAACTTATTGTAACACACTGTCTGTACTTGTCTCTAGTAGAAACCTACGGTCTTTACTTGTCTCTGATAGTAACCTATTGTAACACACTGTCTGTACTTGTCTCTAGTAGTAACCTATTGTAACACACTGTCTGTACTTGTCTCTAGTAGTAACCTATTGTAACACACTGTCTGTACTTGTCTCTAGTAAAACCTATTGTAACACACTGTCTGTACTTGTCTCTAGTAGTAACCTATTGTAACACACTGTCTGTACTTGTCTCTAGTAGAAACCTATTGTAACACACTGTCTGTACTTGTCTCTAGTAGAAACCTATTGTAACACACTGTCTGTACTTGTCTCTAGTAGAAACCTATTGTAACACACTGTCTGTACTTGTCTCTAGTAGTAACCTATTGTAACACACTGTCTGTACTTGTCTCTAGTAGAAACCTATTGTAACACACTGTCTGTACTTGTCTCTAGTAGTAACTTATTGTAACACACTGTCTGTACTTGTCTCTAGTAGAAACCTATTGTAACACACTGTCTGTACTTGTCTCTAGTAGTAACCTATTGTAACACACTGTCTGTACTTGTCTCTAGTAGAAACCTATTGTAACACACTGTCTGTACTTGTCTCTAGTAGAAACCTATTGTAACACACTGTCTGTACTTGTCTCTAGTAGAAACCTATTGTAACACACTGTCTGTACTTGTCTCTAGTAGAAACCTTCGGTCTGTACTTGTCTCTAGTGGAAACCTATTGTAACACACTGTCTGTACTTGTCTCTAGTAGTAACCTATTGTAACACATTGTCTGTACTTGTCTCTAGTAGAAACCTATTGTAACACACTGTCTGTACTTGTCTCTAGTAGAAACCTATTGTAACACACTGTCTGTACTTGTCTCTAGTAGAAACCTATTGTAACACACTGTCTGTACTTGTCTCTAGTAGAAACCTATTGTAACACACTGTCTGTACTTGTCTCTAGTAGAAACCTACTGTCTGTACTTGTCTCTAATACTAACTTATTGTAACACACTGTCTGTACTTGTCTCTAGTAGAAACCTACGGTCTGTACTTGTCTCTAATAGTAACCTGCTGTAACACACTGTCTGTACTTGTCTCTAGTAGAAACCTATTGTAACACACTGTCTGTACTTGTCTCTAGTAGTAACCTATTGTAACACACTGTCTGTACTTGTCTCTAGTAAAACCTATTGTAACACACTGTCTGTACTTGTCTCTAGTAGTAACCTATTGTAACACACTGTCTGTACTTGTCTCTAGTAGAAACCTATTGTAACACACTGTCTGTACTTGTCTCTAGTAGAAACCTATTGTAACACACTGTCTGTACTTGTCTCTAGTAGAAACCTATTGTAACACACTGTCTGTACTTGTCTCTAGTAGTAACCTATTGTAACACACTGTCTGTACTTGTCTCTAGTAGAAACCTATTGTAACACACTGTCTGTACTTGTCTCTAGTAGTAACCTATTGTAACACACTGTCTGTACTTGTCTCTAGTAGAAACCTATTGTAACACACTGTCTGTACTTGTCTCTAGTAGAAACCTATTGTAACACACTGTCTGTACTTGTCTCTAGTAGAAACCTATTGTAACACACTGTCTGTACTTGTCTCTAGTAGAAACCTATTGTAACACACTGTCTGTACTTGTCTCTAGTGGAAACCTATTGTAACACACTGTCTGTACTTGTCTCTAGTAGTAACCTATTGTAACACACTGTCTGTACTTGTCTCTAGTAGAAACCTATTGTAACACACTGTCTGTACTTGTCTCTAGTAGAAACCTATTGTAACACACTGTCTGTACTTGTCTCTAGTAGAAACCTATTGTAACACACTGTCTGTACTTGTCTCTAGTAGAAACCCATTGTCTTTACTTGTCTCTGATAGTAACCTATTGTAACACACTGTCTGTACTTGTCTCTAGTTGTAAACTATTGTAACACACTGTCTGTACTTGTCTCTAGTAGAAACCTATTGTAACACACTGTCTGTACTTGTCTCTAGTATAAACCTATTGTAACACACTGTCTGTACTTGTCTCTAGTGGTAACCTGCTGTAACACACTGTCTGTACTTGTCTCTAGTAGAAACCTATTGTAACACACTGTCTGTACTTGTCTCTAGTAAAAACCTATTGTAACACACTGTTTGTACTTGTCTCTAGTAGTAACCTATTGTAACACACTGTCTGTACTTGTCTCTAGTAGAAACCTATTGTAACACACTGTCTGTACTTGTCTCTAGTAGAAAACTATTGTAACACACGGTCTGTACTTGTCTCTAGTAGAAACCTATTGTAACACACTGTCTGTACTTGTCTCTAGTAGTAACCTATTGTAACACACTGTCTGTACTTGTCTCTAGTAGAAACCTACTGTCTGTACTTGTCTCTAGTAGTAACTTATTGTAACACACTGTCTGTACTTGTCTCTAGTAGAAACCTATTGTAACACACTGTCTGTACTTGTCTCTAGTAGTAACCTATTGTAACACACTGTCGGTACTTGTCTCTAGTAAAAACCTATTGTAACACACTGTTTGTACTTGTCTCTAGTAGAAACCTATTGTAACACACTGTCTGTACTTGTCTCTAGTAGAAACCTATTGTAACACACTGTCTGTACTTGTCTCTAGTAGAAACCTTCGGTCTGTACTTGTCTCTAGTGGAAACCTATTGTAACACACTGTCTGTACTTGTCTCTAGTAGTAACCTATTGTAACACATTGTCTGTACTTGTCTCTAGTAGAAACCTATTGTAACACACGGTCTGTACTTGTCTCTAGTAGAAACCTATTGTACCACACTGTCTGTACTTGTCTCTAGTAGAAACCTATTGTAGCACACGGTCTGTACTTGTCTCTAGTAGAAACCTACTGTCTGTACTTGTTTCTAATACTAACTTATTGTAACACACTGTCTGTACTTGTCTCTAGTAGAAACCTACACTGGTCTTTACTTTGTCTCTAGTAGTAACCTGCTGTAACACACTGTCTGTACTTGTCTCTAGTAGTAACCTATTGTAACACACTGTCTGTACTTGTCTCTAGTAAAAACCTATTGTAACACACTGTTTGTACTTGTCTCTAGTAAAAACCTATTGTAACACACTGTTTGTACTTGTCTCTAGTAGAAACATATTGTAACACACTGTCTGTACTTGTCTCTAGTAGAAACCTATTGTAACACACTGTCTGTACTTGTCTCTAGTAGAAACCTCGGTCTGTACTTGTCTCTAGTAGAAACCTATTGTAACACACTGTCTGTACTTGTCTCTAGTAGTAAACCTATTGTAACACACTGTCTGTACTTGTCTCTAGTAGAAACCTATTGTAACACACTGTCTGTACTTGTCTCTAGTAGAAACCTATTGTAACACACTGTCTGTACTTGTCTCTAGTAGAAACCTATTGTAACACACTGTCTGTACTTGTCTCTAGTAGAAACCTATTGTAACACACTGTCTGTACTTGTCTCTAGTAGAAACCTACTGTCTGTACTTGTCTCTAGTAGTAACTTATTGTAACACACTGTCTGTACTTGTCTCTAGTAGAAACCTATTGTAACACACTGTCTGTACTTTGTCTCTAGTAGTAACCTATTGTAACACACTGTCTGTACTTGTCTCTAGTAGAAACCTATTGTAACACACTGTCTGTACTTGTCTCTAGTAGTAACCTATTGTAACACACTGTCGGTACTTGTCTCTAGTAAAAACCTATTGTAACACACTGTCTGTACTTGTCTCTAGTAGTAACCTATTGTAACACACTGTCTGTACTTGTCTCTAGTAGAAACCTATTGTAACACACTGTCTGTACTTGTCTCTAGTAGAAAACTATTGTAACACACTGTCTGTACTTGTCTCTAGTAGAAACCTATTGTAACACACTGTCTGTACTTGTCTCTAGTAGTAACCTATTGTAACACACTGTCTGTACTTGTCTCTAGTAGAAACCTATTGTAACACACTGTCTGTACTTGTCTCTAGTAGTAACCTATTGTAACACATTGTCTGTACTTGTCTCTAGTAGAAACCTATTGTAACACACTGTCTGTACTTGTCTCTAGTAGAAACCTATTGTAACACACTGTCTGTACTTGTCTCTAGTAGAAACCTATTGTAACACACTGTCTGTACTTGTCTCTAGTAGAAACCTATTGTAACGGTCTGTACTTGTCTCTAGTAGGAAACCTATTGTAACACACTGTCTGTACTTGTCTCTAGTAGTAACCTATTGTAACACATTGTCTGTACTTGTCTCTAGTAGAAACCTATTGTAACACACTGTCTGTACTTGTCTCTAGTAGAAACCTATTGTAACACACTGTCTGTACTTGTCTCTAGTAGAAACCTATTGTAACACACTGTCTGTACTTGTCTCTAGTAGAAACCTCACACTTGTCTGTACTTGTCTCTAGTAGAAACCTATTGTAACACACTGTCTGTACTTGTCTCTAGTTGTAAACTATTGTAACACACTGTCTGTACTTGTCTCTAGTAGAAACCTATTGTAACACACTGTCTGTACTTGTCTCTAGTATAAACCTATTGTAACACACTGTCTGTACTTGTCTCTAGTGGTAACCTGCTGTAACACACTGTCTGTACTTGTCTCTAGTAGTAACCTATTGTAACACACTGTCTGTACTTGTCTCTAGTAAAAACCTATTGTAACACACTGTCTGTACTTGTCTCTAGTAGTAACCTATTGTAACACACTGTCTGTACTTGTCTCTAGTAGAAACCTATTGTAACACACTGTCTGTACTTGTCTCTAGTAGAAACCTATTGTAACACACTGTCTGTACTTGTCTCTAGTAGAAACCTATTGTAACACACTGTCTGTACTTGTCTCTAGTAGTAACCTATTGTAACACACTGTCTGTACTTGTCTCTAGTAGAAACCTACTGTCTGTACTTGTCTCTAGTAGTAACTTATTGTAACACACTGTCTGTACTTGTCTCTAGTAGAAACCTATTGTAACACACTGTCTGTACTTGTCTCTAGTAGTAACCTATTGTAACACACTGTCTGTACTTGTCTCTAGTAAAAACCTATTGTAACACACTGTCTGTACTTGTCTCTAGTAGAAACCTATTGTAACACACTGTCTGTACTTGTCTCTAGTAGAAACCTATTGTAACACACTGTCTGTACTTGTCTCTAGTAGAAACCTATTGTAACACACTGTCTGTACTTGTCTCTAGTAGAAACCTATTGTAACACACTGTCTGTACTTGTCTCTAGTAGTAACCTATTGTAACACATTGTCTGTACTTGTCTCTAGTAGAAACCTATTGTAACACACTGTCTGTACTTGTCTCTAGTAGAAACCTATTGTAACACACTGTCTGTACTTGTCTCTAGTAGAAACCTATTGTAACACACTGTCTGTACTTGTCTCTAGTAGAAACCTATTGTAACACACTGTCTGTACTTGTCTCTAGTAGTAACCTATTGTAACACACTGTCTGTACTTGTCTCTAGTAGAAACCTATTGACTGTCTGTACTTGTCTCTAGTAGTAACCTGCTGTAACACACTGTCTGTACTTGTCTCTAGTAGAAACCTATTGTAACACACTGTCTGTACTTGTCTCTAGTAGTAACCTATTGTAACACACTGTCTGTACTTGTCTCTAGTAAAACCTATTGTAACACACTGTCTGTACTTGTCTCTAGTAGTAACCTATTGTAACACACTGTCTGTACTTGTCTCTAGTAGAAACCTATTGTAACACACTGTCTGTACTTGTCTCTAGTAGAAACCTATTGTAACACACTGTCTGTACTTGTCTCTAGTAGAAACCTATTGTAACACACTGTCTGTACTTGTCTCTAGTAGTAACCTATTGTAACACACTGTCTGTACTTGTCTCTAGTAGAAACCTATTGTAACACACTGTCTGTACTTGTCTCTAGTAGTAACCTATTGTAACACACTGTCTGTACTTGTCTCTAGTAGAAACCTATTGTAACACACTGTCTGTACTTGTCTCTAGTAGAAACCTATTGTAACACACTGTCTGTACTTGTCTCTAGTAGAAACCTTCGGTCTGTACTTGTCTCTAGTGGAAACCTATTGTAACACACTGTCTGTACTTGTCTCTAGTAGTAACCTATTGTAACACATTGTCTGTACTTGTCTCTAGTAGAAACCTATTGTAACACACTGTCTGTACTTGTCTCTAGTAGAAACCTATTGTAACACACTGTCTGTACTTGTCTCTAGTAGAAACCTATTGTAACACACTGTCTGTACTTGTCTCTAGTAGAAACCTATTGTAACACACTGTCTGTACTTGTCTCTAGTAGAAACCTACTGTCTGTACTTGTCTCTAATAGTAACTTATTGTAACACACTGTCTGTACTTGTCTCTAGTAGAAACCTATTGGTCTTTACTTGTCTCTGATAGTAACCTATTGTAACACACTGTCTGTACTTGTCTCTAGTTGTAAACTATTGTAACACACTGTCTGTACTTGTCTCTAGTAGAAACCTATTGTAACACACTGTCTGTACTTGTCTCTAGTAGAAACCTATTGTAACACACTGTCTGTACTTGTCTCTAGTAGAAACCTATTGTAACACACTGTCTGTACTTGTCTCTAGTAGAAACCTATTGTAACACACTGTCTGTACTTGTCTCTAGTAGAAACCTACTGTCTGTACTTGTCTCTAGTAGTAACTTATTGTAACACACTGTCTGTACTTGTCTCTAGTAGAAACCTCAACACTGTCTTTACTTGTCTCTAGTAGTAACCTATTGTAACACACTGTCTGTACTTGTCTCTAGTTGTAAACTATTGTAACACACTGTCTGTACTTGTCTCTAGTAGAAACTTATTGTAACACACTGTCTGTACTTGTCTCTAGTATAAACCTATTGTAACACACTGTCTGTACTTGTCTCTAGTAGTAACCTGCTGTAACACACTGTCTGTACTTGTCTCTAGTAGAAACCTATTGTAACACACTGTCTGTACTTGTCTCTAGTAGTAACCTATTGTAACACACTGTCTGTACTTGTCTCTAGTAGAAACCTATTGTAACACACTGTCTGTACTTGTCTCTAGTAGAAACCTATTGTAACACACTGTCTGTACTTGTCTCTAGTAGTAACCTATTGTAACACACTGTCTGTACTTGTCTCTAGTAGAAACCTACTGTCTGTACTTGTCTCTAGTAGTAACTTATTGTAACACACTGTCTGTACTTGTCTCTAGTAGAAACCTATTGTAACACACTGTCTGTACTTGTCTCTAGTAGTAACCTATTGTAACACACTGTCTGTACTTGTCTCTAGTAGTAACCTATTGTAACACACTGTCTGTACTTGTCTCTAGTAAAAACCTATTGTAACACACTGTTTGTACTTGTCTCTAGTAGAAACCTATTGTAACACACTGTCTGTACTTGTCTCTAGTAGAAACCTATTGTAACACACTGTCTGTACTTGTCTCTAGTAGAAACCTTCGGTCTGTACTTGTCTCTAGTGGAAACCTATTGTAACACACTGTCTGTACTTGTCTCTAGTAGTAACCTATTGCAACACATTGTCTGTACTTGTCTCTTGTAGTAACCTATTGTAACACACTGTCTGTACTTGTCTCTAGTAGAAACCTATTGTAACACACTGTCTGTACTTGTCTCTAGTAGAAACCTACTGTCTGTACTTGTTTCTAATACTAACTTATTGTAACACACTGTCTGTACTTGTCTCTAGTAGAAACCTACGGTCTGTATTTGTCTCTCTAATAGTAACCTATTGTAACACACTGTCTGTACTTGTCTCTAGTAGAAACCTATTGTAACACACTGTCTGTACTTGTCTCTAGTAGTAACCTATTGTAACACACTGTCTGTACTTGTCTCTAGTAAAAACCTATTGTAACACACTGTTTGTACTTGTCTCTAGTAGTAACCTATTGTAACACACTGTCTGTACTTGTCTCTAGTAGAAACCTATTGTAACACACTGTCTGTACTTGTCTCTAGTAGAAAACTATTGTAACACACGGTCTGTACTTGTCTCTAGTAGAAACCTATTGTAACACACTGTCTGTACTTGTCTCTAGTAGTAACCTATTGTAACACACTGTCTGTACTTGTCTCTAGTAGAAACCTATTGTAACACACTGTCTGTACTTGTCTCTAGTAGTAACCTATTGTAACACATTGTCTGTACTTGTCTCTAGTAGAAACCTATTGTAACACACTGTCTGTACTTGTCTCTAGTAGAAACCTATTGTAACACACTGTCTGTACTTGTCTCTAGTAGAAACCTATTGTAACACACTGTCTGTACTTGTCTCTAGTAGAAACCTTCGGTCTGTACTTGTCTCTAGTGGAAACCTATTGTAACACACTGTCTGTACTTGTCTCTAGTAGTAACCTATTGTAACACATTGTCTGTACTTGTCTCTAGTAGAAACCTATTGTAACACACTGTCTGTACTTGTCTCTAGTAGAAACCTATTGTAACACACGGTCTGTACTTGTCTCTAGTAGAAACCTATTGTACCACACTGTCTGTACTTGTCTCTAGTAGAAACCTATTGTAACACACTGTCTGTACTTGTCTCTAGTAGAAACCTACTGTCTGTACTTGTCTCTAGTAGTAACTTATTGTAACACACTGTCTGTACTTGTCTCTAGTAGAAACCTATTGTAACACACTGTCTGTACTTGTCTCTAGTAGTAACCTATTGTAACACACTGTCTGTACTTGTCTCTAGTTGTAAACTATTGTAACACACTGTCTGTACTTGTCTCTAGTAGAAACCTATTGTAACACACTGTCTGTACTTGTCTCTAGTATAAACCTATTGTAACACACTGTCTGTACTTGTCTCTAGTAGAAACCTATTGTAACACACTGTCTGTACTTGTCTCTAGTAGAAACCTATTGTAACACACTGTCTGTACTTGTCTCTAGTAGAAACCTACTGTCTGTACTTGTCTCTAATAGTAACTTATTGTAACACACTGTCTGTACTTGTCTCTAGTAGAAACCTACGGTCTTTACTTGTCTCTGATAGTAACCTATTGTAACACACTGTCTGTACTTGTCTCTAGTTGTAAACTATTGTAACACACTGTCTGTACTTGTCTCTAGTAGAAACCTATTGTAACACACTGTCTGTACTTGTCTCTAGTATAAACCTATTGTAACACACTGTCTGTACTTGTCTCTAGTGGTAACCTGCTGTAACACACTGTATGTACTTGTCTCTAGTAGAAACCTATTGTAACACACTGTCTGTACTTGTCTCTAGTAGTAACCTATTGTAACACACTGTCTGTACTTGTCTCTAGTAGAAACCTATTGTAACACACTGTCTGTACTTGTCTCTAGTAGAAACCTATTGTAACACACTGTCTGTACTTGTCTCTAGTAGTAACCTATTGTAACACACTGTCTGTACTTGTCTCTAGTAGAAACCTACTGTCTGTACTTGTCTCTAGTAGTAACTTATTGTAACACACTGTCTGTACTTGTCTCTAGTAGAAACCTATTGTAACACACTGTCTGTACTTGTCTCTAGTAGTAACCTATTGTAACACACTGTCTGTACTTGTCTCTAGTAAAAACCTATTGTAACACACTGTTTGTACTTGTCTCTAGTAGTAACCTATTGTAACACACTGTCTGTACTTGTCTCTAGTAGAAACCTATTGTAACACACTGTCTGTACTTGTCTCTAGTAGAAAACTATTGTAACACACTGTCTGTACTTGTCTCTAGTAGTAACCTATTGTAACACACTGTCTGTACTTGTCTCTAGTAGAAACCTATTGTAACACACTGTCTGTACTTGTCTCTAGTAGTAACCTATTGTAACACACTGTCTGTACTTGTCTCTAGTAGAAACCTATTGTAACACACTGTCTGTACTTGTCTCTAGTAGTAACCTATTGTAACACACTGTCTGTACTTGTCTCTAGTAGAAACCTATTGTAACACACTGTCTGTACTTGTCTCTAGTAGAAACCTATTGTAACACACTGTCTGTACTTGTCTCTAGTAGAAACCTATTGTAACACACTGTCTGTACTTGTCTCTAGTAGAAACCTTCGGTCTGTACTTGTCTCTAGTAGTAACCTATTGCAACACATTGTCTGTACTTGTCTCTAGTAGAAACCTATTGTAACACACTGTCTGTACTTGTCTCTAGTAGAAACCTATTGTAACACACTGTCTGTACTTGTCTCTAGTAGAAACCTATTGTAACACACTGTCTGTACTTGTCTCTAGTAGAAACCTATTGTAACACACTGTCTGTACTTGTCTCTAGTAGTAACCTATTGTAACACACTGTCTGTACTTGTCTCTAGTAGAAACCTATTGTAACACACTGTCTGTACTTGTCTCTAGTAGTAACCTATTGTAACACACTGTCTGTACTTGTCTCTAGTAAAAACCTATTGTAACACACTGTTTGTACTTGTCTCTAGTAGTAACCTATTGTAACACACTGTCTGTACTTGTCTCTAGTAGAAACCTATTGTAACACACTGTCTGTACTTGTCTCTAGTAGAAAACTATTGTAACACACTGTCTGTACTTGTCTCTAGTAGAAACCTATTGTAACACACTGTCTGTACTTGTCTCTAGTAGTAACCTATTGTAACACACTGTCTGTACTTGTCTCTAGTAGAAACCTTCGGTCTGTACTTGTCTCTAGTGGAAACCTATTGTAACACACTGTCTGTACTTGTCTCTAGTAGTAACCTATTGTAACACATTGTCTGTACTTGTCTCTAGTAGTAACCTATTGTAACACACTGTCTGTACTTGTCTCTAGTAGAAACCTACTGTCTGTACTTGTCTCTAATAGTAACTTATTGTAACACACTGTCTGTACTTGTCTCTAGTAGAAACCTACGGTCTTTACTTGTCTCTGGTAGTAACCTATTGTAACACACTGTCTGTACTTGTCTCTAGTTGTAAACTATTGTAACACACTGTCTGTACTTGTCTCTAGTAGAAACCTATTGTAACACACTGTCTGTACTTGTCTCTAGTGGTAACCTGCTGTAACACACTGTATGTACTTGTCTCTAGTAGAAACCTATTGTAACACACTGTCTGTACTTGTCTCTAGTAGTAACCTATTGTAACACACTGTCTGTACTTGTCTCTAGTAGAAACCTATTGTAACACACTGTCTGTACTTGTCTCTAGTAGTAACCTATTGTAACACACTGTCTGTACTTGTCTCTAGTAGAAACCTATTGTAACACACTGTCTGTACTTGTCTCTAGTAGAAACCTATTGTAACACACTGTCTGTACTTGTCTCTAGTAGAAACCTATTGTAACACACTGTCTGTACTTGTCTCTAGTAGTAACCTATTGTAACACACTGTCTGTACTTGTCTCTAGTAGAAACCTATTGTAACACACTGTCTGTACTTGTCTCTAGTAGTAACCTATTGTAACACACTGTCTGTACTTGTCTCTAGTAGAAACCTACTGTCTGTACTTGTCTCTAGTAGTAACTTATTGTAACACACTGTCTGTACTTGTCTCTAGTAGAAACCTATTGTAACACACTGTCTGTACTTGTCTCTAGTAGTAACCTATTGTAACACACTGTCTGTACTTGTCTCTAGTAAAAACCTATTGTAACACACTGTCTGTACTTGTCTCTAGTAGTAACCTATTGTAACACACTGTCTGTACTTGTCTCTAGTAGAAACCTATTGTAACACACTGTCTGTACTTGTCTCTAGTAGAAAACTATTGTAACACACGGTCTGTACTTGTCTCTAGTAGAAACCTATTGTAACACACTGTCTGTACTTGTCTCTAGTAGTAACCTATTGTAACACACTGTCTGTACTTGTCTCTAGTAGAAACCTTCGGTCTGTACTTGTCTCTAGTGGAAACCTATTGTAACACACTGTCTGTACTTGTCTCTAGTAGTAACCTATTGCAACACATTGTCTGTACTTGTCTCTAGTAGTAACCTATTGTAACACACTGTCTGTACTTGTCTCTAGTAGAAACCTACTGTCTGTACTTGTCTCTAGTAGTAACTTATTGTAACACACTGTCTGTACTTGTCTCTAGTAGAAACCTACACTGGTCTTTACTTGTCTCTGGTAGTAACCTATTGTAACACACTGTCTGTACTTGTCTCTAGTAGTAACCTATTGTAACACACTGTCTGTACTTGTCTCTAGTAGTAACCTATTGTAACACACTGTCTGTACTTGTCTCTAGTAAAACCTATTGTAACACACTGTCTGTACTTGTCTCTAGTAGAAACCTATTGTAACACACTGTCTGTACTTGTCTCTAGTAGAAACCTATTGTAACACACTGTCTGTACTTGTCTCTAGTAGAAACCTATTGTAACACACTGTCTGTACTTGTCTCTAGTAGAAACCTATTGTAACACACTGTCTGTACTTGTCTCTAGTAGAAACCTTCGGTCTGTACTTGTCTCTAGTGGAAACCTATTGTAACACACTGTCTGTACTTGTCTCTAGTAGTAACCTATTGCAACACATTGTCTGTACTTGTCTCTAGTAGAAACCTATTGTAACACATGGTCTGTACTTGTCTCTAGTAGAAACCTATTGTAACACACGGTCTGTACTTGTCTCTTGTAGAAACCTATTGTACCACACTGTCTGTACTTGTCTCTAGTAGAAACCTATTGTAACACACTGTCTGTACTTGTCTCTAGTAGAAACCTACTGTCTGTACTTGTCTCTAATACTAACTTATTGTAACACACTGTCTGTACTTGTCTCTAGTAGAAACCTACGGTCTTTACTTGTCTCTGATAGTAACCTGCTATAACACACTGTATGTACTTGTCTCTAGTAGAAACCTATTGTAACACACTGTCTGTACTTGTCTCTAGTAGTAACCTATTGTAACACACTGTCTGTACTTGTCTCTAGTAAAAACCTATTGTAACACACTGTTTGTACTTGTCTCTAGTAGTAACCTATTGTAACACACTGTCTGTACTTGTCTCTAGTAGAAACCTACGGTCTTTACTTGTCTCTGATAGTAACCTGCTATAACACACTGTATGTACTTGTCTCTAGTAGAAACCTATTGCAACACACTGTCTGTACTTGTCTCTAGTAGTAACCTATTGTAACACACTGTCTGTACTTGTCTCTAGTAAAAACCTATTGTAACACACTGTTTGTACTTGTCTCTAGTAGTAACCTATTGTAACACACTGTCTGTACTTGTCTCTAGTAGAAACCTACTGTCTGTACTTGTCTCTAGTAGTAACTTATTGTAACACACTGTCTGTACTTGTCTCTAGTAGAAACCTACGGTCTTTACTTGTCTCTGATAGTAACCTGCTATAACACACTGTCTGTACTTGTCTCTAGTAGAAACCTATTGTAACACACTGTCTGTACTTGTCTCTAGTAGTAACCTATTGTAACACACTGTCTGTACTTGTCTCTAGTAAAAACCTATTGTAACACACTGTTTGTACTTGTCTCTAGTAGTAACCTATTGTAACACACTGTCTGTACTTGTCTCTAGTAGAAACCTATTGTAACACACTGTCTGTACTTGTCTCTAGTAGAAAACTATTGTAACACACTGTCTGTACTTGTCTCTAGTAGAAACCTATTGTAACACACTGTCTGTACTTGTCTCTAGTAGTAACCTATTGTAACACACTGTCTGTACTTGTCTCTAGTAAAAACCTATTGTAACACACTGTTTGTACTTGTCTCTAGTAGTAACCTATTGTAACACACTGTCTGTACTTGTCTCTATTAGTAACTTATTTTAACACACTGTCTGTACTTGTCTCTAGTAGAAACCTATTGTAACACACTGTCTGTACTTGTCTCTAGTAGTAACCTATTGTAACACACTGTCGGTACTTGTCTCTAGTAAAAACCTATTGTAACACACTGTTTGTACTTGTCTCTAGTAGTAACCTATTGTAACACACTGTCTGTACTTGTCTCTAGTAGAAAACTATTGTAACACACGGTCTGTACTTGTCTCTAGTAGAAACCTATTGTAACACACTGTCTGTACTTGTCTCTAGTAGAAACCTATTGTAACACACTGTCTGTACTTGTCTCTAGTAGAAACCTTCGGTCTGTACTTGTCTCTAGTGGAAACCTATTGTAACACACTGTCTGTACTTGTCTCTAGTAGTAACCTATTGCAACACATTGTCTGTACTTGTCTCTAGTAGAAACCTATTGTAACACACGGTCTGTACTTGTCTCTAGTAGAAACCTATTGTAACACACGGTCTGTACTTGTCTCTTGTAGAAACCTATTGTACCACACTGTCTGTACTTGTCTCTAGTAGAAACCTATTGTAGCACACGGTCTGTACTTGTCTCTAGTAGAAACCTACTGTCTGTACTTGTCTCTAATACTAACTTATTGTAACACACTGTCTGTACTTGTCTCTAGTAGAAACCTACGGTCTTTACTTGTCTCTGATAGTAACCTGCTATAACACACTGTATGTACTTGTCTCTAGTAGAAACCTATTGCAACACACTGTCTGTACTTGTCTCTAGTAGTAACCTATTGTAACACACTGTCTGTACTTGTCTCTAGTAAAAACCTATTGTAACACACTGTTTGTACTTGTCTCTAGTAGTAACCTATTGTAACACACTGTCTGTACTTGTCTCTAGTAGAAACCTATTGTAACACACTGTCTGTACTTGTCTCTAGTAGAAAACTATTGTAACACACTGTCTGTACTTGTCTCTAGTAGAAACCTATTGTAACACACTGTCTGTACTTGTCTCTAGTAGAAACCTATTGTAACACACTGTCTGTACTTGTCTCTAGTAGTAACCTATTGTAACACATTGTCTGTACTTGTCTCTAGTAGAAACCTATTGTAACACACTGTCTGTACTTGTCTCTAGTAGAAACCTATTGTAACACACTGTCTGTACTTTTCTCTAGTAGAAACCTATTGTAACACACGGTCTGTACTTGTCTCTAGTAGAAACCTAATGTAACACACTGTCTGTACTTGTCTCTAGTAGAAACCTATTGTAACACACTGTCTGTACTTGTCTCTAGTAGAAACCTATTGTAACACACGGTCTGTACTTGTCTCTAGTAGAAACCTATTGTAACACACGGTCTGTACTTGTCTCTTGTAGAAACCTATTGTACCACACTGTCTGTACTTGTCTCTAGTAGAAACCTATTGTAACACACTGTCTGTACTTGTCTCTAGTAGAAACCTACTGTCTGTACTTGTCTCTAATAGTAACTTATTGTAACACACTGTCTGTACTTGTCTCTAGTAGAAACCTACGGTCTTTACTTGTCTCTGATAGTAACCTATTGTAACACACTGTCTGTACTTGTCTCTAGTTGTAAACTATTGTAACACACTGTCTGTACTTGTCTCTAGTAGAAACCTATTGTAACACACTGTCTGTACTTGTCTCTAGTATAAACCTATTGTAACACACTGTCTGTACTTGTCTCTAGTGGTAACCTGCTGTAACACACTGTATGTACTTGTCTCTAGTAGTAACCTATTGTAACACACTGTCTGTACTTGTCTCTAGTAAAAACCTATTGTAACACACTGTTTGTACTTGTCTCTAGTAGTAACCTATTGTAACACACTGTCTGTACTTGTCTCTAGTAGAAACCTATTGTAACACACTGTCTGTACTTGTCTCTAGTAGAAAACTATTGTAACACACGGTCTGTACTTGTCTCTAGTAGAAACCTATTGTAACACACTGTCTGTACTTGTCTCTAGTAGTAACCTATTGTAACACACTGTCTGTACTTGTCTCTAGTAGAAACCTACTGTCTGTACTTGTCTCTAGTAGTAACTTATTGTAACACACTGTCTGTACTTGTCTCTAGTAGAAACCTATTGTAACACACTGTCTGTACTTGTCTCTAGTAGTAACCTATTGTAACACACTGTCTGTACTTGTCTCTAGTAAAAACCTATTGTAACACACTGTCTGTACTTGTCTCTAGTAGAAACCTATTGTAACACACTGTCTGTACTTGTCTCTAGTAGAAACCTATTGTAACACACTGTCTGTACTTGTCTCTAGTAGAAACCTATTGTAACACACTGTCTGTACTTGTCTCTAGTAGAAACCTATTGTAACACACTGTCTGTACTTGTCTCTAGTAGTAACCTATTGTAACACATTGTCTGTACTTGTCTCTAGTAGAAACCTATTGTAACACACTGTCTGTACTTGTCTCTAGTAGAAACCTATTGTAACACACGGTCTGTACTTGTCTCTTGTAGAAACCTATTGTACCACACTGTCTGTACTTGTCTCTAGTAGAAACCTATTGTAACACACTGTCTGTACTTGTCTCTAGTAGAAACCTACTGTCTGTACTTGTCTCTAATAGTAACTTATTGTAACACACTGTCTGTACTTGTCTCTATTAGAAACCTACGGGTCTTTATTTGTCTCTAATAGTAACCTGCTGTAACACACTGTATGTACTTGTCTCTAGTAGAAACCTATTGTAACACACTGTCTGTACTTGTCTCTAGTAGTAACCTATTGTAACACACTGTCTGTACTTGTCTCTAGTAGAAACCTATTGTAACACACTGTCTGTACTTGTCTCTAGTAGTAACCTATTGTAACACACTGTCTGTACTTGTCTCTAGTAGAAACCTATTGTAACACACTGTCTGTACTTGTCTCTAGTAGAAAACTATTGTAACACACGGTCTGTACTTGTCTCTAGTAGAAACCTATTGTAACACACTGTCTGTACTTGTCTCTAGTAGTAACCTATTGTAACACACTGTCTGTACTTGTCTCTAGTAGAAACCTATTGTAACACACTGTCTGTACTTGTCTCTAGTAGTAACCTATTGTAACACATTGTCTGTACTTGTCTCTAGTAGAAACCTATTGTAACACACTGTCTGTACTTGTCTCTAGTAGAAACCTATTGTAACACACTGTCTGTACTTGTCTCTAGTAGAAACCTATTGTAACACACTGTCTGTACTTGTCTCTAGTAGAAACCTTCGGTCTGTACTTGTCTCTAGTGGAAACCTATTGTAACACACTGTCTGTACTTGTCTCTAGTAGTAACCTATTGCAACACATTGTCTGTACTTGTCTCTAGTAGAAACCTATTGTAACACACTGTCTGTACTTGTCTCTAGTAGAAACCTATTGTAACACACGGTCTGTACTTGTCTCTTGTAGAAACCTATTGTACCACACTGTCTGTACTTGTCTCTAGTAGAAACCCATTGTCTTTACTTGTCTCTGATAGTAACCTATTGTAACACACTGTCTGTACTTGTCTCTAGTTGTAAACTATTGTAACACACTGTCTGTACTTGTCTCTAGTAGAAACCTATTGTAACACACTGTCTGTACTTGTCTCTAGTATAAACCTATTGTAACACACTGTCTGTACTTGTCTCTAGTGGTAACCTGCTGTAACACACTGTATGTACTTGTCTCTAGTAGTAACCTATTGTAACACACTGTCTGTACTTGTCTCTAGTAAAAACCTATTGTAACACACTGTTTGTACTTGTCTCTAGTAGTAACCTATTGTAACACACTGTCTGTACTTGTCTCTAGTAGAAACCTATTGTAACACACTGTCTGTACTTGTCTCTAGTAGAAAACTATTGTAACACACTGTCTGTACTTGTCTCTAGTAGAAACCTATTGTAACACACTGTCTGTACTTGTCTCTAGTAGTAACCTATTGTAACACACTGTCTGTACTTGTCTCTAGTAGAAACCTACTGTCTGTACTTGTCTCTAGTAGTAACTTATTGTAACACACTGTCTGTACTTGTCTCTAGTAGAAACCTATTGTAACACACTGTCTGTACTTGTCTCTAGTAGTAACCTATTGTAACACACTGTCTGTACTTGTCTCTAGTAAAAACCTATTGTAACACACTGTTTGTACTTGTCTCTAGTAGAAACCTATTGTAACACACTGTCTGTACTTGTCTCTAGTAGAAACCTATTGTAACACACTGTCTGTACTTGTCTCTAGTAGAAACCTACGGTCTGTACTTGTCTCTAGTGGAAACCTATTGTAACACACTGTCTGTACTTGTCTCTAGTAGTAACCTATTGTAACACATTGTCTGTACTTGTCTCTAGTAGAAACCTATTGTAACACACGGTCTGTACTTGTCTCTAGTAGAAACCTATTGTACCACACTGTCTGTACTTGTCTCTAGTAGAAACCTATTGTAGCACACGGTCTGTACTTGTCTCTAGTAGAAACCTACTGTCTGTACTTGTTTCTAATACTAACTTATTGTAACACACTGTCTGTACTTGTCTCTAGTAGAAACCTACGGTCTTTATTTGTCTCTAATAGTAACCTGCTGTAACACACTGTATGTACTTGTCTCTAGTAGAAACCTATTGCAACACACTGTCTGTACTTGTCTCTAGTAGTAACCTATTGTAACACACTGTCTGTACTTGTCTCTAGTAAAAACCTATTGTAACACACTGTTTGTACTTGTCTGTAGTAGTAACCTATTGTAACACACTGTCTGTACTTGTCTCTAGTAGAAACCTATTGTAACACACTGTCTGTACTTGTCTCTAGTAGAAAACTATTGTAACACACGGTCTGTACTTGTCTCTAGTAGAAACCTATTGTAACACACTGTCTGTACTTGTCTCTAGTAGTAACCTATTGTAACACACTGTCTGTACTTGTCTCTAGTAGTAACCTATTGTAACACACTGTCTGTACTTGTCTCTAGTAGAAACCTATTGTAACACACTGTCTGTACTTGTCTCTAGTAGTAACCTATTGCAACACATTGTCTGTACTTGTCTCTAGTAGAAACCTATTGTAACACACGGTCTGTACTTGTCTCTAGTAGAAACCTATTGTAACACACGGTCTGTACTTGTCTCTTATTGAAACCTATTGTACCACACTGTCTGTACTTGTCTCTAGTAGAAACCTATTGTAGTACACGGTCTGTACTTGTCTCTAGTAGAAACCTACTGTCTGTACTTGTTTCTAATACTAACTTATTGTAACACACTGTCTGTACTTGTCTCTATTAGAAACCTACGGTCTTTATTTGTCTCTAATAGTAACCTGCTGTAACACACTGTATGTACTTGTCTCTAGTAGAAACCTATTGCAACACACTGTCTGTACTTGTCTCTAGTAGTAACCTATTGTAACACACTGTCTGTACTTGTCTCTAGTAAAAACCTATTGTAACACACTGTTTGTACTTGTCTGTAGTAGTAACCTATTGTAACACACTGTCTGTACTTGTCTCTAGTAGAAACCTATTGTAACACACTGTCTGTACTTGTCTCTAGTAGAAAACTATTGTAACACACGGTCTGTACTTGTCTCTAGTAGAAACCTATTGTAACACACTGTCTGTACTTGTCTCTAGTAGTAACCTATTGTAACACACTGTCTGTACTTGTCTCTAGTAGAAACCTATTGTAACACACTGTCTGTACTTGTCTCTAGTAGTAACCTATTGTAACACATTGTCTGTACTTGTCTCTATTAGAAAACTATTGTAACACACGGTCTGTACTTGTCTCTAGTAGAAACCTATTGTAACACACTGTCTGTACTTGTCTCTAGTAGAAACCTATTGTAACACACTGTCTGTACTTGTCTCTAGTAGAAACCTATTGTAAGTACTTGTCTCTAGTGGAAACCTATTGTAACACACTGTCTGTACTTGTCTCTAGTAGTAACCTATTGCAACACATTGTCTGTACTTGTCTCTAGTAGAAACCTATTGTAACACACGGTCTGTACTTGTCTCTAGTAGAAACCTATTGTAACACACGGTCTGTACTTGTCTCTTGTAGAAACCTATTGTACCACACTGTCTGTACTTGTCTCTAGTAGAAACCCATTGTCTTTACTTGTCTCTGATAGTAACCTATTGTAACACACTGTCTGTACTTGTCTCTAGTTGTAAACTATTGTAACACACTGTCTGTACTTGTCTCTAGTAGAAACCTATTGTAACACACTGTCTGTACTTGTCTCTAGTATAAACCTATTGTAACACACTGTCTGTACTTGTCTCTAGTGGTAACCTGCTGTAACACACTGTATGTACTTGTCTCTAGTAGTAACCTATTGTAACACACTGTCTGTACTTGTCTCTAGTAAAACCTATTGTAACACACTGTTTGTACTTGTCTCTAGTAGTAACCTATTGTAACACACTGTCTGTACTTGTCTCTAGTAGAAACCTATTGTAACACACTGTCTGTACTTGTCTCTAGTAGAAAACTATTGTAACACACGGTCTGTACTTGTCTCTAGTAGAAACCTATTGTAACACACTGTCTGTACTTGTCTCTAGTAGTAACCTATTGTAACACACTGTCTGTACTTGTCTCTAGTAGAAACCTACTGTCTGTACTTGTCTCTAGTAGTAACTTATTGTAACACACTGTCTGTACTTGTCTCTAGTAGAAACCTATTGTAACACACTGTCTGTACTTGTCTCTAGTAGTAACCTATTGTAACACACTGTCGGTACTTGTCTCTAGTAAAAACCTATTGTAACACACTGTTTGTACTTGTCTCTAGTAGAAACCTATTGTAACACACTGTCTGTACTTGTCTCTAGTAGAAACCTATTGTAACACACTGTCTGTACTTGTCTCTAGTAGAAACCTATTGTAAACACACTGTCTGTACTTGTCTCTAGTGGAAACCTATTGTAACACACTGTCTGTACTTGTCTCTAGTAGTAACCTATTGCAACACATTGTCTGTACTTGTCTCTAGTAGAAACCTATTGTAACACACGGTCTGTACTTGTCTCTAGTAGAAACCTATTGTACCACACTGTCTGTACTTGTCTCTAGTAGAAACCTATTGTAGCACACGGTCTGTACTTGTCTCTAGTAGAAACCTACTGTCTGTACTTGTTTCTAATACTAACTTATTGTAACACACTGTCTGTACTTGTCTCTAGTAGAAACTCACTCGGTCTTTATTTGTCTCTAATAGTAACCTGCTGTAACACACTGTATGTACTTGTCTCTAGTAGAAACCTATTGCAACACACTGTCTGTACTTGTCTCTAGTAGAAACCTATTGTAACACACTGTCTGTACTTGTCTCTAGTAAAACCTATTGTAACACACTGTCTGTACTTGTCTCTAGTAGTAACCTATTGTAACACACTGTCTGTACTTGTCTCTAGTAGAAACCTATTGTAACACACTGTCTGTACTTGTCTCTAGTAGAAAACTATTGTAACACACGGTCTGTACTTGTCTCTAGTAGAAACCTATTGTAACACACTGTCTGTACTTGTCTCTAGTAGTAACCTATTGTAACACACTGTCTGTACTTGTCTCTAGTAGAAACCTATTGTAACACATTGTCTGTACTTGTCTCTATTAGAAAACTATTGTAACACACGGTCTGTACTTGTCTCTAGTAGAAACCTATTGTAACACACTGTCTGTACTTGTCTCTAGTAGAAACCTATTGTAACACACTGTCTGTACTTGTCTCTAGTAGAAACCTTCGGTCTGTACTTGTCTCTAGTGGAAACCTATTGTAACACACTGTCTGTACTTGTCTCTAGTAGTAACCTATTGCAACACATTGTCTGTACTTGTCTCTAGTAGAAACCTATTGTAACACACTGTCTGTACTTGTCTCTAGTAGAAACCTATTGTAACACACTGTCTGTACTTGTCTCTAGTAGAAACCTATTGTACCACACTGTCTGTACTTGTCTCTAGTAGAAACCTATTGTAACACACTGTCTGTACTTGTCTCTAGTAGAAACCTACTGTCTGTACTTGTCTCTAATAGTAACTTATTGTAACACACTGTCTGTACTTGTCTCTAGTAGAAACCTACGGTCTTTACTTGTCTCTGATAGTAACCTATTGTAACACACTGTCTGTACTTGTCTCTAGTTGTAAACTATTGTAACACACTGTCTGTACTTGTCTCTAGTAGAAACCTTTTGTAACACACTGTCTGTACTTGTCTCTAGTATAAACCTATTGTAACACACGGTCTGTACTTGTCTCTTGTAGAAACCTATTGTACCACACTGTCTGTACTTGTCTCTAGTAGAAACCTATTGTAACACACTGTCTGTACTTGTCTCTAGTAGAAACCTACTGTCTGTACTTGTCTCTAATAGTAACTTATTGTAACACACTGTCTGTACTTGTCTCTAGTAGAAACCTACGGTCTTTACTTGTCTCTGATAGTAACCTATTGTAACACACTGTCTGTACTTGTCTCTAGTTGTAAACTATTGTAACACACTGTCTGTACTTGTCTCTAGTAGAAACCTTTTGTAACACACTGTCTGTACTTGTCTCTAGTATAAACCTATTGTAACACACTGTCTGTACTTGTCTCTAGTGGTAACCTGCTTTAACACACTGCATGTACTTGTCTCTAGTAGAAACCTATTGTAGTACACTGTCTGTACTTGTCTCTAGTAGTAACCTATTGTAACACACTGTCTGTACTTGTCTCTAGTAGAAAACTATTGTAACACACGGTCTGTACTTGTCTCTAGTAGAAACCTATTGTAACACACTGTCGTGTACTTGTCTCTAGTAGTAACCTATTGTAACACACTGTCTGTACTTGTCTCTAGTAGAAACCTACTGTCTGTACTTGTCTCTAGTAGTAACTTATTGTAACACACTGTCTGTACTTGTCTCTAGTAGAAACCTATTGTAACACACTGTCTGTACTTGTCTCTAGTAGTAACCTATTGTAACACACTGTCGGTACTTGTCTCTAGTAAAAACCTATTGTAACACACTGTTTGTACTTGTCTCTAGTAGTAACCTATTGTAACACACTGTCTGTACTTGTCTCTAGTAGAAACCTATTGTAACACACTGTCTGTACTTGTCTCTAGTAGAAAACTATTGTAACACACTGTCTGTACTTGTCTCTAGTAGTAACCTATTGTAACACACTGTCTGTACTTGTCTCTAGTAGAAACCTATTGTAACACACTGTCTGTACTTGTCTCTAGTAGTAACTTATTGTAACACACTGTCTGTACTTGTCTCTAGTAGAAACCTATTGTAACACACTGTCTGTACTTGTCTCTAGTAGTAACCTATTGTAACACACTGTCGGTACTTGTCTCTAGTAAAAACCTATTGTAACACACTGTTTGTACTTGTCTCTAGTAGAAACCTATTGTAACACACTGTCTGTACTTGTCTCTAGTAGAAACCTATTGTAACACACTGTCTGTACTTGTCTCTAGTAGAAACCTTCTGTCTGTACTTGTCTCTAGTAGTAACCTATTGTAACACATTGTCTGTACTTGTCTCTAGTAGAAACCTATTGTAACACACTGTCTGTACTTGTCTCTAGTAGAAACCTATTGTAACACACGGTCTGTACTTGTCTCTAGTAGAAACCTATTGTAACACACTGTCTGTACTTGTCTCTAGTAGAAACCTATTGTAACACACTGTCTGTACTTGTCTCTAGTAGTAACCTATTGTAACACACTGTCTGTACTTGTCTCTAGTAGAAACCTATTGTAACACACTGTCTGTACTTGTCTCTAGTAGTAACCTATTGTAACACACTGTCTGTACTTGTCTCTAGTAAAAACCTATTGTAACACACTGTTTGTACTTGTCTCTAGTAGTAACCTATTGTAACACACTGTCTGTACTTGTCTCTAGTAGAAACCTATTGTAACACACTGTCTGTACTTGTCTCTAGTAGAAACCTATTGTAACAATGGTCTGTACTTGTCTCTAGTAGAAACCTATTGTAACACACTGTCTGTACTTGTCTCTAGTAGTAACCTATTGTAACACACTGTCTGTACTTGTCTCTAGTAGAAACCTTCGGTCTGTACTTGTCTCTAGTGGAAACCTATTGTAACACAATGTCTGTACTTGTCTCTAGTAGTAACCTATTTCAACACATTGTCTGTACTTGTCTCTTGTAGTAACCTATTGTAACACACTGTCTGTACTTGTCTCTAGTAGAAACCTACTGTCTGTACTTGTCTCTAATAGTAACTTATTGTAACACACTGTCTGTACTTGTCTCTAGTAGAAACCTACGGTCTTTACTTGTCTCTGGTAGTAACCTATTGTAACACACTGTCTGTACTTGTCTCTAGTTGTAAACTATTGTAACACACTGTCTGTACTTGTCTCTAGTAGTAACCTATTGTAACACACTGTCTGTACTTGTCTCTAGTGGTAACCTGCTGTAACACACTGTATGTACTTGTCTCTAGTAGAAACCTATTGTAACACACTGTCTGTACTTGTCTCTAGTAGTAACCTATTGTAACACACTGTCTGTACTTGTCTCTAGTAAAACCTATTGTAACACACTGTTTGTACTTGTCTCTAGTAGTAACCTATTGTAACACACTGTCTGTACTTGTCTCTAGTAGAAACCTATTGTAACACACTGTCTGTACTTGTCTCTAGTAGAAAACTATTGTAACACACGGTCTGTACTTGTCTCTAGTAGAAACCTATTGTAACACACTGTCTGTACTTGTCTCTAGTAGTAACCTATTGTAACACATTGTCTGTACTTGTCTCTAGTAGAAACCTATTGTAACACACTGTCTGTACTTGTCTCTAGTAGTAACCTATTGTAACACACTGTCTGTACTTGTCTCTAGTAGAAACCTATTGTAACACACTGTCTGTACTTGTCTCTAGTAGTAACTTATTGTAACACACTGTCTGTACTTGTCTCTAGTAGAAACCTATTGTAACACACTGTCTGTACTTGTCTCTAGTAGTAACCTATTGTAACACACTGTCGGTACTTGTCTCTAGTAAAAACCTATTGTAACACACTGTTTGTACTTGTCTCTAGTAGTAACCTATTGTAACACACTGTCTGTACTTGTCTCTAGTAGAAACCTATTGTAACACACTGTCTGTACTTGTCTCTAGTAGAAAACTATTGTAACACACGGTCTGTACTTGTCTCTAGTAGAAACCTATTGTAACACACTGTCTGTACTTGTCTCTAGTAGTAACCTATTGTAACACACTGTCTGTACTTGTCTCTAGTAGAAACCTTCGGTCTGTACTTGTCTCTAGTGGAAACCTATTGTAACACACTGTCTGTACTTGTCTCTAGTAGTAACCTATTGCAACACATTGTCTGTACTTGTCTCTTGTAGTAACCTATTGTAACACACTGTCTGTACTTGTCTCTAGTAGAAACCTACTGTCTGTACTTGTCTCTAATAGTAACTTATTGTAACACACTGTCTGTACTTGTCTCTAGTAGAAACCTACGGTCTTTACTTGTCTCTGGTAGTAACCTATTGTAACACACTGTCTGTACTTGTCTCTAGTTGTAAACTATTGTAACACACTGTCTGTACTTGTCTCTAGTAGTAACCTATTGTAACACACTGTCTGTACTTGTCTCTAGTAAAAACCTATTGTAACACACTGTTTGTACTTGTCTCTAGTAGAAACCTATTGTAACACACTGTCTGTACTTGTCTCTAGTAGAAACCTATTGTAACACACTGTCTGTACTTGTCTCTAGTAGAAACCTACGGTCTGTACTTGTCTCTAGTGGAAACCTATTGTAACACACTGTTTGTACTTGTCTGTAGTAGTAACCTATTGTAACACACTGTCTGTACTTGTCTCTAGTAGAAACCTATTGTAACACACTGTCTGTACTTGTCTCTAGTAGAAAACTATTGTAACACACGGTCTGTACTTGTCTCTAGTAGAAACCTATTGTAACACACTGTCTGTACTTGTCTCTAGTGGTAACCTGCTGTAACACACTGTATGTACTTGTCTCTAGTAGAAACCTATTGCAACACACTGTCTGTACTTGTCTCTAGTAGTAACCTATTGTAACACACTGTCTGTACTTGTCTCTAGTAAAAACCTATTGTAACACACTGTTTGTACTTGTCTCTAGTAGTAACCTATTGTAACACACTGTCTGTACTTGTCTCTAGTAGAAACCTATTGTAACACACTGTCTGTACTTGTCTCTAGTAGAAAACTATTGTAACACACGGTCTGTACTTGTCTCTAGTAGAAACCTATTGTAACACACTGTCTGTACTTGTCTCTAGTAGTAACCTATTGTAACACATTGTCTGTACTTGTCTCTAGTAGAAACCTATTGTAACACACTGTCTGTACTTGTCTCTAGTAGTAACCTATTGTAACACACTGTCTGTACTTGTCTCTAGTAGAAACCTACTGTCTGTACTTGTCTCTAGTAGTAACTTATTGTAACACACTGTCTGTACTTGTCTCTAGTAGAAACCTATTGTAACACACTGTCTGTACTTGTCTCTAGTAGTAACCTATTGTAACACACTGTCTGTACTTGTCTCTAGTAAAAACCTATTGTAACACACTGTTTGTACTTGTCTCTAGTAGTAACCTATTGTAACACACTGTCTGTACTTGTCTCTAGTAGAAACCTATTGTAACACACTGTCTGTACTTGTCTCTAGTAGAAAACTATTGTAACACACGGTCTGTACTTGTCTCTAGTAGAAACCTATTGTAACACACTGTCTGTACTTGTCTCTAGTAGTAACCTATTGTAACACACTGTCTGTACTTGTCTCTAGTAGAAACCTTCGGGTCTGTACTTGTCTCTAGTGGAAACCTATTGTAACACACTGTCTGTACTTGTCTCTAGTAGTAACCTATTGCAACACATTGTCTGTACTTGTCTCTTGTAGTAACCTATTGTAACACACTGTCTGTACTTGTCTCTAGTAGAAACCTACTGTCTGTACTTGTCTCTAATAGTAACTTATTGTAACACACTGTCTGTACTTGTCTCTAGTAGAAACCTACGGTCTTTACTTGTCTCTGGTAGTAACCTATTGTAACACACTGTCTGTACTTGTCTCTAGTTGTAAACTATTGTAACACACTGTCTGTACTTGTCTCTAGTAGTAACCTATTGTAACACACTGTCTGTACTTGTCTCTAGTAAAACCTATTGTAACACACTGTCTGTACTTGTCTCTAGTAGAAACCTATTGTAACACACTGTCTGTACTTGTCTCTAGTAGAAACCTATTGTAACACACGGTCTGTACTTGTCTCTAGTAGAAACCTATTGTAACACACTGTCTGTACTTGTCTCTAGTGGAAACCTATTGTAACACACTGTCTGTACTTGTCTCTAGTAGTAACCTATTGTAACACACTGTCTGTACTTGTCTCTAGTAGAAACCTATTGTAACACACTGTCTGTACTTGTCTCTAGTAGAAAACTATTGTAACACACGGTCTGTACTTGTCTCTAGTAGAAACCTATTGTAACACACTGTCTGTACTTGTCTCTAGTAGTAACCTATTGTAACACACTGTCTGTACTTGTCTCTAGTAGAAACCTATTGTAACACACTGTCTGTACTTGTCTCTAGTAGTAACCTATTGTAACACATTGTCTGTACTTGTCTCTATTAGAAAACTATTGTAACACACGGTCTGTACTTGTCTCTAGTAGAAACCTATTGTAACACACTGTCTGTACTTGTCTCTAGTAGAAACCTATTGTAACACACTGTCTGTACTTGTCTCTAGTAGAAACCTTCGGTCTGTACTTGTCTCTAGTGGAAACCTATTGTAACACACTGTCTGTACTTGTCTCTAGTAGTAACCTATTGCAACACATTGTCTGTACTTGTCTCTAGTAGAAACCTATTGTAACACACGGTCTGTACTTGTCTCTAGTAGAAACCTATTGTAACACACGGTCTGTACTTGTCTCTAGTAGAAACCTATTGTACCACACTGTCTGTACTTGTCTCTAGTAGAAACCTATTGTAACACACTGTCTGTACTTGTCTCTAGTAGAAACCTACTGTCTGTACTTGTCTCTAATAGTAACTTATTGTAACACACTGTCTGTACTTGTCTCTAGTAGAAACCTACGGTCTTTACTTGTCTCTGATAGTAACCTATTGTAACACACTGTCTGTACTTGTCTCTAGTTGTAAACTATTGTAACACACTGTCTGTACTTGTCTCTAGTAGAAACCTATTGTAACACACTGTCTGTACTTGTCTCTAGTATAAACCTATTGTAACACACTGTCTGTACTTGTCTCTAGTTGTAACCTGCTTTAACACACTGCATGTACTTGTCTCTAGTAGAAACCTATTGTAGCACACTGTCTGTACTTGTCTCTAGTAGTAACCTATTGTAACACACTGTCTGTACTTGTCTCTAGTAGAAAACTATTGTAACACACGGTCTGTACTTGTCTCTAGTAGAAACCTATTGTAACACACTGTCTGTACTTGTCTCTAGTAGTAACCTATTGTAACACACTGTCTGTACTTGTCTCTAGTAGAAACCTACTGTCTGTACTTGTCTCTAGTAGTAACTTATTGTAACACACTGTCTGTACTTGTCTCTAGTAGAAACCTATTGTAACACACTGTCTGTACTTGTCTCTAGTAGTAACCTATTGTAACACACTGTCTGTACTTGTCTCTAGTAAAAACCTATTGTAACACACTGTTTGTACTTGTCTCTAGTAGTAACCTATTGTAACACACTGTCTGTACTTGTCTCTAGTAGAAACCTATTGTAACACACTGTCTGTACTTGTCTCTAGTAGAAAACTATTGTAACACACGGTCTGTACTTGTCTCTAGTAGAAACCTATTGTAACACACTGTCTGTACTTGTCTCTAGTAGTAACCTATTGTAACACACTGTCTGTACTTGTCTCTAGTAGAAACCTTCGGTCTGTACTTGTCTCTAGTGGAAACCTATTGTAACACACTGTCTGTACTTGTCTCTAGTAGTAACCTATTGCAACACATTGTCTGTACTTGTCTCTTGTAGTAACCTATTGTAACACACTGTCTGTACTTGTCTCTAGTAGAAACCTATTGTAACACACTGTCTGTACTTGTCTCTAGTAGAAACCTATTGTAACACACTGTCTGTACTTGTCTCTAGTAGTAACCTATTGTAACACATTGTCTGTACTTGTCTCTAGTAGAAACCTATTGTAACACACTGTCTGTACTTGTCTCTAGTAGAAACCTATTGTAACACACTGTCTGTACTTGTCTCTAGTAGAAACCTATTGTAACACACTGTCTGTACTTGTCTCTAGTAGAAACCTATTGTAACACACTGTCTGTACTTGTCTCTAGTAGAAACCTATTGTAACACACTGTCTGTACTTGTCTCTAGTCCTAACCTATTGTAACACACTGTCTGTACTTGTCTCTAGTAGTAACCTATTGTAACACACTGTCTGTACTTGTCTCTAGTAGAAACCTATTGTAACACACTGTCTGTACTTGTCTCTAGTTGTAACCTATTGTAACACACTGTCTGTACTTGTCTCTAGTAGAAACCTACTGTCTGTACTTGTCTCTAGTATTAACCTATTGTAACACACTGTCTGTACTTGTCTCTAGTAGTAACCTATTGTAACACACTGTCTGTACTTGTCTCTAGTAGTAACCTATTGCAACACATTGTCTGTACTTGTCTCTAGTAGTAACCTATTGTAACACACTGTCTGTACTTGTCTCTAGTAGTAACCTATTGTAACACACTGTCTGTACTTGTCTCTAGTAGAAACCTATTGTAACACACTGTCTGTACTTGTCTCTAGTAGAAACCTATTGTAACACACTGTCTGTACTTGTCTCTAGTAGTAACCTATTGTAACACACTGTCTGTACTTGTCTCTAGTAGAAACCTATTGTAACACACTGTCTGTACTTGTCTCTAGTAGAAACCTATTGTAACACACTGTCTGTACTTGTCTCTAGTAGAAACCTTCGGTCTGTACTTGTCTCTAGTGGAAACCTATTGTAACACACTGTCTGTACTTGTCTCTAGTAGTAACCTATTGCAACACATTGTCTGTACTTGTCTCTTGTAGTAACCTATTGTAACACACTGTCTGTACTTGTCTCTAGTAGAAACCTATTGTAACACACTGTCTGTACTTGTCTCTAGTAGTAACCTATTGTAACACACTGTCTGTACTTGTCTCTAGTAGAAACCTACTGTCTGTACTTGTCTCTAGTAGTAACCTATTGTAACACACTGTCTGTACTTGTCTCTAGTTGTAAACTATTGTAACACACTGTCTGTACTTGTCTCTAGTAGTAACCTATTGTAACACACTGTCTGTACTTGTCTCTAGTAAAACCTATTGTAACACACTGTCTGTACTTGTCTCTAGTAGAAACCTATTGTAACACACTGTCTGTACTTGTCTCTAGTAGTAACCTATTGTAACACACTGTCTGTACTTGTCTCTAGTAGAAACCTTCGGTCTGTACTTGTCTCTAGTGGAAACCTATTGTAACACACTGTCTGTACTTGTCTCTAGTAGTAACCTATTGTAACACATTGTCTGTACTTGTCTCTAGTAGAAACCTATTGTAACACACTGTCTGTACTTGTCTCTAGTAGAAACCTATTGTAACACACTGTCTGTACTTGTCTCTAGTAGAAACCTATTGTACCACACTGTCTGTACTTGTCTCTAGTAGAAACCTATTGTAGCACACGGTCTGTACTTGTCTCTAGTAGAAACCTACTGTCTGTACTTGTCTCTAATACTAACTTATTGTAACACACTGTCTGTACTTGTCTCTAGTAGAAACCTACGGTCTTTATTTGTCTCTAATAGTAACCTGCTGTAACACACTGTATGTACTTGTCTCTAGTAGAAACCTATTGCAACACACTGTCTGTACTTGTCTCTAGTAGTAACCTATTGTAACACACTGTCTGTACTTGTCTCTAGTAAAAACCTATTGTAACACACTGTTTGTACTTGTCTCTAGTAGTAACCTATTGTAACACACTGTCTGTACTTGTCTCTAGTAGAAACCTATTGTAACACACTGTCTGTACTTGTCTCTAGTAGAAAACTATTGTAACACACGGTCTGTACTTGTCTCTAGTAGAAACCTATTGTAACACACTGTCTGTACTTGTCTCTAGTAGTAACCTATTGTAACACACTGTCTGTACTTGTCTCTAGTAGAAACCTATTGTAACACACTGTCTGTACTTGTCTCTAGTAGTAACCTATTGTAACACATTGTCTGTACTTGTCTCTATTAGAAAACTATTGTAACACACGGTCTGTACTTGTCTCTAGTAGAAACCTATTGTAACACACTGTCTGTACTTGTCTCTAGTAGAAACCTATTGTAACACACTGTCTGTACTTGTCTCTAGTAGAAACCTATTGTAACACACTGTCTGTACTTGTCTCTAGTGGAAACCTATTGTAACACACTGTCTGTACTTGTCTCTAGTAGTAACCTATTGTAACACATTGTCTGTACTTGTCTCTAGTAGAAACCTATTGTAACACACTGTCTGTACTTGTCTCTAGTAGAAACCTATTGTAACACACTGTCTGTACTTGTCTCTAGTAGAAACCTATTGTACCACACTGTCTGTACTTGTCTCTAGTAGAAACCTATTGTAACACACTGTCTGTACTTGTCTCTAGTAGAAACCTACTGTCTGTACTTGTCTCTAATAGTAACTTATTGTAACACACTGTCTGTACTTGTCTCTAGTAGAAACCTACGGTCTTTACTTGTCTCTGATAGTAACCTATTGTAACACACTGTCTGTACTTGTCTCTAGTTGTAAACTATTGTAACACACTGTCTGTACTTGTCTCTAGTAGAAACCTATTGTAACACACTGTCTGTACTTGTCTCTAGTATAAACCTATTGTAACACACTGTCTGTACTTGTCTCTAGTTGTAACCTGCTGTAACACACTGCATGTACTTGTCTCTAGTAGAAACCTATTGTAACACACTGTCTGTACTTGTCTCTAGTAGTAACCTATTGTAACACACTGTCTGTACTTGTCTCTAGTAGAAAACTATTGTAACACACTGTCTGTACTTGTCTCTAGTAGAAACCTATTGTAACACACTGTCTGTACTTGTCTCTAGTAGTAACCTATTGTAACACACTGTCTGTACTTGTCTCTAGTAGAAACCTACTGTCTGTACTTGTCTCTAGTAGTAACTTATTGTAACACACTGTCTGTACTTGTCTCTAGTAGAAACCTATTGTAACACACTGTCTGTACTTGTCTCTAGTAGTAACCTATTGTAACACACTGTCTGTACTTGTCTCTAGTAAAAACCTATTGTAACACACTGTCTGTACTTGTCTCTAGTAGTAACCTATTGTAACACACTGTCTGTACTTGTCTCTAGTAGAAACCTATTGTAACACACTGTCTGTACTTGTCTCTAGTAGAAAACTATTGTAACACACGGTCTGTACTTGTCTCTAGTAGAAACCTATTGTAACACACTGTCTGTACTTGTCTCTAGTAGTAACCTATTGTAACACACTGTCTGTACTTGTCTCTAGTAGAAACCTATTGTAACACACTGTCTGTACTTGTCTCTAGTGGAAACCTATTGTAACACACTGTCTGTACTTGTCTCTAGTAGTAACCTATTGCAACACATTGTCTGTACTTGTCTCTTGTAGTAACCTATTGTAACACACTGTCTGTACTTGTCTCTAGTAGAAACCTATTGTAACACACTGTCTGTACTTGTCTCTAGTAGAAACCTATTGTAACACACTGTCTGTACTTGTCTCTAGTAGAAACCTACGGTCTTTACTTGTCTCTGGTAGTAACCTATTGTAACACACTGTCTGTACTTGTCTCTAGTTGTAAACTATTGTAACACACTGTCTGTACTTGTCTCTAGTAGAAACCTATCGTAACACACTGTCTGTACTTGTCTCTAGTATAAACCTATTGTAACACACTGTCTGTACTTGTCTCTAGTGGTAACCTGCTGTAACACACTGTATGTACTTGTCTCTAGTAGAAACCTATTGCAACACACTGTCTGTACTTGTCTCTAGTAGTAACCTATTGTAACACACTGTCTGTACTTGTCTCTAGTAAAAACCTATTGTAACACACTGTTTGTACTTGTCTCTAGTAGTAACCTATTGTAACACACTGTCTGTACTTGTCTCTAGTAGAAACCTATTGTAACACACTGTCTGTACTTGTCTCTAGTAGAAAACTATTGTAACACACTGTCTGTACTTGTCTCTAGTAGAAACCTATTGTAACACACTGTCTGTACTTGTCTCTAGTAGTAACCTATTGTAACACACTGTCTGTACTTGTCTCTAGTAGAAACCTATTGTAACACACTGTCTGTACTTGTCTCTAGTAGAAACCTATTGTAACACACTGTCTGTACTTGTCTCTAGTAGTAACCTATTGCAACACATTGTCTGTACTTGTCTCTTGTAGTAACCTATTGTAACACACTGTCTGTACTTGTCTCTAGTAGAAACCTATTGTAACACACTGTCTGTACTTGTCTCTAGTAGAAACCTATTGTAACACACTGTCTGTACTTGTCTCTAGTAGTAACCTATTGTAACACATTGTCTGTACTTGTCTCTAGTAGAAACCTATTGTAACACACTGTCTGTACTTGTCTCTAGTAGAAACCTATTGTAACACACTGTCTGTACTTGTCTCTAGTAGAAACCTATTGTAACACACTGTCTGTACTTGTCTCTAGTAGAAACCTATTGTAACACACTGTCTGTACTTGTCTCTAGTAGAAACCTATTGTTACACACTGTCTGTACTTGTCTCTAGTCCTAACCTATTGTAACACACTGTCTGTACTTGTCTCTGGTAGTAACCTATTGTAACACACTGTCTGTACTTGTCTCTAGTTGAAACCTATTGTAACACACTGTCTGTACTTGTCTCTAGTTGTAACCTATTGTAGCACACAGTCTGTACTTGTCTCTAGTAGAAACCTACTGTCTCTACTTGTCTCTAGTATTAACCTATTGTAACACACTGTCTGTACTTGTTTCTAGTAGTAACCTATTGTAACACACTGTCTGTACTTGTCTCTAGTAGTAACCTATTGCAACACATTGTCTGTACTTGTCTCTTGTAGTAACCTATTGTAACACACTGTCTGTACTTGTCTCTAGTAGTAACCTATTGTAACACACTGTCTGTACTTGTCTCTAGTAGAAACCTATTGTAACACACTGTCTGTACTTGTCTCTAATAGAAACCTTTTGTAACACACGGTCTGTACTTGTCTCTAGTAGTAACCTATTGCAACACATTGTCTGTACTTGTCTCTTGTAGTAACCTATTGTAACACACTGTCTGTACTTGTCTCTAGTAGTAACCTATTGTAACACACTGTCTGTACTTGTCTCTAGTAGAAACCTATTGTAACACGCTGTCTGTACTTGTCTCTAGTAGAAACCTATTGTAACACACTGTCTTTCCATCTCTCCTCTCCCTGTCTCTCTCTCCACAGCTGGATGGACGTCAGGACGGCCCTGGGGACTCCAGGGAGAATGTGCTGGAGTTTGGTTTTGACTACTGCTACTGGTCTGTTGCCCCAGAGGAACCACACTACGCCTCACAGGAAGAGGTAAGGAGTCCTGAGACCTGAGCTTCGACTGTAGTTCTGTGTTTGTTTAACAGAGTAGGTCCTGCCATACCTGGGCCCTTCTGTACACCAACACTTCAAACTCCCGCACCACTAGAGATTCCACATCGGCTACAATTGTTTAGTTAAGGTGTTTTCATGGCATGTTTTGAGCCTTCTGGGTGAAGGCAGCACCAGTCATGTGCGTGTCAGGCAGCCTGGGGACGTTGGGTAAGGTGTGCAATCACAACCACTGGGCCAAACGACAACGAAGATTAGGGTTTCTATTTGTACAACTCCAGGTAGTCGCTCCCTGTTTTCTTTCATTTGGTGCCTAATGAACATGACGCTCGTCTGAAGGAAGAGCCCAGGGGAATGGACACTGTCCTGTCCTACCCCACCACTAAAGGGATAGGATATCAGCTCCATCTGTTCTCCAGAGTTCTGTTGAGCATCACCTTTCCTTTTATGTCTCTGTGATTGGCTGATTGGATCTGTTTGTGTTTCTCTGATTGGTGGGTGCTACCTTTTTCCTGGTACTGAGCAGAGGAGGAGCCAGAATAAGACCCACCCCCTCAGAACACAGACAAGTGGAAATCGTTTCTCTTATCGCGCCACGGCAGGAAAATGTACTACAACATTGTGTCATGTTAGTTTATAGAACTCAAACTTGATGAATGCTGCATTGTCTTGTAGCTCTGATTCCCGGCTGATTTCATTACACACCAACATGTCCATCAAGGACAAGCTATGCAAGCAATGTACCAACATGGGAAAAAGCCTTCGACCACCCTGGCTTGGTCTAGATATCCCATGATTTTGTTCTGGTCTTTGTCTGTGGAGACTTTCTGCCTCTCAATTCAATTTCAATTTAAGGACTTTATTGGCATGGGAAACATATGTTAACATTGCAAAAGCAAGTGAAGTAGATAATAAACAAAAGTTAATTAAACAATACAAATTAACAGTAAACATTACACTTACAGAGGTTCCACAAGAATAAAGGCATTTCAAATGTCATATGAAGTCCTATATACAGTGTTGTAACAATGTGCAAATAGTTAAAGTACAAAAGGGAAAATAAATAAACATAAATATGGGTTGTATTTACAAGGGTTTTTGTTCTTTGCTGGTTGCCTTTTTCTTGTGGCAACAGGTCACAATTCTTGCTGCTGTGATGGCACACTGTGGTATTTCACCAAGTAGATATGGGAGTTTATCAACATTGGGTTTGTTTTCTAATTCTTTGTGGATCTGTGTCTCCCCACTCTCTCTCTCTGTCTCTCTGTCAAACTCTCTCTCTCTCTCTCTCTCTCTCTCTCTCTCTCTCTCTCTCTCTCTCTCTCTCTCTCTCTCTCTGTCTCTGTCTCTGTCTCTGTCTCTCTCTATTAAATTCAATTTCAATTCCCTACCACCCTCTATCTCACTCACTGTCACTCTCTTTCCTCTCTCTCTCTCTCTCTTTTCTCTATCGACCATTCTCTCCACTTGAGTTGTCAGGGCGTCCCCACCACTGCATTCCTCTGGTGACTCGTGGTGGGCGAGGAGGAGGGCATACATGGGCATGTGTTTTCTCATTAATTCTGTGGAGCAGGGTCGCTGGATCACAGTCTGACCTCTGAGGCCTGTGAGTGTGTTTTTTCTCTTTTAATTCTGTGGAGCACGGTCACTGGATCACAGTCTGACCTCTGAGGCCTGTGAGTGTGTGACTGTTCCACACAAACCCTGACACAGTCAGTGGCACCAGAGCCGATATTTATCAGTCACACGTCACAAATAGTTGTTAGGTCTACCCTTCTCTCTAGCGTATAATATATTTACATTGCTGTGCGTTGACAAATAAACTGCTTGTGTTAGGTGATTTGAACCCAACACTATTGAATGGTCTAGGGGCCAGATAACTGGTAGTCTGTGTTGTTTGGGCAGTTTCACAACACTTTATTGCCTTAGCAGTTTATACTTTCCCTACACTTTCACACGCAGACATAATTTTTTTGAAATAATAGTTTTGTTTTCTTTCTTTATCAGTACATTTCGCATTTCACTACAAGCATTTCACTACACTCACCTTAACACTTCCTGTGGAGTCCTGTGGGACTGAGTCAATCTGAGACCCATGTTGAAGTGAGGGAGGGAGGGAGGGAGGGAGGGAGAGTAAGTGAGTGAGGGAGAGAGAGAGAGAGAGAGAGAGAGAGAGAGAGAGAGAGAGAGAGAGAGAGAGAGAGAGAGTGAGTGAGTGAGTGAGTGAGTGAGTGAGTGAGAAGGGGAACTATAGCACTACAACTGCTCCTCTAGTCCAGACTAGTCTCTGCAACCCCCCTTACTCACCACCCCAAGCTTCTATACTGGAGCTCTGCTCTGTTGCTACATACCATCTGGATGTATATGCCCCACAATGAAATAGAACATATATGTATCTCTATGGTATATGCTGCAGTGACAATGAGGTAGTGGAGTTACCTCCAAAGGGTATTTCTCTGTATACACTCCCGTCAGAAAGAAGGAGAGAGGAAGGAGAACAGACAGAGAGCTAGGGGAGATTAGAGAGGTGGGGAAGAAGAGAGGAAGGAGTGAATTTGAATTTTAAAATCTCCTTTATTTGGTCAAAACCCTACAGTACATCAACAGGAAGGAGGGAGTGTGAGAGGGGGAGAGAGAGAGAGCGAAAGAGCGAGAGAGAGTGAAAGAGAGAGAGAGAGAGAAAGAGAGAGACAGAGAAAACACCCCTTGCTAAGCTCCAGGCTGACGTCATTCTGCAACAAAACCCAGCATTGTGCTCTAGATTCAGATCCTGTCCATTGACGTCTTTGGGCTGAAATCTAACTGTGAAAAATTACTTATTGGAGCGGCTGTGAGTTTGGCAGAGGAGAGATGGGGGGCTGCAGCGGTTATGCACATTCCCCTCCTCCACCTCTGGAATTCACTGTTTGTCTCTCTCTCTTTCAATTCAATTTCATTTCAATTAAGGGGCTTTATTGGCATGGAAAACATATGTTAACATTGCTAAAGCATGTGAAGTAGATAATCAACAAAAGTGAAACAAACAATACAAATTAACAGTAAACATTACACTCACAGAAGTTCCAAAAGAATAAAGACATTTCAAATGTCATATTATGTGCAAATAGTACAAAATGGTGCTTGTTCTTCACTGGTTGTCCTTTTCTTGTGGCAACAGGTCACACATCTTGGTGCTGTGGTGGCGCACTGTGGTATTTCACCCAGTAGATATGGGAGTTTATAAAAATTGGGTTTGTTTTCAAATTCTTTGTGGATCTGTGTAATCTGAGGGAAATATGTTTCTCTAATATGGTCATACATTTGGCAGGAGGTTAGGAAGTGCAGCTCAGTTTCCACCTCATTTTGTGGGCAGTGTGCACATAGCCTGTCTTCTCTTGAGAGCCAGGTCTGCCTACGGTGACTTTTCTCAATAGCAAGGCTATGCTCACTGAGTCTGTACAAAGATTTCCTTAATTTGTTATATCTTTTTTTCAAGATTTTAAAATTCTCTCTCTCCCTCCCTCCCATGTGTAGGCGGGCATGAATAATGTACAGAATCTTGTGTATCTGTGCAGCTCCCAGTGTCTCCCTCCCTCCTCCCTTTTTCTCTCACTCATATCTCAGAAGGTTAGTATATACGTATCTATACATCTCATGACATGCTGTATGTATGTTTTCTTCTAATACTGAATCTGCTCAGGATCCCGCTGCGGTTTTGTGTAACCTATTTGAAAAGACATGGGATTGTGTGTGTAACCTATTTGAAAAGACATGGGATTGTGTGTGTAACCTAGTTGGAAAGATGTGGGATTGTGTGTGTAACCTAGTTGAAAAGACATGGGATTGTGTGTGTAACCTAGTTGGAAAGACATGGGATTGTGTGTGTAACCTAGTTGGAAAGATGTGGGCTTGTGTGTGTAACCTAGTTGGAAAGATGTGGGCTTGTGTGTGTAACCTAGTTGGAAAGATGTGGGCTTGTGTGTGTAACCTAGTTGGAAAGATGTGGGCTTGTGTGTGTAACCTAGTTGGAAAGATGTGGGCTTGTGTGTGTAACCTAGTTGGAAAGATGTGGGACTGAAACAGACTGACAGTTTCAATGCAGCTGTCCTGTTGGAGAGAGTCCTAGGCCTGTACTCAGAGTAGGAGTGTTGGTTATAGGAAGACATTTGTCTTGGCCACTAAGACCCTCACCAACTTGTACAGATGCATCATTGAGAACATCCTGTCGGGCTGTATCACCGCCTGGTACGGCAACCGCTCGCAACCACAGTGCTCTCCAGAGGGTATTCCAGTCCGCCCAACATATCATCGGGGGAACACTGTCTACCCTCCAGGAAATCTGTCACAGGAAGGCCAAGATCCTCAAGGACCTCAGCCACCCGAGCCACGGACTGTTCACCTTTCTACCATCTAGAAGGAGGAGACAGTACCGGTGCATCAAAGCTGGGACCGAGAGACTGATAAACAGTTCTATCTCCAGGCCATCAGACTGTTAAACAGTCAACACTAGCCGGCCTCCGCTCAGTACACTGCCCTGAACCTTAGTCACTGTCATTAGCCGTCATACCACCCGTTACTCTACCCTGCACGATAGAGACTGCTGCCCTATGTACATAGTCATTAAACACTGGTCACTTTAATAATGTTAACATACTGTTTTACCCACTTCATATATACACTCAGTGCATTCGAAAAGTATTCAGACCCTTTGACTTTTTCCACATTTTGTTACGTTACAGCCTTGTTCTTAAATGTATTTATTTATTTTTTTCCTCATCAATCTACACACAATACCACCCCATAATGACAAAGCGAAAACAGGTTTTAAGAAATGTTTGCAAATTGAGCTCAGGTGGATCCTGTTTCCATTGATAATCCATGAAATGTTTCTACAACTTGATTGGAGCACACCTGTGGTCAATTCAATTGATTGGACATTATTTGGAAAGGCACACCCCTCTCTATTTAAGGTCCCACAGTAGACAGTGCATTTTTTAGACATTTGCTAATAAAAAAAATGTAATATGTTTTTGCTTTGTCATTATGGGGGATTGTATGTAGATTGATGAGGATTTATTTTTTAGAGTAAGGCTGTAACATAACACAACGTGGAAAAAGTCAAGGGGTCAGAGTAATATCTGAATGCACTGTATATACTGTATTCTAGTCATGACTCATCCTATATAACTACTGCTGTACACACCTTTTCTATTCATATACTGTCCATACTGTCTATACACACCATGATATATGTACTGTATTCTAGTCATGACTCATCCTATATTACTACTTGTGTACACACCTTTTCTATTCACATACTGTCCATACTGTCTATACACACCATGATATATATACTGTATTCTAGTCATGACTCATCCTATATAACTACTGCTGTACACACCTTTTCTATTCACATACTGTCCATACTGTCTATACACACCATTATATATATACTGTATTCTAGTCATGACTCATCCTATATAACTACTGCTGTACACACCTGTTCTATTCACATACTGTCCATACTGTCTATACACACCATGATATATATACTGTATTCTAGTCATGACTTATCCTATATAACTACTGCTGTACACACCTTTTCTATATACTGTCCATACTGTCTATACACACCATTATACAGTGAGGGAAAAAAGTATTTGATCCCCTGCTGATTTTGTACGTTTGCCCACTGACAAAGAAATGATCAGTCTATAATTTTAATGGTAGGTTTATTTGAACAGTGAGAGACAGAATAACAACAAAGAAATCCAGAAAAACGCATGTGAAAAATGTTATACATTGATTTGCATTTTAATGAGGGAAATAAGTATTTGACCCCTCTGCAAAACATGACTTAGTACTTGGTGGCAAAACCCTTGTTGGCAATCACAGAGGTCAGACGTTTCTTGTAGTTGGCCACCAGGTTTGCACACATCTCAGGAGGGATTTTGTCCCACTCCTCTTTGCAGATCTTCTCCAAGTCATTAAGGTTTCGAGGCTGACGTTTGGCAACTTGAACCTTCAGCTCCCTCCACAGATTTAGGGTTAGTGACATCAATGAGGGATCATAGCTTTCACCCTGATTCACCTGGTCAGTATATGTCATGGAAAAAGCAGGTGTCCTTAATGTCTTCTACACTCAGTGTATTTTTGTATTCCGGACTCTGGTCCAGAAGCGAATTTCCAGCAATTCTATCCATTTTGCATGTTTTTTTTTTACTGTGCATTTAAATACTGTATTTCTAACATACACTACATGCCCAAAAGTATGTGGAAACCCCTGGATTCAGCTATTTCAGCCACACCCATTGCTGACAGGTGTATAAAATCAAGCACACAGCCATGCAATCTCCATAGACAAACATTGGGAGTAGAATGGCATTACTGAAGACCTCAATGACTTTCAATGTGGCACCGTTATAGGATGACACCTTTCCAACAAGTCAGTTCACCAAATTTCTGCCCTGCTAGAACTGCCCCGGTCAGCTGTAAGTACTGTTATTGTGAAGTGGAAACGTTTAGGAACAATGGCTCAGCCGCGAAGTAGTAGGCCACACAAACACACAGAACAGGAACGCCGAGTGCTAAAGCGCGTTAAACTTGTCTGTCCTCGGTTGCTACACTCACTACTGAGTTTCAAACTGCCTCTGGAAGCAACGTCAGCACAAGAACTGTTCGTCGAGAGCTTCATGAAATGTGTTTCCATGGCCGAGCAGCCACACACAAGCCTAAGATCACCATGCGCCAGGGGCAGGCAAACGTTTTGGCTGGAGGACCACATTGGGATTTTGAAATACAACGGATGGCCGCATTTTTTGGGGGACCAATTGTTTATTAAAATCAATTTGTGGGGTGCTCCCGAGTGGCGCAGCAGTCTAAGACTTTGCATTGCACTGCTTGAGGCGTCACTACAGACATGGGTTCAATCCCAGGCTGTGTTACAGCTGGCTGTGACTGGGAGATCCATGAGGCGGCGCACAATTGGCCCAGCGTCGTCTGGGTTAGGAGAGGAATTGGCAGGCCGAGATTTTCTTGGCCCATTGCGCTCTAGCGACTCCTGTGGCGGGCCGGGCGCATGCACGCTGACATGGTCGCCAGGTGTACGGTGTTTTTCCGACACATTGGTGCGGCTGGCTTCCAGGTTAAGCGGGCAATTGAAAAAATATATGTTTGTATTTTTATACCCCGGCGGGCTGTACTTTGCCCCCCCCTTGCCATGCACAATGCCAAGCGTCGGCTGGAGTGGTGTACAGCTCACCGCCATTGGACTCTGGAGGATGAATTGGAACACCGACTGCGAGCCAGGCCTAACCGCCCAACATCAGTGCTCAACCTCACTAATGTTCTTGTGGCTGAATGGAAGCAAGTCCCTGCAGCAATGTTCCAACATGTAGTGAAAGCCTTCCCAGAAGAGAGGTGGATGTTATAGCAGCAAAGGGGGGACCATATTCATGCCCGTGATTTTAGAATGAGATGTTCAACGAGCAGGTGTCCACATACTTTTGCCATTTTGGCCATGTAGTGTTGCTCATTCTAATATTTTGCCTACTTTACATTGCATTTTAGTCACACTGTTTATACACACTGCAAATTTATTTATAAACTGGATTCTTAACATAGACATATTTGTGGACTTGTTTGACATTTTACTGCATTGTTAGGAGCTAGTTACATAAGCATTTTTCAAAACCCGCTATAACATCTGAAACTAAACTGTATTCACAACCAATAAACAAATAGATTTTTACTTTACTTTTCATAAATGCAGCTTTACCCAACCAATGCCCACTGTTAGCCCAAGGACCCCATGCTATATGAGATAGTGTGTAGTAGTAGGGAAGTGCACTTAAGGGGCTGTTTTTCGGCTTTGGTGGTTTCTTAGAAGAACATTCGCCTTGGCTGGCCTTCAACTGGCGTCATAACACACAAGCACACAATAAGGAGTTTTCCAGTCCAGGGGCTGGTGTAGAGTTGAGCAGGCCACATGAAAACAGACCCAGCCACTGAAGTCAGACAACCACTGCCATGGATTAGTAGACTGAGAACCATTACAGCTGCCTGCCTGCCTGCCTCCTTCTACACATCCCTCTCTCTCTCCCTCCATCTCTCTTTTTCTCTCTCCCTCTTCTCCCTATCTCTCTCTCTCTCTCTCTCTCTCTCTCTCTCTCTCTCTCTCTCTCTCTCCATCTCTCTCTTTCTCTCCCTCTTCTTCCTATCGCTCTCTTTCTCCTTTTCCCTCCTTCTTTCCCCCCCGCTCTCCTTTTCCCTTAGTTTTTCCTCTCCATTGACAGGCTCCAGACTTACAGGCTTACAATCTAAAGAGTATCCCTGTTCCAAAACAAGCTCTTATAACCAGCAGTTATCCAGAGAGAGAGAGAGAGAGAGAGATTCATTACTTAATAATTAATCCTGGGTTGGCTCGCTCCACGGCTGACCTCTGCTTGGACTGACCCACTTCCGGAGTGGACACTATTCCACCCCCCCACCCCTCCACACACACACCAACTGGACCTCCTTCTTCATCCTCCTCCTTTCTCTTCCTTCCTCCTCCTTCCTCCTCCTTTCTCCTACATCCTCCCCCTTCCTCCCCTTCCTCCTCCTTCCTTGTCCTTCCTCAGGATTCCTCATCTTTTCTTGTCCTTCTTCGTGCTTCCCCCTTTTTAGTCTTTCCATGTCCTTCTTCCCCTACACCCTTCCCCCTCCTTCCTCGTCCTTCCTACCCCTTCCTCCACCTTCCTACCCCTTTCCTACACCTTCCTACCCCTTCCTCCTCCTTCCTCATCCTTCCTACCCCATCTTACCCCTTACTCCACATTCCTCATCCTTCCTACCCCTTCTTCCTGCTTCCTCATCCGTCATACCCCTTCCTCCTCCTTCCTACCCCTTCCTCTTCCTTCCTCGTCCTTCCTACCCCTTCCTCCTCCTTCCTCCTCCTCCTCCTCCTCATCCTTCCTACCCCTTCCTCTTCCTTCCTCTATCTTCCCCCTTCCATCCCCCTTCCTCTTCCTTCCCCTCCTTCCTCACCTCCCCTCCTCCTGCCTCCCACTTCCTCCTCCTTCCTCTATATTCTGCTTTCCTCTCTTCATTGTGAAGCATGTTTTAATTAGTTTCATTTTTTTCAAGAAAAAGAAAACAAACCTCAAGCCTTTTGTCAAATGCCGTTTCCTCTGGGCTGGTTGGACCTACACACACACACACACACACACACACACACACACACACACACACACACACACACACACACACACACACACACACACACACACACACACACACACACACACACACACACACACACACACACACACACACGCACACTCACACACACAGACAGAACCTTCCTGTTGATGCAAGTGTTTAGTCTGTCCCTGTGTGTTTTGGCCATTTATTCTACAGACTCTGGTCCTTATCCTCTGTTTCTCTCTGGCTCTATTCTTTATGACCTGCTTGAATCTGGATCATCCGTTATTCCAACGTCCCATATTGCACTGCATTTCTTACCTTACTGGTCTGCATTGTTGTCCACATACCTCCAGGTTTGCTGTGCCACCACACCTGTAGGCCAGGCAAGGGTTCTGTGATAGTATGTTGGAGCAGTGAGATCCTATTGTGGTCTTTCAGGGATGCTTTCTACACAACAGCAGGGATTTCCCTCCACCAAATATTTGTAATATGACAGTCACAATAGAGTGTTTCAGATGAGAGTATGTCAGGGCTAGTGTTATTCATATTCCATAGAATACTCCCTGCCTGTGGAACTCAAAATGGAGGTGTGTAGGATACGGACATGTCTTAGCTGAGATTCTGTGTGTTCTGGTTGTTTCTGTTATGGCATGTGGTCAATGGCAGTTAGATAAGACATCAGACTACTGGTACTAGCCGAGCTGGTCTCCATGTTCCCTGACTGTCTGACTGGCTACACCTCTCTGGTCAATAATGACCCTCTTAACTGGCGGGAGAAACGTTGTTGATTTAACAAAGTTCACACGAAAGGGCCTCGTTGTCACTGAAACTGACCACCTTACCTTTTGGTTATCATGTGAAGCTGATTGAAGTGGCTTTACGTGGACTTTAATAAAATATTTGAGGGCTATATGTAATCACAACACCTTCCCTGGGTTGGTGTAGATGTAACCTGTGTGAAATGGCTAGCTAGTTAGCAGGGTGCACGCTAATAGCGATTCAATTGGTAACGTCACTCGCTCTGAGACCTTGAAGTAGTTGTTCCCATTTGCTCCGTGGCTTTTGTGGAGCGATGGGTAACGATGCTTAGTGGGAGGCAGTTGTTGATATGTGAAGAGGGTCCCTGGTTTGAGCCCAGGTAGTGGCGAGGAGAGGGACGGAAGCAAAACTGTTACATTGGTGCTGTGACCCGGATCACTGGTTGCTGCGGAAAAGGAGGAGGTCAAAAGGGGGGTGAGTGTAACTGGTGTGAAATGGCTAGCTAGTTAGTGGGATTTGAGGGCTATGTCCAACCATAACACCTTCCCTGGGTTGGTGTAGATTTGAGGGCTATATCCAACCATAACACCTTCCCTGGGTTGGTGTAGATTTGAGGGCTATATCCAACCATAACACCTTCCCTGGGTTGGTGTAACCTATTCTTCTGTTGGTCATTAGGTTGGCCGAGAGCCTCTACAGGAGAGGAGGAACAGTGTTTGATCCTGTGTGATACTGGCTCTGGATTCTGGCTCTGGATCAGGTTCTGGCTGCTGGTGGTGTGTTTGCCTGGGCCTAGCCCGGGACCTCCTGGACTGCTGGGTGCCATGCATATCCGTAGGCCTGGGGCTTGGCTGCTGGGTGCCATGCATATCCGTAGGCCTGGGGCTTGGCTGCTGGGTGCCATGCATATCCGTAGGCCTGGGGACTGGGTGGTGGGTACTCCTGGCTGGGCTGCTGGGTGCCATGCATATCTGTAGGCCTGGGGCCTGGGCGGTGGGTACTTCTCCAACCCCCTGATCTCTCCCTGGCAGAGGGGAGGAAGGAAAATAATGTGCCCAGACTGGCTATGTGTCTACATGTATGGGACCTTCTCAGGAGCTCTGCACTCTCAGCTCCTTCTCATTAGGGAGGTTTATTTTTCTGCCCTAGCTTTCAACTCCCCTACCGTTCCGGCCCTGCCACCCGGCCTCCGGCCCTGCCACCCGGCCTCCGGCCCTGCCACCCAGCCTCCCGTCCTGCCACCCAGCCTCCGACCCTGCCACCCAGCCTCCCGTCCTGCCACCCATCCTCCCGTCCTGCCACCCAGCCTCTGGCCCTGCCACCCAGCCTCCCGTCCTGCCACCCAGCATCCGGCCCTGCCACCCAGCCTCCGGCCCTGCCACCCAGCCTCCTGTCCTGCCACCCAGCCTTCCGTCCTGCCACCCAGCTTCCGGCCCTGCCACCCAGCATCCGGCCCTGCCACCCAGCCTCCCGTCCCTCCTCCTTGCTTAGGCATGGTGCTTACTCTTAGTATTAACTGACTTCCTGACTCCCTGGCTTTGCTCCTTACCCAAACACCTCTGCAGGAAGCAACAACTCAGTACCCTGGCTGGGTGGCACAGCATTGTGCCTGGCTGGACCTAATCTGGATGTACTGTAGTCTGACAAAACACTCCATGACACAATGTATCACACCGAGGACGCTAACTTCTCTCGCCCATGCCCTCGCCTTCTAACTGTATCCCTTAAACGTAGAACTTAATAAACACTGCTTGTTGTTGTGACCCAACACTATGTTGTCTTTACTATATACTAGTTGAGACTCTGTGTTTGGGTTTGTGTGCTCTCCTGTAGGTGTTCCAGGACCTGGGAGTGACGGTGCTGGCCGGGGCGTCAGAGGGCTACAACGTCTGTCTGTTTGCCTACGGGCAGACTGGCACTGGCAAGACCTACACCATGATGGGAACACTGGTGAGGAGGGGAGGGGATTATAACTACCATATGGTAACACTTGACTTAATGCAGGCATAATGCATTATGATGCAGTTATAAGGTGTTGTAAGGAAAGTGTTACCTATCATATCATCTGGAACATCGCTGTTGGCATTCTCCGTTCTGTTACAGTGAGGGAAAAAGTATTTGATCCCCTGCTGATTTTGTACGTTTGCCCACTGACAAAGAAATGATCAGTCTATAACAAAAAATCCAGAAAAACACGTGAAAAATGTTATAAATTGATTTGCATTTTAATGAGGAAAATAAGTATTTGACCCCTCTGCAAAACATGACTTAGTACTTGGTGGCAAAACCCTTGTTGGCAATCACAGAGGTCAGACGTTTCTTGTAGTTGGACACCAGGTTTGCACACATCTTAGGAAGGATTTTGTCCCACTCCTCTTTGCAGATCTTCTCCAAGTCATTAAGGTTTCGAGGCTGACGTTTGGCAACTCGAACCTTCAGCTCCCTCCACAGATTTTCTATGGGATTAAGGTCTGGAGACTGGCTAGGCCACTCCAGGACCTTAATGTGCTTCTTCTTGAGCCACTCCTTTGTTGCCTTGGCCTTGTGTTTTGGGTCATTGTCATGCTGGAATACCCATCCACGACCCATTTTCAATGCCCTGGCTGAGGGAAGGAGGTTCTCACCCAAGATTTGACGGTACATGGCCCCGTCCATCGTTCCTTTGATGCAGTGAAGTTGTCCTGTCCCCTTAGCAGAAAAACACCCCCAAAGTATAATGTTTCCACCATGTTTGGCGGTGGGGATGGTGTTCTTGGGGTCATAGGCAGCATTCCTCCTCCTCCAAACACGGCGAGTTGAGTTGATGCCAAAGAACTCCATTTTGGTCTCATCTGACCACAACACTTTCACCCAGTTGTCCTCTGAATCATTCAGATGTTCATTGGCAAACTTCAGACGGGCATGTATATGTGCTTTCTTGAGCAGGGGGACCTTGTGGGCGCTGCAGGATTTCAGTCATTCACGTCGTAGTGTGTTACCAATTGTTTTCTTGGTGACTATGGTCCCAGCTGCCTTGAGATCATTGACAAGATCCTCCCGTGTAGTTCTGGGCTGATTCCTCACCGTTCTCATGATCATTGCAACTCCACAAGTTGAGATCTTGCATGGAGCCCCAGGCCGAGGGTTCGACAGTTCTTTTGTGTTTCTTCCATTTGTGAATAATCGCACCAACTGTTGTCACCTTCTCACCAAGCTGCTTGGCGATGGTCTTGTAGCCCATTCCAGCCTTGTGTAGGTCTACAATCTTGTCCCTGACATTCTTGGAGAGCTCTTTGGTCTTGGCCATGGTGGAGAGTTCGGAATCTGATTGATTGATTGATTGCTTCTGTGGACAGGTGTCTTTTATACAGGTAACAAACTGAGATTAGGAGCACTCCCTTCTAAGAGTGTGCTCCTAATCTCAGCTCGTTACCTGTATAAAAGACACCTGGGAGCCAGAAATCTTTCTGATTGAGAGGGGTTCAAATACTTATTTCCCTCATTAAAATGCAAATCAATATATAACATTTTCACATGCATTTTCTGGATTTTTAGTTGTTTTTCTGTCTCTCACTGTTCAAATAAACCTACCATTAAAATTATAGACTGATCATTTCTTTGTCAGTGGGCAAACGTACAAAATCAGCAGGGGAAGTACTTTTTTCCCTCACTGTATATGTGTTGAAAGGAGGCACAGTGTCAATGGAGTTATTGACTCTTCTCTTCCCCTCCCTCGCTTCCTCCTCCTCCTCCTCCTCCTCCTCCTCCTCCTCCTCTCAGGACTCCATGGGCCTGACCCCCAGGATTTGTCAGGTAAGGAAGTGGTCCTATAATTCAGTCTACATGGTCCCGGTGAGGTGTGTCCTGGTTAATGACCTATTCTACCTGTCTGGTCTCTCCAGGGCCTGTTCAAATCTGATGACACATTCCCTGAAGGACACAACTCCAGCAGCGTTGAGATCAGGTAATAGGGGTCTGTGTGTTTGAGGTAAGAGGGAACATTGTGTTTGAGGTAAGAGGGAACATTGTGTTTGAGGTAAGAGGGAACGTTGTGTTTGAGTAAGAGGGAACATCGTGTTTGAGGTAAGAGGGAACATTGTGTTTGAGGTACGAGGGAACATTGTGTTCGAGGCAAGAGGGAACATTGTGTTCGAGGCAAGAGGGAACATTGTGTTCGAGTAAGAGGGAACATTGTTTTTGAGGTAAGAGGGAACATTATGTTTGAGGTAAGAGGGAATATTGTGTTTGAGGTAAGAGGAAACATTGTGTTTGAGGTAAGAGGGAACATTGTGTTTGAGTAAGATGGAATATCGTGTTTGAGGTAAGAGGGAACATTGTGTTTGAGGTAAGAGGGAACATTGTGTTTGAGGTAAGAGGAACATTGTGTTCGAGGTAAGAGGGAACATTGTTTTTGAGTAAGATGGAACATCGTGTTTGAGGTAAGAGGAACATTGTGTTCGAGGTAAGAGGGAACATTGTGTTTTTAGGTAAGAGGGAACATTGTGTTTGAGGTAAGAGGGAACATTGGGTTCGAGGTAAGAGGGAACATTGTGTTTGAGGTAAGAGGGAACATTGTGTTTGAGATAAGAGGGATCATTGGGTTTGAGGTAAGAGGGAACATTGTGTTTGAGATAAGAGGGATCATTGGGTTTGAGGTAAGAGGGAACATTGTGTTTGAGGTAAGAGGGAACATTGGGTTTGAGGTAAGTGGGAACATTGGGTTTGAGGTAAGAGGGAACATTGGGTTTGAGGTGAGAGAACATTGGATTTTAGGTAAGTGGGAACATTGTGTTTGAAGTAAGAGGGAACATTGTGTTGAGTGATGGTCTGACTCCGACTATCAGTGAGTGTATTATTTGCTATTCTTCACCTGCAGCTTCCTGGAGATCTATAATGAGCGTGTTCGTGACCTGTCCTCTGAATCATTCAGATGTTCATTGGCAAACTTCAGACGGGCATGTATATGTGCTTTCTTGAGCAGGGGGACCTTGTGGGCGCTGCAGGATTTCAGTCATTCACGTCGTAGTGTGTTACCAATTGTTTTCTTGGTGACTATGGTCCCAGCTGCCTTGAGATCATTGACAAGATCCTCCCGTGTAGTTCTGGGCTGATTCCTCACCGTTCTCATGATCATTGCAACTCCACAAGTTGAGATCTTGCATGGAGCCCCAGGCCGAGGGTTCGACAGTTCTTTTGTGTTTCTTCCATTTGTGAATAATCGCACCAACTGTTGTCACCTTCTCACCAAGCTGCTTGGCGATGGTCTTGTAGCCCATTCCAGCCTTGTGTAGGTCTACAATCTTGTCCCTGACATTCTTGGAGAGCTCTTTGGTCTTGGCCATGGTGGAGAGTTCGGAATCTGATTGATTGATTGATTGCTTCTGTGGACAGGTGTCTTTTATACAGGTAACAAACTGAGATTAGGAGCACTCCCTTCTAAGAGTGTGCTCCTAATCTCAGCTCGTTACCTGTATAAAAGACACCTGGGAGCCAGAAATCTTTCTGATTGAGAGGGGTTCAAATACTTATTTCCCTCATTAAAATGCAAATCAATATATAACATTTTTCACATGCATTTTTCTGGATTTTTTAGTTGTTTTTCTGTCTCTCACTGTTCAAATAAACCTACCATTAAAATTATAGACTGATCATTTCTTTGTCAGTGGGCAAACGTACAAAATCAGCAGGGGAAGTACTTTTTTCCCTCACTGTATATGTGTTGAAAGGAGGCACAGTGTCAATGGAGTTATTGACTCTTCTCTTCCCCTCCCTCGCTTCCTCCTCCTCCTCCTCCTCCTCCTCCTCCTCCTCTCAGGACTCCATGGGCCTGACCCCCAGGATTTGTCAGGTAAGGAAGTGGTCCTATAATTCAGTCTACATGGTCCCGGTGAGGTGTGTCCTGGTTAATGACCTATTCTACCTGTCTGGTCTCTCCAGGGCCTGTTCAAATCTGATGACACATTCCCTGAAGGACACAACTCCAGCAGCGTTGAGATCAGGTAATAGGGGTCTGTGTGTTTGAGGTAAGAGGGAACATTGTGTTTGAGGTAAGAGGGAACATTGTGTTTGAGGTAAGAGGGAACGTTGTGTTTGAGTAAGAGGGAATATCGTGTTTGAGGTAAGAGGGAACATTGTGTTTGAGGTACGAGGGAACATTGTGTTCGAGGCAAGAGGGAACATTGTGTTCGAGGCAAGAGGGAACATTGTGTTCGAGTAAGAGGGAACATTGTTTTTGAGGTAAGAGGGAACATTATGTTTGAGGTAAGAGGGAATATTGTGTTTGAGGTAAGAGGAAACATTGTGTTTGAGGTAAGAGGGAACATTGTGTTTGAGTAAGATGGAATATCGTGTTTGAGGTAAGAGGGAACATTGTGTTTGAGGTAAGAGGGAACATTGTGTTTGAGGTAAGAGGGAACATTGTGTTCGAGGTAAGAGGGAACATTGTTTTTGAGTAAGATGGAACATCGTGTTTGAGGTAAGAGGGAACATTGTGTTCGAGGTAAGAGGGAACATTGTGTTTTAGGTAAGAGGGAACATTGTGTTTGAGGTAAGAGGGAACATTGGGTTCGAGGTAAGAGGGAACATTGTGTTTGAGGTAAGAGGGAACATTGTGTTTGAGATAAGAGGGATCATTGGGTTTGAGGTAAGAGGGAACATTGTGTTTGAGATAAGAGGGATCATTGGGTTTGAGGTAAGAGGGAACATTGTGTTTGAGGTAAGAGGGAACATTGGGTTTGAGGTAAGTGGGAACATTGGGTTTGAGGTAAGAGGGAACATTGGGTTTGAGGTGAGAGAACATTGGATTTTAGGTAAGTGGGAACATTGTGTTTGAAGTAAGAGGGAACATTGTGTTGAGTGATGGTCTGACTCCGACTATCAGTGAGTGTATTATTTGCTATTCTTCACCTGCAGCTTCCTGGAGATCTATAATGAGCGTGTTCGTGACCTGCTGAGAGGCAGAGAGCAGAAGAATAAACCCTCCCTACGGGTTAGGGAGCATCCTGAGAAAGGACCCTATGTACAAGGTGAAGGGCAGAACAAGTGTCTACTAACAAGTGTGTACTACACTAAGCAGCAGTGGATGGGGCCCTGCCAAAGGCCCTCAGATGGAAGACATGGCAATAACCCCCTCAAGCCCAAATTTACACCACTCCAATGTTTGGGGAGCAGAGCGTTGGGATGCAGAATAGGACTCCCTTCCTCACACCAACTCAGTAGAGATGTTGTGTAGCTGAGGTGAGCAGTAGTTAGATCTCACTCACCAACTCAGTAGAGGTGTTGTTTAGGTAAGGTGAGCAGTAGTTAGATCTCACTCACCAACTCAGTAGAGGTGTTGTTTAGGTAAGGTGAGCAGTAGTTAGATCTCACTCACCAACTCAGTAGAGGTGTTGTTTAGGTAAGGTGAGCAGTAATTAGATCTCACTCACCAACTCAGTAGAGGTGTTGTTTAGGTAAGGTGAGCAGTAATTAGATCTCACTCACCAACTCAGTAGAGGTGTTGTTTAGGTAAGGTGAGCAGTAGTTAGATCTCACTCACCAACTCAGTAGAGGTGTTGTTTAGGTAAGGTGAGCAGTAGTTAGATCTCACTCACCAACTCAGTAGAGGTGTTGTTTAGGTAAGGTGAGCAGTAATTAGATCTCACTCACCAACTCAGTAGAGGTGTTGTGTAGCTGAGGTGAGCAGTAGTTAGATCTCACTCACCAACTCAGTAGAGGTGTTGTTTAGGTAAGGTGAGCAGTAGTTAGATCTCACTCACCAACTCAGTAGAGGTGTTGTTTAGGTAAGGTGAGCAGTAGTTAGATCTCACTCACCAACTCAGTAGTGGTGTTGTTTAAGTGAGATGAGCAGTAGTTAGATCTCACTCATCAACTCAGTAGAGGTGTTGTTTAGGTGAGGTGAGCAGTAGTTAGATCTCACTCACCAACTCAGTAGAGGTGTTGTTTAGGTGAGGTGAGCAGTAGTTAGATCTCACTCACCAACTCAGTAGAGGTGTTGTTTAGGTGTGTTTTGTGTATTTGTTGTCCTGGTATTCTGTTAGTCTGTTTGTCTGTGTTTGAATACAGAGTGGCAATCCTGGCTTGAACCCAGGCTCTGCACTTTCTACTCTCTTTTTATCTCTCCCTCTCTTCCCCTCTTCCTTAGCCTCTCCCTTTATCATATCACTCTCTGTGTCTCTCCCTCATCTCTCTCTCTCTCTGTCTTTCTCCCTCATCTCTCTCTCTTTCTCTCCCTCATCTCTCTCTCGCTCTCTCTCTCTCTCTCTCAATTTTCAATTCAATTTGCTTTATTGGCATAACGTAACAATGTACATATTTCCAAAGCTTCCTTTGGATATTTACAATATGAAAATAATATGACTCAAAATTGTCAACGGGACAACAGTAACAACAATAACCAAGGGTCAAAATAACCATACACTGAACAATAACAATAAGCATACAGTAGAGGACATGTGCAGGTTGATTGGTCTGTCAGACACTGTCCCTCATCTTATGGCAGGCAGCAATGTAGTGCGCTGCCAACCCACAGCTCTCTGCGTCCTCCCCCAACAGGACGGGTAGCCTATTCTCATCAGAGAGGCATTTAAAACCTTGAATAAGGGTTTCAAATTTGGGGAAATGACACTCTCTAATTGTTTTATATTTTTTCATTTTGACAGGAAATGCAGCTCTGTCTCAGGTTCTGCTGTTGTGCAGTGGCTGCACAGCCTTTCCTCTACAGGGAGCCAGATTTCCCTGTCTACCTTTCTCAATGGCAAGGCTGTGCTCACTGAGCCTGTACTTTGTAAAAGTTTTCTAAGGTTTTGATCAGTAACCATGGTCAAATAGTTAGCAGGTTGCACTGCAGGTTGCACTTCATTGTGCTTTGTGCTTGTGTTTCCCAATAAGGAATGTAGTTTTGTTTTGACTGTGTTGTAATTTGTTTTATTCTGATTGATTGGATGTTCTGGTCCTGAGGCTTCAGTGTGTTAGTAGAACAGGTTTGTGAACTCAGCCCCAGGACCAGCTGGTTTTTATTATTAGTGGATATTGGCCTAATTCTGCCCTGCATGCATTGTTTGTAGTTTTCCTCTGGACATGTAGGAGAATCTTACAGAACTCCTCATGCAGGGTTTCAATGTGGTGTTTGTCCCATTTGGTGAAATCTTGTTTTGCAAGTGGACCCCACTGTGTTTCTGTGACGGCACAATTACCTCCCCGTAGCCTGTGGGACAGTGAGTGACAATGTCAGCCTTACACCATGTCTCCTGCAGAATGATGGCGTCAACATCTTTAAGATTTTTGTTGAACTCCAGTGCTAAACTCTTCAGTCCAAAGGTTGATGAGTTTAGGTCCCTGAATGTTCACATGCTAACTGATAGGGATTTCATGTTGCAAAAAGAAAGAATAGCTGTCAGAAATACAGTAACTGCTAACTATTAAGTTGTTAAGAGTGAGATAAACAGGATAACAGCTAACAAAAATGTATATATATATATATATATATATATATATATTATATACAGTGGGGCAAAAAAGTATTTAGTCAGCCACCAATTGTGCAAGTTCTCCAACTTAAAAAGATGAGAGAGGCCTGTAATTTTCATCATAGGTACACTTCAACTATGACAGACGAAATGAGAAAAAGAAATCCAGAAAATCACATTGTAGGATTTTTAATTTATTTATTTGCAAATTATGGTGGAAAATAAGTATTTGGTCAATAACAAAAGTTTATCTCAATACTTTGTTATATACCCTTTGTTGGCAATGACAGAGGTCAAACGTTTTCTGTAAGTCTTTACAAGGTTTTCACACACTGTTGCTGGTATTTTGGCCCATTCCTCCATGCAGATCTCCTCTAGAGCAGTGATGTTTTGGGGCTGTCGCTGGGCAACACGGACTTTCAACTCCCTCCAAAGATTTTCTATGGGGTTGAGATCTGGAGACTGGCTAGGCCACTCCAGGACCTTGAAATGCTTCTTACAAAGCCACTCCTTCGTTGCCCGGGCGGTGTGTTTGGGATCATTGTCATGCTGAAAGACCCAGCCACGTTTCATCTTCAATGCCCTTGCTGATGGAAGGAGGTTTTCACTCAAAATCTCACGATTCATGGCCCCATTCATTCTTTCCTTTACACGGATCAGTCGTCCTGGTCCTTTGCAGAAAAACAGCCCCAAAGCATGATGTTTCCACCCCCATGCTTCACAGTAGGTATGGTGTTCTTTGGATGCAACTCAGCATTCTTTGTCCTCCAAACACGACGAGTTGAGTTTTTACCAAAAAGTTATATTTTGGTTTCATCTGACCATATGACATTCTCCCAATCCTCATCTGGATCATCCAAATGCTCTCTAGCAAACTTCAGACGGGCCTGAACATGTACTGGCATAAGCAGGGGGACACGTCTGGCACTGCAGGATTTGAGTCCCTGGCGGCGTAGTGTGTTACTGATGGTAGGCTTTGTTACTTTGGTCCCAGCTCTCTGCAGGTCATTCACTAGGTCCCCCCGTGTGGTTCTGGGATTTTTGCTCACCGTTCTTGTGATCATTTTGACCCCACGTGGTGAGATCTTGCGTGGAGCCCCAGATCGAGGAAGATTATCAGTGGTCTTGTATGTCTTCCATTTCCTAATAATTGCTCCCACAGTTGATTTCTTCAAACCAAGCTGCTTACCTATTGCAGATTCAGTCTTCCCAACCTGGTGCAGGTCTACAATTTTGTTTCTGGTGTCCTTTGACAGCTCTTTGGTCTTGGCCATAGTGGAGTTTGGAGTGTGACTGTTTGAGGTTGTGGACAGGTGTCTTTTATACTGATAACAAGTTCAAACAGGTGCCATTAATACAGGTAACGAGTGGAGGACAGAGGAGCCTCTTAAAGAAGAAGTTACAGGTCTCTGAGAGCCAGAAATCTTGCTTGTTTGTATGTGACCAAATACTTATTTTCCACCATAATTTGCAAATAAATTCATTAAAAATCCTATAATGTGATTTTCTGGATTTTCTTTCCTCATTTTGTCTGTCATAGTTGAAGTGTACCTATGATGAAAATTACAGGCCTCTCTCGTCTTTTTAAGTGAGAGAACTTGCACAATTGGTGGCTGACTAAATACTTTTTTGCCCCACTGTATGTATAGACAACTTATGGTGGGGGAAGAGTTTATCCTCTTGGATGAATTTCCCATTTAAGTCAATGAGGATGGCCACCTCAGTGGGTTTTGTGGTATTACGGTCTGTGGCTGGGGTACACAGGGCCTGTATACAAGGAGGGGTGTGTGGGGGGGTGTCAGGGGCCAGATAGCTTCTCTCTGTAGTAGGTGTCCCCATGTGAGCCTCCTTGTTGACTGGGGGTGTGGGTAAAGGGTTGTCGGTATGGGGAGGTTGTGGGTAAATATGGGTCAGTGGGGTTGTTAGGGGTGGTGAGGGGCTGCAGCTTCTCACTAGGAGTCTACAGTCTGCTCTCTGTGCTGCAGCACCCTCTTGATGACAAACAACTCCTTTGCCATCTCCTCCTTTACCTGCACCAGTTCTCTCCTCATGGTGGCCTTTACCTCCTCAAGCGCTGCGGTAAGGCTCTCTCTCAACTCCTGGACAGAGTTCTTCAGCTGGGTCCTGCACTGGTTGATCTGGTCCTGTAGAAGCTCTGTGTCTGGGCTCGAGGTGGTGTAGCTGAGGGGCTGCTCATTTAGCTCAGTAACCCATACCTCTAACAGAGCCAGCCTGTATCTCAGCAGGCTGATGGTAGTGTGATCTTGGCTCTGGTGGTTGTAGGCAGGCAGGGGGGAGGATAGACCTGTTGTGTGGGTGTAGGTCTGGGCCTGGGCTTCTGCTGTTGGGGTGCCTGAGGTGAGGGGAGAGGTTGGGGTGCTGTCCTTGTCTTTTTTTTTGTTTCCGCTATCTTCCTTAGGGTGGGGAAGTCCTGCACAAAAGAGCTGAGTGCAGCCTCACTGCCCTGGACCACGACAGTGCCGTTCTGGTACATATTTACAGTCAGAAACCTGTTTTCCTGGTCCTTCTCACTGTCCTCAAAAATGGATTTGTCTTCCCTTGCAGATGCCTTTCTTTGTGGTATAGCTGAAATGCCTGGTTACAGTAGTGTGGTCTGTGTAAAATAACATGTTTGTAACAGTCTTGTTGTGTGAGCAGTCGGCAAAGAAAGTTTCCGGGTTCTCCCTCAGAATTCTGTGTTTAAACTTGATTCTTCCCTTCTCTGATTTGATTTCTGCTGGAAATTCAAAAAAGTGGGGGGAGTCTCTCAAGTCTCTGCTGCTGCTGCTAGCACTGCCTCAGTGGCCACGTTGCTATGGTTACCACCAGTAAACAGTTGGAGCTAGACAGTAAACTAGCTGACAGATTTGAACTCACTTTCCGTCAATATTTTCCTCCTGTGTTTGTCTTCAGTTGCAGTGGAGGTTCTAGACCCTTTCAACTGGGGGGGCCAAGCTGGGGCCAGATGTACTGTTAGAGGGGCCAGTTACATTAGACGTTATTGTTGTCATATCGTTTTCTTCACTTCATTGCAGGCATTAGTAGGCAAAAGACCATGTCCCTCTAGTAAATGTGTGGGTTTAATTAGTGTTCCACGTTGCCACTGTCTAATAATGGATGTAAAAAAAGAACGATAGCAAAAATTTGTTATGCAAAAATTATTTCATACTCCACATTTAGGGGGGCCACAAGGGGGTCCAAAATTGTTGTCACAGGGGCTGCCCCCCAGAACCGCCAGTGTTCAGTTGTACAATTTGATTACCTATACATAAAGTTATAACAAGTCAGGAGCTGTTCTTCTTCATGACCCTCTCTCTCTCTCTCTCTCTCTCTCTCTCTCTCTCTCTCTCTCTCTCTCTCTCTCTCACTCTCCCTCATCTCTCTCTCTGTCTCTTTCCCTCTCTCTCACCCTCTCCGTCTCCCTCTCCCTCCCTGTCTCTCTCTTTCTCTGTCTCTCTCCCTCATCTCTCTCTCTCTTCCCTTTCTCCCTCTATTCCTTCAAGGCCATCATCCACTCATTGTCCGTGTCAGGAGATAGCCCATTGCTCTACTCTACACACTGAACACATTGTAATGTTTGGTTCTCCAGAGTCCTTTTGTCTCTCTCTATCTCATTCCCAAACCCACTGACTTCTAAATTTCGTCACTGACTTCTAAATTTACTGCAGAAAAATAGTGATGTCATGTTAATTTTTGGAAATTACAAGTTGAGGGTTACTGTGGCTGTGACACAAAACGTGATTCAGCTCTGTGCTGGGTGTTTTTTCTACTGACAAACCAGAATCCTGAGGCAACAGAACATAGTTGCTCATCACTTCCTAATCACACATCACTGCCATCTCAACCTAGGGTTGTTTAATTAAAGATTTGTCAGTCTGTCCTCTCCTCAGACCTGTCCCAGCATGTGGTGTCTGACTACAAGCAGGCGGTGGACCTATTGGAGGAGGGCATTGCCAACCGCATCACCGCGGCAACACACATCCACGGCGCCAGCAGCAGATCCCATGCCATCTTCACTATCCAGTACACCCAAGTGAGGTCACAACCCGGTGTCAATCCAGTCCCAGCACTTAGATTTACTCACCCAGGTCACGACCCTGCCAATCCACCAATCACAGTAGTTCTTACAGCAATTAAAGCATTGAAAAAGTATGTTTTTTTTGTCCCAAATAGGCTATTCTGGAGAACAACCTTCCCTCAGAGATTGTAAGCAAGATCAACCTGGTAGACCTGGCTGGCAGGTGAGTTTGTTAAAGAGGTCGCCATGCTTATTCAGAATCAGAATAATTTTTATTCGCCAAGTACATATTCAGAATGTTACTTGGTGATTTGATGCTGCTAGTGATAGACAACATTTAGAGACGGATTCCCAGATGCCTTATCATTCCAGAGATTCCCAGATGCCTTATCATTCCAGAAGGTCTTTGTATGCATGACCAAGCTGCCCCCTAGTGGATCTCTTCTGCCACGACTGTGTGTTCACTGAGCCGGCAGTTTCATTTTATCACAACCACAGCTTTTCACTAGATACCATTTACAGCACAGGAGGTTGGTGGCACCTTAATTGGGGATTATGGGCTTGTGGTAATGGCTGGAGTGGAGTTAGTGGAATGCTTATCAAATACATTGATCACATGGTTTCCATGTTTTTGATGCCATTCAATTAGCTCCGTTCCAGCCATTATTATGAGCCGTCCTCCCCTCAGCAGCCTCCACTGATTTCCAGTGTTGCGTTTCTCTTTAGAGTATGTCATCTCCAGTGTGTGCTGTGTTTTTATGTTCTGAAAGTGAGAGAGCAGACCCCCACTACTGCAGAGACAGACTCACTGAGGGATCCAACATCAACAAATCCTTGGTGACACTGGGTATCGTCATCTCTGCTCTGGGTAAATAAAGGGGACTTTTAATTTGAAGTACTGACTTTTATTCTCAAATCCTTACGTCTCTGTTGTTCCATCTCTTTGTCAGAATTTAGCTTATCGTACAAAACAACATACTGAACATACATTAACACATTTAATTCATACAGTGACATGAACATCTTTAATTCATACAGGATGACATGAACATCTTTAATTTATACAGGGTGATATGAACATCTTTAATTCATAAAGGGTGACATGAACATCTTTAATTCATACAGAGTGATATGAACATCTTTAATTCATACAGGGTGACATGAACATCTTTAATTCATACAGGGTGACATGAACATCTTTAATTCATACAGGGCGATATGAACATCTTTAATTCATACAGGGTGAAATGAACATATTTAATTCATACAGGGCGATATGAACATCTTTAATTCATACAGGGTGACATGAACATCTTTAATTCATACAGGGCGATATGAAAATCTTTAATAAATACAGGGTGATATGAACATCTTTAATTCATACAGGGTGACATGAACATCTTTAATTCATACAGGGTGACATGAACATCTTTAATTCATACAGGGTGACATGAACATCTTTAATTCATACAGGATGATATGAACATCTTTAATTCATACAGGGTGACGTGAACATCTTTAATTCATACAGGGTGACGTGAACATCTTTAATTCATACAGGATGATATGAACATCTATAATTCATACAGGGCGACATGAACATCTTTAATTCATACAGGGTGAAATGAACATCTTTAATTCATACAGGGTGACATGAACATATTTAATTCATACAGGGTGACATGAACATCTTTAATTCATACAGGATGACATGAACATCTTTAATTCATACAGGGTGACATGAACATCTTTAATTCATACAGGATGATATGAACATCTATAATTCATACAGGGCGATATGAACATCTTTAATTCATACAGGGTGATATGAACATCTTTAATTCATACAGGGCGACATGAACATCTTTAATTCATACAGGATGACATGAACATCTTTAATTCATACAGGGTGACATGAACATCTTTAATTCATACAGGGTGACATGAACATCTTTAATTCATACAGGATGATATGAACATCTTTAATTCATACAGGGTGACATGAAAATCTTCAATTCATACAGGGTGACATGAACATCTTTAATTCATACAGGATGACATGAACATATTTAATTCATACAGGATGACATGAACATCTTTAATTCATACAGGGTGACATGAACATCTTTAATTCATACAGGGTGACATGAACATCTTTAATTCATACAGGGTGACATGAACATCTTTAATTCATACAGGGTGACATGACCATCTTTAATTCATACAGGGTGACATGAACATCTTTAATTCATACAGGGCGACATGAACCTCTTTAATTCATACAGGATGACATGAACATCTTTAATTCATACAGGGTGACATGAACATCTTTAATTCATACAGGGTGACATGAACATCTTTAATTCATACAGGATGATATGAACATCTTTAATTCATACAGGGTGACATGAAAATCTTCAATTCATACAGGGTGACATGAACATCTTTAATTCATACAGGATGACATGAACATATTTAATTCATACATGATGACATGAACATCTTTAATTCATACAGGGTGACATGAACATCTTTAATTCATACAGGGTGACATGAACATCTTTAATTCATACAGGGTGACATGAACATCTTTAATTCATACAGGGTGACATGAACATCTTTAATTCATACAGGGTGACATGAACATCTTTAATTCATACAGGGTGACATGAACATCTTTAACTTATACAGGGTGGCATGAACATCTTTAATTCATACAGGGTGATATGAACATCTTTAATTCATACAGGGTGACATGAACATCTTTAATTCATACAGGGTGACATGAACATCTTTAATTCATACAGGGTGACGTGAACATCTTTAATTTATACAGGGTGACATGAACATCTTTAATTCATACAGGGTGACATGAACATATTTCATTCACACAGGGTGATATTTGTAAATCATGTTCTCTACATACAGAAGTATGCCCTACTTGCTGTCTGCACTGTGAGATGAGCCAAGCGAGAATACCCTACTTCTAACCCAGTCTGTTACCCTGTCCCTGTAACTCTGTCTCAATACTGTCCCTGTCTCTTGTCCTTCCCCTCTCTCTGCCTGTCCCTTTCTCTTTCCCTGTCTCTGTTCCTGTCTCTGTAACCCAACCCTCCCCTTGTCTCTGTCCGTCCCTCTCTAGCCCAGAACTCTCAGATGTCCAGTAGTTGTCAGAGCATCAACAGTGAGGGCGAGGGCGAGGGCAGCAGTGTGGCCAGTCACACCAGCTGTCTGTCTGGTGGTGGTGGTGGAGGAGGGAGAAGACACTGCTTCATCCCCTACAGGGACTCAGTCCTCACCTGGCTCCTCAAAGACAGCCTGGGAGGAAACGCTAAGACCATCATGATCGCCAGTGAGTTGTAGTCTCTTCCTACAACCGCCGTGTGGAACACTGCCACTGAGTCTGGCAAGCGAGATTTTCCAGTCACAAACATTGGCTAAACACATTTGTGTAAACTAGTGGGACTAGATTGAAGTACTTGATGTAATAGTACCAATGTTTGTTGGACTTTGGAATTATAAGATGGAAATCGTTGATCATCTTTTTTTCCAACCCAGTAGTAGTTGTTGATTGAGTCACAGAGTGGTAAATGTGATTCCCTGTCTGTTGCAGCTGTGTCCCCATCCAGTAGCAGCTACAATGAGACTCTCAGCACCCTGCGCTATGCTGCTCACGCTAGGAACATTGTCAACAAGCCCAGGGTCAATGAGGTAAGGCTTCTGTAGATGTTGTTGTGTATTTGTGGGGCCATTGCCTTGTCATGTCATCCACTGCCTTTTATTACTGTGAGGTATGAATTTTTTCAGTTTGGCACACCGTAGCGAAACGTTTTCAAATGAAAAGTGATGTCTCTGTCTACAGGATGCCAGTGTGAGGCTGATCAGAGAGCTACGTGAGGAGATAGACAGGCTGAAGAGTATGCTTCTCAGCTTCGAGATGGTACTGATCCTCCTGGATTATTATTAAGAATGGAATAATCTGAGATTACGTGGTTTCAATTTCAGATTATTAGTGCTAACTGCCTTCATGTTTGTCTTGCTAAATTGACCAAAATGAATTATTTCTCCTTTTATTCCATTGTAGCAACGGAATCCTAGCCCTTCTCTGAGTGATCAGAGAGACGGGAGTCTGTCTGACATCGTGTTGCAGAACGAACTAAAGGTAGAGTAACAATCCATTAGATATATACTTGACACTGCTCCAGAATTGTATTCTCCACTTTTACTTATTTTATGCTTTCCTGACATCACTGCTCTCCACTTTACCTGACCATACTGTCTCCAGCTGAAAGGACTTTACATGTATTTTCAATTCATTCAAACCAATCAATCAGTCAATTAATCAATCCTCTTCCATCCTCCAGGTGGATAAGCTGACGAAGGACTGGTCAGAGAGCTGGCGGGACAAGAAGGAGCTGTTGGAACAGTACAGTGTGGATATCAATAGAGACCGGGGTGGGTTCCTCATCCACTCCCTCTTACCACATCTCATTACCCTGGACCGGGACGTACTCAGCACCGGGGTCACCTTCTATCACCTCAGGGTATATATAATACACACCTTAGGATACTAACACATACTTCCTCATCCACTTCCTGTTACCTTCTATCACCTCAGGGTATGAGCACACACACATGTATACACAGAGCAGAAACACACACTCACATACACACACATGGGAACGCAGACACACCCACACATGCACACACACACACACACAAGTATTCACAACCACGGAACCATTGACATACTTCTATACTACCTCTGTACTTTCTGTTCTTGTCTCTGTTTTGGTCTACTACATTCTGTTCTTCCTTCTCTCTGTTCTGCTCGCTGTACGAGATGCATTTCCCTCCCTCCTCTCTCATGTTTCTCCTTCCTTCCTGTTCTTTTCACTTCTCTAATGTCTGAATGTGATTGGATAAGAGGCATTCCGTTGTGAGGCGCTCAGAGGACGTCCTGGTTCTGACATCGACTAGAATGTCTTTAGGCCTGGCGATTATACCACTGTATTTAAAGAGCGGAAACCACCTGAGAATCCATAGTGTTCCTGTAGTTACATAATATAGCTTTTTTCCCCCCACAAGATAGCATTTGTTAAACAAATAATTGTTTTGCTGACAGGTAGCCTAAGTGTAGGGGTCAGAGTTTTAAACCATATTTAGCAGACACTGTTATCCATAGCATCTTAGAGGAACAGTTAGCATTATGTGCTTTTCTCAAGACACATTGATAGATTTTTCACATAGTCAGCTTTGGGATACTCTTAACAAAGTCAAAGTCACCATTATTAGTCAGTTGTACAACCAAAGGCCTTCAACTGAAATGTGTCTTCCACATTTAACCCAACCCCTTTGAATCAGAGAGGTGCAGGGGGCTGCCTTAATCGACATCCACGGCGCCCGGGGAACAGTGGGTTAACTGCCTTGTTCAGGGGCAGACCTTGTCAGCTTTTTACCTTGTCAGCTCAGGGATTCGAACTTGCAACCCTCTGGTTACAAGTCCAGCACTCTAACCACTAGGCTACCTGGCACCAGAGTTCTGTGGAAGTAATATTTTCTCAACCCAGCTATTTCAACCCAACTGTGCGTTTGTTGATTTTTTTTCTCAACAATCCACTGTTTAAATTCTCTGTCATCCTAAACTCTTGGCTGCCCTCTGTCTGTTGTAGGAGGGGGTAACCAGGATTGGACCTCAGGACAAACTGGTTGACTCACAAATAGGTAGGCAGATGTCATATAGATATTGTGCATGCAATACATGTATTTTGGGGAGAATTGTATCTTCGAATGTGTATATTATGTTTGAGTCGTTGTGGTATGCCTTTCCCCTCCAGTCCTCCAAGGCGGCGCCACCTGTGAGATAGAGAACCATTCTGGAGTTGTGACCCTGAGTCCGCTGCCAGGGAGTGTCTGCATGATCAAAGACAGGGAGGTGACAGAGCCCTGCAGACTGGCACAAGGTAGGCCCTCACCTAGTTCTTACACACTCTTTTTAATCCCTGCTCATATTTTCAGTTTGTATCTCTCTCTCTCTCTATCTATCTTCAGGGACCTTGATCACTCTTGGAGGTGTCCACAAGTTCCGTTTCAACCACCCAGCAGAGGCTGAGGTCATTAGAGAACGGAGACGGGTGGGGACTACTGACCAGCAATGTTGTGATCGTGATGAAGCTCCTGATTTTTTGGGGATTGATTGATAACTCATATTATCTGCTTGACAGGCCAGTGAAGGTGCACTGAACTGCAGCTTCAATGATTTTCAAGCCTTGACCTCTGATTCCAGGTAAACACACACACTGAATCTAAACTCACCACCACCCCTTGACAAACACAGGTCAGGAGCATCTCTGAATACTGCTCATTACACATGTGCTAAAAGTATTCTGCTGAGTAAAGCCCCACTGGCCAAACCCTCCCCTAAACCGGACGACGCTGAGCTAGTTGTTTCTGCTGAGCTCCCATAGTAGACCCATTGCATACATATTTGATATGTAGTCCTTGTAGTACAACCGACCGATGGTGCAGGTGCAAGGGATAAAATGGTGAATACTTCATGCATGTTGTTCATTTATATGAGAGAGAGAGAGAGAGAGAGAGAGAGAGAGAGAGAGAGAGAGAGAGAGAGAGAGAGAGAGAGAGAGAGAGAGAGAGAGAGAGAGAGAGAGAGAGAGAGAGAGAGAGAGAGAGAGAGAGAGAGCTTACATCAGTGTCTTGGTGGAATCACAACTTGTTGTTGACATGCAAGGCTTGGCTGTTGCTTGGTTACAGTAGAGGATGCTACATTAATCTCAACAACAGGAACTCTCATATAAACTCTGCCAATGAGCCAGTATAAGAGTGTGTTTTGCGATGATGACCGTTTTAGGGATCTTAACTGTTGAGGTAAATGATCAGACCTAGGTTTTTAATATCTCTATTCTATTGTCTCCTCCCTGTACTTGGCTTTGGCTTTACCTCTTTACCTCTGGCTTTACCTCTTGGTTATAGAAAGATACATTTTTGCTTGCTCAGCTCAAATGTTTGTAGTTCAACGGGCATATACTGGAAGAAAGAAAAAAAAACACACTCACTGAAATATTCTTTCAGCTTAAATGTAAAAATGTTTTGCAGCAGAGGTCAAAATCCACAAATGCCTTTCGCAACTTTTGGAGAGCTTCAAATGAAGAATAATACAGTGAGGGAAAAAAGTATTTGATCCCCTGCTGATTTTGTACGTTTGCCCACTGACAAAGAAATGATCAGTATATAATTTTAATGGTAGGTTTATTTGAACATTGAGAGACAGAATAACAACAAAAAAAATCCAGAAAAACGCATGTGAAAAATTTTATAAATTGATTTGCATTTTAATAAGATTTCTGGCTCCCAGGTGTCTTTTATACAGGTAATGAGCTGAGATTAGGAGCACTCTCTTAAAGGGAGTGCTCCTAATCTCATCTTGTTACCTGTATAAAAGACACCTGTCCACAGAAGCAATAAATAAATCCGATTCCAAACTCTCCACCATGGCCAAGACCAAAGAGCTCTCCAAGGATGTCAGGGACAAGATTGTAGACCTACACAAGGCTGGAATGGGCTACAAGATCATCGCCAAGCAGCTTGGTCAGAAGGTGATAAACAGTTGGTGCGATTATTCACAAATGGAAGAAACACAAAAGAACTGTCAATCTCCCTCGGCCTGGGGCTCCATGCAAGATCTCACCTCGTGGAGTTGCAATGATCATGAGAACGGTGAGGAATCAGCCCAGAACTACATGGGAGGATCTTGTCAATGATCTCAAGGCAGCTGTGACCATGGTCACCAAAAAAACAATTGGTAACACACTACGCCGTGAATGACTGAAATCCTGCAGCGCCCACAAGGTCCCCCTGCTCAAGAAAGCACATATACATGCCCGTCTGAAGTTTGCCAATGAACATCTGAATGATTCAGAGGACAACTGGGTGAAAGTGTTGTGGTCAGATGAGACCAAAATGGAGCTCTTTGGCATCAGATCAACTCGCCGTGTTTGGCGGAGGAGGAATGCTGCCTATGACCCCAAGAACACCATCCCCACCGTCAAACATGGAGGTGGAAACATTATGCTTTGGGGGTGTTTTTCTGCTAAGGGGACAGGACAACTTCACCGCATCAAAGGGACGATAGACGAGGCCATGTACCTTCAAATCAGAACCTCCTTCCCTCAGCCAGGGCATTGAAAATGGGTCGTGGATGGGTATTCCAGCATGACAATGACCCAAAACACACGGCCAAGGCAACAAAGGAGTGGCTCAAGAAGAAGCACATTAAGGTCCTGGAGTGGCCTAGCCAGTCTCCAGACCTTAATCCCATAGAAAATCTGTGGAGGGAGCTGAAGGTTCGAGTTGCCAAACGTCAGCCTCGAAACCTTAATGACTTGGAGAAGATCTGCAAAGAGGAGTGGGACAAAATCCCTCCTGAGATGTGTGCAAACCTGGCGGCCAACTACAAGAAACGTCTGACCTCTGTGATTGCCAACAAGGGTCTTGCCACCAAGTACTAAGTCTTGTTTTGCAGAGGGTTCAAATACGTATTTCCCTCATTAAAATGCAAATCAATTTATAACATTTTTCAAGTGTTTTTCTGGATTCTTTTGTTGTTATTCTGTCTCTCACTGTTCAAATAAACCTACAATTAAAATTATAGACTGATAATTTATTTGTCAGTGGGCAAACGTACAAAATCAGCAGGGGATCAAATACTTTTTTCCCTCACTGTATACAAAGAAAAGGGCACCTGTTGCTCACAGGAGTTATTCATTAAAACCTCTAGGGATCTGGGTCTGTAAGACATAGATATAAAATGGCTCTCTCTGTACAACTTCTAAACCATGAAACCTGAGTTGGCACACATCATGTCCGACCGCATTGAAATGTCTGGCTACAGGGGACTTCTCCTCACCGGTTCTGATGTTTCTCTTGTGCTTTGTATTACTTTCAATTCTCTCTTAGACTTTCCAACATAATAGACACATAGACACTTCAGTAAATAGACCACAAATGTTCATTTTACAGGAAATTCTACCCCTGGCATACATTTCTTTCCTGTATGAGGGTGAGGAAAGACATTTCCCTTGATTATTGCATCACAGTTCACACAATTATGACATGGAACATTGCCTGACATGAGGGTAGATAGACAATTCTGATGGGGGTACATATTAATCTGCGCTTACCAGGCTGTCCCTTAGGTTTCTGGCACGTTTAAAAGTGAATTGAGGGATATTCTGAAAAGCCCGGCCCACAGAGGGTTCCATACACAGAACATGCCAATTCTTTTTAATGGTGGATTTAACAGCCTGAGAGGGAGGGAAATACATAGAAGAAGAAGACAGTAGCCTGATCATTAGGAAGGGCAGGTTTAGGAGTCAATAAGCTGTCCCGTGTAACATTACGTACTTTACAAACACAATTATCCAACAACTTCTTGTCATAAAAACATGCACAAGGTGGTGGCATGTTTTTCTAATTCATTGTCAGCAATACATATTCTTCTGACCCTCAGCAGCTGGCTGTAAGGTAGACTATTGTCTAAGAGTAGACGGATGGTAACTTGAATAATGCAGGAAATGGTTTATATCCGTCTTCTTGCGATACAGTGGTCTGAAGTCCGTTGTCTTTGCTAACCAGTACATCCAAAGAAGAAACAGTTTCCTTATTGGATTCCAGAGTGAATTTCATAGTAAGCAACCTGGAATTAATATTCAGTCTGAACTCTTCCAATTGCTCATATATGTCCCTCTCCAAAATTAAAAAAACATAATTAATGTAACGGAACCAACATTTCAAAAGGGGGAAAAATGTATTAACATTATAAACAAATCTTCAAACTTCACCATAAATAAATGTGCGGAATTCGGTGTGAATGGGGACCCCATCGCAATGCTCTGTGACTGGATGTAGAAAACATTCTCAAAGTCGTTTTTGGTTGACACCACTTGAGCCACATAAAAAGTCAGCGGGAGGCCCATGTTCATCTCTCTTGTCTATCTCAAAGTATAATTGTGTATAACTGTGTCATATATGTGTGAAATATTATTTGTGTATCTGTATGTCAACAGGGATGGAGGAGAGGCAGTCCAGGGGCAGACGGATGACTGTGAGGCTGAGGGTATAGAGCCTCCCCCCAGGCAGCAGTGTGTTGAAGACCAGGTGAGGTGCGTGAAGGAGCAGAGGGGGTATGTGGAGTGTCTACGCCAAGAGATCCAGACTGAACAGAGACGAGTTGAGAGAGATCTAGAGAGAGAACAGGCCCATCTGAGACAACGATACACTGACAGTGAGTACACCTCTAATTTCATATAGGCAACAGTGCTCTATACATAGGGTATACTTTGAGAGAATAGCTTAAATATTTATTTCTTATATGTGTCTCTGTAGAATTAAGTTATACAAGGAAATTATCACTTTTTGTATGTGCATGTTAAATATGTTCTCTTTTATCTGTCTTCAGTCCAGCAGTGGATCTTACAAGAGAAGCCAGGTCTGGCAGCTATAACGTTAGAGGAAAGAGGAACTCAGGAGTTTAGTGTACAGACTGATCCTTTACAGACTGATCCTATACAGACTGATCCTATACAGACTGATCCTATACCAGCTGATTCTATACCAGCTGATCCTATACCAGCTGATCCTATACCAGCTGCCATCCTAGACAGCCTGCTAACAGAAGGTTTGGAAGGTTCTGATGAAGAGTTTGGTCAAACAGTTGCTCCACCCTCTAAAGTGGTTCTATACAGGAAGAAGGTGGTTCAGGAGGAGCTGTTAAGACATCACGCCCTGCGGCGTGCCGAGAGCCATGTTCGACGCAAAAGGCTGCACTACCAGCTGGAGAGGATCGCTCGCAAGCGCCATCTACTGGAGGCTAAGAGGGAACTGCAGAGGCTAGAGAAGACCATGCCACCTGGACTAGAGAGCCCTGTGTCTCCAGGCCTGGGGTCCCCCTTAAGGTCAAGAGGACGTCAACCTGTTTTGCGCAGGCATTCTGTCTCATCAGACCTTCTGTCCCGCTTGTACCCCCAACACACCCCAATTTTCAGGTCAGCACAAGTAGGCTAGTCTCCCACAAAGATATTTATTCAAGCTAATATTTAGCATAATGACTTTACACAGACATGTTGTAAATTATAATGTCCCGTATCCCTTGTTTTGTTTTGTTTTGTTTTCCCCAACAGCCACTTCCTGAAGAGAAACAGACTATCTGAACTGACATTTGGATCCATCGGCTCCAGGCAGTGGGTGTCTGATGAGTGTCTTCCACGCGAGAGGACAAGGAGTCGCTCAAACACATTCTCCTCAGGAACACGACACAGTAGTCAGGTGTATGGGTACAGGAGTAGAGCAAGTTCCTCAGAGAACCTCAAGCCGCCTGTGAAGGAGGAGGCTCTAGTTCAGCCGCCATGTCATGAAAGACCAGAGAGGAAACCACTGCTTCCAAAACATGGACTTGAATTTACATTCAAGAACAATCAGAACCCATCACAATCACCAAATGGAGGGACCCTACAGTCAAGCAGTAATGTCATCATAAAGGGACCAACAGTTACAGTAAGCAAATCTAGCAGTCAGACTCAGCGGGCTCCATGTCAGGGAGTGAAGAGCCTTCCCCGTGGTAGTAGCAAAGGCTTGGAAATGATCCGGAAGGTCTTATCACACTCAGTCAGCCCTGGGATAAAGACACCGTTGGCCAGAGTGTTTAGAAAACCACCATCAGGACTGAGGATTGGAGACAGAGGGACCAAGCCTAGTGGTAAAACAGCAAGCCAATTTCACTGGAAACAAAAGCGAGGTGTAGAAGGCGTCAAGATGAGCAGGAAGAAATGCACGATGAAAACAACTGTCTCATGTGAGGACGTTGATCAGAAGACTCCTTCACATGATTGTGGGCAGAGACAAAGACGGTGGCATAGTGCAGAGACTTTGATGAACCAGACTAGCACCCTAAGGTGGGTGGAGAGAACGCAGGGATTGGGACTGGCAGGATCGGAGAAGTATGATGGTGAGGAAGAAGAAAAGGGGGAAGAGGAGGTTGACCAATCCTCAGACTGTGACAGCTTGTTCTCTGTGGACTCCCTGTCCTCAGTCTACGCTACAGCCCTGGCAGAGCAGCTGAAGCAGGAGGAGGCTATCCAGAGCGAAGGAGAGAGTGAAGACAGTCAGATGTCGAAGGACTCACTGGCTATGGAGAGCAGAGGGAAGCATATTGCAGCAAGGCCGGCACAGAGACGGACTGTGGTAGTACCCAGTCACTCTGTGGTGAGGGGTTTTCTCAATCCCTCGATTGGAAAAACTATAAACATGGCATCGGAGATTCAGCCAACTGAAGAGGGAAGAGAAGACATTGGGAAACCTAATGAAATGCCAGCAGAGGCTTACTGGAACCATCACGGCAGTCCTAAAACCCGAGTCAATAAAGCAACTGGCTCAACAAGGGAATCACTGTACCAGAAGCAGCTAGCAACAGAACCCAGGTGTAGGGACCCTGTATCAAAGCTGAGTGAAAAGGTTGGGCACGTCCACACCATATTGACCAGCAGCCCTCGCTCTCTGAGCAGCAGTAGTGTGAGGGAACCAGAGAGTTTGCTAGTGGTTAAAGATGCATGGTCCTCCACTGATGCAGAAGATAGTCCTAGGATACTTAGGGACTCTGCCGTGTTGAGGAGGAGGATGGTATTTAGTCATGGTGCGTTGGACAGCAACAGTAGTACCAGCCCCATCACTGTGGATCCGTCTGACTGTCAGTGTGGATTTGGATCCACTGGATCCCATAGCTCCGCATCTACCGACAGCACAGAGGGTGAACATGTTCCAGTAGAGGAACAAAGACGTTGGGTTTCAACTGATTCTTTGAATTTCCCTGATTCTCAGCTTCTCCAAATGTCACTGCCACATTTGATGATGCCATTGAATCATGAGGCGGTGTGTTGTAAGGACTATTTTGAACGTCAGTTAGTCAGTTCAGAAGGTTTGCTGAAGGGATCTATTAATGAGCCAGGTTTACACCAAAATCAAAGTAGAGATGTCTCAGTAGAGCTTCCTTCACATAGATCTGCATGTGCTCCAACCATTGACTATAAGATTCAATGCACCCCATCAACATCAACATTGGAGGCTGACATTTTTCATGGGCCTCAGATGCAGCAGGTCACATTATCTCCAGAAGTGATGTTTGTGGGAGTAGCAGACATAACAAACGACACCGATGCTAGTTTGTCTACCTACAGTCATCAGTCAAAAGCCAGTCTGTTAACTTACCCTAAAACTGAAGGTGAGATGTTGAATGAGACACCTGCCATCGAAAGTGCCCCAAATAATTATTCCGGAGATAATGAACTATGCAATTTAGATGGAGACATGGAAGAAGTCAGAGATGAGGAGTTTTGCGAAGCAAGCAATACCAAAGACATATCACTTGAAAGTGAGTTTAAAATGCTGCAAAAGCTTGAAGCCAAAGTCACAGAGCAGGACTGTGTGTTGCCAGAGACGGACTGTGTGTTGCCAGAGACGGACTGTGTGTTGCCAGAGCAGGACTGTGTGTTGCCAGAGCAGGACTGTGTGTTGCCAGAGCATGAGTTTTTCAAAGCATCTTGTAAAAATTCCATAAAGAAGAACAAAGGCCTGCAGGACAGTTTCATTGGCAGCTTTAAAATTCCAAAGAGGAGCAACGGAGGGGACTTTGTAGCGTTCTCTACTGTAACAGTCAAGAACAGCAAGGAAGTTATTTCACCAGACGACAACAATAACACCAGTGAATTAATAGACAAACAAACTTCCTCTGCAGTCGATTTTTTTAAACTAAATTTGAGCTGCAATGAAGGTCACTTCCAACGAGATACCTCTGCTTTAGTAGCAATGTCAGTGTCTGTGCACATATCCCATGAAACTCTCTCTCCATGTGGCCATAAAACCATTGACACGGGTAGCCATGAAGAGTTTCCTTTTGGAGAGAAGGCCGTTATTGAAAAGAGAAGAGAAGTAGAACGAGGTGAAGAAAGAGAAGTTCAAGGGCGGGATGAAAAGCTAAACTCAGAAAGCAAGAGAAGAGATGTAGAGAATGTTAGATGGGGACATCACCATGGCGATAGTAACTGTAGTACATCAGACCACCGAATCTCAGAGGTGATGAAGGAGGATATGAGGATGTCAGTTATAGATGGGGGTGGAGACAACAGTAACAGTGAACTGGACAGTCAAAGTAGTCAAGTCCTTAATGCCTTGCCAACAAGTAATCCTAACAAATGCGATTCACCAAAGGGTCTACAAGCAGTGGAGGATCATCAAATAGCTGATGATCCACTGGTAATCATTAAGCCAGGCTCTTGTTCAACATCAGAAAAGCCTTGTATCGGTTCTGAGATTCTAAAAATGGACAACACGACAGACATGGCAAACGTGAGCCATGGAAAGGTTCTTAGACTCTCTACTTCCATCAAATTAAATTATATGAATCAACTAAGTTTGATAAGTAAAGGGAATGATCCAGACAGTAGGACAAAGATGTCTTCAGAGTTCCAATTAGGTCAAAGCTTTCAAGAGAATGTTGATGCAAGGGAATACAAAGGTCAGGATGCTTCTGGCTGTTCTGTCATTACACCGAATGCATGTGTCAATTCTGGTGTAGCATCTTTCACCGTTAAAAGCCATGAGATCCAATTAAGTCTGGCATTGAACAACCGAGGGAAACCTGAATACATCAACAAGCCTGTACTGCTACCAATGGGATGTTCTTCAATGTCTACTTCCACTTCCACTGCACCCGAAGAATTCTTACTTTCTCAACGGAAAGTGTTTGAAAGGGATGTCCCTTTTTCACATATGGAGAACATAAAGAAACAAACAGGTCCTGAGATATATCATCCTCATCATGCTTGTCTTAGTAATAACGATAAACAAACTGTCAACCAGGCCGCTTCACCTGAGCAAAACCTGAAACCTAGTGCTCTACAACCTCTCCAGAACTGCCCAGGAACAGTGTTCTCAGTGACTATGCCACCAAATATGGCCTTTGCACATGCAAGGGACCTCATAATGGATTCAGAATATGAGGTTCAAGGCGAAAGCAAGAACCAATGCAAATTGACCTCAACGGGTGCAAGTGGACAACTTTACTTAAATGATCGTCATTGGCATGCAGCTGTAGATTCACTCTCTGACAAAAGCGGACCTCAATGTACACCAGAAAACATTGAGAAGCACCACAACAGTCAACCACTCTCAAATCATTTATGTGAATCACAGAAGCCACAGGAGCAAGGCAGAAATCACATTGAGGTCAGAAAAGAGCTCCAAAAAGACCCTCCCTCTGCCACAAATCTGAGTCAGGAACTACCACAGTCAAAGTGCTCACTGAGTCAGGAACTACCACAGTCAAAGTGCTCACTGAGTCAGGAACTACCACAGTCAAAGTGCTCACTGAGTCAAGAATTACCACAGCCAAAGTGCTCACTGAGTCAGGAACTACCACAGTCAAAATGCTCATCTGAAACTCAGGTAGACAAATTTCATAAGACATGTGTGACCGTCAATCCTGATCCTAAAAATAAACATCCCAGTGTAAAACACAAAACATGCCATGTTGAAAAATGGCTGAAGGCTCAGTGCAATGTGAGTAACTTTGCCTCTGACAATACCAAAGATTGCCAAATGGCTAAAAATGAAGAAGGGTCAATGACTGATGGACCACTGGCAAAATTTCCTGGAACCTTGTTTGACGTACCAAGTAAAATAAATAGTATTGGATCTTCTCCATCCCAAATAACACATGGAAGTAGTGATGCTAATATGAAGATATTGGGTGACATTTGCAGAGATATCATGTCCAGAGAGGGAAATACCAAAACATCTAATTGCAAGCAATCTCATCAGTTCTGTGGCAGTAGTGTTGTTTATTGCAAAAAGGGAAAGTACAAAAGGTTCAGAAGGTCCAAAGTCCGGGCACCTCCTAGCTCATCCTCTGACTCCACACTCAAGTCTTCCTCAGATGAAGAAGAGAAAATCCCCCCCAGGTTGCATCAAAACAGGTCTTCATCCACAAGAATGAAGTCAGGAACTCAAACTAATGGAAAATTAGAGGAGATGATTCAATGCAATGGTGGAGCAATTTCTCCAGTGAAAAGACAATCACCACAGTCAAAAGACAATCACACTATGGAAGCTTGTACTGACCGGACCCCATATAAATATGATGATAAAGCTGGAGTTGGCATCAGTTTGGGTCAGAAAGAACACAGCCCCAATGGACAATCACCACATATAGAAAAAAGGACAAATCGGGAGAAAATCATGTCTTCCAGTATCAAAGAAACTGAGATGTCACACTACACACCAAAGACTCAAGATTCGCCAATGCATTTTGCCTCCAGCGACATCAATCCCTTTGCTCACCAATGGCAAGAAGAAGAGCCAAACCAAAGCTGCCACAAGAACGAGGTGTTTGGAAGTGCCGCTGACATTTCTTGCAAATCACCACTGCTGGATTCCTCTGCCAAACGTATCACTAGATGCTGCAGTGTCGACAATGGTTTAAACGTGCAGAACTCTCCTTTAAACTCCCACCTGAGCACTTACACCAACAACAAGGGACTCTCCAGCACCCTGAGCAGGATGGAGGAAGATTTCAAAGATCAAACGTCCCTCAACCCCCATCTGAAAGAACGAACTAACCAAGTCTCCGGTGTTGGCGATGACAATCATCAACTGACCCTGACCATGACCTGTACCTCATCTTCTTGCTACGATGTATCTGGAGGTCTTGGTAACAGCGCTGGTCAGGTGGATGAGATCATGTTGGTTTATGACTCTTCAGAGCGGGAGTTTCAGGGTAACGGGTTTCAGAGGTCTGAAACAAACACCACATGTGACCAGAGCACCCAGACAACCTTCACTCAAGAAACCACGACTCAGACAACGATCAATCATGGTGATCTACAGAGGAGAAACAACCGTCACAGAAAGAGCAGCACTCAGGTATCAGTGTCGCAGAAGACCACAGAGGCCTGTAGAGAGACCACCACATGGGCCAGCCTTCAGAACATGTCTGAGCATATCTCACAGCTGATAGTAAACACGTCTGATCTTTTGGGGAATGTTAAGTGTATGAGGTCTGGTAATAGCCTTAAACATAGCCTGATAAGGAATGTTAAATCTTCATCTCATCTGTACTCCTCCATAGATTGGATAAAGAGAGACTGCTCAACCAAAACTGCAGTAGATATTGGGATCCAGACCGAAAGGACTTTAAAACCCATTCAAGACAAAATGTCTATCCACCGAACACTGTCCACGGAGAGGTCCAAAGCCCATGAAGTTAATGTGATAGTCAAAGTGATTGGCTCGGAAGTTCTCGATGTGTCACAAGACAAAGGGCTTCCCCTTCAACATCAACTCAAGAAAAACCTAGATGATAATATTCAGAGCATGCCTGACCTGCAACTCAGTGGCTCCAGTGTTAACCAAAGATCTATCTTGGAACCAGAGAGTTTCCCGCACAAATTCCTTTCCCTGGAGACTGTCCAACGTCACAATCATTCAAATCCTGCCATTCATCATAGAAGCAATGAGGACTGCAGTCCTGAAAGAGTGTCCTCCTCCAAAAGCTTGGGAGTATCTGAACTCTGCCATAATTTGTCAGAAATACTTAGACCAGAAAAACATAATATCTTGAGAAGGAGTGACCCGGGAATAGGCTATAGAAAACAAATGAGCTTCACAGACCGTGCATGCTCGCCCATTCTCACTGTGGGTCCCAGGGCTGGTTCCAACCAGAGCAGAATAAAGTATTTACAGAGTCTCAAAGAAGAACAGAAGTTTGAGATGCAAAATAGAAGTAAAGACCACATTTCGGACCAGTCAACACCTTGTTTAAGTTACAGCGGACACAAAACATGCATGTCTTTCGTAAAGAATGATAAGATATCAGGACATGACTCCCTTCATCTGTGTGAGAAGCCAGGTGATAGCTCCACCACAAAATCAATGGGATTGATATTCCTCGAGAATGTGAGTGCCCTCAGCCATTCAAGCCCAAAAGGGTCTGATGGAGGCTCAGAAAGTCTTAGTTCGTCCATCGATAATTACATCCACAATGAAACCAGTGTTGTCATCCACGATGAAGAAAGGGAAATGAGCGTATGGCACAAAACCAGCCAACGTCCAAGATGGTCCCTTCCTTCTGTTCTAAGCAGTAACGGAGTCGCTGTGCAGAACCACACCTCTCTCATCTTTAGTCAGACTGGTGAGTCCAAACAGGAGAAATCCATCTCTACTTTTGGAGATCAACTAAGCTACAGAAGACATTCAATAGATTACCACAACAGTAGATCATCAGAGCGTCCAGTGGAGCACTTCACTGGTGCTTATGAACATTCCCCTATCAGTGACAACACCATCCGTGTTCAGGAGGATGACATGGTGTCATTGGCCCCAAGCGAGTGCAACACAGACATTCTAGTGAACACCAACCCAGTCACCCACACTTCCAACTTCCAACACTCCCCACATCAGCTAGATCACCAGCGGCTCCCTGAGGACCTACCTGTGCACAACATGTTCACCAACTGGTCCGGTATCAGCCAGCATCCCTCTGAGATAGGACGGACTAATAGTTTAATGAAACAAGCCATGTATCTACCTACTGGTCATGAAGCACAGAGGAACCAGCCAGAGTGGGCTGAGCTGGAGAGACAGGAGTTAAAGTCCAGCTTGAGTCCAGAGTCCACGTTCAATAAGGACAAGAAGACAAGAGAGATTGAGAGGCTACGTAAGGAGCGAGAGCAGGTCATGGCTACGGTCCAACTGAACATGAACCCTCATCATCTGACCGTGGAGCTTACTGAAGCCAAGCTGCACTACGGTCTGGGAGAGACGGACACATTGTTAAAGATGCTGGCATCTGGAGGAACCAAGGAGGAGGAACCGTCCCCTGTCCCTACCAAACAGCAGCTCTATGACCGGTAAAGTTAAATGTCCCTAAGGATGTGATTGTGTTGATATTATGATGTAATTAGATTAATTTAAAATGGTAGTTTATAAAATGTAAATTATTCTCTATGTTCCTTTTGTATCAGGCACCGGAAGAGCATTGAGAGTTTGAGGAAGGACAGGGAAGCTCAGCTTCAGACCTGTTGTAGGGCTCACAGCCTCAGCCCCAGCAAGCACCACTCCACCCGGTCCCCTCCTCAACCCAGATTCCCTCCTCAAAAAGCCTCCAGAGTTTCAGCCCTGCCCAGTCGTCGCAGAGGCTACCTTCAACAGCTCCAGGAGGTAGTGGCGAGCAGGATGTAAGACAATCCACACCAAGTCACATTTTTGTTTTGATTATTTCTACATTGCTCAACAGTTTTCCATGTCCAATTCTCAAGTGTCTGAAATGTAAAATATTTTGTTACAAATATTATTCTAAAAAGGACTTTATACAGTTGTTGATTGATTAATTCATCAATTGATTGATTGTACATCTGCCTCGTCTTTCCCCAGCATCCCAGATCCACCCATAGGAGAGGGTGAATATCCCCCTGAGATAGAGTATCTTCTGCGTGACTACGGCCGTGCCCGTGAGGAGGCCATGACAGAGATATCCCGTGCACGGGAACGGCTCCGCGAGAGGACAGAGCAGGAGAAAAGACGGCTCCAGCAACAGACTCTGTCTCAGATGGTCAAGGTTAGTCACAGCAAGAAGTCATAGTTTCACACTCCATAGACAGTTGAAAACCCAAGATGTATTCAGCATATTTTCGCCAATGCATTTTGCCTCCAGCGACATCAATCCCTTTGCTCACCAATGGCAAGAAGAAGAGCCAAATCAAAGTTGCTACAAGAACGAGGTTTTTGGAAGTGCCGCTGACATTTCTTGCAAACCACCGCTGCTGGATTCCTCTGCCAAACGTATCACTAGATGCTGCAGTGTCGACAATGGTTTAAACGTGCAGAACTCTCCTTTAAACTCCCACCTGAGCACTTACACCAACAACAAGGGACTCTCCAGCACCCTGAGCAGGATGGAGGAAGATTTCAAAGATCAAACGTCCCTCAACCCCCATCTGAAAGAACGAACTAACCAAGTCTCCGGTGTTGGCAATCACAATCATCAACTGACCCTGACCATGAGCTGTACCTCATCTTCTTGCTACGATGTATCTGGAGATCTTGGTAACAGCGCTGGTCAGGTGGATGAGATCATGTTGGTTTATGACTCTTCAGAGCGGGAGTTTCAGGGTAACGGGTTTCAGAGGTCTGAAACAAACACCACATGTGACCAGAGCACCCAGACAACCTTCACTCAAGAAACCACGACTCAGACAACGATCAATCATGGTGATCTACAGAGGAGAAACAACCGTCACAGAAAGAGCAGCACTCAGGTACCAGTGTCGCAGAAGACCACAGAGGCCTGTAGAGAGACCACCACATGGGCCAGCCTTCAGAACATGTCTGAGCATATCTCACAGCTGATAGTAAACACATCTGATCTTCTGGGGAATGTTAAGGGTATGAGGTCTGGTAATAGCCTCAAACATAGCCTGATAAGGAATGTTAAATCTTCATCTCATCTGAACTCCTCCATAGATTGGACGAAGAGAGACTGCTCAACCAAAACTGCAGTAGATATTGGGATCCAGACCGAAAGGACTTTAACACCCATTCAAGACAAAATGTCTATCCACCGAACACTGTCCACGGAGAGGTCCAAAGCCCATGAAGTTAATGTGATAGTCAAAGTGATTGGCTTAGAAGTTCTCAATGTGTCACAAGACAAAGGTCTTCCCCTTCAACATCAACTCAAGAAAAACCTGGATGATAATATTCAGAGCATGCCTGACCTGCAACTCAATGGCTCCATGGATTTTTTTTTCACATTGACTAGAAGGCAGAGCTCTTTTTCATGGATCCGGCTCGAAGGACCATGAAAAAAAACCTCACCTTATAGTCAGAGACCTACGTTGTCCTCTGATCAGTTGCTGTTTTCCTAAAACATATCTTTCTCTCTTATTCTCTGTCAACTGATAATGTATTCACATTTAGGATGACTTACGGTATCGGACCAGAGTCAGCAGCAGTACACTGTACACTGGGTCAAGTCTTAGCCTATCCTCTGGACCAACCTCTGGCTACAACAGTGGTAACACAGCTCAACTGAAGGACGGCAGTAGACCCTCACTGACACTGGAGGTACTGTACTAGTCTTTGAAGATGTTTTTTCTGCTTTCTTAAGCCCAGGGACTGCACTTGAAAACAGGCACTTTTACGGTAATGTTGATTAATTTGCACTGTCCCTGAAAAACTAAATTCAATAAAGTAAAGTTAAGCCTAATGGCTGGTTTATAGTCAATTTGACAACAGGTCTATAGAGCACAACACTCTTAGAAAAAAAGGGTTCCAAAAGGGTTCTTCTGCTTTCCCCATAGCAGAACCCTTTTTGGTTTCAGGTAGAACACTTTTTTTTTACAGGCAGAAAAATGTTGGGTTCCATGAGGAATCCTCTGTAGAAAGGTCCTTACATGGAACCCACAACAGTTCTACCTGGAACCAAAAGGGTTCTTCTACCTAGAACCAAAAAGGGTTCTTCAAATGGTTATCCTATGGGGACAGTCGAAGAACCCTTTTAGGCTCTAGATAGCATATTCTTGTCTAAGTATGTAGAATATTACATATGTCTATGGACAGTCGGTAGACTTACTCTAAACCAACCTTAAGGGTGTTGGAACTTACAGCAGACTATATTCACTATGGTGCAATGCATCAGACAATTGTTTACTCAAATCAAATCAAATTGTATTTGTCACATAGACAAGTTTCTCAGATTCTATTGTGGGTGTAGCGAAATGCTTGTGTTTCTAGCTCCAACAATTCACAACAATACACACAACCTAAAAGTAAAATAATGGAAATAAGGAATATATAAATATTATTCAGTGTGTCAATGTGTTTGTATCCGTCCCTATTCAAGTAGACCAGGAATAAATAAAGAGCCCTAATGAATTCTGTGTTGTTTTTGTCTGGGGCCAGGTCACTGGGGTCCTGGGTGATGGGCTGAAGGTCAGGTCTCGCCCTCCCATCTGTGGTTCTCAGAGTGTGAAGACCCAGCGTGCCTGGCTCTCTGCCCAGGGTGAGGACTGACTCACCACAAGACAGCAACCACTCTCTACATCTTCATCACACGTTCAACTGACTCAAAAAGGCTTTACGTATCGACCTCACGGCCTTCTTCAGAGCTTTACATATCAACCTCACAGCCTTCGTCAGAGCTTAATTAAAGCAGTGATACTATCAAGAGCAGTGTGCGGGTTCCCTCTTTTTTCCCCACTTCTTTTTTATACCTATTATAACCATGTGTATGTCTTTTCTATTATGTCTTGTCTAGATGTACGTCTGGAGCCTGGTGTGTCAGGGTATGACCCTCTGATGTTATCCTCACTGTCATCTCCTACGAACCTACGACAGCGCACCGCCTCCTTTGGCTCCGCGTCGTCCATATCGACATTCTATCAGGACTTCACTTCCTGTCTGCTTGGTCGAGCTATGGCTGAGGTACAATTCAATTAAACTTTATAGAATAACACAAGACAGCAAAAATACACATTTCCAATTTACCTTGGCCTATGTACTTGTTCGTTGTTGCACGTTTGCTAAAATAAGAAACAGTTCTCACCTGTGCCCCAGGTGCGCTTGGCTGCTGCTGGTGACATGGGGAACCTGGTGATGGGGAAGGCTGCAGCTGGTTGGAGGTGAGTTGCATCATGGTTTCTCCTTTATTACGTTCAGGTTAACCAATAGTGAACCATGTTATAGCTAGCTACACTCCCAGCAGACAAAACTGGTTGTAATGATGTGATTTCAACCGGCTTTTCCCACTGGGTTTATATTACAGATTGTATATTTGCAACCTTCCTGTCCTCTCTCTCTCTATCAGGTACCAGGGCGTGGAGCGAGGTGTCCAGGCCTTCTACAAGCCCTCCTCCAGCCCATCTGTGCACTGTTTCCTTGGGGCGGTGGAGCTGGAGAGGCCTCTGGCCAACCTGTGGAGCATGGTCCGAGACCACTCCAAGACCCACCTGTACCATGAGGCTGTCCGGTCCGCCTGGACACGACCACTAGATGACAGCACTCAGTTGGGTTAGTCTGCCGCCTGGATTATAGCAGAGTTGGGGTTAATTCACTACTTAAAAATGGTGAAAGCCTTCAATGGTGCTGCCCATGCTAAAACACACTTTGTGGCATCTATCTATCTCTATGAGTCAATTCCATTTCACTTCAGTCAATTACTTTCAGGAAGTAAACTGAAATTCATGCTTTTCCATGTGTCTCTCCTCATCAGTCTACCTGCTGACAGACCTGTCCAGCTGCCACCTCAAACAGCCCAGAGACTTCTGCTGCATCAGCACCCAGTCACAACAGGTCAGTAGGGTCAGAGTTCAGAGGTCAGTCACTTGCTGGACCTGCAGCTGAATTCCAAGTTTCAACTTACCAAGTTCAAAGTTGCAACTTACCTGCTCCTTCTTACCAAGATATGTTTTGAATGTTCAACTGGAATGAGGGGGACAGAAGACCTAATTTCAGGGTCAAAATGATACAATGGATTCTTACTGTCGTATAGCTAGCGCCAGGGGTTTTCCTAGCCTTGTCTACTGCAAGAGACTGACTACTAACTCAGTGCCATTCTTTCTCTCTCCTAGGATGAGCTGTGTGTGCTGGCCATGCAGTCAGTTTTCGAGGAGTCTCTTCCTCGGCCCAGTGTAGAGGCTGTCCGAGGGGAGATGTTGCCTAGTGCCTGGGTCCTTCAGCCAATCACACGCCACGTCCGAGAGGTCGTCAGGGTCATCTACCTGCTGCAGGTGAGATAGGAATAAGGTTACTATGACAACGTAAAGTGGTCTGAAAAAGCAGCTATCAGTCAATCATTCAATCAATCAATTCATCAAAATTATTCATCAATCCAGTTTTACATCAACAGATGTCAGAAAGTTCTTAAAATCAATCAATCAATCAATCAATTCATCAAAATTATTCATCAATTCAGTTGACATCAACAGATGTCAGAAAGTTCTTAAGAGTACTTTAGATGCAGATATGCCTAATGATTCCTCATCTCAATGTGGAATCTCTCTTCCTCTCTCTTTTCTTTTCTTCCTCCCCCTCTCTTTTCCATTCCTTCCTTGGCTCACTTTTTGTCCTCCTTTGTTTCAGGTGGACCTGGGCACTCCATCCCTTCCTCAGAGACTGTTGGGATCTGTGGCTAGGAGACAGGCGTCCGTCCTGGCTGAGCTCGACTCCCTTTTCTCTTTGTGAGACTGACAGCACGGTCAGGGTCATGTTCATTAGGCACCAAAAGGAAGAAAACAGACTGAAACAAGGAGGGACTACCTGGACTTTTCCAATAAGAAATGCACATTTTCTTTTTCCATTGCAAAACATGTTTCTACAATGTGCCCCAATGAACACGACCCAGATCAGCTGTCCAATTAGAACACGTTTTGCTACGGTGTGCCCTAAAGAACGCGCCCCCAGGTTAAAGGTCACACACATAGCAGTGAGCACTTAGGCATACGTCCTGAATCTGATATGGGACCTGTCTCTATTGTAATTTGCAATTATTTACTTGATTGTATTCTTATGAAGAGCACTGATGACTTTGATTTTGTGATACTAAGTATCATGCAGCTTTTTTTATATCAAAACATAACTGTGTGTTTTGTGATTTAAAAGGGTTAATTGAAGACCTGTGTTTAAAATGTATGCTTATAGCAATCTTTCAAGTTTATTGCCAAAGTTTGAGTGGTCTAGACTGGCTGTCAGGGAGGATTGACGGTGTGGCTCATATATTTGACCCATCCAACACATCTTACTGTGTCATTGCGACTTCTGACCAGAGTAACACCAGGCCCTAAAGATTTACAATTCCACACATTTTTCATAATAACACTATAATAGCACTGATTTATATCAAATGCAAAATTATCATTATTCTCCTATTGCCCATTTCTCTATTTAATCTATCTGTTAGGCTCAGTTGTACTACTTCCATAATTACTGATTTATGATACAAAGTGAACATTTGTCTCCCATTTCACTGTCCTCCCAGCCTGAGAACTAACCACTTTTATAATGACCACTTAGTGACATAATTGTTTTCTCCAGCATCCTGTGTTAACGTCCCAAAACACATAATATGGCTTTTTAAAGGTTGGGTAGTGAAGCACACTAAAAGCCATATTATGTGTTTTGTTGACTGTTTTTCTGTAGTTGTATTACTGCAGTGCCACAGTAAAATGGTCCCCAGGGGAGCCAAATAAGAAGGAACTGATATGAAGGATAAAAACGTCCCTTTTTCAGGACCCTGTCTTTCAAAGATAATTTGTAAAAATCCAAATAACTTCACAGATCTTCATTGTAAAGGGTTTAAACACCGTTTCCCATGCTTGTTCAATGAACCATAAACAATTAATGAACATGCACCTGTGGAACGGTCGTTAAGACACTAACAGCTTACAGACGGTAGGCAATTATGGTCACAGTTATGAAAACTTAAAACACTAAAGAGGCCTTTCTACTGACTCTGAAAAACACCAAAAGAAAGATGCCCAGGGTCCCTGCTCATCTGCGTGAACGTGCCTTAGGCATGCTGCAAGGAGGCATTAGGACTGTGAGACGCCTAAGACAGAGCTACAGGGAGACAGGACGGACAGCTGATCGTCCTCGCAGTGGCAGACCACGTGTAACAACACCTGCACAGGATCGGTACATCCGAACATCACAGGTACACGATGGCAACAACAACTGCCCGAGTTACACCAGGAACGCACAATCACTCCATCAGTGCTCAGACTGTCCGCAATAGGCTGAGAAAGGCTGGACTAAGGGCTTGTAGGCCTGTTGTAAGGCAGGTACTCACCAGACATCACCGGCTCTAACGTTGCCTATGGGCACAAACCCACCGTCGCTGGACCAGACAGGACTGGCAAAAAGTGCTCTTTAATAATTTTGTCTCACCAGGGGTGATGGTCGGATTCGCGTTTATCGTCAAAGGAATGAGCGTTACACCGAGGCCTGTACCCTGGAGCGGGATCGATTTGCGGGTCCGTCATGGTCTGAGGCGGTGTGCACAGCATCATCGGACTGAGCTTGTTGTTATTGCAGGCAATCTCAACGCTGTGCGTTACAGGGAAGACATCCTCCTCCCTCATGTGGTACCCTTCCTGCTGGCTTATCCTGACATGAACCTCCAGCATGACAATGCCACCAGCCGTACTGCTCGTTCTGTGAGTGATTTCCTGCAAGACAGGAATGTCAGGGTTCTGCCATGGCCAGCGAAGAGCCCGGATCTCAATCCCATTGAGCACGTCTGGGACCTGTTGGATCGGAGGGTGAGGGCTAGGGCCATTCCCCCCAGAAATGTCCGGAAACTTGCAGGTGCCTTGGTGGAAGAGTGGGGTAACATCTCACAGCAAGAACTGGCAAATCTGGTGCAGTCCATGAGGAGGAGATGCACTGCAGTACTTAATGCTGCTGGTGGCCACACCAGATACTGACTGTTACTTTTGATTTTGACCCCCCCTTTGTTCAGGGACACATTATTCAATTCTGTTAGTCATGTCTGTGGAACTTGTTCAGTTTATGTCGCAGTTATTGAATCTTGTTATGCTCATACAAATATTTACACATGTTAAGTTTGCTGAAAATAAATGCAGTTGACAGTGAGAGGACGTTTCTTTTTTTGCTGAGTTTAGTTTCCACAGGGAAAGAACAATGAAGTAGCCTAGCTAACTGACAACCTATTTGTAGTTTTATTTTTATCCATACGTGCCTTTTATGTGACATGAATGTATACCACCATGTCAATATGTATAAACATGTAGGTTTTTATTATGTTCTTTATTTTAATAACATTATATTTGAATCCTAAAGAAATGCAAGGAGCATATGTTATTTTCCTGTATAAACTTGACATTTTTTAAAATCTGTACATACTCAAAGCTTGTCGCTTCTTCCTTCCAGTATTGGTTTGGCTGTGTAAATATTATGTATATTAATTGTAAAATTAATGTTATCCTATTCCTGATCAAATTTACGGTCTGCTGTTCTTTTTTTAGTATATTTTTTTACTTTTACCACTTTTTCCCCCACAATTTCGTGGTATCCAATTGGTAGTTATAGTCTTGTCTCATCGCTGTAACTCCCGTACGGACGAGGGAGAGGCGAAGGTCGAGAGCCGTGCGTCCTCCGAAACACAACCCAACCAAGCCGCACTGCTTCTTGACACAATGCCCACTTAACCCGGAAGCCAGCCGCCACTATGTGTCGGAGGAAACACCGTGCACCTGGCAAGCACTACGCCCGGCCTGCCACAGGAGACGCTAGTGCGCGATGGGACAAGGACATCCCTGCTGGCCAAACCCTCCCCTAATCCGGACGACGCTGGGCCAATTGTGTGCCGCCCCATGGGTCTCCTGAACCCAGAATCTCTAGCGGCACAGCTAGCACTGCGATGCGTGAGTTTCTGCCGCTGACAGAGATGGCCGCCTCGCTTCGCGTTCTTAGGAAGCTATGCAGTATTTTGTTTTTTTATGTATTATTTTTTACATTGTTACCCCAGGAAATCTTAAGTTTTATTACATACAGCCGGGAGGAACTATTGGATATAAGAGCAACGTCAACTTACCAACATTACGACCAGGAATACGACTTTCCCGAAGCAGATCCTCTGTTTGGTCCACCAACCAGGACAATAGACCGGATCCCAGCCGGCGACCCAAAACAACGACGCCGCAGGAGAAGGGGCAGACGGGGTGGTCTTCTGGTCAGGCTCCGTAGACGGGCACATCTCTCACCGCTCCCGAGTATACTACTCGCCAATGTCCAGTCTCTTGACAAGTCTCTTGACAACAAGGCGTTCTTTGCTTCACAGAAACATGGCTCACTCAGGATACATTATCAGAGTCGGTACAGCCACCTGGTTTCTTCACGCATCGCGCCGACAGAAACAAACATCTATCTGGTAAGAGGAAGGGAGGGGGTGTTTGCCTTATGATTAACGAAACGTGGTGTGATCATAACAACATACAGGAACTCATATCCTTTTGTTCACCTGACCTAGAATTCCTTACAATCAAATGCCGACCGCATTATCTACCAAGAGAATTCTCTTCGATTATAATCACAGTCGCGTACATCCCCCACCCAAGCTGACATATCGAAGGCCCTGAAATAACTTCATTGGACTCTATGTAAACTGGAAACCACATATCCTGAGGCTGCATTTATTGTAGTTGGGGATTTTAACAAGGCAAATCTGAAAACAAGGCTCCCTAAAGTTTATCATCATATCGAATGTGCGACCCGGGGTGGCAAAATCCTGGATCATTGTTATTCTAACTTCCGCGACGCATAAAAAGCCATTCCCGGCCCCACTTTTGGCAAATCTGACCACGACTCCATTTTGTTGTTCCCAGCCTATAGACAGAAACTAAAACAGGAAACGTCCATGCTCAGATCTGTTCAACGCTGGTCCGACCAATCTGATTCCATGCTTCAAGATTGCTTCAATCACGTGGACTGGGATATGTTCCGCATAGCGTCGAACAATAACATAGATGACTACGCTGATTCGGTGAGCGGGTTTATTAGCAAGTGCATCGGTGATGTTGTACCCACAGCGACTATTAAAACCTTCCCCAACCAGAAACTGAAAGCGCGAAACTGTGTTAACCCTCGCAAGAATGCCGGCACAGATGGCATCTCTGGCTGCGTCCTCAGAGCATGCGCAGACCAGCTGGCTGGTGTGTTTACGGACATATTCAATCAATCCTTATCTCAGTCTGCTGTTCCCACATGCCATTGTTCCTGTTCCCAAGAAAGGTAAGGTAACTGAGCTAAATGACTTTTGCCCCGTAGCACTCACTTCCGTCATCATGAAGTGCTTTGAGAGACTAGTCAAGCATCATATCACCTCCATCCTACCTGACACCCTAGACCCACTCCACAGACGACGCAATCGCAATCACACTGCACACTGCCCTAACCCATCTGGACAAGAGGAATACCTATGTACGAATGCTGTTCATCGACTACAGCTCAGCATTTAACACCATAGTACCCTCCAAATTCGTCATTAAGCTCGAGACCCTAGGTCTCGACCCCGCCCTGTGCAACTGGGTCCTGGACTTCCTGATGGGCTGCCCCCAGGTGGTGAGGGTAGGAAACAACATCTCCACCCTGCTGATCCTCAACACTAGGGCCCCACAAGGGTGCGTTCTCAGCCCTCTCCTGTACTCCCTATTCACCCATGATTGCGTGGCCAAGCATGCCTCCAACTCAATCATCAAGTTTGCAGTCGACACTACAGTGGTAGGCTTGATTACCAACAACGACGAGACGGCCTACAGGGAGGAGGTGAGGGCCCTCGGAGTGTGTTGTCAGGAAAATAAGTCAACAAAACTAAGGAGATGATCGTGGACTTCAGGAAACAGCAGAGGGAGCACCCCCTTATCCACATCGACGGGACAGTAGTGGAGAAGGTGTAAAGTTTCAAGTTCCTTGGCGTACACAACTGAAATGGTCCACCCACACAGACAGCGTGGTGAAGAAGGCGCAACAACAGAAATTCGGCTTGTCACCAAAAACACTCACAAACTTTTACAGATGCACAATCGAGAGCATCCTGTCTGTCTCATCGCCTGGTACGGCAAATGCTCCGCCCACAACCGTAAGGCTCTCCAGAGGGTAGTGAGGTCCGCACAAAGCATCACCAGGGGAAACTACCTTCCCTCCAGGACACCTACAGCACCCGATGTCACAGGAAGGCCAAAAAGATCATCAAGGACAACAACCACCCGAGCCACTGCCTGTCCACCCTGCTATCATCTAGAAGGCGAGGTCGGTAGAGGTGCATGAAAGCTGGGACCAAGAGACTGAAAAACAGCTTCTATCTCAAGGCCATCAGACTGTTAAACAGCCATCACTAACATTGAGTGGCTGCTGCCAACATACTGACTCAAATCTCTAGCCACTTTAATAGTAAAAAATGTTATGTAATAAATGTATCACTAGCCACTTTAAACAATGCCACTTTATATAATGTTTACATATCCTACATTACTCATCTCATATGTATATACTGTACTCTATGCCATCTACTGCATCTTGCCTATGCCGTTCGGCCATCGCTCATCCATATATTTATATGTACAGTCATGGCCAAAAGTTTTGAGAATGACACAAATATTAATTTTCACAAGGTTTGCTGCTTCAAGTGTCTTTAGATATTTTTGTCAGATGTTACTATGGAATACTGAAGTATAATTACAAGCATTTCATAAGTGTCAAAAGCTTTTATTGACAATTACATGAAGTAGATGCAAATAGTCAATATTTGCAGTGTTGTCCCTTCTTTTTCAAGACCTCTGCAATCCGCCCTGGCATGCTGTCAATTAACTTCTGGGCCACATCCTGACTGATGGCAGCCCATTCTTGCATAATCAATGCTTGGAGTTTGTCAGAATTTGTGGGGTTTTGTTTGTCCACCCGCCTCTTGAGGATTGACCACAAGTTCTCAATGGGATTAAGGTCTGGGGAGTTTCCTGGCCATGGACCCAAAATATCAATGTTTTGTTCCCCGAGCCACTTTGTTATTACTTTTGCCTTATGGCAAGGTGCTCCATCATGCTGGAAAAGGCATTGTTCGTCACCAAACTGTTCCTGGATGGTTGGGAGAAGTTGCTCTCGGAGGATGTGTTGGTACCATTCTTTATCCATGGCTGTGTTCTTTGGCAAAATTGTGAGTGAGCCCACTCCCTTGGCTGAGAAGCAACCCCACACATGAATAGTCTCAGGATGCTTTACTGTTGGCATGACACAGGACTGATGGTAGCGCTCACCTTGTCTTCTCCAGACAAGCTTTTTTCCGGATGCCCCAAACAATCGGAAAGGGGATTCATCAGAGAAAATGACTTTACCCTAGTCCTCAGCAGTCCAATCCCTGTACCTTTTGCAGAATATCAGTCTGTCCCTGATGTTTTTCCTGGAGAGAAGTGGCGTCTTTGCTGCCCTTCTTGACACCAGGCCATCCTCCAAAAGTCTTCGCTTCACTGTACTTGCAGATGCACTCACACCTGCCTGCTGCCATTCCTGAGCAAGCTCTGTACTAGTGGTGCCCCAATCCCGCAGCTGAATCAACTTTAGGAGACGGTCCTGGCGCTTGCTGGACTTTCTTGGGCGCCCTGAAGCCTTCTTCACAACAATTGAACTGCTCTCATTGAAGTTCTTGATGATCCGATAAATGGTTGATTTAGGTGCAGTCTTACTGGCAGCAATATCCTTGCCTGTGAAACCCTTTTTGTGCAAAGCAATGATGACGGCACGTGTTTCCTTGCAGGTAACCAAGGTTGACAGAGGAAGAACAATGATTCCAAGCACCACCCTCCTTTTGAAGCTTCCAGTCTGTTATTCGAACTCAATCAGCATGACAGAGTGATCTCCAGCCTTGTCCTCGTCAACACTCACACCTGTGTTAACGAGAGAATCACTGACATGATGTCAGCTGGTCCTTTTGTTGCAGGGCTGAAATGCAGTGGAAATGTTTTTTGGGGATTCAGTTCATTTGCATGGCAAAGAGGGACTTTGCAATTAATTTAAATTCATCTGATCACTCTTCATGACATTCTGGAGTATATGCAAATTGCCATCATACAAACTGAGGCAGCAGACTTTGTGAAAATTAATATTTGTGTCATTCTCAAAACTTTTGGCCATGACTGGACATACTCTTATTCATTCCTTTACACTTGTGTGTATAAGGTAGTTGTTGTGAAATTGTTAGATACTACTGCATGGTCGGAACTAGAAGCACAAGCATTTCGCTACACTCGCATTAACATCTGCTAACCATGTGTATGTGACAAATAAAATTTGATTTGATTTGATGCAGTGCCTTAGACCACTGAGCCACTCAGGAGGCCCGGCACATGTTTACTGTGAACACTGAGGCTGTACCAGCTTTAACCTCTTAAGCATCATTAAGGAGCGCTGGCACGCTAGCGCCCCGTTCCCGACACTACCCGGTGAAATGTAAGGCGCCAAATTCAACATTCATCAATATACAAGTGTTGCATAGTCATCAAAAGCTATGTTTCTTGGCAATATCACAGCGTTGTCAGATTTCAAAAAGGCTTTACGGCGAAAGCACAACATTTGATTGTTTGAGGATAGCACCTTATATATTTTCCACATTAGCGTAAATTCATATCCAGCGCGGGTCACACAAAACCCATATAAGAGCTAAAATAAATCACTTACCTTTTGAAGAACTTCTGCTGAGGGCATCCCAAGTGTCCAAGGAAGACATCCAATGGTTCTTTTGTTAGAAAAAGTAAATTATTATATCCATAAATCTCTGTTTGGTTGGCACTTTATGTTCAGAAAATCCACCGTTGAGTCGCCCATTGAACCGTGAAGAGTATGCGTTCAAACTATACCAATCAACTTTGTCCAAACAAATCAAACATCATTTTTAATGTATCCTTAGGTACACTTTCATGTATATTTACCATAATATTTCAACCAGATGACAACCTGAACGATAGGAAAGGAAAAAACCAAAGAGCGCGCAAGACCGTGAAGCGCGCATGTCATTCTATTTACTTCCTGGGTCCACGTCTAAATTCTTCTTCTATTCGATTCTTATTCAACCTAACGTCTTGAAACCCTGTCTAAAGACTGTTGACATCTAGTGTAAGCCATAGGTACTGCAGTCTAAGTCCTAGATAACAGCAAATCCCATAGGCACCTTGGAGAAAAAGGTCATAAAAAAAAGAAACTGCAAATCCGGATGGATTATCCACTGGTTTTCGCCTGGTTTTCGCCAGTTCTGTTATACTCACAGACATTATTTTTTTACGGTTTTAGAAACTTCAGAGTGTTTCCTATCTAATAGTACTAATTAGGTGCATATCCCAGTTTCTGGGCCTGAGTGGCAGGTATTTTACTTTGGGCACGCCAGACTCTCCAAAACCGACACCTCGGCTGCCGCTCCCTAGTTACAGTTTTAACCGTGGTAAAGTAGGCTACTGTGGCTATTTTATCATAATGTAGGCCAACCAGAGTGGCCTACCATCAAAAACATTGGTGAAAATGCATCCCATAACATTTTAACATGGAAATAGCTGTTCTATCGTTTAGCCTACAGTAGCAGCAAATGTGTGGTGTTCAATGTACAAATGGCCTAGCGTCGTCCGGGGTAGGCCGTTATTGTAAATAAGAATTTGTTCTTAACTGACTTGCCTAGTAAAATAAAGGTTAAATTAAAAAAAAATGAGGCCTGCATTCCATGACACTTAAAAAAAAAAAATCATGCAGGGCTTGACATTAACCTGTTTATCCACTTGTCCTTCAGACAAGGAGGTGGCTGAAAATGTTGTTGTGTTGTTTAATGCCAGAAACCACTTTACAAAATAAAATAATTATTCACATACCATTATTACAGAGAATCAGACAAATTATGCTACCCTCGGCCTATTGGCTACTTCACTTATTCAAGTCTGTCTCCAAGTACAACACTGCAAACTTTAAGACAAAAAAAGCTCTTTATCTGACTTGCTTTTCAAAGTTGTCTAGAAATGCACCCATTTTGTTCCCTTGTAGGAAGCAATCACTCCTCCATTGCTGACTACAAATGATCTATAAATGGGCGAATAACTCACTAACTACCAAAGGATATGAACAGATGTACAAATGTGCACACGTGGCTACATGTAGCTCTCGCTTTGATCTCAAAATAAGCACATCTACTCACGACCACTCATGCTGTAAACACAGTCCAGTTCAAAGTGAATGACACAGATCCATATATGGCAATGGTCTATTTGCATATAGGCCTACTGCAGCTCTGATTGCTTATGGCACACCGGGCTGTGTAGAGTACAGGCCAGAGTCGTGCCTGTCAATAGAATCCTAGTCCGATGTGTTCTGCCTATAACAAAATCTCTTGCATAGTTAGGTTTTGCATACTAAGTCTTGCGTAGATAGTTTTGTTTCGGTATGTTGCATTGAAAGTGGCTAATATTGTGTTGATTCGATCACAATTCCCACAGTAAAGGGAAACGTTTATATTGTTAACTAACGGGGAAAACTAGAAGTTCAATCTCGTGCTTCTCTGGGCGGAACATTGCCTTTAGCTCTAGAGTCGATGTCCACACCCCCTGCAGAAATGAAATTAGCGTAATAAAAAATCCATCAAAATCCGTCAGTTTTAATCCACCAATGGCACCCTTCCGCATCTGCGGTGGAAAGGTGGCAGAGCTAGAGCGGTGTTTGTCAGACCATGAGATATCCTGAAAATCAGTCTTCTTACAAAAACCTCTGTAGCATCCGAACTTAAAGATGAGACTCTCATGAACATGATGGTGTTCTCCGTTTTGCTCTATGACCCCCCACAAGCATCACGGGACTCGTCTGAAGTCGGTACAGCCGATCTGCCATCTTCTGTCCAAACAGTTTGGGCTACACACTAATATGACACCTCAATGGAAAGGTGAGTCTCACATACACCTACATGCCGGTTGTTTTGCTCTTGGTGCCCACAAACCTCACAAGACAAGTCTGAAGGTAGCCGGGTACCAGTTGAAAACTGAATGGAGCTATACACTGAGTATACTGACCAGGTGAAAGCTATGATCACATATTGATATCCCTTATTGATGTTAAATCCACTTCAATCAGTGTAGATGAAAGGGAGGAGACCGGTTAAATAAGGATCGAGACAATTGAGACATGGATTGTTTATGTGTGCCATTGAGAGTGTGAATTGGAAAGGCAAAAGATTTAAGTGCCTTTGAACGGGGTATGGTAGTAGGTGCCAGGCTGACCGGTTTGTGTCAAGAACTGCAACTCTGCTGGGTTTTTCACGCTCTACAGTTTCCCATGTGTATCAAGAATGGTCCACCACCCAAAGGACATCCAGCCAACTTAAAGGGGGGTTGCAACTCAATATTAGGAAGGTGTCCTTAATGTTTTGTAGACACAGAGGTTTAGCCTAAAATAAAGGGTTAAATGCCAGCAGCATACCACCCTGCATCCCACTGCTGGCTTACTTCTGAAGCTAAGCAGGGTTGGTCCTGGTCAGTCCCTGGGTGGGAGACCAGATCCTGCTGGAAGTGGTTTTGGAGGACCAGTAAGAGGGACTCTTTCCTCATGTCTAAAAAAATAAATATCCCAATTCCCCAGGGCAGTGATTGGGGACATTGCCCTGTGTAGGGTGCTGTCTTTCAGATGGGATGTTAAACAGGTGTCCTGACTCTCTGAGGTCATTGAAGATCCCATGGCACTTATTGTAAGAGTAGGGGTGTTAACTCTGGTGTCCTGGCTAAATTCCCAAGCTGTCCCTCATACCATCATGGTCACCTAATCATCCCCAGCTTACAATTGGCTCCCTTTCATCTCTCTCCCCTGTAACTATTCCTGAGGTTGTTGCTGTAAATGAGAATGTTTTCTCAGTCAATTTACCTGATAAAATAATGGTTAAGTAAAATAAAAATATGCTACATGTAAAAAAAACTTTAAAAAAATAGTTTCCTGATCTCTCAGATTTAGGACAGACACTTCAGAACAAACTTTCAATGTTTAATTAAAAAAATTATACTTATTAACTTAAGGGGTTCTAAAATTCCAAATTAAGGAGCTAAATGATCTTTGGTAGGACCATGTTAAAACAATTCCATATGTTACCCCGCATCGATCCCCCACCCGCTTAGTCTCTTTGTCTCTTAATGATTAAACATATCCATGATGTTGTAACTTACTCAACAGTATGCACTTATTGAAGTTGATTGTTGCAGCTCTCATGGTTATTTGTATGGTCAACAATGTTTTACATCTGACCACAATCAATGAATCATTACATTGTGTAGTGTCTGTAAGTCTGCTGTATACTGGAGTGAAACACTAGTGTCTGAATGAGGACTCACTGGGAGCAGAGTAGTTGAGGTGACATTTCTGAAGGGGGCGGGGGCCGGGTGTTGGTGTGTTCCGATTAGATCTGAGCGACAGGCAGCTATAGGGTTGTATACATTTGGCACAAAACGAAAGAAAACAGACTGAAACAGGGAGGGACTACCTGAACTTGTCCAATAAGAAACGCTCATTTTCCTTTTCCGTTGAAAAATGTTTTGCTACGGTGTGCCTCCTAATGAAAAGTGAGGAGGGGAGGGGGCGCACCCCCACCACACTGAAATGTGTCCATAGATGCCATTTAAAGTCACCAGCTCACGACAGGAATGTCGGGCCCCTGCGCACAGAGATTATGTACAAGAGCGTCTACTTTATTTTTAAAACATTGGGTGGGTCAAACGCTGGCTCGCTAGCTGACGGGAATGAAGAATGAGCGTGCTGTGTGCGCGGCCGCAAGCTTTACAACCCCTTCCCCCACCTTGCCCGCTCTGGCTCTCCAAGACCATTCCATCCAGGAGTCCACTGCCGTGACCAGGACCCGTCTAGTGATTCAATGGGATTATTAATGGGGTTTTAATTCGAGGGAAATAAAAAGGTGTATTTTTTCCTGAAGGATTATATCAAACATAGGTGAGTTTGTTGGATAGGGAAAGGTTTCATGCAAATTCACACAGGTGAAATGTCTCCATTCTTTAAAACAAAGTATGGGAAATATGGTTACAGATGTTAGTGAGAATCTTCGTTTTCAAATATATTTATTGACATGGCGGTGGAATATTAGTGAGAATAATTTCTAAAAGTAGACACCAGTGGCTAATTTTGTTTACCACCTGTTGTTCCTCAGTGCAATGAAAGACATTCCTTTTATTTCAAATACCGCGATGGATAAACTGTTGTAGCCTACCTAACCTTGTATTTCTTGTTAATAATTCTGACACAAACGTAAAAATGTGTATAACTTCTAACTTTGAAAGGCCTTCATTGAAAGACTTTCATTCGGTAGGCTAGGCTACTCGTTAGTTAGGCCGGTGTAAGGTGAACTTTGAGTGCGCGCGCTATGGGGGGCTATAACAGTCTCGATGCAGATTTGGGTCGCGTCGCTCGCTGCTCATTCTCTGTAGTGTTATCGGATACATACATTTGAGAGAGAGATTAATACAATATTATCTTAAAGTTGTTGTCTGCTGGACAGGAGGATATACTTTACTATTTAATCCTCTTCATCAATCCCCTTTGGTACTTAATTTAACATGAGGCCACTTCAAACTGTGTCCTTGGCACGTAGCCTAAAATCATAGAATACAGTAATGCAATTTGGTTGCAGCAAAATGCACACAGACTGGGCATGTTGTTCTCCTCTCTCCACTAGGAGGATGGCACTGTTATATCACCATATTGTTTCCCCAATATTGGGGGGAAAAAACGTTTAATATCAAGTTAACCTAATAGGGAAGGTCCAGGGCACACAGTCCCTCTCTCCATCTCCATCTCTCTCTCTCCCTCACTTCTCTCTTACCTCCCTTCTCTATCCTCACCCTTTCACTGTCCTCTCTCTCCTCAACCTTTCACTGTTAACTGTCTCTGTCTCTCTCTCTCTCTGCCAAACAAAGTACAAAGCAGTGTCACTACAGATTCCCAATATCACTGAATGAAAACAGCCGTGTGGTGTGACAGCCTTTGGTTTAGAATAATAGTGAAATTAGGTGAACAGCTTACCGAGTTCCCCTTAAAAGGAGAAATGTGAGCATGCCATGGAGCCTTTCCAGCAGTCTAGGATGTGTCCCAAATTGCACCCTATTACTTATTAAGAGCACTACTTTTGATCATAAGGCTTTGGTCAGAATTAGTGCACTATAGGACATAGGATGCCATTTAGGACGCAGACTTACTGTAAAGACACTCCAGAAATAGTTTACTATCGATCCCCTTTCTCCCTTTCCTCTTCCCTATAACCTCTACCAAGATCAAACTCATCCATTATGGCGCTCCAAACCAGGTTTAGGATTACCAATGTAGTAGGCAACACATTGTGTGGAATAGTAATATATGATACTGTCATGTTTATGTCCCATAGATGAAGGTTAAATTCAATATTATTATTAAGGTCAAACTATTATATTTCTATTAGGGACAGTTCTAAATTCACTGGGGTGGGGGGGTGGGGGTCCTAGTCCAATATAGGGGAGGGTTGTCAAACTTTTGTTGTTGCTTTGTGTTGTGTTTGTGTTTTTTTTATTGGGCACAAGGCAGGATATACATGATTTATATTCGCCATTTTGCAAGTTTGGACACACCTACTCATTTAAGGGTTTTTCTTTATTTTTACTATTTTCTAAATTATAGAATAATAGTGAAGACATCAAAACTAGGAAATAACATATATGGAATCATGTAGTAACCAAAAAAGTGTTAAACAAATCAAAATATATTTTATGCCGTGATGACAGCTTTGCACACTCTTGGCATTCTCTCAACCAGCTTCACCTGGAATGCTTTCCCAATAGTCTTGAAGGAGTTCCCACATATGCTGAGCACTTGTTGGATGCTTTTCCTTCACGCTGCGGTCCAACTCATCCCAAACCATCTCAATTGGGTTGAGGTCAGGTGATTATGGAGGCCAGGTCATCTGATGCAGCACTCCATCACTCTCCTTCTTGGTCAAATAGTCCTTACACACCCTGGAGGTGTGTTGGGTCATTGTCCTGTTGAAAAACAAATGGCAAAGTCCCACTAAGTGTAAACCAGATGGGATGGCGTATCGCTGCAGAATCGCTGTGGTAGCCATGCTGGTTAATCTCTCTGCGCTAGGTGGGACGGTCACATCCCACATCTACAACATCCGGTGAAATTGCAGAGCACCAAATTCAAATTACAGAAATACTCATTTTCAAACATTCATGAAAATACAAGTGTTGCACACTATTCAAAAGCTTAGAATCCTGTTAATCTAACAGCGTTGTCAGATTTCAAAAAGGCTTTACGGCGAAAGCAGAACATTTGATTGTCTGAGGACAGCACACATATTAAATTAGCATAATAACATAACCAGCAGAGGTGTCACAAAACTCAAAAATAGCATAAAATAAATTGCTTACCTTTGAAGATCTTCATCTGATGGCATACCCAAGCGTCCCCGTTACACAATAAAAGGTCATTTTGTTCGATAAAGTCCCTCTTTACATCCATTAAGCGTTTGGTTGGCGCGTTTTGTTCAGTAATCCAACTGCCCAAAGGCGTTCATCCATGCAGACAAACAATATCCCAAATGTACCGGTAAAGTTTGTCAAAAAAAGTCATACAGCATTTGTAATCAATACTCAGATACCTTAAACTGAATATAAACGATTATATTTCAGACGGAATATAGCCTGATGAATAGAAGAGAAAAAGAGCTGAGAGCGCGCTGACTGTTACGCGTGAAATCCATAATAGGACACTTGACATGACCTCAGGAAGAACTTCTCTAATTCCTTGTTTATAACCAATAGGCCTTCAACTGAAAACTGGTCACCTCAAAGAATCCCACTTCCTGGATGGATTTTGCTCTGGCTTTCGCCTGCCATATCAGTTCTGTTATACTCACAGACATTATTTGAAACTTCAGACTGTTTTCTATCCAAAGCTATTAATTATATGCATATCCTAGCTTCTGGGCCTTAGTAACAGGCAGTTTCATTTGGGCACGTTTTTCATCCGAACTTCAAAATACTACCCCCCATAGCTCAAACAGGTTAAGTGTGTTTTGAATTTCAAATAAATCAACGATAATGTCACCAGCAAAGCACCCCCACACCATCACACCTCCTCCTCCATGCTTCACGTTGGGAACCACAGATGTGGAGATCATCTGTTCACCTACTCTGCGTCTCACAAAGGCACGGCAGTTGGAACCATAAATCTCAAATTTGGACTCATCAGACCAAAGGACAGATTTCCACCGGTCTAATGTCAATTGCTCGTGTTTCTTGGCCCAAGCCAATTTCTTCTTCTTATTGGTGTCCTTTACTAGTGGTTTTTTTGTAGCAAATCAACAGTGAAGACCTTATTCACGCAGTCTCCTCTGAACAGTTGATGATGAGATGTGTCTGTTACTTGAACTCTGTGAAGCATTTATTTGGGCTGAAATTTCTGAGGCTGGTAACTCTAATGAACTTATCCTCTGCAGCAGAGGTAACTCTGGGTCTTTCCTGTGGCAGTCCTCATGAGATCCAGTTTCATCATAGCGCTTGATGGTTTTTGCGACTTCTCTTGAAGAAACTTTCAAAGTTCTTGACATTTTCCGGATTGACTGACCTTCATGTCTTAAAGTAATGATGGACTGTCATTTCTCTTTGCTTATTTGACCTGTTCTTGCCATAATATGGAGTTGGTCTTTTATCAAATAGAGCTATCTTCTGTATACCACCCCTACCTTGTCACAACACAAATGATTGGCTCAAATACATTAAGAAGGAAATAAATTCCACAAATGAACTTTTAACAAGGCACACTTGTTAATTGAAATGCATTCCAGGTGAATACCTCATGAAGCTGGTTGAGAGAATGCCAAGAGTGTGCAAAGCTGTCATCAAGGCAAAGGGTGGCTACTTTGAAGAATCTCAAATATAAAATATATTTTGATTTGTTTAACACTTTTTTGGTTACTACAAGATTCCATATGTGCTATTTCATCATTTTGATGTCTTCTCTATTATTCTACAATGTAGAAAATAGTACAAAATAAAGAAAAACCCTTGAATGAGTAGGTGTGTCCAAACTTTTGACAGGTACTGTATATAACGTCTTCCATATAGCCACATTTCCTCATCTGCTTGCATGCTCCTCACCTATCTAGGTGTTTTGGTACTTCCCTTATGCACTACGCTTTTCCACCCGCTTACTATACCACAGGTCGATATAGTCTACCAGTCAACTGTCTATCCTGCCCTCTATCCTTAGTGACAGTAGTGGTCGGTGGATCGTTTGTCCAGGTATGCAATAGGTTGAATAGCAATCATACCATACATACAATCATTAAAATCTTCACAAATGTTCAATTTAAAGCCACAAGATAGAGGAATAGCTGATAGGCAGCGGAGAGTCCAGGTGCCTCATTACGCATGAAAGAACAGTGAAGACATGCAGCTCAAAAAACTGCCCTATTGATCTTGTTTAGGGACAATAAAATGATCCTATCTAGACTAGTTTACGACACCACAATCCATGTAATAATTGCATTATTGTTTTCAAGTGAGTACAATTGAGTAAACTGCAGTGAAAATGTTATCTGAATAATGGCACAAAAGCCCTATTATTTGAATGTTTAATTCCATTAATTCCATTTGGATTAGTTGTGAGTCTACTCCAGACAGATTACAGAAAGGCACAGTAGCAGGCCAGTCTGGCTGTAGTTTTGCTTCTGAAACTGATGCGCTGTCTGTTGCCGATCATCATTCTCCCAAGTCGTCCTATGTAGTGTGGCCACATAGGCCTATGCTCCCAGCAGGCCCAGTTATTTAGGAAAGTTTAACACACGTTCTGCCTCCTTTCTGATCAGATCGGCCATTCCTCGACCTAGAACCTAACGCTTCAATATAGCCTAAATATTTGTCATTTAAGTTTTAAAACGTATTACTTTTTATGTGTGGCATAAACACATCTAGTCACAATGTTTTCAGCTGATTAGGCTACTTCAACCGCCATTCGATTAATGGAAAGAGACATCTGTTACAAAACACCCAGAAGTTTAATGACCTCCGGAGATTGTCAAACCAAACCTTCGCTACTGAGTATTTTGAATTTTCTGTTAGTCGAGATTGACATACAAACTTAGTCCCAAAACTTTGGGGAAGGGGGTGATTTTTGGACCAGCCCCCCTTCCCAACGGTCTGTCATAGATCATCTATAGATTATTTGAGCTGTTTGAAAAGAAGGACGCTACATTCTATTCTATGAGAAATACCATGCCACTTCGTCTTTCTGTTCATAGATTGCACTGACTTGTAGTAGTGTAAATTATTTATACGTACTGTAAGTATACAGTTTATTGTTGTCTCTGTCTGTGTGGTAGGTCAAGTTTGTGTGGTACCGTAGGTCCAGTTGTGTGGTAGGTCCAGTTGTGTGGTACAGTAGGTCCAGTTGTATGGTAGGTCCAGTTGTGTGGTAGGTCCAGTTGTATGGTAGGTCCAGTTGTATGGTACAGTAGGTCCAGTTGTGTGGTAGGTCCAGTTGTGTGGCAGGTCCAGTTGTGTGGTAGGTCCAGTCGGCATAAGAGGACAATCTAGAGATCTTGACAGTCTATCAGATTAGGAATGAGCTCTTAGATCTCAGACTGTCCCCTGAGTTTAGGGGAGGAAGCCTTTAAAAGGTCCATAATGGTCTGTCCTGTTTTTTTTTTATCCCTCTCTTTGATATGGCTTTTTCTTTACTCGCTATGGGGCAGTTTCCCTGACACAGGTTGAGCCTATGTGAATTCTCATGCCTTTTAGTCCAGGACTAGTCTTAATCTGTGTCTGGGGAACATGGTCCAATGTATTGGTCTCTACCAGATTTATACCATGCCAAGATGTCACAGACCTCACTACAGCTGTTGCCGTTACACTTACACACACTGTGTGGGTCGTGAGTCTTCCTAACCACACCCATCTGCCGTCTCTCATTTCTCCCTCTCCACTTTCTATACCACTCAGAAAATACAACCACTCCTCCTCCTTCCTAGACAGTTACTGTGTTTACTCCGGGAAATAATCTTGTTTTCATTGCAGCAGGTATAGTTATGTAGACATTATAACCTCTGTCTGTCTGTGACATTATCTAGAACATTGTTAGAGGCTCTTTGGCTGGTTGTTGAGGTGTTTTGTGTTTGATGAAGGTGCCTCGTCAGTATGGCACCCCCATTTGTCTGAGGGTGACACTGACAGAAACACTAACAGGTGGTTTAGGAATAATTACAGATGGAACATCGGCTGTCTGTGTTCTCAGATAGTTGCCATGGTTCCTCTGCTTAGTTGTTTTGTGTTCACCTAGAGATATATTACCTTTTGTGTTGGCCTTTATATTTCATACAAAGGGAGGTATGATATTTTTGTTAATTGTCTTCAGATTTCCATCTGTCTATCTTGATATTCCTTGGTTTGATTGAATGATGAATGATGAAATCCCTGCTGAATCAGATGTGAAAGAGCAACACAAGGTAGACAGACACTCACATCCACTAGACGGTCTACTGCATCTCAGTGCTAGAGGCGTCACTACAGACCCTGCTTTAATTCCAGGATGTATGACAACCGGCCGTGATTGGGAGTCCCATAGGGTGGCGCACAATTGGCCCAGCATTGTCCGGGTTAGGGTTTGGCCAGGTTAGGCCATCATTGTGAATAAGAATTTGTTCTTAATTGACTTGCCTAGTTTAATAAAGGTTCAATAAAATAAAACAAATGAAAGGTCAGAAATATGTGTCCTGTTTAATGACACCAACATTACTGTAGTGTGGTTGCCTAGAGAGGAATGTGGCCATGGTTTCAGTCTCCTGAACAGTGTTGTCAGGTAGTCAGGTGTCTGCATTGATATTAGTCACAACTAAGATTCTTAAAGCATGTCATGCTCCATGCTCCATGCTCCATGCTCCTTGCCATGACGAGTTGTCAGTATGTCCCAGAAGAAATCAATTGACGTTCTGGATATCATATCCAGTTAGGCCTAGTCTGGTGGATGTGAGTGTGTGTCTGTGACGTCACATAGCGTAGGGACATGCCTGCTCTATGGGAGCTAGCCCAGGTTGTGTGTTAGATGATAAGGAGATCCTCTGTGCTGTGGTCAGTGGGTGGAGCCAGCGTCATGCCTGATAACATCACCCTACACGGGTCTGATACAGAGAGGAGGAGGAGGTGGAGGGAGACCTGGGCATGTATTCACAAAGCGTTTCTAAGTAAAAGTGCTGATCTATGATGAGATCCCCCCAAGTTATTCATTATGGTTAAAAAGGCAAAACTGATCCTAGATCAGCCTGACTGACACCACTGTATACTACGTTACCCCAACTAGGGCCCCTTCTCTAAATGGAAAGGAACTGGCATTCTTTTATCTCCTCCAAACCAGAGGTTGACTGTGTGGTGTCAGGGTAGGGAAGAGGTGATGTCCTTTCTCTAACTTAACATCCACAGTGGAAATGGTACAGCTACACTCAGAAAGATTGGTTATAACTCAAGTTACTTATGCTGGGATGGGTTAAATCCTTGAGACACAGTCAGAGGTATAGTATGTGTGATGTACATGTAACTAACGTTCTCCCAAATCCCCATTGACAGCAGTGCATGATGATTTATGTCAAAGTTGAAGTTCTATGTACATAGTTCTAGTCTGGAGCCAACCTTCTTGTACATATCATATCACTGAGTAGCTACAGCATTCAATAAATGACATTCGATTATGACTTTAGTTCTAATATCTGCTGTTTGTGCAGGATAGCAAAACACCACACGAGGACACTCTCCCATATTCATTGAACTATACAGACACATCCCTACACGGGAAGTTAACCCAGACACACTAGCATTAAACCAGTAGAAACACACAGACCAAAACACACACGTTAGCAGTTGAAACGTTGACGCGTCCAGTGAGAGCGATCTGGTTTGAGCCTAACATTCATCATGTTCCCCAGTAGAGACAGAGAGGGGGAGAGCTGGGATAAAATAGGCATGCTGCCCCCGAAATAGAGCTATCTTAGTGGTTAACCTTCACCCACCATTCCGCACACACACACACACACACATTCATGCATAGACACACACACTCCACTGTGACAGTTGGGGGATATATCATGCTAAAACTGGAGCCTGGGGAGGGATGATGGAGTGGAGGGGACTATTTGGGGTTCCTAAATAGCAGGAAAGGGTTGTAAACCAAAATGGTATACGTTCCTAGGATGTACAGTACCAGTCAAAACTTTGGACACACCTACTCATTTAAGGGTTTTTCTTTATTTTGTACTATTTTCTACATTGTAGAATAATAGTGAAGACATCAAAACTATGAAATAATACATATGGAATCATGTAGTAACTAAATGTAAAACAAATGAAAATATATTTTATATTTGAGATTCTTCGAAGTAGCCACCCTTTGCCTTGATGACAGCTTTGCACACTCTTGGCATTCTCTCAACCAGCTTCAGGAATGCTTTTCCAACAGTCTTGAGGGAGTTCCCACGTATGCTGAGCACTTGTTGGCTGCTTTCCCCTCACTCTGCGGTGTGTGGTTACTCATCCCAAACCATCTCAATTGGGTTGAGTTCGGGGGATTGTGGAGACCAGGTCATCTGATGCAGCACTCCATCACTCTCCTTCTTGGTCAAATAGTCCTTACACAGCCTAGAGGTGTGTCGGGTCATTGTCTTGTTGAAAAACAAATGATAGTCCCACTGAGCGCAAACCAGATGGGATGGCGTATTGCTGCAGAATCCTGTGGTAGCCATGCTGGTTAAGTGTGCATTGAGTTCTAAATAAATCATTACAGTGTCACCAGCAAAGCACCCCCACATCATCACACCTCCTCCTCCATGCGTTATGGTGGGAACCACACATGTCTAGATCATCCGTTCACCTACTTTACATCTCACAAAGACACAGCGGTTGGAACCAAAAATCTCAAATTTGGACTCATCAGACCAAAGGACAGATTTCCACCGGTATAATGTCTATTGCTCGTGTTTCTTGGCCCAAGCAAGTCTCTTCTTATTATTGGTGTCCTTTAGTAGTGATTTCTTTGCAGCAATTCGACCATGAAGGTCTGATTTACACAGTCTCCTCTGAACAGTTGATGTTGAGATGTGTCTGTTACTTGAACTCTGTGAAGAATTTATTTGTCTTATGCGAATGCACTTGAAGAAACTTTAAAAGTTCTTGACATTTTCCGGATTCACTGACCTTCATGTCTTAAAGTAATGATGGACTGTAATTTCTCTTTGCTTATTTGACCTGTTCTTGCCATAATATGGACTTGGTATTTTACCTGTATACCACCCCTACCTTGTCACAACACAACTGATTGCCTCAAATGCATTAAGGAATACAAAAATTCCAGAAATTAACTTTTAACAAGGCACACCTGTTAATTGAAATGCATTCCAGGTGACTACCTCATGAAGCTGGTTGAGAGAATGCCAAGATTGTGCAAAGCTGCCATCAAGGCAAAGGGTGACTACTTTGAAGAATCTCAAATATAACATATATTTAACTATTTTTTGGTTTCTGCATGATTTAATGTGTTATTTCATAATTTTGATGTCTTCCCTATTATTCTACAATGTAGAAAAACTCTTGAATGAGTAGGTTTGTCAATTTTTAACTGGTACTGTATGTTACAGGATTTCTTCAGAACAGCTTCTCATAGGTCTGCGTGGATGAATGGTGTTGTGATGTTTTGGTTTGAAGTTGTAGTCAGTTATAATACTTCACAATGCTCTCTGTGACAGTGTATCTGAGTAACACTTACAACTACTGCACTTTACAATCTTGACATTTACCTTTCAACATTTATTGGTAATGGCGCTTTGAATAAAGATGTCTATAAATCATTATTAATTATTAGCACCTTACACTTTCCCTCTTCCAGACTTCCAGCCTGGTGTGTGAGGTCCATCCTGATCATTCCGTATCTCTCCCTCCACCACTTCTCCTCTCCCTCCACCACTCCTCCTCCTCCTCCTCTCCCTCCACCACTCCTCCTCTCCCTCCACCACTCCTCCTCCTTCTCTCCCTCCACCACTCCTCCACTCCCTCCACCACTCCTCCTCCTCCTCTCCCTCCACCACTCCTCCTCCTTCTCTCCCTCCACCCCTCCTCCTCCTCTCCCTCCACCACTCCTCCTCTCCCTCCACCACTCCTCCTCCTTCTCTCCCTCCACCACTCCTCCTCTCCCTCCACCACTCCTCCTCTCCCTCCACCACTCCTCCTCCTCCTCTCCCTCCACCACTCCTCCTCTCCCTCCACCACTCCTCCTCCTTCTCTCCCTCCACCACTCCTCCTCCTCCTCTCCCTCCACCACTCCTCCTCCTTCTCTCCCTCCACCACTCCTCCTCCTCTCCTCCTCCTCCTCCTCTCTCCCTCCACCACTCCTCCTCTCTCCCTCCACCACTCCTCCTCTCCCTCTCCACCACTCCTCCTCCTCCTCTCTCCTCCACCACTCCTCCTCCTTCTCTCCCTCCACCACTCCTCCCTCCCTCCTCTCCCTCCACCACTCCTCCTCCTTCTCTCCCTCCACCACTCCTCCTCCTCCTCTCCCTCCACCACTCCTCCTCCTTCTCTCCCTCCACCACTCCTCCTCCTCCTCTCCCTCCACCACTCCTCCTCTCCCTCCACCACTCCTCCTCCTCCTTCTCTCCCTCCACCACTCCTCCTCCTCCTCTCCCTCCACCACTCCTCCTCTCCCTCCACCACTCCTCCTCCTCCTCTCCCTCCACCACTCCTCCTCCTTCTCTCCCTCCACCACTCCTCCTCTCCCTCCACCACTCCTCCTCTCCCTCCACCACTCCTCCTCCTTCTCTCCCTCCACCACTCCTCCTCCTTCTCTCCCTCCACCACTCCTCCTCCTTCTCTCCCTCCACCACTCCTCCTCCTCTCCCTCCACCACTCCTCCTCTCCCTCCACCACTCCTCCTCCTCCTCTCCCTCCACCACTCCTCCTCCTTCTCTCCCTCCACCACTCCTCCTCCTCCTCTCCCTCCACCACTCCTCCTCCTTCTCTCCCTCCACCACTCCTCCTCCTCCTCTCCCTCCACCACTCCTCCTCTCCCTCCACCACTCCTCCTCCTCCTCTCCCTCCACCACTCCTCCTCCTTCTCTCCCTCCACCACTCCTCCTCTCCCTCCACCACTCCTCCTCTCCCTCCACCACTCCTCCTCCTTCTCTCCCTCCACCACTCCTCCTCTCCCTCCAACACTCCTCCTCCTTCTCTCCCTCCACCACTCCTCCATTCCCTCCACCACTGTCCCACCGCCGCCTCCTCCTCCTTCTCATCTCCCTCCACCACTCCTCCTCTCCCTCCACCACTCCTCCCTCCCTCCCCTCCCTCCCTCCCTCCCCTCCCTCCCTCCCTCCCTCCCTCCCTCCCTCCCTCCCTCCCTCCCTCCCTCCCTCCACCACTCCTCCTCCTCCTCCTCCTCCTCCTCTCCTCTCCCTCCACCACTCCTCCTCTCCCTCCACCACTCCTTCTCCCCTCCCTCCACCACTCCTCCTCCTCCTCCCTCCCTCCCTCCACCACTCCTCCTCTCCCTCCACCACTCCTTCTCCTCACCCTCCACCACTCCTCCTCCTCCTCCTCCCCTCCCTCCCTCCACCACTCCTCCTCTCCCTCCATCACTCCTCTTTCTCCTTTCCCAGAGCAGCTGAAGCGGTCTCCAGCCCCCAACTACCTCACCCAGCCACCGGCCCCACCGCCACACTGGCTGCAGCCATGACGTCCACCACGGACTTTGACAACGTTGAGATCACTCAGCAGTACAGCCGCATCAACACACGCTTCGAGCTGCTAGGAGAGGAGCTGGACAATGACAACAGCTCTGCAAGACTGTTTGAAAGGTCACGCATCAAAGCCCTCGCAGGTGACCTAGGGGTCAAACATGGGGCGGGCTGGGGTGTGTTCTGTTGGATGGGGTTTTCTTTCTCTTTTGGGTCATTCTCTGTCACTTGTCTTGAAATCAGCTTTCAAATAAGAACGTGTGAATGGTGGCATTGGAAGAATACTGTCTAGGCTTGTTTGTGCTATGTGGTGTGTTTTATAAGTCTACCTGATAGTTTTGAGCCTCATATGGGAAACATATGTTTACATTGCCAAACAAGTAGATAATAAACAAAACTGAAATAAACAATGAAAATGAACAGTAAACATTGCACTCACAGAAGTTCCAAAAGAATGAAGACATTTCAAATGTCATATTAATCTCTCTCTCTCTCTCTCTCTCTCTCTCTCTCTCTCTCTCTCTCTCTCTCTCTCTCTCTCTCTCTCTCTCTCTCTCTCTCTCTCTCTCTCTCACACACACACATACCACATACCACACGCCCCTAGAGTTGCTGGGATCATTTCCAGAATGCTCCAGTGTGAACGATGTGGACAGCTGCCCTCCCTTAAGTTCTGGTAAAAAGTAGTGCACTATATAGGGAATAGGGTGCCATTTAGGACGCTACCCCTGTCTGCGTCCTAAATGGCAGCCCCCGTAAGTGGTATGCTAATAGTGGGAGCTAGCTAGCTGGTGGTTGTTCCCAGTCTGTCTGTCTCTTTAAAAGAGGACGGAGCCTCTGTGTGGGAGCTAGCTAGCTGGTGGTTGTTCCCAGTCTGTCTGTCTCTTTAAAAGAGGACGGAGCCTCTGTGTGGGAGATAGCTAGCTGGTGTTATGTTGCTGTACTGATGTTTCTGTAATGCAATCAGAGTTTCCTGTCACAGACAAAGAGGGAGGGAATGAGAGAGAGGGAGAGAGAAAGAATGAAAGAGAGAGGGGAAGAGAGAGAAAGAGAGAAGCAGGGAGGGAATGAATAGGAGGGAGTAATGGCTCTTACACATCAGTATTGATGTACAGCTTGTGAACAGAGTATGATCTATGTCTACTGTACAAACATACACCTACAGTACATAGACTCTACATTCAGAGTCATAACATTCTGAACAATCACACAATCTCCTGTCTACTGTACGAACATACACCTACAGTACATTCTCATAATCTCTTCTCCGATGTTGGGAACCCCTTCTCTGATCCACTTGAGTCATGTAAAAACAATAAGCCCTCCATCCTACACTTCCCATGGTTATTTCATGGCTGTGTGGGGAGAAGATTGGATGCACAGCCTTGTCAGGAACACACATGTGAAGCCTGGGACATATTGTATGCATGGCTGGTGTGCTGTAGAAAGAAGTGCGGGAACGGAGTGCGGGATGCGAGAGAGCAGGCAGGTCATCAGTGATACAAGTCAGTATTCGGGGTCAATCCATGTCTGAGGACATCGGGAGATGCAAGGAAACCAGCCACTAGGGGCAACAGTGAGCACTGTTTTCTTCAAGTACTGTAGTTTTTGTTTTTGCTAGGTGGATGGGGATGGTGGACAGGCGTAAGCATCTGCCTCTAATTCCAAAGGTTGCATGTTCAAATACAGTGATAGAAAGTTGTTTTTGATATTTTTGTTTTAACCGTAACCCTTACCTTAAACATTCAGAGTTAATGCCAACCTTAAGAATTCAGAGTTGATGCCTAAACTTAACCTTAGACACTTCTAGATTTAACATTTGGAACAACTTCAAAATTTGAGGTTTAATAACAAGGATGAAAGTCTAATTCTGACATGAGACTGTGAGAGCTTGTAGGAGAGAGAGAGAGGGAGGAGGGAGAGAGAGGAGGAGGAGGGAGAGAGAGAGAGGAGGGAGAGAGAGTAGGAGGAGGGAGAGAGAGAGAGAGAAAGGGGGGAGAGAGGGATGAGAGAGAGAGAGAGAGAGAGAGAGAGAGAGAAAGGGAGGGAGGGAGAGAGGGATGAGAGAGAGAGCGCAGCAGCGGTGCTGGAGTGAAAACAGAGAAGGAGCGTGAAAGAGAGACAGAAAGAGAGAGGGCAGGAACAGGAGAGAGTGCCAGACAGGAGAGGTAGAGGGAACAACAGAAGAGGAGAGAAAAGAGGAGAGAATAGGAGAGAAGTGGAGTGCTGCTGAGCACCTCTCATCCCAGCTCTCCGCTCCAGACTCCCTCCACCGTTGGACTCAGGACTCAAGATGAGCAGCCCGTCTCCATGTCTGTTGCGTGCCGTCAGCCAACCCCGGCTCCGAGAGGTCAAGATCAGCCTGAAGACCAGGGAGACACGGGAGACTAACAGGGAGACGTCCACATCCCTCCGATCCATTGGTGTGACGCTGGGGAGGGACAGGGACAGTTACAGAGAGGCCACCCGGGACCGGGCCATCACCCCAGGGAAAGAGACCCCGCTCCGGGCCACTCTGAGCAGCAGCAACCGCAACCGCAGCCGGAGCACCCCACCCGTCCACAGAGCCCAGAGGAGGGCAGCGAGGGGTGATGGGAGAACCACCAGGCAGGAGACAGAGCACCAGCCTGAGAGGAACGGTACCCTCCGGGTCATATCCACGTCTGGATCTAGAGACCCTCATCCTCTGGGACTAGGTCTGGGTCTCTCCCCCATCTCCTGTTTCTCCTCGTCCACCTGCACCCCTGCCAGACGTCAGCAACGCCATGCTCCCTCTCCCCCTTGCCCAGCTTCTCCCCCCACCACCTCCTCCTCAGGCAGGAGTATGAAGAAGGCGAAGTGTCTGAGCTACAGCACCTCCAACATCTGCTTCAACTCCATCCTGGATGGACGCCTCAGGAAGCTGCAAGGTAAACTACTGTCCAGGCTGGTCTGGGGCTGGGGGTGGTGATGTTGTTTGTGGGATGGACGCTTCAGGAAGCTGCAAGGTAAACTACTTTCCAGGCTGGTCTGGGGCTGGGGGTGGTGATGTTGTTTGTGGGATGGACGCTTCCAGGAAGCTGCAAGGTAAACTACTGTCCAGGCTGGTCTGGGGCTGGGGGTGGTGATGTTGTTTGTGGGATGGACGCTTCAGGAAGCTGCAAGGTAAACTACTGTCCAGGCTGGTCTGGGGCTGGGGGTGGTGATGTTGTTTGTGGGATGGACGCTTCAGGAAGCTGCAAGGTAAACTACTGTCCAGGCTGGTCTGGGGCTGGGGCTGTTGGTAGTGGGTTGGACGCTAGCTACAAGTTGCTGTCCAGGTCCAGTTTGGGGCTGGGGGTGGTGATGGTGGTGGTGGGTCCACAGTCCACCCTCTCTCACTTAACTTTAGGGTTAGGGTTACTCTTGCAGTGATGGTGATGGTGGTGGGGGTGTGTCCAGTTCATCCCCTCCCACCTCTCACCTCCAACCCTACAGGGGTTAAAGAAGAGAACACAGTTTCCCATGGTACCCTTCCCATCCCTCTCTCTGTGTTTGGGACAGATTTAGGTTGAGGAGGGGTTGATGGGGAGGTCTGGCTTGTGATGCGAGCGAGTGGTTTGATTGCTCCTGCTGTCGTGACGAGCTGGAGAGTCAAGGGAAGTACCGTGACATTCCACGGTAGTGTAGTGGCACTTTAAAAAAATATATATTTGTATTTATTTATTTTCAGGAAGCAGAGGCTATGTCCCAACTGTTCTCTGAGTTTGATCTGAATATTTCATGAAGCAAACTCCTAAAAAGGTTGTACTGTGTTTTCCTTTTCCCCTGCCATTCAAGGCAGGCCGGTGTTGTAATCTTTTATTTGTGGAATAAGAGCAGGATTGATTATGTATTAACACTACCTTGACACCCTGTTGTCTTATTACCTGTCTACCACCCTTACCACTCACCTTGTACTCACCAACTATTTTCACCTGACGTTATCAAAATATGATGTAACAAAAACACTAGCTACAGTATTCATTTGGTTTCTTTTCTCCTAATGAGCTATGTGACTCTCCTAGGCTCTTCGGAAACTCTATGTTCAGATAACTGTGTGGAACATCTATTAAATAATCCATCCCCTCCTTTCCTCCTCTCCTCCAACTTCAATTTTTTCTCTCCGTTATTCGATTTTCTAAGAGAGCGGTGGTCCATCACTCTTGAATTTACATTAGCTTTTGCTAGCCAGCTCCCTGATGACAGGAACACATTAGTGAGGATGAGAGAGGAGGAGAGGAGGACAGGAAGGACATGAGGACATGAGGAAAAGAGGACAGGAGGAGAGTAGGACATGAGGACAGGAGGAGTGGAGGACAGGAGGAGAGGAGGACAGGAGGACATGAGGAGAGGAGAAGCGGAGGAGCGGAGGACATGAGGAGAGGAGGACAGGAGGACATGAGGAGAGGAGAAGCGGAGGAGCGGAGGACAGGAGGACAGGAGGGGAGGAGGACATGAGGACAGGAGGAGTGGAGTAATAAGAAAGGAAGCCAGCCTCTACTGTCCAATGATTCAGTGGATTCTGAAACCCATGATGTAATCAGGCACTGTCTGCTCTCTCTCTCTCTATTCAATTTACATTCTCTCTCTCTCTCTCTCTCTCTCTCTCTCTCTCTCTCTCTCTCTCTCTCTCTCTCTCTCGGTGTGTCTGTTTATGTCTTCATAATCTCTTCTGCTTCATATTGATTTATGATTCGTTAACCTATGTCTTTGTTATTCCATAAATCATTTTGTCAGTGTTATGTCTTTCTGTGTTATCTCTGTGTTATTTTGTGTTATCTCCGTGTTATCTCCGTGTTATCTCCGTGTTATCTCTGTGTTATCTCTGTGTTATTCTGTGTTATTCTGTGTTATCTCTGTGTTATCGCTGTGTTATTCTGTGCTCTGCCAACTGTATGCCATTCTGTCTCTGTTCTGTGTCTTTGGTTGTCTGTTACAGTACCAATGTATCATAAATTGTACCTTTCTACAATGCATTGTTTATTTACTTTTGTCTCTGTCCTCTCACCCTGCTGCCATGCCAAACTCCTGCAGCAAGCTCCTGTGTAGAGTTGAAATAATGTCATTATAAAAAAATTCCCCCACTGCCTGGGTAGGTGTTGCTTAGCTGTGCTGGGTGCCTCTGCTGCCCTGGTGTGTCTCTGTCAGTCTGTCCTTTCATCAACCATGCTCCACACCAGACCCAGACTCCTGCAGCACTCTTCCCAGCGAACTAAACTGGTCAGGTTGTCAGGTTGTATTTTGGTTACAGAAGGTTGTATACTGGTTGTACATGTTTTTGGGGTAAACAGAGGGGGAGACAGTAGGAAGGGTGGACGACGTGGGAATGTTCAATCTCCCACAACCGATCTCTGGTGCGGAGTAGTATATATGTGACTAGTCAGGAATAGCCAGGGTTAGCCAGGTTTAGCCACGGTAGCCACGGTAGCCACTGTTGTATAAGGCTTTGTTAATGTCTTGTTCTGTCTCTGTCCTGACTTCTGTAGATCCTTTGTTGTGTTGTGTTCTCTGTCTGTTAGATGTCATGTTGAGTTGTGTTGGGTTGTGTTGTGTTGAGTTGTGTTGGGTTGTGTTGTGCTGTAGTTGTGTTGAGTTGGGTTGTGTTGGGTTGTGTTGTGTTGTGCTGTAGTTGTGTTGTATTGAGTTGGGTTGTGTTGGGTTGTGTTGAGTTGTGTTGTGCCCTCTGTCTTTTAGATGTCATATTGTGTTGAGTTGAGCTGCGTTGGGTTGTGCTGTAGTTGTGTTGGGTTGTAGTTGTGTTGTTTTGTGCTGTAGTTGTGTTGTAGTTGTAGTTGTGTTGGGTTGTAGTTGTGTTGGGTTGTAGTTGTGTTGTGTTGTGCTGTAGTTGTGTTGGGTTGTAGTTGTGTTGGGTTGTAGTTGTGTTGTGCTGTAGTTGTGTTGTGTTGGGTTGTAGTTGTGTTGGTTGTGCTGTAGTTGTGTTGTGCTGTAGTTGTGTTGTGCTGGGTTGTAGTTGTGTTGGGTTGTAGTTGTGTTGGGTTATATATTTGTGTTGGGTTGTAGTTGTATTGGGTTGTAGTTGTGTTGGGTTGTAATTGTGTTGGTTTGTGTTGTGTTGGGTTGGTTTGGGTTGGGTTGAGTTGGGTTGTAGTTTGTTGTGCCCTCTGTCTGTTAGATGGCATGCTGTGATGAGTTGGGCTGAGTTGAGCTGTGCTGTAGTTGTGTTGTAGTTGTGTTGTGTTGTAGTTGTGTTGGGTTGTGCTTTCTGTGTGTTGTAGTTGTGTTGGGTTGTGCTCTCTGTGTGTTGTTGTGTTGTAGTTGTGTTGGGTTGTGCTTTCTGTGTGTTGTAGTTGTGTTGGGTTGTGCTCTCTGTGTGTTGTTGTGTTGTAGTTGTGTTGGGTTGTGCTCTCTGTGTGTTGTTGTGTTGTATTCTCTGTGTGTTAAGGTCTTGTGTTTAGCCACGGGTGCAGAGACCGCTGGTGACAGACTATTAACTGTTACATAAGTGCACACGATAGACTTGGTTCTGGCTGCCAAAACTATACCTGTAGGTTACACAACCAGTCCTGCCTGCCCCCAAGGTCCATGCCACTATGACTCAGGCTAGAAGGCTGGTTGTCTGGTGCTCAGTGGGACTGCCAGGCAGGGCTGTGGGAAAACTGCCTGACTCTGGCTCTCTCTGTCTCTCTGGCTCTCTCTGGCTCTCTGGCCCTCTCTGGCTCTCTCTGGCTCTCTCTGGCTCTCTGGCTCTCTCTGGCTCTCTCTGGCTCTCTGGCTCTCTCTGGCTCTCTGGCTCTCTGGCTCTCTGGCTCTCTCTGGCTCTCTGGCTCTCTCTGGCTCTCTGGCTCTCTCTGGCTCTCTGGCTCTCTCTGGCTCTCTCTGGCTCTCTCTGGCTCTCTGGCTCTCTCTGGCTCTCTGGCTCTCTCTGACTCTCTGGCTGAGTAAAGGGAAAATCCATCAGCATCATTAAGTCCTGTGGCTTGTGGCTGTCGCTCACTGGAGTCAGAGAGTGGATTGGAGACCAGGGAGGAGTAGCATCATGTCAAACACAACAGAATATTTATTAGCCTGGTCGTTGTACTGAGACAGCCTTGGCCTGGCTGGGAGGACGATGCCAGCCTGGAGAGTGTGTCCACTCAAACACACCAGAGCCAGTAGTCCTCAGACCAGTATAATGTCACATATCCCTAAGGATCCCTACGGGTCAAAATTAGTGCACTACGTAGGGAATAGGGTGCCATTTGGGATGTAGATGGTGGTGACGTTGTTTTGCATGTTTTAACTGTCATTATTTTTAAATGTATTTTGGGGGTGATCCACATAGATGTTGTGCAGTAGGCAGTGTGTGCCGTAGCTCTTTGTTATTTACCAGTGAGGAGACAGAATGGGACATGACTAATTTAACGATACTGCCTAGTCTCTTATGGAGTACAGAGCTATATAACATGGCCGTAGATGACAGATGTGTTACATTTTGACGATGCAGAGAATAGATAAGAGAGCAATGATACAGACTTTATCCCCCTTTTATTTCATTCACCTTGCCCTCTCCTTTAGCTGCTTGTTCTCCTTCTTTCTCCCTTCTTCTCCGGGTTACCTCTCGCTCTCCCTCTCTCCCTCTCTCTCTCTTTCTCTATTTCTCTCTTTCTCTCAGTGTGTCGCCCTTCTTCTTATCCCATGCCTCCCTCTCTCTCTCTCTCTCTCTCTCTCTCTCTCTCTCTCTCTCTCTCTCTCTCTCTCTCTCTCACTCACTCCCTGTTCTCCACAGCCTGAGGGCCTGAATCATTTATAGAACAAGCCATTAAGGATGCAGTATTTTGCACTGTTATATTTGGGACCAGGGATAAACATGGTACAAGCATTAGGGGAAGGAACACATGCAGGCAAGCAGGCCACACACACACAGACACACACACACCCACACACATTTACAAATTTGCACTTGACTGAGTCGTATACAGCACGATGAAATTAATTTAAGCACATGAATATTGGTTGTTGAGTAGGAGGCACATCTGTCAGTGTGCTTGTCCCAAATGGCACCCTATTCCCTATGCAGTGCACTTCTTTAGACCAGAGCCCTAATGGGCCATTTGGGACACAGGCAGTGTTGAAGGGGGCTATAAAGTGTGACTGTGAGCTCCTGCGGCTAACCAGTAGGGAGACATAATGCCACCAGGTGGGTAGTAGTCAGCCCAGGCTGGTCACATAGACTAGACGTAACATAGTAAACGAAAATCCAGGAGACTCAAATTACTATGATATGTTACGTTTGGTATGGTTACATACAGTACATAAGACAGAAGGTTACTTAATTAAGGCAAAAATGAAAGGAGGGTGGTTGGTCGGGTGGATGGGTGGGCGTACACTCTTAGAAGAAAGGGTTCCAAAAGGGTTATTTGGCCGTCCCCATAGGAGAACCCTTTCTGGTTCCAGGTAGAACCCTTTCTAGTTCCAGGTAGAACCTTTTCGTGTTCCATGTAAAACCCTCTGTGGAACCAAAATGGTTCTTCAAAGGGTTCTCCTATGAAAAGTTACAATTTGTAACAATATTATACTAAATTGAGGATGGGCTACCACAATTTAATACATACAATACCAAACGCAACATATACTAATTTCAGTGTCCTGGTTTGTATTTACTATGTTACGTCTACCCATGAATCCAGGTTGGTAATACATAAGTCACAGTGCTGCTGATGTTCTCACTCTCAGAGTAAGATCATACTTTTAAGAACACTTACAAAGGCCTTGTGGGTTCTCATGTCTATTCTCAAGCTTCAAAAATGAATTGCACACTCATACACACACATACATTTTCATACATCATACACTCCACAGTGTTCTGCCTAGTGGTGCTTGTTGGAATGATTCCCAAATAAGTAAACTGGTAACTAATAGGTTATTGCTGCGTTATTACAGTGTAATCTGGTGATATCTGACCTAGCTCCCTGTATTCTCCTCCTCTAGATGAGCGTGAAGCAGTCCAGAAGAAGACCTTCACTAAATGGGTCAACTCCATCCTGTTCCGGGTCAGCTGCCGGATCTCTGATCTGTACCTGGACCTCAGGGATGGACGCATGCTAATCAAACTACTGGAGGTCCTCTCTGGAGAGAAACTGGTACGTGGGTATATATATGTGTGTTTGTGTGTGTGTGAATAGTGTGTATTTATGCATTGTATGTGTGTGTGTGTTCAGTAGTATTGTATGTGTGTTCAGTAGGTTTTCTTTTGTCCCTGTTATGACAATGATCTGATAATGTCCAGATCAGTGTGGAAGAACTGCAGTCACAATCTCATTTATCAAAGTATTCAGACCCCTTGACTTTTTCCACATTTTGTTAGGTTACAGCCTTATTCTACCATTGATTAAATAGTTTTTTTCCCCTCATCAATCTACACACAATACCCCATAATGACAAAGCAAAAACAGGTTTTTAGAAATGAAACAGAAATATTACATTTACGTAAGTATTCAGACTCTTTACTCAGTACTTTGTTGAAGCACCTTTGGCTGCAATTACAGCCTCGAGTTTTCTTGGGTATGACACTACAAGCTTGGCACACCTATATTTAGGGAGTTACTCCTCTCAAGCTCTGTCAGGTTGGATGGCGAGCGTTGCTGCACAGCTATTTTCAGGTCTCTCCAGCGATGTTCGATCAGGATTAAGTCCGGACTCAAGGACATTCAGAGACTTGTCCCGAAGCTACTCCTGCGTTGTCTTGGCTGTGTGCTTAGGGTCGTTGTCCTGTTGGAAGGTGAACCTTCACCCAGTCTGAGGTCCTGAGAGCTCTGGAGCAGGATCTCTCTGTACTTTCATCTTTGCCTCGATCCCGACTAGTCTCCCAGTCTCTGCTGCTGAAAAACATCCTCAAAGCATGATTCTGCCACCACCATGCTTCACCGTACGGATGGTGCCAGGTTTCCTCCAGACGTGACACTTGACATTCAGGCCAAAGAGTTCAATCTTGGTTTCATCAGATCAGAGAATCTTGTTTCTCATGGTCTGAGAGTCTTTAGGTGCCTTTTGGCAAACTCCAAGTGGGCAGTCTTGTGCCTTTTACTGAGGAGTGGCTTCCGTCTGGCCACTCTACCATAAAGGCCTTATTGGTAGAGTGCTGCAGAGATGGTTGTCCTTCTGGAAGGTTCTCCCATCTCCACAGAGGAACTCTAGAGCTCTGTCAGAGTGACAATTAGGTTCTTGGTCACCTCCACCTGACCAAGGCCCTTCTCCCCCGATTGCTCAGTTTGGCCGGGTGGCCTGCTCTAGGAAGAGTCTTGGTGTTTCTGAACTTCTTCCATTTAAGAATGATAGAGGCCACTGTGTTCTTGGAGACCTTCAATGCTGCAGAAATTTTTTGGTACCCTTCCCCACATCTGTGCCTCGACACAATCATGTCTCGGAGCTCTACGGACAATGTCTTCGACCTCATGGCTTGGTTTTTGCTCTGACAACTGTGGGACCTTATATAGACAGGTGTGTGCCTTTCCAAGTCATATCAAATCAATTGAATTTACCACAGGTGGACGCCAATCAAGTTGTAGAAACATCTCAAGGATTATCAATGGAAACAGGATGTACCTAAGCTAAATTTCGAGTCTCCATACTTATGTAAATAAGGTATTTCTGTTTTTAATCTTTTATAAATTTGCAAAAATGTCTAAAAACCTGTTTTTGCTTTTTCATTATTGGGTATTGTGTGTAGATTGCTAAAGATTTTTTTTTTATTTAATCCATTTTAGAATAAGTCTGTAACGTAACAAAATGTGGAAAAAGTCAAGGGGTCTGAATTCTTTCCGAAGGCACTGTAAATAGCCACACACTACACCTTCTCTCCCTCTCTCTCCCTCTCTCCCTCCCTCCCTCCAGCCCAAGCCCACTAAGGGCCGTATGCGGATCCACTGTCTGGAGAACGTGGACAAGGCCCTGCAGTTCCTCAAGGAGCAGAGGGTCCACCTGGAGAATATGGGATCACACGACATCGTCGACGGCAACCACCGCCTCATCCTGGGACTCATCTGGACCATAATTCTCAGATTCCAGGTGAGTTAGGATTCTTCTTCTTCTTCTTCTTCTTCTAGCTAACCACTTAAACAACATAGGTTACAAAATGACTTCAATTTAAACCACCTGGTCACCTGGTGCATGCCTGGTCCCAGATCTGTTTGTGCTTTATAGCCAACTTTATAGCCAACTTGTCCAGGTGGCAAGACAGCACAAACTGATCTGGAACCACCAGTCTAGGTGATCTAATCACTAAAGACAACACTGGTTACACAATGAACTAGAATTCAACATAAATCCCCTCTACCTGGAGCTGTATACAGTCTGGTTTCAGCCAACAGCCATCATTATCTGGTGCTAAAACTAAAACCATATCCCAAACAAAACACCATGTCCGTTTGATTCTTTTATCTGGGAACAGGCTGATACAGTATTTATTTTTAATTTGACATTCTACTGTTATTTTTAGCTTTGCTAGTTCAAACAATATGGCCTAGTTGCTGCATTATTCACTCCATCAAGGAGGATAGGAGAAAATAGGAAAGAGTTGACTAGCTAGCCTCTGTCTGCATCCCTACGTAGCGTCAGAACAAACGGAGGAGAAGAGAAGCAAAGTGGTGCTAAATTTAGCCTCTGAGCAGCCGCACGTCTCACAGATAGAATCCCTGTTTTAATTACTGACAGTGTATTGGTAGTTGGTGGGAAGATGGTAACCTTGATCATTTACAGATTTAACATGCCCCGCTCTATCAATTTAACCAAGGTTTCAATTAGATACTTGATCTAGTATTAGCCTCTTTTTTAAAACCTTGTTTTAACTTGTTTTACCCTCATTACTAATAAAATATACTCTTCATATTTCAACCTAAAATAGGAAATAGGCAGTTTATGTCTAAACATTATCCCATTCTAAAATATACGATATGTACAGTATACACTGTATACACCTTACCGTGAAATGCTTACTTACAAGCCCTTAACCAACAATGCAGATTTCCTCCTTCCTCTGACACCGCCTGTTATAGATGTCCTGGATGGCAGGACTCTTGACCCCAGTGATATGCTGGGCCATTCGCACTACCCTCTGTAGCGCCTTGAGGTCGGATGCCGAGCAGTTGCCATACCAAGTGGTGATGCAACCAGTCAGGATGCTCTTGATGGTGCAGCTGTAGAACTTTTTGAGGATCTGAGGACCCATTCCAAATCTTTTCAGTCTCCTGAGGGGGACTACTGGAAAAGGAGGACCAAGCACGCCCCCATTCTCATCAACGGGGCTGTAGTGGAGCAGGTTGAGAGCTTCAAGTTCCTTGGTGTCCACATCACAAAGAAACTAACATGGTCCAAGCACACCAAGACAGCCGTGAAGAGGGCACGACAAAACCTATTCACCCTCAGGAGACTGAAAATATTTGGCATGGGTCCTCAGATCCTCAAAAGGTTGCATCACTGCTTGGTACGGCAACTGCTCGACTCCAACCGCAAGACACTACAGAGGGTAGTGCGTACGGCCCAGTACATCACTAGGGCCAAGTTTCCCGCCATCCAGGACCTCTATACCAGGAAGTGTCAGAGGAAGGCTTTAAAAATGGTCAAAGACTCCAGCCACCCTAGTCATAGACTGTTCTCTCTGCTACTGCATGGCAAGTGGTACCGGAGCGCCAAGTCTAGGTCTAAGAGGCTTCTAAACAGCTTCTACCCCCAAGCCATAAGACTCCTGAACATCTAATCAAATGGCTACCCAGACTATTTGCGTTGCCCCCCCTTTTACACACATCTGCTACTCTCTGTTATTATCTATGCATAGTCCCTTTAATAACTTTACCTACATGTACATATTACCTCAATTACTTCGACTAACCGGTGCCCCCGCACATTGACTGTACCGGTACCCCCTGTATAAAGCCTAGCTATTGTTATTTTACTGCTGCTCTTTAATAATTTGTTACTTATGTTTCTTATTCATTGTTTTTTTAGGTCTTAATTTGATATCAAATATTTTTATACATGTTGTTTATTTTTATATTTTTTTTACGTTAATATTTTTATTTGTTACATTTTTTTACTGCATTGTTGGTTAAGGGCTTGTAAGTAAGAATTTCACTGTAAGGTCTACACCTGTTGTATTCGGTGCATGTGACAAATACAATTTGCTTTGATTTGATTTGAATAGGTGTCCATCAACATCTAGGTTTTGTTATGTCTGTTTGGTCTCCACGTAAGAACTATCTAGTCTAGTGTAAATTCCATATTCTTTACTGTAGTTGACTCTCTGTCCTCCCTGTCCCTGTCTAACAGATCCAAGACATTGTGGTGGAGATGGGACAGGTAGACGGGACTCAACGGGAGAGCCGCACAGCCAAGGACGCTCTGCTACTCTGGTGCCAGATGAAGACTGCCGGGTGAGATAAAAAAAAAAGGCTAATCCAAAGAAATTTACAGAACTGTCAGTATTGACAGAGAAACTTTGTGGCCCATGTGAGAATAGAACCCACATAAAGAAATGAGAGGCCCACACACTGAATATTACTACTCCCCATCCCCTATATACAACACTTCAACATATAGGCCTTCAAAGTCTTTATCAGGTCAGTAGAACCCACAGCCCTGATCTTGCCAACACCACTGAGACATTGGAACCACAAAAGGATCAATGATCAGTGTTGCTTGGAAAAAGCCAGGTTCTTTAGAGATCAGTGTGTCTTATTAGTCCCGTAAACTACTCGGATCAGTTGGTGATTGAGGTCAGTCCGTGACATTGACTCTTTGTCCTTCCTGTTGTGTTTCTACAGATATCCAAACGTAAACATCACCAACTTCACCACCAGTTGGAAAGACGGCATGGCGTTCAGCGCTCTCATACACAAACACAGGTAAGAAAAGATAGAATCACATATAATCTACAATAGCTGTGCCAGAATGATTGGTTACAGCCTGGTTGTAACAGAACCATATACACTATATATACAGAAGTATGTAGACACCCATTCAAATGAGTGGATTCGGCTATTTCAGCCATACCCGTTGCTGACAGGTGTATAAAATCGAGCACACAGCCACGCAATCTCCATAGACAAACATTGGCAGTAGAATGGCCTTACTGAAGAGCTCAGTGACTTTCAACGTAGGATGCCACCTGTCCAACAAGTCAGTTCGTCAAATTTCTGCCCTGCTAGAGCAGCCCTGGTCAACTGTAAGTGTTGTTATTTTGAAGTGAAAACGTCTAGGAGCAACAACGGCTCAGCCGCGAAGTGGTAGGCCACACAAGCTCACAGAACGGGACCACCGAGTGCTGAAGCACTTAGCTCGTAAATATAATTCCTCGGTTGCAACACTCACTACCGAGTTCCAAACTGCCTCTGGAAGCAACGGCAGCACAAGAACTGTTCATCGGGAGCTTCATGAAATGTGTTTCCATGGCCGAGCAGCTGCACACAAGCCTAAGATCACCATGCGCAATGCCGAGCGTTGGAGTGGTGTAAATCCCGCTGCCATTGGACTCTGCAGCAGTGGAAACACGTTCCCTGGCGTGATGAATCACGCTTGACCATCTGGCAGTCGAATCTGGGTTAGGCGGATGCCAGACGAACGCTACCTGCTCCAATGAAAAGTGCCAACTGTAAGGTTTGGTGGAGGAGGAATAATGGTCTGTGGCTGTTTTTAATGGTTCGGGCTATGCCCCTTAGTTCCAGTGAAGGAAATCTTAACGCTACAGGATACAATGACATTGTACAGTTGTGGCCAAAAGTTTTGAGAATAACACAAATATTAATTTCCACAAAGTTTGCTGCTTCAGTGTCTTTAGATATTTTTGTCAGATGTTACTATGGAATACTGAAGTATAAATACAAGCATTTCATAAGTGTCAAAGGCTTTTATTGACAATTACATGAAGTTGATGCAAAGAGTCAATATTTGCAGTGTTGACCCTTCTTTTTCAAGACCTCTGCAATCCGCCCTGGCATGCTGTCAATTAACTTCTGGGCCACATCCTGACTGATGGCAGCCCATTCTTGCATAATCAATGCTTGGAGTTTGTCAGAATTTGTGGGTTTATGTTTGTCCACCAGCCTCTTGAGGATTGACCACAAGTTCTCAATGGGATTAAGGTCTAGGGGGTTTCCTGGCCATGGACCCAAAATATCTATGTTTTGTTCCCCGAGCCACTTTGTTATCACTTTTGACTTATGGCAAGGTGCACCATCATGCTGGAGAAGGCATTGTTCGTCACCAAACTGTTCCTGGATGGTTGGGAGAAGTTGCTCTCGGAGGATGTGTTGGTACCGTTCTTTATTCATGGCTGTGTTGTTAGACAAAATTGTGAGTGAGCCCACTCCCTTGGCTGAGAAGCAACCCCACACATGAAAGGTCTCAGGATGCTTTACTGTTGGCATGACACAGGACTGATCCGGATGCCCCAAACAATCGGAGAGGGGATTCATCATAGAAAATGACTTTACCCCAGTCCTCAGCAGTCCAATCCCTGTACCTTTTGTAGAATATCAGTCTGTCCCTGATGTTTTTCCTGGAGAGATCTGGCTTCTTTGCTGTCCTTCTTGACACCAGGCCATCCTCCAAAAGTCTTTGCCTCACTGTGCGTGCAGATGCACTCACACCTGCCTGCTGCCATTCCTGAGCGACCTCTGTACTGGTGGTGCCCCGATCCTGCAGCTGAATCAACTTTAGGAGACGGTCCTGGCGCTTGCTGGACTTTCTTGGGCGCCCTGAAGCCTTCTTCACAACAATTGATCCACTCTCATTGAAGTTCTTGATGATCCGATAAATGGTTGATTTAGGTACAATCTTACTGGCAGCAATATCCTTGCCTGTGAAGCCCTTTTTGTGCAAAGCAATGATGATGGCACGTGTTTCCTTGCAGGTAACCATGGTTGACAGAGGAAGAACAATGATTCCAAGCACCACCCTCCTTTTGAAGCTTCCAGTCTGTTATTCGAACTCAATCAGCATGATAGAGTGATCTCCAGCCTTGTCCTCGTCAACACTCACACCTGTGTTAACGAGAGAATCACTGACATGATGTCAGCTAGTCCTTTTGTTGCAGGGCTGAAATGCAGTGGAAATGTTTTTTGGGGATTCAGTTCATTTGCATGGCAAAGAGGGACTTTGCAATTAATTGCAATTAATCTGATCACTCTTCATAACATTCTGGAGTATATGCAAATTGCCATCATACAAACTGAGGCAGAAGACTTTGTGAAAATGTATATTTGTGTCATTCTCAAAACTTTTGGCTACGACTGTAGACGATTCTGTGCTTCCAACTTTGTGGCAGCACTTTGGGGAAGGCCCTTTACTGTTTCAGCATGACAATGCCCCCGTGTATACAGAAATGTTCTGTCGAGATCAGTGGGACAGAGCACTGACCTCCTCCCAATTGAGCACCTTTGGGATGAATTGGAATGCAGACTGTGAGCCAGGCCTAATCGCCTAACATCAGTGCCCGACCTCACTAATGCTCTTGCTAATGCTCTTGCGACTGAATGGAAGCAAGTCCCCACAGCGATGTTCCAACATCTAGTGGAAAACCTTCCCAGAAGAGTGGAGGCTGTTATAACAGCAAAGGGGGGATCAACTCCATATTAATGCCCATGATCTTGGAATGAGATGTTCGACGAGCAGGTGTCCACTTACTTTTGGTCAAGTAGCGTATTTTTTAATATGTGGCTTTGGGTTGTAATGTGGTTGTAATGTGGTTGCAATGGCATTAACCAGTTGACCTGTTGACTCCTGACCACAACCATTCTTTATTTTATTCACAACCCCCTCTCTCTCTCAGTTCAATTCAATTTAAGGGCTTTATTGGCATGGAAAACATATGTTTACATTGCCAAAAGAAGTGAAATAGATAACAAAAAATCACTGTAAACATTACAATCACAACATTTCCAAAATATCATATTATATATACATACAGTGTTGTAATGATGTGCAAATAGTTAAATTACAAAAGGGAAAATAAATAAACGTAAATATAGGTTGTATTTACAATAGTGTTTGTTCTTCACTAGTTGCCCTTTTCTTGGTTGCCCTTTTCAGGTCACAAATCTTGCTGCTGTGATTGGACACTGTCGTATTTCACCCAATAGATATGGGAGTTTATCAAAATTGGATTTGTTTTTTCGAATTCATTGTGGATCTGTGTAATCTAAGGGAAATATGTGTTTCTAATATGGTCATACATTTGGCAGGAGGTTAGGAAGTGCAGCTCAGTTTCCACCTCATTTTGTGGGCAGTGTGCGCATAGCCTGTCTTCTCTTAAGAGCCAGGTCTGACTTCAGCGGCCTTTCTCAATAGCAAGGCTACGCTCACTGAGTCTGTACATAGTCAAAGATTTCCTTAATTTTGGGTCAGTCACAGTGGTAAGGTATTCTGCCGCTGTCTACTCTCTGTTTAGGGCCAAATAGCAATCTAGTTTGCTCTGTTTTTTTATAAATTATTTCCAATGTGTCAAGTAATTATCTTTTTGTTTTCTCATGATTTGGTTGGATCTAATTGTGTTGCTGTCCTGGGGCTTTGTGGGGTCTGTTTGTGTTTGTGAATTTAGCCCCAGGACCAGTTTGCTTAGGAGGCTGTTCTCCAGATTCATTTCTCTGTAGGTGATGTCTTTGTTATGGAAGGTTTGGGAATCACTTCCTTTTAGGTGGTTGTAGAATTTAACAGCTCTTTTCTGGATTTTGATCATTAGCGGGTATCGGCCTAATTCTGCTTTGCATGAATTATTTGGTGTTTTACGTTATACACTGAGGATATTTTTTCAGTATTCTGCATGCAAAGTCTCAATTTGGTGTTTGTCCCATTTTATGAATATCTTGGTTGGTGAGCGGACCCCAGACCTCACAACCATAAAGGGCAATGGGTTCTATAACTGATCCTCATTGTTATGTCACTCTCTCTCAGGCCAGACCTGGTGGACTATAGTGGCCTGAAGAGGTCCAATCCAACCCATAACCTTCAGAATGCCTTCAATGTAGCAGAGCAGACGCTTGGAGTAACCAAACTGTTAGACCCTGAAGGTGAGTGACAATGTGCTGTTCCCTCATCTAGAACTAAGAACCGGTTTCCTGGACCCAGATTAAGCCTAGTCATGGACTAAAAAGCATACTCAATGGAACATTACAGTAGAAAATCATTTTCAGTCCAGGACCCTCTGTTCGGTAGACCGGCCCTTTCAGGTCTTTATGGGCTGAGCTCAAGGTGATCTTCTAGTTCTTACTGACTGTCTGTCTGTATTACAGATGTGTTCACAGAGAACCCAGATGAGAAGTCCATCATCACATACGTTGTAGCTTTCTACCACTACTTCTCCAAGATGAAGGCATTAGCGGTGGAGGGGAAGAGAGTTGGCAAGGTGAGGATGGGATAAATAATGCAGTGTGTGTGTAACTGGCATGTGTGTGTGTGTGTGTGTACATCAGTGCATGCATTGTTTCATGTGACAGTATTACACTACAGTGTTTGAGTAACCTAACCCTATGTATCCATCCTCTAGGTACTGGACCATGCCATAGAGACAGAGAAGATGATTGACAAGTACGAAACCCTGTCGTCAGACCTGCTGACATGGATACAGCTGACCATCATCGTCCTGAACAACCGTAAACTGGCCAACTCTCTGACCGGGGTCCAACAGCAGCTCCAATCCTTCAACTCGTACCGCATAGTGGAGAAACCACCCAAGTCAGTCACATCAACCTACCGTATTTCTATATGGTTCCACTAGGGTTGCACAATTCCAGAAACGTTCCCTAAAAAAAATCAAGGTTTTCAAGAAATCCTCCAGGATTCTTGTAACTTCGAAACTGGGAATTTCCCCCATCTTTTAAAATATGACATTCTGGTTCTGGTTCTGACACATTGTTTATTGTTTTGTCTGTGATGTTCCAGGTTCCAGGAGAAAGGGAATCTGGAGGTGCTGTTGTTCACCATCCAGAGTCGTATGAGAGCCAACAACCAGAGAGTCTATACCCCCAAAGAGGGGGCTCTAGTGGCTGATCTCAACAGGGTGAGGAATATAAGTTTGCAGGAATACTAAAATGAAGGGAGGTAAGTTTGATCCCGCTCCAGAGTACAGGCCTCGGTGTAACTCTCATTCCTTCGACGATAAACGCGAATCCGACCATCAACCCTGGTGAGACAAAACCGCGACTCGTCAGTAAAGAGCACTTTTTGCCAGTCCTGACTGGTCCAGCGACGGTGGGTTTGTGCCCATAGGCGATGTTGTTGCCGGTGATGTCTGGTGAGGACCTGCCCTACAACAGGCCTACAAGCCCTCAGTCCAGCCTCTCTCAGCCTATTGTGTACAGTCTGAGCACTAATGGAGGGATTGTGCGTTCCTGCTGTAACTCGGGCAGTTGTTGTTGCCATTCTGTACCTGTGATGTTCGGATGTACCGATCCTGTGCAGGTGTTGTTACACGTGGTCTGCCACTGCGAGGACGATCAGCTGTCCGTCCTGTCTCCCTGTAGCGCTGTCTTAGGCGTCTCACAGTACGGGCATTGCAATTTATTGCCCTGGCCACATTTGCAGTCCTCATGCCTCCTTGCAGAATGCCTAAGCCACGTTCACGCTGGTGAGCATCTTTCTTTTGGTGTTTTCCAGAGTCAGTAGAAAGGCCTCTTTAGTGTCCTAAGTTTTCATAACTGTTAACTGTGACCTTAATTGTCTACAGTCTGTAAGCTGTTAGTGTCTTAATGACCTTTCAACAGGTGCATGTTCATTAATTGTTTATGGTTCATTGAACAAGCATGGGAAACGAAGAATGAAGATCTGTGAAGTTATTTGGATTTTTACAAATTATCTTTTTTTGCTGAGTTTATAATCAACCATGGCCTCTGCAGGCCTGGGAGCATTTGGAGCGGGCGGAGCATGAGAGGGAACGTGTCCTGAGAGACGAGCTGATTCGTCAGGAGAAACTGGAGCAGATGGCGAGACGCTTCGACAGGAAGGCTTCCATGAGAGAGACCTGGCTAGTGGAGAACCAGAGACTGGTGGCACAGGTAAAATGTCCACTGTTATACACTGGGTGGTTCGAGCCCTGAATGCTGATTGGCTGGCAGTCGTGGTGTATCAGACTTAACATGTGCACTATTATACACTGGGTGGTTCGAGCCCTGAATGCTGATTGGCTGACAGCTGGAATACATCTGAACACAGACAGGCAGTTAACCCACTCTTCTTAGGCCATCATTTAAAATAAGAATTTGTTCTTAACTGACTTGCCTAGTAAAATAAAGGTAAAATAAATAAATAAATACAAACATAACAAAACAGACATCCACTCTTCATTTTGGGGCCAATTCAAAGCTGAGATAAGTGCATGCAACTTGGACCTTCGCGTAAATTATTCATTGATGTCAGTGGGATACTTGTGTGAAAACTTGCACAGATCAGAGTACTATATGTCAGAATACTTACCTGCCCCAAATATTAAGATAGACATAACATAACAGTCTCTTCACATCTGAAATACCTTCCACCTTCAGGACAACTTTGGCTACGACCTGCCGGCGGTAGAGGCCGCTAAGAAGAAGCACGACGCCATCGAGACGGACGTCGCTGCCTACGAGGAACGCATTCAGGGCATAGTAGCCATCTCTAAAGAGCTGGAGTCTGAGCGCTACCACGACAACAAGCGCATCGACGTGCGTAAGGACAACATCCTGAGGCTGTGGGATTACCTACAGGAGCTGCTGAAAGCTCGCAGGGCACGCCTGGACAAGAACCTCACCCTGCAGAGGATCTTCCAGGAAATGTTATACATCATCAACTGGATGGATGGGATGAAGGTACAGTAATAATACTAATAATACTGATAATACACATAATAAAATAACAATATAGCCAAAGCAACTTACAAAATGGAAGATATTGACAGTGATGCATTTTGTATTTACTATACCTGGCCCCTGCTGCAATCAAACCCATAACCCTGGTGTGGCAATCTAACCCATAACCCTGGTGTTACAAGCTAACCCATAACCCTGGTGTTGCAAGCTAACCCACAACCCTGGTGTTGCAAGCTAACCCATAACCCTGGTGTTGCAAGCTAACCCATAACCCTGGTGTTGCAAGCTAACCCATAACCCTGGTGTTGCAAGCTAACCCACAACCCTGGTGTTGCAAGCTAACCCACAACCCTGGTGTTGCAAGCTAACCCATAAACCTGGTGTTGCAAGCTAACCCACAACCCTGGTGTTGCAAGCTAACCCATAACCCTGGTGTTGCAAGCTAACCCATAACCCTGGTGTTGCAAGCTAACCCATAACCCTGGTGTTGCAAGCTAACCCATAACCCTGGTGTTGCAAGCTAACCCACAACCCTGGTGTTGCAAGCTAACCCATAACCCTGGTGTTGCAAGCTAACCCATAACCCTGGTGTTGCAAGCTAACCCATAACCCTGGTGTTGCAAGCTAACCCACAACTCTGGTGTTGCAAGCTAACCCACAACCCTGGTGTTGCAAGCTAACCCACAACCCTGGTGTTGCAAGCTAACCCACAACCCTGGTGTTGCAAGCTAACCCATAACCCTGGTGTTGCAAGCTAACCCATAACCCTGGTGTTGCAAGCTAACCCACAACCCTGGTGTTGCAAGCTAACCCAGTAAGCCATTGGAACCAGACACAGCATGGGCCAAGTTATGAATCTGAAAAAAAGCGTTCCATAGGGATGCTGGCCCATGTTGACTCCAATGCTTCCCACAGTTGTGTCAAGTTGGCTGGATGTCCTTTGGGTGGTGGACCATTCTTGATACAGACGGGAAACTGTTGAGTGTGAAAAACGAAGCAGCGTTGCAGTTCTTGACACAAACCGGTGCGCCTGGCACCTACTACCTACTACCATACCCCGTTTACAGGCACTTAAGTATTTTGTCTTGCACATTCACCCTCTGAATGGCACACATAAACGATCCATGTCTCAATTGTCAAGGCTTAAACATCCTTCTTCAACCTGTCTCCTCCTCTTCATCTACACTGATTAAAGTGGATTTAACAAGTGACATCAATATGGATCATAGCTTTCACCTGGATTCACCTGGTCAGTCTATGTCATGGAAAGAGCAGGTTTTCCTTATGTTTTGTATACTCAGTGTATTTGCATACAGTATATAACTGCAGAAATACATTATGATAGTTTCCCCCCTGCTCAAGCAAGCTATGCTACAACATTCCTCTTCTAGGTTTGTCCCATCTCAATGAACTAACCTCCTTGCCACCCCACGCTTCTGTGCCTGACCTCCCCTCCCCCTCTCTCCCCTCCCCCTCACCCCTGACCTCTGACCCTGTGGCATGTCCCCAGGCTCGGCTGCTCTCCCCTGACTTTGGGAAGCACCTGTTGGAGGTGGATGACCTGCTCCAGAAGCATGCTCTGGTGGAGGCCGACATCACTGTGCAGGCAGAAAGAGTTCACAATGCCAACGCTGCTGCTCTCAAGTTTGCCAATGGAGATAGTAAGTGAAGTGCAAGGAACATTCCTATTCCTTCCACTGTCCCTCTTAGCTACCTGTTATGTACTCGGGCCATACATATCATCTAACAAAAGAGGGTAACACGTTACGTTAAATAATTTTTAAGTATACCTTCATGTAAAGTGTAACCCAAAATATATCTTAATGTAAAGTGTAACCCAAAATATATCTTAATGTAGTGTTACCAAAAAAAAAAAAAAGATTTCCACCTGAATGACGTTCCCAAAGTAAACTAGGATATGAAGCTAGGATATGCATATAATTGGTACCATTGGAAAGAAAACACTTTGAAGTTTGTAGGAATGTTAAAATAATGTAGGAGAATATAACACAATAGATATGGTAGGAGAAAATCCAAAGAGAGACCATCCTCTTAGAATGGCAAGTAAAAGGTCATATTGAAAATTAGCTCCCTGGATGCAATTCCTATGGCTTCCACAGGGTGTCAGTAGTCTATGTTCAAGGTTTCAGGCTTGTAACTTCAAAAACGAATAAGAAATATCAGTTTTAGTACAGGGACACAGTCTTGGAAATTAGTGTTTGAGCGCGCCATGAAGACAGGATGTACCTGCTAAAACGGTTTGCTATTGAACATACCATTTTAGGGTATCTGAGGAGTAAATAGAAACGTATTTTGACTTGTTTTAACAAAGTTTAGGGGTAGATTTTTGGATTCCTTTCTCTGCATGTTGAACGAGTGGATTACTCAAATCGATGGCGCCAACGAAACAGACTTTTTGGGACATGTTATAGCTGGGACCCTTTGGATGACAAATCACAGGAAGATTTTCAAAAAGTAAGTGAATATTTAATCATTATTTGTGAATGTATGAAACCTGCCGGTGGGGAATATTTTGATGTGGGGCGCCGTCCTCAAACAATCGTATGGCATGTTTTCGCTGTAATAGCTACTTTAAATTGGACAGTGCAGTTAGATTAACAAGAATTTAAGCTTTCAACCAATATAAGACACTTATATGTACCTAAATGTTTAATATCCATAATCCTTATGATAATTTATTTGAATTGCGCGCCCTCCAGTTTCACCGGAAGTTGGGACGCTAGCGGGACGCCTATCCCGAAAAAGTTAATGTAGTGTTACCAAAATATATCTTAATGTAGTGTTACCAAAATATATCTTAATGTAGTGTTACCAAAATATATCTTCATGTAAAGTGTAACCCAAAATATATTTGAATGTAAAGGGTAATCCAACTCAGTGGCCTTGTGGTTAGAGTGTCCGCCCTGAGATTGGAAAGTTGGGGATCCATTATCACCGCATAACATTAGGTCATGTTTTGACCCACCTCCCCCCTCTCTCTCCCAGGCTACAAGCCCTGTGACCCCCAGGTGATTAAGGACCGGGTGCAGCACCTGGACCTATGTTACCAGGAGCTGTGTGCCCTTGCGGCCCAACGCCGCGCTCGCCTCGAGCAGTCCCGACGCCTCTGGAACTTCTTCTGGGAGGTAGGTAGTCTAGAGGCTGGAAAGATGGGCTTGCAACTGGAGGGTTGTGCCCTTGAGCAAGGGACTTAACTTTCTAAAGTACTCCATGGGTGCTGCACTGCGGAGGACCATGTCCTCCAAACTCTCTCTCTCTCTGTGTGTATGTGTGTGTCTCAAGGGGTTTTGGATAAAGGACAAATACAAAAGTTAGTGTATCTGAGACAATTGACAATAAAGTATATTATGTCTTATCTCAGATGGCCGAGCTGGAGAGCTGGATCAAGGAGAAAGAGCACATCTTCTCCTCGCTGGACTACGGCAAGGACCTGACCAGTGTGCGGGTCCTGCAGAGCAAACACAGTGCCTTCGAGAACGAGCTGGGGGCTCGCTGTGCACACTTGCAGGAGATCATGGACGAGGGTGATAAGATGATCCAGGCCAGACACCTCGGGGCGCCCCAGGTCAGTTGGTAGAGGGTGCTGGGCTTAGGTGGTAGAGCGTGGCACTTGCAACGCCAGGGTCGTGGGTTTGATTCCTGCTGGTGTCCCCGTTACTTAAATGTATGCATGCAGTACTTTAAGTCGCTTTGGATAACATTCTAAATGAAATATATTTTATTATTGTATATATTAGGTTGGGGATTGCATGGAGGACGTGAGGCGTCAGTGGCAGCAGCTGGAAGAACTGGCAGCATTCAGAAGGCAGAACCTCCAGGACACCCAGCGGTTCTTCCAGTTCCAGGGAGACGCTGAAGACCTGAAGGCCGGGCTGCTGGATATCAAGAGGCAGATGACTAGTGATGACATGGGCCATGATGAGTATACCACCCAGAGGCTGCTGAAGAGACACCGAGACCTCCGGAACGAAGTCGCCAAAAACGGAGCCACTATCGATGCTCTGACCAAACAGGTGAATGAATGAACTGACTGACAGAATGGCTGATTGGGGATGCGTCCGAAATGGCACCCTATTCCCAGGGCAAGTAGTTTACTATGTAAGGAATAGGGTGCCATTTTGGACGCACCTTGGTCTGTTTTACTGTACTACTTAAAGGTGCAATCAGCAGTTGCTAGATCCATTTTTGGATTTATAAGTGAATAATATGCACCCATCAATTCTTGAAGAATATAACTTATAAATGCCTCATGAGCTTTGTTCAAATATAGTACAAAATATAAGCTTGTTTTACTCCAATGTTTGTAAACAAAGTAAAACGTAAACAAACACTGTATAGCCTAAAAACATAGTTAAAACTATAATGTTGATATCATGGATGGTCAGTCCTTGCATCCACAGCTCTGTCTTTGAATTTGAGAGTGGTTACATTTCTCCAGCAGTGCATGTATATGGAAAATACACTTAATATAAACTTGAACTTGACCAGGTGGCGGCGCTACCCGAGGAGCTGCGCAACACGCCTGACATCCAAAGACGTCTGAAGGACATCAGAGACCTGCACATGGAGCTAATGTCCCTGTGTGACCTGAGGCAGAAGAAGCTGGACGATGCCATGGCCCTCTACACAATCTTCAGTGAGACAGACTCCTGCGAGCTGTGGATGGGCCAGAAGGAGACCTGGTTGGTGGGGCTGGACGTACCGGAGAATCTAGAGGATCTGGAGGTGGTGCAGAACAGGTACAAGCCACAGTTATGATACAGTATGAAGGTTGAAGAGGAAGTGGTGCAGAACATGTACAAACCAAGCTGCTTACATTGCAGACAAATTGCACAGATTATCAGATCGTATCATATTGTTTGGGTCCCTGCAATGTTAAACACGACTTCCACATTTGTAGAGACCTGACACCAATCATATCTGTATATTTGCTCTAGAGCAGGGGTCCCCAACTGGTGGCCCGCAGGCCGAATTTGGCCCACGGTGATTTTATTTGATTTAAAATGTTTTCAGAGTAAAAAAATATAGATTCTTTAAATATTTGTTTTAATTGTTGGACATGTAGACTGTAAAAACACCACCAAATCAGCTCCAAGTGATTTTTATTTGGAAATCTGCTCCAAAGTATTCCCATGCATGATAGAGAGATATGCAATGTACTGTATGTGATCGTATAACAATTAAAGCAAGGTTTGAAAGGATTATGTTTTAGTCAAATATTATATCTGTTTGGGCTTCTTGCGGTCAATTTGCAGTCCGTGGCTGATGAGCCCTGCTCTACTGCAAACTGTATGATGTATTGCTTACTATGTTTTCTCTTCACTGTATGATGTATTGCTTACTATGTTTTCTCTTCACTGTATGATGTATTGCTTACTATGTTTTCTCTTCACTGTATGATGTATTGCTTACTATGTTTTCTCTTCTTAGGTTGAGTATTCTAGCTTCAGATATGGCTAATGTCCAGACGCGTGCTGATGATGTCAACAAAGCAGTGAAGCAGCTTGAGGACAGCAGACACCCTTGTACCAAAGAGGTGAAGGAATGCCAGTTGAGACTGAATAAGAGGTGAGACTCAGGCAGATGTCTTCTTCTTCTTCTTCTTTTTATTATTAGTATTATTCATATTATTTATCCATAGTCCACAGTCTTTCCTCCCTGCGTTATTAATATTGACTCTCTCCTCTGGTTCTCTTCTCTTCCAGGTGGGAGGCCTTCAAGGCCATGGTTGAGGACAAGAAGCGAAAGGTTGATTCAGCTCTCAGCTACCACAACTATGGACTGGAGTGTGACGAGACAGAGGCCTGGATCAGGGACAAAACCCGGGTCATTAAGTCTACCCAGGACCTGGGCAACGACCTGAACGCTGTGATGACCATCCAGAGGAAACTCTACGGCATGGAGCGGGACCTGGCTGCCATCGAAGACAAGCTCAACTTCCTGAAGAGCGAGGCGGACCAGCTGGCCAAGGACCACCCAGACAACGCTGCAGATATTCTGTCTAGGAGAGCCGAGCTGGATCTAGCCTGGGATAACCTGAGGGCCACCCTGAAGGACCGGGAGGTATGTTTGTGTGTGAGTGTGTATGTGTTTGCTATCTGGAATTGATCCCTTCAAACAACAACAAATGGACTATTAAAGTTGTGTTGTATTGTAGGACTCTCTGGGAGAGGTGTCCAAACTGCAGACCTTCCTACAGGACATGGATGACTTCCAGTCCTGGCTCTTCAAGACCCAGAAGGCCATTGCATCCGAGGACATGCCTGAGACTCTGCCCCAGGCTGAGCAGCTGCTGAACCTCCACGATGCTGTATATGATGACATGGATGCTCATGAGGAGGACTACCACAAGGTTAGTTTCAGTTTAGGATTTAAACTACAGTTTACCCAAAGTCCTAACACACCAATAAAATGCAAGGGCAGCCCTTTACACTCATACCCGTATACAGGTTGAAGATGGCAGATTTGGACACTGATAAGCGCTACATTGGCTGTACAGTAACATGCTATACATGATGCTAGAGCTCAGTGGCTGTACAGTAACATGCTATACATGATGCTAGAGCTCAGTGGCTGTACAGTAACATGCTATACATGATGCTAGAGCTCAGTGGCTGTACAGTAACATGCTATACATGATTCTAGAGCTCAGTGGCTGGACAGTAACATGCTATACGTGATGCTAGAGCTCAGTGGCTGTACAGTAACATGCTATACGTGATGCTAGAGCTCAGTGGCTGTACAGTAACATGCTATACGTGATGCTAGAGCTCAGTGGCTGTACAGTAACATGCTATACGTGATTCTAGAGCTCAGTGGCTGGACAGTAACATGCTATACGTGATGCTAGAGCTCAGTGGCTGGACAGTAACATGCTATACGTGATGCTAGAGCTCAGTGGCTGTACAGTAACATGCTATACGTGATGCTAGAGCTCAGTGGCTGTACAGTAACATGCTATACATGATGCTAGAGCTCAGTGGCTGTACAGTAACATGCTATACATGATGCTAGAGCTCAGTGGCTGTACAGTAACATGCTATACATGATGCTAGAGCTCAGTGGCTGTACAGTAACATGCTATACATGATGCTAGAGCTCAGTGGCTGTACAGTAACATGCTATACATGATGCTAGAGCTCAGTGGCTGTACAGTAACATGCTATACATGATGCTAGAGCTCAGTGACTGTACAGTAACATGCTATACATGATGCTAGAGCTCAGTGGCTGTACAGTAACATGCTATACATGATGCTAGAGCTCAGTGTCTGTACAGTAACATGCTATACATGATGCTAGAGCTCAGTGTCTGTACAGTAACATGCTATACATGATGCCAGAGCTCAGTGGCTGTACAGTAACATGCTATACATGATGCTAGAGCTCAGTGGCTGTACAGTAACATGCTATACATGATGCTAGAGCTCAGGCTCTGCACTTCACAGCTCTCTATGGGTTTTGACTGACAGCCGTTCTGGACTTGAGCACCGCATTTGACAACAAGTTGCCCCCATCCCTCCCACTAATTGGATAACTTTTGCACATTTTTGGTTGCCTGAGTGAGGGAAAGGTTGTAAATTAAGATGACTCAATGTATTTTGAAAGATGGGGATTATTATAAATACTGCTCTGATGTCGTACAAACAAGCCAAACACCCGTGAGTCCAAATGTGCACTTCACATTTCCATATAAAAAAACTCATGTCATATACAGTGTCAACGTTTATGATCTCTATGTTTGAGGTACAGTAAGGATTAGCATGGCTAACCGGTATCCCAGGACTGTCCCGAGAACACTCATCACAATTTCCAGAAAAGATTTAATGACAAGACCCCGGAAAATACATTTTAAAATCCAATGTCGACAATAATGAAATTCCATAAAATAGGATACACAACATGCACAGCCTCAGATCCTCAAAAGGTTCTACAGCTGCACCATCGAGAGCATCCTGACCAGTTGCATCATCGCCTGGTATGGCAACTGCTCGGCATCTGACTGTAAGTCAGAAAATGGTCCAATTCACACACTTATTAAGAGAACATCCCTGGTCATCCCTACTGCCTCTGATATGGCGGACTCACTAAACACATGCTTAGTTTGTAAATTATGTCTGAGTGTTGCAGTGTGCCCCTGGCTATCTGTAAATAAAAAAACTAGAAAATGTGGCCGTCTTCTTTGCTTAATATAAGGAATTTGAACTTTTCCTTTTGATACTTAAGTATATTTAAAACCAAATACTTTTAGACTTTTACTCAAGTAGTATTTTACTGGGTGACTTTCACTTTTACTTGAGTAATTTTCTATTAAGGTATCTTTACCATTTTACTCAAGTATGACAATTGGGTACTTTTTCCACCACTGGTCATACCCTGGGTTGTTCTGAACAGAATGAGTATGTTTGCCGATTGTGAAGAACATTTGCAGCGGTGCACGCATGACTCCTTTCTATGTGCACCAAAATGATACATCTGTTCTCTGAATTGCCCCGTGAAAGCCTATCACTGTAAGATCATATTTTATAACTTAGCTAGTCATGTTGGCAATAGAACAAGCTTTCGAATTATGCCCACCTGACCCGGATTGTGATTTATAATGGGCCGTTTTTGGATTGAATAAACAACAACAGTAATTGTGTGATGGCGGGGATGCAGTGCTGTGTTCCAAACTAAACAACTACAAGTGTACTTGCTCTAGTTCCTCAACGGCACAGCTAGGAGAGCTCAAAAAATAAGCTTATAATTGAAAAAAAATTATTGTCATAAAAGTGCATTAGAATGTCCTAGGAACTGTGCACATTTTGGAGAGGTGTGTGGCCACTTGGAGACACCAGTTAGTCCTCTCACTCAAACCTTTTTTGGTCTTATGTTGCATCTACCCCACATTTTCCCTGAATATTCTTATCATGTTACTGAATTTATCCAGAGTATTTTCAGATTTAGTTATTAACAAATGCGGTGAAAAGTACAGTAAATGTCAAATCAACATAAAATCAACAGTGTAATGTTTGGATTCAGTCTTGTGTCAGGTGAACTGTTGTGTCTTCAACTTTGGTCTAATAATTTTCCCATCTTCTCCAAACTGTTCCCTTTCAGTTGCTACCATGCTTATGCATATGCGTTTCATATTTCTTCTGTAAGAACATGTTTAATTTAGCCCTATCCAGAAAAGACTTAGATAGATAGCACAGCGGGTATGCTTCACAACAATTCGAAAAATGGACATATTACAAAAACGTATTTGATGTGGAACAGCAAGCATATTTCAATCCAATTCAAGTCAATTCATTTCAGGTGAGGGACACGGGCGTGGCGGTAACCCAGGGCCAACTGGACGACCCTCAGTACCAGGAGCTGGACAAGAGGCTGAAGGGTCTGGACCGCGGCTGGGACGAGCTCCACAAGATGTGGGACAGCAGGAAGGGCTTCCTGGACCAGGGCCTGGGCTTCCAGCTGTTCATGAGGGACACCAAGCAGGTGGAGACCATCCTCAACAACCAGGTAAGATAACTTGTTCTCATTGACTTACTTAGCTAAATAAAGGTTTACAAACATCCTCAACCACTAGATAAGATTAACCAATGTTGTGATACCAAGTCATTATTGTAAAAGATCATTTGTTTGGAGTGATTTACCTGGCTAATTAAAGGTTTACAACAACCAGGTATGAAGATAAAAAATATTGTACTTTTTCCTTCCATAAGCATTTCCCTAATGTACTTGTATTTAATTTGTATTGTGTGTTTTACTGTGAATGCTGGAGTGAGTAAGATTTTATATGTATTCATTACATATGGCCAAAACTGCAATCCGTTACGTTACCAGCAAAAATATTGTAATCAGATTACCGATACTTTTGAAAAACTAGATGATTACTTCTACGATTACTTTTAAATTCAGAAAGGATGTTTGTGGAAAAAATGACACAAGTCAGAGACCAATATGATGACACACCAAATGTGTTTGATGGATCGTGGGAAAAGAGCAGGAATAGGCTTATATAGGCTACAGTACAAGCTATGTCTTCCAATGGTGCGACTGCTGTCGGCATCCAAAGATTCAACATGAATAAACGCTTGGAGGTAAGGATGACAGCAGTGGTGTAGCCTACGGGCTATACATATATCACTTATATTTATATCTACAGTGCATAGCACATTGATGTGAATCACGCTGCTGCTCTCTCATTTAGCTATTTGTGGTTGTTCTGGAAGGCTGTTCACAAATGTATATGTGTATTTTAACCCAATAATGGTTGAATTGAAGTTTAAGCTGCCTATCAATCATTGTTCCCAGCCTATGGAATCAAAGTTTGAGGGAGCTCCTCCTTTCTACACTCCTCCGTAGTATTGTGCTCCATACTATCAACAACTAGTTTATTGTTTATTGCTCAGTAGTTTGTGCTGATTCCCCCCAAAATCCATAAGCCTAACGGACACATGCTCAAACTCACACACTTTTGATAGACTTAAATGAGCAATCTGTAGTTGATACATTCATTTTTGTACTTATAAATGAATGATTTACTTTTTTAAATGTTTTTTTATTTAACTAGGTAATTCAGTTAAGAACAAATTCTTATTTACAATGACGGCCTACCACGGCCAAACCTGGACGATGCTGGGCCAATTGTGCGCCACCTTATGGGACTCCCAATCACGTCCGGTTGTGATACAGCCTGGAATCAAACCAGGGTGTCTGTAGTGACACCTCTCGCACTGAGATGCAGTGCCTTAGACCGCTGCACCACTCTTAAAGGGAAAGTAATACGACTACATTCCTCAGTTTGGGTAATCCAAAAGTTATATTGCTGATTAACCAACAGTAACTAGTAACTGTAATGGATTACATTTAGAAAGTAACCTACCCAAACCTGCACATGGCTAATAAAGTGAAAACTTGAAACATGGAATGTAAATGGAGTTAAAAACCCAATGAAAATTGATAACTGTACAGCAGAAAATAAACTATGTGACTAAAACACTTATTTGTTTGTGACTGTATGGCTACAGCGATGCACACTGACAAGCCTGACACCCTGGATGGAGCAGATATTTGATTGATTGATGGACTAATTAATTAATTGTTTGTCACTCTGTGGCAGGAGTACACTTTGGCCCACACAGACAAGCCCGACACCCTGGATGGAGCCGAGCAGGCCCTGAAGAAGCACGAGGACTTTGTCTGCACCATGGACGCCAACATGGAGAAGCTTGCCAGCACGCTTGAGGGGGGACAGAGATTGGTGGACAGCGGGAACCTCTACTCCCCCAGGGTCCAAGACAAGATGGACTCCATCCATGACAGGTCAGTCTTGGTGATTTTTTCTGGCATAGTATTTGCTTAATTACTTTAATAACGAAAATGGGAAGCAAAATCACCCTCCAAAAGACATCAGTTTTTTTTAAAGACAAGACAGTTAAAAATAAATAAAATAAAACATCTTAGTATATGAACCATAAATGAATACAATTTTATTATTTTGATTTGAGTGTCAGTCATGGGTTTACAATGGGTCACCCTCTATCTGTCTGTACTTCCACAGAGAAAATCTCTACACTACACTACCTGACCTATTGACCTTTACTTGTTCTCCAGGAGCAGCTTGGTCTGTTCCCTCAGTAGTGAGTGTTAACAACATAGAGTAGTTCAGCTAGCTATTATTCTGCCACTCTGAGGAGAATGAAACACATAGGTTGTGTCCCAAATGGCACCCTATTCCCTACATAGTGCATTACTTACTACATACTGTAAGTGGACTATAAAGGGAATAGGGTTCCATTTGGGATGCAGACATACTATACAGTAGTTCAGCAAGCTATTAGCCTGCTGTTTTGAGTCAGCTAGGTCAGCAATACATCACTACATTTGTCCAGTGGAGGGGGACAGAGAAAGTGGATGCTCTTTCTCCCATTAACATACGCCATCACCATCTGATCCGATTCCACTCTAAGGGAGACAGGAGGAGGGCACCAGACGCCTGCTATGATGGGTATTGATCCCAGAGAGAGTGCTCTTCACTGGGTTGCTTCAAAGAGCAGTGGCTGTAATTGTAAAGGCTCAGTAGGGGATTGCATGTGTTTTTTACTTCTGATGGTAAACACCCCACCCTCGGTCTCTCTGTGGGTCGTGTTCATTAGGCACCAAATGGAAGGAAATGGACTGAAACAGGACGGGACTACCTGTAATAAGATATTCTCATTTTCGTTTTCTGTTGCAAAATGTTTTTATAGCGCTTTCCGTTGTGTGCCCTGCTGAACACAACCTTGCAGATATGGGAGTGAGTGTAATGTGTTATTCTGTTGTGTCTCTGTGTGTTTGATCTGTAGGTACAACAAGAATCGAGGCAAAGCCAACGAGGTGACAGGGATCCTCAAGGATAACCGTGATCTTCAACACTTCCTGCAAAACACTCAGGATGTAAGTTATTTTATTCATTTTCTGGGGACACAATAGATAGATGTGTTCCTGTCTACTTCTTACTAGTGTTCTTGTCTGTGCTGACTCTGTATTGCTCTCCCTCTCTCCATCCTCTCCCTCTCCACCACTCCTCTCTCCACTCCCTCTCTCCATCTTCCCCCTTCCTCCCCCACTCCCTCCTCCACCCGTCTCCCCTCCTTCTCTCTATCTCTCCAGCTGACTCTGTGGATAAACGAGAAGATGTTGACTGCTCAGGACATGTCGTACGACGGGGACAGGAACCTTCACACCAAGTGGAAGAAGCATCAGGCCTTCATGGCTGAGCTGGCCTCCAACAAAGACTGGCTCAACAAGATAGACCAGGTGTGTGTATGCTTGCGTGCGTGCGTGTGTGCAGGTAGCCTAGTGGTTAGAGCGTTGGACTTGTAACCGGAGGGTTGCAAGTTCGAATCCCCGAGCTGATAAGGAAAAAATCTGTTGTTCTGCCCCTGAACAAGGCAGTTAACCCACTGTTCCCCGGGCGCCGAAGATGTGGATGTCGATTAAGGCAGCCTCCCGCACCTCTCTGATTCAGAGGGGTTGGGTTAAATGCGGAAGACACATTTCGGTTGAAGGCATTCGGTTGTACAACTGACTAATAATGGTGACTTTGACTTTGTGTGTGTGTGCAAGGTGACATATCTACACTGAGCTAGTCAGAGCCTGTTCTCTACTCTCTCCACTACAGTATCAGTTACTGTTTATCCTTGCTATATGCCACATGCTATAATAACCCCTGAATGTCACCTTCAAACATCAGAGAGCCTTGCTCTTCATAAAGGCATCTAGACTGGTTTCTGTTAACTTGATTAAAATAATAATGTAAAAAGTAAGAATCAATCAATCAAATGTATTTATAAAGCCTTTTTTACATCAGCCAATGCCACAAAGTTCTATACAGAAACCTAGCCTAAAACCACAAACAGCAAGCAATGCAGATGTAGAAGCAAGGTGGCTAGGAAAAACTCAGAGCCAGGGCAGGATCTCCTGTTTCTGTAGCATGTCTTGGACATCTATCACAGTAATCATATAGTGTATCCCATCATAATCTTTATCATACATGTACCCTGCTTGTCATCCACAGGAGCTGATGGATTCTATAAAAAGTAAGAATGTTTCTCCTGAATGTGGCCTTTCTAACCTCTCCTTGTTGTCATCAACATCCACAGGAGGGTCAGGAGCTGATGGACTCCAAGCCTGATTTCGAGCCAATCGTGACGGTGCGTCTGGCCAAGTTGCATGAGCTGTGGGACAAGCTGGAGTCCACTGCCGAGGACAAGGCCTGTCTGCTGTTCGATGCTAACCGCTCCGAGCTGTTTGACCAGAGTCAGGCCGACATGAAGAAGTGGCTGGCTGAGCTGCAGAAAGAACTACAGGGAGACGACGAGGTCAAGGACCTCACCAACGCCAACATCCTGCTCAAGAAGCACCAGGTATGTGTTTGTGTCTGTGTGGAGGGGTGTGTCTGTGTGGAGGGGTGTGTCTGTCAAAAGTTGTGTCCCCTGATCTGGAGCCTGTTCAAATTGTAACACTCTCAACTCCTGACCATATTTTCCCTGGTGACCCCTGTACTCCTTTAAGAAAAAGTTGTGTCCCCCCCACATCCAGCAAACAGAGAACCATGTGCGTGACCGGGCTAGGGAGCTGGAGGACCTCCAGGAGGCTGTCCAGAAGCATGGTGGCCCAGCCGGGAGCAGGGAGGACCAGCCGGAGCTGGAGGCTGAGCAGCAGGCCATCCAGAGGGACTTCCAGCAACTCCTCACCCCCCTGGCCCAGCGCAGGGGCAAGCTGGAGGCAGCCAAGGCCGTGCATCAGTTCTACCGGGACCTGGCTGATGAGATTGTGAGGATGCCTTTCAGCTTATCATCAACCCCATTATAGCATTGTTTTAACTATCTGAAACCTGTCAGAATGCTTTCTTAGAGAAATGCTGACATGAACACTGTGTTATCCTTCACTGCTCTTTCTCTCTTTTTCTCTCTCTTTCGCTCTTTCTCTCTCTCTTTCTTTCTTTCTCTTTCTCTCTCTCTCTCTCTCTCTCTCTCTCTCTCTCTCTCTCTCTCTCTCTCACTTTCGTTCTCTCTCTCTCTTTCGTTCTCTCTCTCTCTTTTTCGTTCTCTCTCTTACTCTATCTTTCTTTCTCTCCCTTTCTCTCTCTCTCTCTTTCTCTCTGTCGGTCTATCGTAGCTCTGGGTAGAGGAGAGGTTGCCCCTTGCGATGTCAGATGAACATGGCAGCAACCTCCAGACGGTCCAATTGCTTTTGAAGAAGAACCAGACATTACAGAGGGAGATGAAGGGCCACCAGCCGCGGGTGAATGAGGTGTTGGAGCGTGGCCGGAGGATGGCATCAGCCGCTACAGAGGAGGGCGGGCCGGAGGCAGAGCGTATTGGAGAGCAGGTGTGCACACACACACACACCAGTGAAGGCTGCTGAGGGGAGGACGGCTCATAATAGTTGCTGGAATGGAGTCAATGGAATGGTATCAAACACATCAAACATGGTTTCCATGTGCTTGATAACATTCCATTGACTCTTTTCCAGCCATTAATATGAACTGGCCTCCCCTTAGCAGGCTCCACCGACACACATACACACACACTTGTTCACACACTCTCTCTCTCTCACTCTCTCTTTCCTATTTTCTTCAACCCTGGTTATCGGTTTGTTTTTGAGACTGTGTTTTCTTTGTGTTATTGTAAAGCATCTGTATAAAGGGCTATAAAAAACCTGTGTGTTGCTTTGATTCTAGGTGAAGGAGCTGAAGGAGGTGTGGGCCAGGCTACAGGAGGAGATGGCTAAGAGGAGAGACCGGCTGAATGGATCTAACCAGGCCCAGCAGTACTACAACGATGCTGACGAGGCAGAAGCCTGGATAGGAGAGCAGGAACTCTACATGATTGCTGATGACAAGGCCAAGGTCAGGACGGAAGGGGAGAGGAAAGAGTGGAAGGGGAGAGGAAAGGAGGGGAGAAGGGGAGAGGAGAGGGGAGGAGAGGGGAGGGGAGGGGAGGAAGGGAGGAGAGGAGAGGGGAGTAGAGAGGAAGTGAGGAGAGAGGAGGTGAGGGGAGAGGAGGTGAGGTGAGGGGAGGGGAGGAGGGGACGAGAGGAGGCAGAGGAGGTGAGGAGAGAGGAGGTGAGGGGAGAGGAGGTGAGGGGAGAGGAGGAGGGGACGAGAGGAGGCAGAGGAGGTGAGGAGAGAGGAGGTGAGGGGAAAAGAGGTGAGGGGAGGGAGGGGGAGAGGAGGCAGAGGCCTGGATAAGACAGCAGCATGATTGCTGATGACAAGGCCAAGGTACTATTCACAAAAGATGTTTCGAACTATCAGGTAGCTCCATTGATTAATTTGAGAGTGGTTTTATTTCCCTTTATAGCGGGGATGCTGTTTGGCTGAAAAACTAATTACAGGTTGTGACTTTAAAGTGTTAATTTGTTCTCCACCATTCGCCAGGATGAGCAGAGTGCCATGTTGATGTTGAAGCGTCACTTGATAGTGAAGCAGGCTGTAGATGACTACTCAGACTCCATCCAGAAGCTGTCTAAACGTGCTCAGAAGATGCTGAATGAAGACCACCCTAATGGGTGAGTGGAATCCAGACACCAGGGTTCAGTCATCTTACCTTGTGTACTACAGCGTAGCTGTCACTACCTTCTCCGTAGGCCTCCGAGTATTCAAGACTATGTTGCATAAATGTATTCATCCATTTTTAGAATTGGTCTCTTGTTCCTCACCATGTAACAGTATATAGTAGAGACGGTAGAGAGAGGGGTGTGGTTATGATTGTGTCTCTAACCATACAAAGATCAGACAGCTATGAAACAGTAAAGTCATGATGCATGATGATGACATGTCTCATCTTGTCAGTCACTCTCTCTTTCTCCTCTCTCTATCCTGATCTCTCTCTCTCAATTCAATTCAATTAAAGTATCTCTCTCAATCCTATTCAATTATCTCTCTCTCAATTCAATTATCTATCTTTCTCTTATCTCTCTCTCCTCCCTCTCTGTCTCTCATTCTCTCTTTCTCTCTTTTTCTTTCCCTCTCTCTCTCTCTCTCTCTCTCTCTCTCTCTCTCTCTCTCTCTCTCTCTCTCTCTCTCTCTCTCTCTCTCCCCATAGTGAATCTATCATCCGTCGTCAGGGCCAGGTGGATAAGCAGTACGCTGGTCTGAAGGACTTGGCAGAGGACCGCAGGAGGAAGCTGGACCATGTTTATCATCACTTCCTGCTGAGCCGAGAGGTGGAGGATCTGGAGCACTGGATCGCTGAGAGGGACGTAGTGGCCTCCTCACAGGAGATGGGACAGGACCTGGACCATGTTACAGTGAGGAGGGAGGGAGAGGATGGGAGGGAGGGAGGGATGTGGTGGCGTCCTCACAGGAGATGAGACAGGACCTGGATCATGTTACGGTGAGAAGGGAATACACATAGTCAACCCAGGACCTCTGGAGGGCTTCAATGAGCTTCCCAGGGGTACTGAAGCTGGGGGAATAAATGTAAAGTTCTAGGTAGCTGAAGGGATAGAGAATGGTCCAAGCATGAAGTCCCACCTTGTATTAGTTCTGTCTGTGATGTTATGTATTCTTATGAAGTATATCCACACTCTTATAATTGCTTTATTATCTTCACATTTTTAAGATTATTTAATTTTTCATTTCCTTCTCCAAATAAAAAACGTCCAGATCCTGAGGGACAAGTTCCGTGACTTTGCCCGGGAGACAGGGATGGTGGGGCAGGAGCGGGTGGACTATGTCAACCAGACGATAGATGAGCTGATCAAGGCGGGCCATACGGAGGCTGCTGCCATGGCTGATTGGAGGGACAGCGTCAACGAGAGCTGGGCTGACCTGCTGGAACTCATAGACACCCGAGCTCAGCTCCTACAGGCCTCCCACGACCTGCTCAAGTCAGTCTGCACACAAATGACAGCAAATGGTTCATCAATGCCACTAACTGTTTTTGGCTTTTTATGCCTAGGCTCCAAACAAGACAAACACAAACAAACTTTTAGACATGTCATAGATGTTTGAGATCTGACTTCTGACAGATGAAAGGAGATTATATTAGTACACCACAGTGTGGTCTGACGGGTCAGTAACAGAATGTCCTGGTGGTTCTCAGGTACTTCGATGATGGGAAGGAGCTGGTGTCTCAAATCCAGGAAAAACATAATGAGATTCCTGCTGACCTGGGAGAAGACTTCAGCAAGGCAGATACCTTCCACCGCATGCACGCCGCCTTCGAGAGGGACATCAGCGCCCTGGGAAAACAGGTACACCTTAACTCCCTACTGCCTGTTTGGGAAAAAACGAATAAAAAATTATGAAAATAAAAACAGAAATATTTACTACACTACAAACATAAGAGCATAAAAAACAAAACAGCAACAATAAAAACTGAAAGACTAAAAAGCACCCTGAGGAAAAGCAAAGCTAAAAAGATATGTTTTAAGATCTCTTTTATATATGTCTACAGTTTCGGCCCCCCTCAGGTTCTCTGGCAGGATATTCCAGAGGCTGTGGGCATAGTAACTTAAGGCTGCCTCTCTATGCCTCTTGGTTTGGATAGTTTAAACCAGTGCCAGAGGACCTGAGGGACCTACTGTGTACATAACTTAAACGCATGTCTGACATGTATTGGGGTGCACCATCGTGGATTGATTTAAAAACCAATAAAATAATCTTAAAATTAATTCTAAAACTCACAGGCACTCAGTGCAGAGACCTTAACACCGATGTAATGTGTGCTCTCTGTCTGGTGAGTTTTAGAAAATAACGGCATCTAACTTAGAGGGCATGAAAGTCTTGTACATTGAGGTTTCTTTCTCAGTCACCACCATAGAGATACAGTATACATTTTTTTACATAGAAAACCCACCTTCTCCCCCACCAGGTGCAGCAGTTCCAGGAGACAGCGGCCCGTCTGCACGCCCAGTATGCTGGGGACCAGGCTACAGAGATCCAGGCCCAGGAGAAGGAGGTGGTGGAGGCCTGGAAGGCTCTACTAGATGCCTGTGACGGCCGCAGGAAACGCCTGGAGGAGACAGCTGACAAGTTCCGCTTCTTCACCATGGTCCGAGACCTGATGGCCTGGATGGAGAGCACCATACAGCAAATAGAGACACAGGAGAAACCACGGTAATCTCTTGTGACGGACTGTTGACATAAATTCTAGCTAGCTAGTGCACGCACAACTCTGGGGGGAGGAAAGGGGGTCCCATGTCTCCATTGGAGCCAGGTGTTGGCAACACCAGAGTTGTGGGTTTAATTCCCACTCCTACTGATACAGTGAGGGAAAAAAGTATTTGATCCCCTGCTGATTTTGTACGTTTGCCCACTGACAAAGAAATGATCAGTCTATAATTTTAATGGTAGGTTTATTTGAACTGTGAGACAAAATAACAAAAAAATAAATCTAGAAAAACGCATGTGAAAAATGTTTTAAATTGATTTGCATTTTAGTGAGGGAAATAAGTATTTGACCCCCTCTCAATCAGAAAGATTTCTGGCTCCCAGGTGTCTTTTATACATGTAACGAGCTGAGATTAGGAGCACACTCTTAAAGGGAGTGCTCCTAATCTCAGTTTGTTACCTGTATAAAAGACACCTGTCCACAGAAGCAATCAATCAATCAGATTCCAAACTCTCCACCATGGCCAAGACCAAAGAGTTTTCCAAGGATGTCAGGGACAAGATTGTAGACCTACACAAGGCTGGAATGGGCTACAAGACCATCACCAAGCAGCTTGGTGAGAAGGTGACAACAGTTGGTGCGATTATTCGCAAATGGAAGAAACACAAAAGAACTGTCAATCTCCCTCGGACTAGGGCTCCATGCAAGATCTCACCTCATGGAGTTGCAATGATCATGAGAACGGTGAGGAATCAGCCCAGAACTACACGGGAGGATCTTGTCAATGATCTCAAGGCAGCTGGAACCATAGTCACCAAGAAAACAATTGGTAACACACCACGCAGTGAAGGACTGAAATCCTGCAGCGCCCGCAAGGTCCCCCTACTCAAGAAAGTTTGCCAATGAACATCTGAATGGTTCAGAGGACATCTGGGTGAAAGTGTTGTGGTCAGATGAGACCAAAATGGAGTTCTTTGGCATCAACTCAACTCACCGTGTTTGGAGGAGGAGGAATGCTGCCTATGACCCCAAGAACACCATCCCCACCGTCAAACATGGAGGTGGAAACATTATGCTTTGGGGGTGTTTTTCTGCTAAGGGGACAGGACAACTTCACCGCATCAAAGGGACGATGGACGGGGCCTTGTATCGTCAAATCTTGGGTGAGAACCTCCTTCCCTCAGCTAGGGCATTGAAAATGGGTCGTGGATGGGTATTCCAGCATGACAATGACCCAAAACACATGGCCAAGGCAACAATGGAGTGGCTCAAGAAGAAGCACATTAACTTCTTAGGGAGCGGCAGCAGAGGTGACGGTTTTGGAGAGTCTGGCGTGCTCAAAGTAAAATGCCTGCCACTCAGACCCAGAAAATAGGATATGCACGTAATTAGGATGGGAAACACTCTGAAGTTTCTAAAAGTGTTATAATAATGTCTGTGAGTATAACAGAACTGATATAGCAGGCAAAAACCCGAGAAACTTCTGTACTGAATTTTTTTTTTGTGACCTTTGCTCTGTTTGATACTCTCCCTATTGATTTTACTGGTATCCAGCTCCGAGATTGAAGTACCTATGACTTCCACTAGATGTCAACAGTCTATATTCAGAGTTTGGAAGCTCTGAGCAGAACGGATAGGAATAGGAAATAGTCAAGGGAGCTCAGATGTCAACAAGATTTCACGGGCGCGAGACCGTGTGCGTCCCACTTTATTTTCCTTTCATACCGTTTAGGTTACCATCCGAGTGAAATATTATATTCATAAAAGGATAGCTAAGGATGCATTATAAATGGTCTTTGATTTGTTTAGGAAAGGTTTTTGGGTATATTTGAACGCGTTCTCTTCACGGTTCAATGGGCGATTCGACGTTGGATTTTCTGAACATAACGCGCCAACCAAACGGAGATTTATGGATATAATAAATTACTTTTTCTAACAAAAGAACCGTTGGATGTCTTCTTTGGACACTTGGGAAGCCCTCAGCAGAAGTTCTTCGAAAGGTAAGTGATTTATTTTAGCTCTGATATGGGTTTTGTGAGACCCGCGCTGGATATGTATTTATGCTAATGTGGAAAATATGTGGGGTGCTATCCTCAAACAATCAAATGTTGTGCTTTCGCCGTAAAGCCTTTTTCTGACAATGCTGTGATATTGCCAAGAATCAGAGCTTTTGATGACTATGCAACACTTGTATATTGATGAATGTTTAATAATTCAACATTTGGATTTTGAATTTGGCGCTAGCGCGCCGCTACTCCCTAAGTAGTTAAGGTCCTGGAGTGGCCTAGCCAGTCTCCAGACCTTAATCCCATAGAAAATCTGTGGAGGGAGCTGAAGGTTCGAGTTGCCAAACGTCAGCCTCGAAACCTTAATGACTTGGAGAAGATCTGCAAAGAGGAGTGGCACAAAATGAGTGAGAAATAGAGGATGGAGAGATAGAGATTAGAGAGAGATAGAGGCTGGAGAGATAGATCCTACCGTACCTTTGTCTGTGCGTTATGCCTTGAATCTATTCTATCGCACTCAGACACCTGCTCCTTTTACTCTCTGTTCTGAACGTACTAGACAATCAGTTCTTATAGCCTTTAGCCGTACCCTTATTCTACTCCTCCTCTGTTCCTCTGGCGATGTAGAGGTTAATCCAGGCCCTGCAGGGCCTAGCTCCACTCCCATTCCCCAGGCGCTCTCATTTGTTGACTTCTGTAACCGTAAAATCCTTGGTTTCATGCATGTTAACATTATAAGCCTCCTCTCCAAGTTTGTTTTATTCACTGCTTTAGCACACTCTGCCAACCCGGATGTCCTAGCCATGTCTGAATCCTGGCTTAGAAGACCACCAAAACCCAGAAATATCCATCCCTAACTATAACATTTTCCGACAAGATAGAACTGCCAAAGGGGGCGGAGTGGCAATCTACTGCAGAGATAGGCTGCAGAGTTCTGTCTTACTAACCAGGTCTGTACCCAAACAATTCGAGCTTCTACTTTTAAAAATCCACCTTTCCAGAAACAAGTCTCTCACCGTTGCCGCTTGCTATAAACCACCTTCTGCCCCCAGCTGTCCCTGGACACCATATGTGAATTGATTGCCCCCCATCTGTCTTCAGAGCTTGTGCTGCTAGGTGACCTAAACTGGGACATGCTTAACACCCCGGCCATCCTACAATCTAAGCTTGATGCCCTCAATCTCACACAAATGATCATTGAACCTACCAGGTACAACCCCAAATCCGTAAACACGGGCACCCTCATAGATATCATCCTAACCAACTTGCCCTCCAAATACACCTCTGCTGTCTTCAACCAAGATCTCAACGATCACTGCCTCATTGCCTGCATCCGTAATGGGTCTGCAGTCAAACAACCACCTCTCATCACTGTCAAACGCTTCCTATAAAACACTTCAGCGAGCAGGCCTTTCTAATCTAATCCTGGAAGGATATTGACATCCCGTCAGTAGAGGATGCCTGGTTATTCTTTAAAAGTGCCTTCCCCACCATCTTAAATAAGCATGCCCCATTCAAAAAAATGTAGAACCAGGAACAGATATAGCCCTTGGTTCACTCCAGACCTGACTACCCTTGACCAGCACAAAAACGTCCTGTGGCGTACTGCATTAAGATCGAATAGCCCCCGTGATATGCAACTTTTCAGACCAATATACACAGACAGTTAGGAAAGCTAAGGCTAGCTTTTTCAAACAGAAATTTGCATCCTGTAGCACAAACTCAAAAAGTTCTGGGACACTGTAAAGTCCATGGAGAATAAGAGCACCTCCTCCCAGCTGCTCACTGCACTGAGGCTAGGAAACACTGTCACCACCGATAAATCCATGATAATTGAGAATTTCAATAAGCTTTTTTCTACGGCTGGCCATGCTTTCCACCTGGCTACCCCTACCCCGGTCAACTGCCCGGTACCCCCCACAGCAACTCGCCCAAGCCTCCCCATTTCTCCTTCACCCAAATCCAGATAGCTGATGTTCTGAAAGAGCTGCAAAATCTGGACCCCTACAAGTCAGCCGGGCTAGACAATCTGGACCCTCTCTTTCTAAAATTATCTGCTGAAATTGTTGCAACCCCTATTACTAGCCTATTCAACCTCTCTTTCGTATCGTCTGAGATCCCCAAAGATTGGAAAGCTGCCACGCTCATCCCCCTCTTCGAAGGGGGAGACACTCTAGGCCCAAACTGCTACAGACCTATATCTAGGTCTTCGAAAGCCAAGTTAACAAACAGATCACAGACCATTTCGAATCCCACCGTACCTTCTCCGCTATGCAATCTGGTTTCCAAGCCACGCTCAAGGTCCTAAACGATATCATAACCGCCATCGATAAGAGACAATACTGTGCAGCCGTATTCGTCAACCTGGCCAAGGCTTTCGACTCCGTCAATCACCACATCCTTATCGGCAGACATAACAGCCTAGGTTTCTCAAATGACTGCCTCGCCTGGTTCACCAACTACTTCTCTGATAGAGTTCAGTGTGTCAAATCGGAGGGCCTGTTGTCCGGACCTCTGGCAGTCTCTATGGTGGTGCCATAGGGTTCAATTCTCGGGCCGACTCTCTTCTCTGTATACATCAATGATGTCGCTCTTGCTGCTGGTGATTCTCTGATCCACCTCTACGCAGACGACACCATTCTGTATACTTCTGGCCCTCAATGCCATACAACTCTCCTTCCGTGGCCTCCAACTGCTCTTAAATGCAAGTAAAACTAAACGCATGCTCTTCAACCGTGAGCTGCCTGCACCTGCCCGCCCGTCCAGCATCACTACTCTGGATGGTTCTGACTTAGAATATGTGGACAACTACAAATAGCTAGGTGTCTGGTTAGACTGTAGACTCTCCTTCCAGACCCACATGAAGCATCTCCAATCCAAAATTAAATCTAGAATCGGCTTCCTATTTCGCAAGAGAGCATCCTTCACTCATGCTGCCAAACATACCCTCGTAAAACTGACTATCCTACCGATCCTCTACTTCGGTGATGCCAAACCCACTGGGTCCAGGTCATCTATAAGTCTTTGCTAGGTAAAGCCCCGCCTTATCTCAGCTCACTGGTCACCATAGCAGCACCCACCCGCAGCACGCGCTCCAGCAGGGATATTTCACTGGTTACCCCCAAAGCCAATTCCTCCTTTGGCCACCTTTCCTTCCAGTTCTCTGCTGCCAATGACTGGAACGAACTGCAAAAATCACTGAAGCTGGAGACTCATATCTCCCTCACTAACTTCAAGCACCAGCTGTCAGAGCAGCTCACAGATCATTGCACCTGTACATAGCCCATCTGTAAATAGCCCATCCAACTACCTCATCCCCATACTGTATTTATTTATTTATTTTGCTCCTTTGCACCCCAGTATCTCTAATTGCACATTCATCTTCTGCACATCTATCACTCCAGTGTTTAATTGCTATATCGTAATTACCTCGCCACTATGGCCTATTTAATGCCTTACCTCCCTTATCTTACCTCATTTGCACACACTGTATATAGACTTTTTCTACTGTATTATTGACTGTATGTTTGTTTATTCCATGTGTAACTCTGTGTTGTTGTATGTGTCGAACTGCTTTGCTTTATCTTGGCCAGGTCGCAGTTGTAAATTAGAACTTGTTCTCAACTAGCCTACCTGGTTAAATAAAGGTGAAATTAATAAAAATTTCAAATAAAAAGGCTGGAGAGATGGAGAGAGAGACGAGGGAGAGAGAGAGGATGGAGAGCGAGATAGAGGCTGGAGAGATAGAGGCTGGAGAAATGGATTCTGGAGAGATGGAGAGAGAGGATGGAGAGATAGAGTATAGAGAGATAGAGGATGAGAGATAGACAATGGAGAGATATAGAATGGAGAGAGTGTTAGAGGATAGAGTAGAGAGAGATAGAGGATGAAGAGAGAGGATGGAGGGAGAGATAAAGGATAGAGAGATAGAGGATGGAGAGAGAGTAGAGGAGAGAGAGTAGAGATAGTTAGAGGATAAAGATATATAGGATGACGAGAGAGTGAGAGAGAGGGTGGAGAGATAAAGGCTAGAGAGAGATATAGGATGGAGAGAGAGGCTGGAGAGAAAGAGGCTGGTGAGATGGAGAGATGGAGAGATAGAGAATGGAGAGATAAAGTTAGATGATAACAGGTTGTTTCTACCTATCTCTCCTCAGGGATGTGTCATCAGTAGAGCTGCTGATGAAGTACCACCAGGGGATCAGGTCTGAGATTGACCAGCGTGGACCAAAGTTCTCTGACTGTGTGGCGCACGGCAAGGCTCTGCTGGCACGCAAACACAAATACTCTGCTGAGGTTAGGAACACCAGGGCTCTATATCAATTATTTACATCCTATCCTATCCTCGCCTTTGCCTTCCCTCAGACCTTCTCCTCCAATGTGTTTTGAGAAGGAGGCGAGGAGAGAGTATGCAAGGAATCAAGGAAAGATGAATTGGGAAAGAGCCTGGGGCCACATTGAAATTATTTCAGATACAGTATGTGGCTTTTTCTATATCTTGTGACTACCTAATTTAAACACTGAATTCAATTGACCATCCCTGTTGCTGTCATCCTCGTTCTCCTCCAGATCAAGGATAAACTGATCCAGCTGATGGAGAAGAAGAAGGAGATGATGACCAAGTGGGACGACCGATGGGACTGGCTCAGGCTCTGTGAGTACAACAACCACAATGACAACAACAACAACCACAATGACAACAACAACCACAATGACAACAACAACTACAACCACAATGACAACAACAACAACCACAATGACAACAACAACCACAATTACAACAACAACAACCACAATGACAACAACAACCACAATGACAACAACAACCACAACAACAACCACAATTACAACAACCACAATGACAACAACAACCACAACAACAACCAGAATGACAACAACAACAACCACAATTACAACAACCACAATGACAACAACAACAACCACAACAACCACAATGACAACAACCACAATAACAACAACAACCACAATGACAACAACCACAACAACAACCACAACAACCACAATAACAACCACAACAACCACAATGACAATAACAACTACAACAACAACAACCACAACAACAGCCATAACAACAACAATAACAACCACAACAACAACCACAATGACAACAACAACTACCACAATGACAACTACCACAATGACAACAACCACAATGACAACAACCACATTGACAACAACAACCACAATGACAACACCAACCACAATGACAACAACCACAATAACAACAACAACCACAATGACAACAAACACAATAACAACAACAACTACAATGACAACAACCACAATTACAACAACCACAACAACCACAATGACAACAACAACTGCTGTACATTCCCCTTTTCCTTCCTTCCTCATACTGTAGTCTATAGATCAGAGTGAACATGAAAACACCAGACTTGGGTCCAAATAGCATACTTACATATTTGTCTTGTCTTGTGCCCAAGTGTTGGAGGTGTGCCAGTTTGCGCGGGATGCCTCAGTGGCGGAGGCGTGGCTAGTGGCTCAGGAGCCGTACGTGGCCAGTAAGGACCTGGGACAGACTGTAAACGAGGTGGAGAAACTACTGAAGAGACATGAAGCCTTTGAGAAGTCCACCGCCACCTGGGAGGAACGCTTTTCAGCCCTGGAGAGACTTACTACAGTATGTGGTGGAAATGATTGCGTGTGTGTATTTGTGTGTGTTTGTTTGTGTGTCTGTGATCTGTGTAAAGCTTTGTCCTCATTTGGCAGTTTTTTCTGATGTCACCATTTTCCATATAAACAAGTACAGTATACAGTATGGGTGTATGTCTATCCATTACCTCTGTTTGTGGGCGAAAGTTAGTTCTCACATTATCTCTCTCTCTCTCTCAGTTGGAGCTGCTAGAGTTGAGGAAGCAGCAGCAGGAGATACAGCAGTTTGTAACAGAGGAGCAGCAGCGTTCACAGATGGAGAGCAGGAGAGAAGACACAGGTTTTGCAGAGGACTCCTCCCAGCTCTACACCATCGAGGAGCAGACACTGGTTAGTACTGAGCTAATGTGTACTGACGAAATGACCCTCTCTGAACATATCCATTCGGTCCTGCTCTCTGTCCATGAGTTCCCCTATCTTTCTCTCTCTCTGTCCATGAGTTCCCCTATCTTTCTCTCTCTGTCCATGAGTTCCCCTATCTTTCTCTCTCTGTCCATGAGTTCCCCTATCTTTCTCTCTCTCTCTGTCCATGAGTTCCCCTATCTTTCTCTCTCTCTCTGTCCATGAGTTCCCCTATCTTTCTCTTTCTGTCCATGGATGGCATACATAAGGATATCATGGGCTAGATTCAATCAGATTGACATCGGTTGTTTTGGCGGGGTCGGAGGTGGAACTGCATTGGAGTTGTCAAATCCACAAGAGTCTCTTGGTGTTACCTTACTGCGGACACTGCCATTGGATGCAACGAAACCACACCTGACTATAATCTGACAAATTCCATGCAGCCGCATTAGAAATTCAAACACTCAAATTAGACCAGGGATGGGTGTCACACTTTTTCCCCATCCCTAGCAAACACAGCTGATTAAACTGATTACATTTTAAACGGAAGAACATGATTAATTGATTATTGATTATTGGAATCAGGTGTGTTAGCTGGGGCTGGTGCAAAAGTGTGACACCAATCAGGCCCCCGAGGACTGGAGTTTCCCATCCCTGAATGAGGCTAACACTTTACAAAAAGGGTTTATAAAGGGGTTAGAATTACATTATTACATTTTTTTTAATCATTTGTAAATGTATTTGAAAAACATGAATAAACGATTATATCGCATTGATCAAAACAGTGCAATAACCAGTCAGTGTTTGCCAAGTAGTGAGCCAATATTTACCTCCAGTTATTAACTATTTATAAATGCACTTATAAATGCTAATAAGATTAATGTTTATGTATCATCCTGCAACCTTATTTTCAATAGTTGCACAGTTGAACAAGTTATTTTCTCACATTTGTGTATGATGAATTGGTACTCTGTCCCAGGAACAGAAGAGGTTGGTTTTCATGATGTGTCTTGATCCACCATTGAAACCCTAATGCCCTGGCCAAATGAACTGTACATCCAGGACATTATTCAATTCATAATTCCTAACGTGTTACCCCTTACCAGATTATATCAACACACTCCTCACTTCTCTGTGATTGTGATAGTCCAAGTACAGTCAACGCACTGGTGTGAAATGGTAACCGTAATACCGTTGTGAGAGGTATCCTCTCACACGCACTGAATACCAGAGGTGTAGACCTTACTGTGAAATGCTTACTTACAAGCCCTTAACCAACAATGCAGAGTAAGAAAATATTTGCTAAATAAACTAAAGTTAAAAAGAAAGTAACACAATAAAATAACAATAACAAGGCTATACACAGCGTTGCAAGGGAACCGAGTCAATGTGCGGGGGTACGGGTTAGTTGAGGTAATTGAGGTAATATGTACATGTAGGTATGGGTAAAGTGACTATACATAGATAATAAACAGCGAGTAGCAGCAGCGTAAAAAAGGGGTCAATGTAAATAGTCCAGGTAGACATTTGATTAGCTGTTCAGAAGTCTTATGGCTTGGGTGTAGAAGCTGTTCAGAAGTCTTATGGCTTGGGGGTTGAAGCTGTTCAGCAGTCTTATGGCTTGGGTGTAGAAGCTGTTCAGAAGTCTTATGGCTTGGGGGTTGAAGCTGTTCAGCAGTCTTATGGCTTGGGTGTAGAAGCTGTTCAGAAGTCTTATGGCTTGGGGGTTGAAGCTGTTCAGCAGTCTTATGGCTTGGGTGTAGAAGCTGTTCAGAAGTCTTATGGCTTGGGGGTTGAAGCTGTTCAGCAGTCTTATGGCTTGGGTGTAGAAGCTGTTCAGAAGTCTTATGGCTTGGGGGTTGAAGCTGTTCAGCAGTCTTATGGCTTGGGGGTTGAAGCTGTTCAGAAGTCTTATGGCTTGGGGTTGAAGCTGTTCAGCAGTCTTATGGCTTGGGGGTAGAAGCTGTTCAGCAGTCTTATGGCTTGGGGGTAGAAGCTGTTCAGCAGTCTTATGGCTTGGGGGTTGAAGCTGATCAGCAGTCGTATGGCTTGGGGGTTGAAGCTGTTCAGCAGTCTTATGGCTTGGGGGTAGAAGTTGTTCAGCAGTCTTATGGCTTGGGGGTTGAAGCTGTTAATGGCTTGGGGGTTGAAGCTGTTCAGCAGTCTTATGGCTGTTAAGGAGCCTTTTAGGCCTAGACTTGCCGTGCGGTAGCAGGGAGAACAGTCTATGACTTTGGTGGCTGGAGTCTTTATTTTTATTTTTTTACTTTTACCCCTTTTTCTCCCCAATTTCGTGGTATCCAATTGGTAGTTACAGTCTTGTCTCATCACTGCAACTCCCATACGGACGAGGGAGAGGCGAAGGTCGAGAGCCGTGCGTCCTCCAAAACACAACCCAACCAAGCCGAACTGCTTCTTGACACAATGCCCACTAAACCCGGAAGCCAGCCGCACCAATGTGTTGGAGGAAACACCGTACACCTAGCGACCTTGTTAGCGTGCACTGCTCCCGGCCCGCCACAGGAGTCGCTAGTGCGCAATGGGACAAGGACATCCCTGCCGGCCAGATCCTCCCCTAATCCGGACGACGCTGGGCCAATTGTGCGCTGCCCCATGGGTCTCCCGGTCGCGGCTGGCTGCAACAGAGCCTGGACTCAAATCCAGAATCTCTAGTGGCACAGCTAGCACTGCGATGCAGTGCCTTAGACCACTGCGCCATTCGAGAGGCCCTGGGTGGCTGGAGTCTTAAAGCATTTTTAGGGCCTTCCTCTGACACCGCCTGGTATAGAAGTCCTGAATGGCAGGACTATGTTGTTGATCCATCCTTGATCCATCCTCAGTTTTCTCCTATCACAGCCATTAAACTCTAACTGTTTTAAAGTCACCATTTTCTTCATGGTGAAATCCCTGAGCGGTTTCCTTCCTCTCTGGCAACGGAGTTAGGAACGAAGTCTGTATCTTTGTAGTGACTGGGTGTTGGTGCACAATACAAAGTGTAATTAATAACTTCACTATGCTCAAAGGGATATTCAATGTCTGCTTTTTTTTATTTCCTCCCATCTACCAATAGGTGCCCTTTGCGAGGCATTGGAAAACCTCCCTGGTCTTTGTTGAATCTGTGTTTGAAATGCACTGCTCGACTGAGGGACCTTACAGATAATTGTATGTGTGGGGAACAGAGATGAGGTAGTCATTCAAAAAGCATGTTAAAAACTATTATTGCACACGGAGTCCATGCAACGTATGTGACTTGTTAAGCAAATTTTGACTCTTGAACTTACTTATTGACTTTCGGCCACACGTTCTTCTCAATTTACATCAACAACATAGCTCAGGCAGTAGGAAGCTCTCTCATCCATTTATATGCAGATGATACAGTCTTATACTCAGCTGGCCCCTCCCTGGATTTTGTGTTCAAGCTTGCTCTGCCCTTAACCTTGTTCTGAACCCCTCCAAAACAAAGGTCATGTGGGGGTTTAGAGCTTTAGGTAGTCACCTCATACAAGTATTTGGGAGTATGGCTAGACGGTACACTGTCCTTGTCTCAACACATATCAAAGCTGTAGGCTAAGGTAAAATCACATCTCTTTCACCCCAGCTGCCAAACTAACCCTGATTCAGATGACCATCCTACCCATGCTAGATTACGGAGGCGTAATATATAGATCGGCAAGGTAAGGGTGCTCTCGAGCGTTTTTTACCATTCGGCCATCAGATTTGCCACCAATTCTCCTTATAGGACACATTCGGCCATCAGATTTGCCACCAATGCTCCTTATTGGACACATCACTGCACTCTATACTCATCTGTAAACTGGACATCTCTGTATACCCGTCGTAAGACCCACTGGTTGATGCTTATTTATAAAACCCTCTTAGGCCTAAAAGAGCTTTAAAACATTTAAATAATCTCTTCATTCAAAGACTCAATCATGGACCCTCTTACTGACAGCTGTGGCTGCTTCGCCTCATGTATTGTTGTTTCTAACTTCTTGCCTTTGTGCTGTTGTCTGTGCCCAATAATGTTTTGTGCTGCTACCATGTTGTGCTGCTACCATGTTGTGCTGCTACCATGCTGTGTTGTCATGTGTTGCTGCCATGCTATGATGTTGTCTTCTGTCTCTCTTTATGTAGTGTTGTGGTGTATCTGTCATGATGTGTGTTTTGTCCTATATATATTTTTTTGGTAGGCCGTCATTGTAAATAAGAATTTGTTCTTTACTGACTTGCCTTAAATATATATATATTTTTTAAATCATCAGGGTTTCAAACAGGGGGCAAGACACATCATTGGAGTTGACCATTGGTCTGAAAACCAATAATGTCTCTTCCTGGGTCAGAGCAACAATGATAAGGGTTCAGTATAATACGCATTTGTAAGGGCATTTATAAATGGTTAATAGCTGGAGGTAAATAGTGGCTCACTATTTTGGCAAGCACTGACTGGCTATTGCACTATTTTGACCAATTTGTTATAACCCATATATGAATGGTTTATAATTAATTTACAAATGATTAAATAACCGTTAATGATGTAATTACAAACCGTTTATAAACCCTTTACAAATAGAACCTTATTGTAAAGGTTTACGGAAAGAGGTCATTTCAACATAGAGCCAACACTTTCTAGTGGCGTTTTTGAATTTCTAACGCAGTAGGGATAGTAAGGAAGGGAGTGATTTGTAACACACAAGAGCAGCCGCTCACCGATTGGTCAGCTCATACAGCAGTTACACCTCCAAAACATCTGCTATGCGGATGTCGGCCAACGCTGATTAATGCTGGTTAACGCTCAATCTGATTGAATCCAGGCCCATATCTCTTTCCTATATGTACGTTCAAATTTATTGTAAATATATCATGCTCATCTCTCCTTCCCAGTCTGCCTCTGGAGCAGTGGAGGTGGAGCCCAGTTTGAGTCAGTTGGAGGAAACAGCAGGTGACTCTACGGTGCCCATGGTCTCTGAGATGCAGGAGGCTGGCTTGCAGGAGGCTGGCTCTCTGGAGCTGCTGGATGCCTCTGTGTCAGGACAGACCCCCAGGGAGGGGGAGCCCCGGGCTGCCACCCTACCCGCTGACCCCCTCAGCCCTAAGACTGTGCTGCAGGAGGGCATGCTGGGACGGAAACACGACCTAGAGGTTTCTGGGAAGAAGGCTTCCAACAGGTAGAGACACTCACAACCTTACAGAGCATGGTTATTGATGCTATGGTTAGGCTTGAAATGGTTGATTTGCGTAGAATTAAGGCTGCACATTTTGCCAGTTATTTTGTATAGTTTGGGGTAATGAAAGAAGGTACTCACTCCAATTACAGTAGGTAGGATGTAAAGGATAGTTCATGATACTACTTTCAAATAATTAAAATAGTTTTGGGTAAGCTTGGGATGTGTATGTATCTGCTTAACATCTTGGGGATTGCTGGGGCGCTACCAATCCCGACACTACCAGGTGAAATGCAAGGCGCCAAATTCAAAATCCAAAAGTTGAATTATTAAACATCCACCAATATACAAGTGTTCCATACTCATCAAAAGCTCTGTTTCTTGGCAATAGCACAGCGTTGTCAGATTTCAAAAAGGCTTTACGGCAAAAGCACCACATTTGATTGTTTGAGGGTAGCACCACACATATTTTTCTCATTACCATAATTTAATAATCCATCACGGCACACACATAACACATTTCACAGCGAAAACAAATCAATTACCTGTTGAAGAACTTCTGCTGAGGTCTTCCTAAGTGTCCAACGAAGACAATCCATGGTTATTTTGTTAGAAAAAGTAATGTATTTTATCCATAAATCTCCATTTGGTTCGCGTGTTATAATCAGAAACGACAGCTTCCACTACTCCATTGAAACGTGACGAGAACTCGTTCAACTTATACCTATAAACTTGTCCAAGAACAATCAAACATAGTTTTAAATGTATCCTTAGGAACACTTTTACGTATATTTACTATTATAAATCAACCGGAATATAAACTGATCGATAAAGATGGTAAAAAACACACAGCGTGCCTTGTCGGGAGCGCGCATTCCCTTGTGTTGACATAAATGAGACACTTCCTGGTTTCCTCTTCTTCTCTGGTCTAATTCATCCAAAATGAAAATGAATACTGTCTCGAGACTGTTGACATACAGAGGAAGCGATGGGTACTGCATTCATATGCCCTTATATGGGCCTTTTCATAAGGGAGGGGTTCCAAATGAGCAATGTGTCAAAACCACTTTTTCCAGGACAGAAATTCCTCGGGGTTTCGCCTGCCATATGCGTTCTGTTTTACTCACATACAAATGGTTAACACTTTTGGAAAATAGAGTGTTCCCTATCCAATGGTACTAAATATGTGCATATCCTATTTTCTGGGCCTGAATGGGTGGCATTTTACTTTGGGCACGCCAGGCTCTCCAAAACGGTCACCTCGTGCGCCGATCCCTAAGAAGTTAAGGTCTTCTCCATCAAAATGTGTGTCTGTGCTCCTCTCCTCTCACAGGTCCTGGAACAACCTGTACTGTGTGCTGAAGCCTGGTCAGATGTCTGTCTATAAGGACGCCAAGAGCTTCGGCCATGGCTCCACCTACCACGGAGAGGACCCTCTGTCGCTTGGCAATGCCAAATGGGAAGTTCTGACCAACTACAAGAAGAAGAAGCACATATTCATACTGAGGTGAGGAGCGTTAGTGTCTTAGTGTACGTAAACTCAGCAAAAAAAGAAATGTCCCTTTTTCAGGACCGTCTTTCAAAGATAATTTGTAAAAATCCAAATAACTTCACAGGTCTTCATTGTAAAGGGTTTAAACACTGTTTCCCATGCTTGTTCAATGAACCATAAACAATTAATGAACATGCACCTGTGGAACGGCCTTTCTACTGACTCCGTAAAACACCAAAAGAAAGATGCCCAGGGTCCCTGCTCATCTGCGTGAACGTGCCTTAGGCATTCTGCATGGAGGCATGAGGACTGCAGATGTGGCCAGGGCAATAAATTGCAATGTCCGTACTGTGAAATGCCTAAGACAGCGCTACAGGGAGACAGGACAGACAACTGATCGTCCTCGCAGTGTAACAACACCTGCACAGGATCGGTACATCCAAACATCACACCTAGGTACAGGATGGCAACAACAACTGCCCGAGTTACACCAGGAACGCACAATCCCTCCATCAGTGCTCAGACTGTCCGCAATAGGCTGAGAGAGGCTGGACTGAGGGCTTGTAGGCCTGTTGTAAGGCAGGTCCTCACCAGACTTCACCGGCAACAACATCGCCTATGGGCACAAACCCACCATCACTGGACCAGACAGGACTGGCAAAAAGTGCTCTTCACTGACGAGTCGCGGTTTTGTCTCACCAGGGGTGATAGTCGGATTCATGTTTATCGTCGAAGGAATGAGCGTTACACCGAGGCCTGTACTCTGGAGTGGGATCGATTTGGAGGTGGAGGGTCCGTCATGGTCTGGGGCGGTGTGTCACAGCATCATCAGACTGAGCTTGTTGTCATTGCAGGCAATCTCAATGCTTTGCGTTACAGGGAAGACATCCTCCTCCCTCATGTGGTACCCTTCCTGCAGGCTCATCCTGACATGACCCTCCAGCATGACAATCCCACCAGCCATACTGCTCGTTCTGTGCGTGATTTCCTGCAAGACAGAAATGTCAGTGTTCTGCTATGGCCAGCAAAGAGCCCAGATCTCAATCCCATTGAGCACGCCTGGGACCTTTTGGAACGGAGGGTGATGGCTAGGGCCATTCCCCCCAGAAATGTCCGGGAACTTGCAGGTGCCTTGGTGGAAGAGTGGGGTAACATCTCACAGCAAGAACTGGCAAATCTGGTGAAGTCCATGAGGAGATGCACTGCAGTACTTAATGCAGCTGGTGGCCACACCAGATACTGACTGTTACTTTTGATTTTGACCCCCCTTTTGTTGAGGGACACATTATTCAATTTCTGATAGTCACATGTCTGTGGAACTTCTTCAGTTTATGTCTCAGTTGTTGATTCTTGTTACGTTCATACAAATATTTTATATGAAAATAAACACAGTTGTCAGTGAGAGGATGTTTCTTTTGTTGCTGAGTTTAGTTCACACTCTCTTACCACGCATTTTGTTTAAATCCTAACTGAATTTTGTTCCTCTGGCTGTCTATCTTCCAGGTTGGGTGATGGTAGTGAGTACCTGTTCCAGGTTAAAGACGAGGTGGGTTCTTCACGCATTTCTTTTCTTTTTATGATATGTATTTTATTTGGTTTTGTCACACAAGAATGTCATAGGTTCTTATCACAGGGTTACAGCAGTAATGTACTTTGGAATATAAATCATTAAGACATGAAATATCCAAACATACTTTCAACAATCACACCACAGTACAACACTGTAATGCATTTAAAATATCCATACTGTATACAATATTACATTATCCTACAATATAATATCAAACACATTCTGTATCCTATTTGGTAATAATAGGCTGCGTTTAGACACGGCAGCTCGACCCAGATCCCCAACCCAATCACTGACACAGGATCTGGTCTGACGAATCAAAAGACCACTGTGGCAAAAGATCAGACTTCACACAGTTCTACATAATATATCCGTCAATCAACAAGTCATCAAAATACAGATCTCATTGCTGTTGGTCCATTTGAAATATAAGCGTTCGACGCTCTCTGGAATTAAATCATGGAAGTATGTGTAAATGCATTACATATGTAAATGTATTACGGATGTTAATATTGGAGGGACCTTAACCCAAACACCCAAATTCACTGAAATATATTCAACGTAAATGTATGGTTATTTCAGGAGGAACTGGGGCATTGGACCCAGGCCATGGAGAAAGCAGTGAAGCCCCTGGCACAGGAAGAGGCGGAACCCTCAGGGTCCGCAGGGGTTCGGGCCCGCAGCCTGCCCCCTCCTTCCTCTTCTACCAACCTCACCACCCCAGAGCCAGCGAAAGACAAGAAAGACAAGGAGAAGAAGGGCTTCAGTCGGTTTGCCAATAAAAAGTGAGGATGGACAGACTGACTGTATTGCAGGTCTTGGGCAGAAGAAGAAGTTGTAGTGTACAATCAGAATACATTTTATCTTAAAATATGTTCTTTTTTACTTTGAAATAGGTGAGATATTGTAGTTTAGATTTAAACCTCTGAACACTGCTGCCTGTATTAAAGCCAGTGTACCAAACTTTATCTTTCTCTTCTTGACAAAATATGCTAAATTCAAATAAAATAAATAAAAGCACAGGAATGCTCTTTTCACACTCAACCAAAGAATGTTTGTAGAATTCATTATTTTCCTTTTACAATTGTTTCCCAAATTTGCTTTAGATAAAAGCATGCTTGTATGATATGTACTACAAAACAGTATGACTCGTAAGAGTACTTTTGTTGATTAATCTGCCTTATATTCCTATAAAATGGTTGTGAATTGTTATACTGTGCTGTTTGAATTTGGTGCTCTTATATCATACAATCAACAAGAATGGGTGGCTAGGCTTTTAAAAGAGCTTTGTAAATTCTGTTTTAACAAATGAATTGATAGGCCTTGTGTTGTCTGAAAAAGAGTGAGACATTGTACAGTGCTGTACAGTACAGTACCTGCATGCACAGCAAGTACAACTGCAAGTATGCAAACTAACTGTCCTATGCACTGTGAAGGCAAAATAATGTTGCCGAAATTGGCAGTAAGACTGTTTTAACCGAGATAATGAAAGTAACACAATTGAAAGATGATTATGCTGTCTTATTGACCTGCTATTACCTTAAACATAACGCAATCAATTTCAAACATTACTTTTACCAGAACAAAGGCCATCTCTGAAATAGCTCATGCCTAACACTTGTTTATCGAATCTCAAATTTCATATCTGTTCATATACAGTATATCAAAGAAATGCATGAATCATGTTTTTTGTTTAACCCTTGTGTGGTGTTCGGGTCTGTGGGACTCATTTGTTTACTCAAAGAAATTATTTTTTCAACCCCAGACTCATTTTCTGTGAAGAACATGTGAAATAACACATTTTCATTGAGTGCACACTGTGCACCCCCCTACACATGTATATTATAAATGTGGTGTTTGGGTCCACTGGACCGAGGGTAATACAAGTGTGGAAAAGTGTGTGTGTGTAGGTGAAAACAAGTAAAAATTAAACAAAAAGGTTTGTGTGTGCCTTCACTCTGTTTTCCTCCTCCCTGGGCTTGCTGTTTCAACATAGGTTCTTGGTGCTGTCTGTCTCCCTGCCTGTCTGCCTGTCTGACGCTTTTCTCTCAATCTTTACCCTTTGTAGTGTGTGAAACTACACAATGTCTTACGGGAACCTGCACAATGTTATTACAATACATTTTTCGATATTGTGAAAAATTCAGTATTTTCCAACACTACCCCAGCCAGGTGCAAATTAGGGGGGGGGAACACAACAAATAAATAGCTTTGCATGTGTGGCTCCCTACCACAACCAATCAGTATGACAAAAATAATCTCTGCTCAGAGGGCCTTAGAAATAATTTAGCAGAGAGAGAAGCTAGTGTGGAAGGACCGTCTTCCATTTTCCAAATATGAGGATCATGTCCCTGTCATTTCGGAGTCTGAGAGTGAGTTGTAAGAAGAAGATGAGATTGACCCTCAGCCAGCCCCAGGACCAGCCTATCAGCAGCCAGCCCCAGGACCAGCCCATCAGCAGCCAGCCCCAGGACCAGCCCATCAGCAACCAGCTCATCAGCAGCCTGCAGGAGTAGAAATATGGATGTAAAAAAATTGTGAAATTGAATGGTCTTCTTGCCCAAGGAATGAGCCACCCCCGCATTGCTGCCAATGTGATAAGGATGCAACCAGGGTCAATGCGGATATCGGTTACTCATGTGCAGGACATAAAGTCTTCTTTTGAACTGTTCATACCAGACACCATCCAGAAAATCATTCTGGACTGCACTCATTTGGAGGGAAGGTGTGTTTTTGGAGAGGAGTGGAAGGAGATGGACCAAACTAATTTACTTGCATACTTTGGGGTTCTTATCCTTGCTGGTGTTTTCAGATCCAATGGAGAATCCACATAATCCCTGTGGGATGCAGAAACTGGCAGAGAACCTTTCCGTGCAACAATGTCTCTGGAAAAAATCCACATTATTTCCAGGATTATCCGCTTCGATAACCGAGACACCAGACCAGCTCGGCGGCAGAGAGACAAGCTAGCTGCAATAAGGTCAGTATGGGAATGGACTGCCTTCCCCTGTTTTACAACCCTGGGCCCAACGTTACTGTTGATGAGCAGCTTATGGCATTTAGGGGCCACTGCCCCTTTAGGCAGTACATACTGTCTAAACCCGCAAAATATGGAAAATAGATCTGGGCTGCCTGTGATGCTGATTCATCATATGCGTTGAACTTGCAAGTGTAGACAGAGAAGCCAGATGGAGGAGCCCCTGAGAAGAACCAAGGGATGCGGATTGTCCTGGGCGTGACACAGGGACTCCGTGGCCACAACATCACATGCAATAATTTTTTTACTTCACACAAGCTGGGACAGGAGCTCTTCAAGAGGAAGCTGACGATGGTAGGAACAGTAGGAAAAAACAAGCCAGAGCTCCCACCTCAGCTGTTGGCCTATCAATTCCTCTAAGTTTGTGTTCACGGCTGACACATCCCTACTGTCCAACGTGCCAAAGAAAGGAAAAAATGTGGTGAGTACGCTGCATAGGGATGGGAGAATCTGTGGCCAGGAACATAAAAAATGCCACAAAAGGAGGGGTGGACAATTTAGACAAGCTGGTGACTGGCTACAGCTGCAAAAGAAGAAACCTACGCTGGCCACTTGTGATCTTCAACATCTCGGACATCTCAGCGTACAACACGTTTGTCATCTGGATGGCGTTGAACACAGATTGGAAAAGAGGGAAGCTACAGAGGAGACGGCTCTTTCTTGAGAAGCTGGGCAAGGCATTGGTAAGACCTCAAATCCAGAGGAGGCAACATATCCCAAGGACCCCAGCTTCTGCAGCCATGGTGAGGAGGATTCAGGAGGAGGATGCTGGTGCCCCATCCATCCGACCCACAGAACCAACAACTCCAGTACCGGAAGTACGTGTGAGTGATGTTGTTGCATGTGTGTGTGTCTGACTCTTCTACCTTGGCCTGCTGTAACTATATATGTGAGTGAGTGAGATGTTAGTAAAATTCCTGAACTAAATGTTTTCATCATTATAGATTGCAGCCGGGAGCAACAAGAAGAAGCACTGCGATGTGTGTGGCCCCAAGAAGGACAGGAAGACACAGTACACATACTTTAAGTGCAAAAAATACATTTGCACCACACACAGTAAAACTCTGTCCCTCATGAGGTGTGTAGACCGGGCTTAATTTGTGTTCAATGGGGCTCATTTATCATTTCCATAAATTACTGTATGTAAAATTTGTTCAGTTCAAAGCAATAAACATCAATAGTGATGAAAAACTTTTCATTTATATTTGTTCAAGATTAACATGATTTATTCCACCCATGTCTTGATATTTGATTACAAAAAAAAAAAATCACATTTTATTTAAAAAAAAAACAAATGCCGCTTTTATTGATAAATGTGATCTATCAGAGGTAAATGGCAAATATTAACCACGTATGCTGTCTATTACTTGTAATTGATTTAAGTTAACATTAAGTATTAAGTATTTTTATGTAACTTGTTATGGCTGTATTGTTTTAAGAACCCAATAATGTTGTGGGTCCATCAGACATTGGGTAAATTACAAAAACATGACCACCACACAAGGGTTAATATGGTGCTAAAGGGATATTCTCACACATTCAACCTAGACCAACTTGGCCTACCCTATTCCTTCTTTACTTTGGACTGCAGTTATAGGATTGATTCCTTCTATCACACTTTGGTTTAATTCAAAACACCTTGAATTACAGGTAGATAAGAGACAAAATAACTTTTGTCAGTCAAAGTCCAGGATAAAATTGTGGGTCAATCAAATCTAGACTGCTTTTCCAAAACCCACACAGTATGAAAATGCATAATAGGTGTCAAAATGTATGTAAAGAAATACAAGAAACGTTGAAGACCGGTAGAGACGTGCCATGAAACCAGAAAATATATATATAATTTGAAATAGACCCCCAGAGTATTTGTTTCTCATCTCAATGACCATGGTGACGTACAGTATATCATGGAACTGCATTGATACTAGTAAATATAATACATTTAATAATAATATAATACGCATAGTTTGTTTTTCCCTTTGCATTAGGGCAGGTATACCCCTTTAACCCCAACCACTGTGGGCAGTGAAACACTCACTGCACACAGTAGTTGTTTATTCCATTTCAATTCAGTAAAAAATTCAGTTCATGAAATGCAATTTAACAAAAACCTGCTGCACATTTCCTTTTAATAAACAGGCTGTACTGTTCCTCCCTGAATTACCTCCAGTTGTTGCTTTCCCCCCCTCACATGTAGCCACATACTAAGCTAACCACTGTCCTTTTGTCCTCTGTGTGCGCAGTGGGTATTTATTAGCATTTTCTACTCTCTACTAGCTATGTAAAATACCACAGAAAATATCTAACACATTTTGAGAGGTGAACTTGAACATAAACTCATAAACCTATAGTTGAGTTGTTGCACCTTCCCCACAGGCAACTACCCCCCCAGCAGGAGGGCAGCACCCCTGGAGCGATAAGTGCCTTTGCTCAAGGGTACAACTTTAATTAAATGCTCAACAAGGTTTTACTGAACAGTTTAATTAATTATACAAATATAAAAGTTTAAAATTGAAAGATTGAAACATATCTGGTTATGAAATAAAAGGCACTTCTATGATGTTAAACAATCATCCAGACAAAGCGGCTTTCCTCAACATATTCTTAACTGAAAAAGATGCAGTTGCTGAACTGACATTACAGTTGGTAACCCTGAGTGTTATTTCACTCCGGTGTTGAAGCAACAGACTCTAGACAGAAGTATAACGTAGCTAGCATAAACTACTAATATTATGACAAATCTAAATTAGTCCAAGTGTCAATTTGGTTAATATCCAGCCTTAGATACGTTTTTTTTCAGTCTCTGAACTCAATACCTGAATGCAGAAGAACACTTTTACATCGTTTCTCTTACAAATATTTAATGAAAGAAAAGGATGGGACATGTCTGGATTTATAAGAGGATGAATTGAATCATAGCGTGGAAGATCCACCATAGAGAGATCGAAATGTAAAAAGTCATTTCTGATTGAGCTGACATATGCAGTGTTTACCGTAAATGCAGTCTCAGCAAACGCGGGAAAATTGCCATAAAATTGTATTTACGCTATAGCGCAGGTCTTCGGCGCCACGGATTGAATCCATGCCTAAATTACAGACAGGCAGAAGAGATGTTTTGGGGACCAAGCTGTTACAACACAACCCCTGGAATCTTTCCAAGACACAGGCACTTAGGCCTCTCAGGTAAAAACGTGGAAGCTCAAATAGAAAGGAGTGAAATAACATTGAAGAGAAGTACAGCATTTGATCCATTGGTGGCAGAGATGTAGCCTGTTCCCAGATCTGTTTGTATTCTTGACAACTCCATTGCTCATTCATTGTCAAGCCAATGAGGGTCAAGGGCAGAGATTCCATCCGAACTACAGTTGATCAGCCTTCTTATAGTGCGCTTGACATAAAAAAAAAGAAAGAAAAAGGTAATGTTCGATTCAACCGACATACTCAGGGAACGCGAAAACATTGCCTTTAAAATGTGCATAGCTGACAAAGCACGATCAAATTGAATCCCAGCCAAAGAGTTGGCAGGATAGCACAAACAGACTGGCACTCAGGCTAGCAGAGGTAAATCTAACAATGAGAAGATCTTTGGTTAATGATTAGTTGGTACTCTATGTATTCAAAGAGATATCTAAGGAAAACATGTTTAATGTAATAGTATGTTTTCCTCATTCTGTGTGTTATAGCTGGACCCCAGGCCATACAAACCCATTCAAGTAGTTAAGTGTAAAACAGATATTAGATCGTTCAAACATTGCTACAATTAAAGGGTATAGGTCCTAACTTTATTCACAAGTCATTTCTGCTTTATAAGAATAATTAAATAAGCACATTTCAAACGATAACAATAATTACAAGAGCCATAATATGACATAATATGAAGAGCTGTTGTCTCATAACTTTGCCCTGCATATGCCTGAGGTGTATACAGCTGCTGTGACACCCCATGACCACCAGGGGGCGACAGACTGAGAATCTGGTGTTCCAGGACAGCTCAAAATAATGGCTGGTATGGAGTCAATGGAATGACATCAAGCACATTGAAACCATGTGTTTGACACCATGCCATTACTATGAGCCATCCTCCTCTCAGCAGCCTCCACTGCTTATCAGGGCCTGAATGAATGAATGAATGAATGAATGAATGAATGAATATATATATATATATATATATATATATATATATATATATATATATATATAAAGCATTTCAGAGTAGGAGTGCTGATCTAGGATCAGTTCTCCCATCTTACATCAGCACTCCAACTCAGTGGGTTTCTGAATATGGGCACAGATCTCACAACACCCGGAAAAGTGATTACCTGTGTCACATATTTGGGATGGGACCCATAAAAAGGTAGAATAAGAGAGAGTGTTGTGTGAGCATATTTACATCATTATAGAAAAGGCACGTGTGGTAGGTGCTGATTCGTGGGTTTTGTCCTGGTTGGTTTACTTTGTTCTCAAGGAGAGAGAGAGAGAGACAGAGAGAGTATGAGTGTGTGTGTACATGCGAGTTGAGGCAGAGATTCAAGGTGGATGACTTGAAAGCTGGAGCAGGTAGGTAGGTCTACTTGATGAGCTTATTGGCTCGCTGGTTGGCTTCATCGATACGTGCTTTGTTCATGTCCGCCTGAGAGGGAGAGAGTAGACACACCAGGTGAGTGGTGGATCAATATCTACAGTTCCGTTTCTTAGTGAAACAGAAGGCCGTCTGACAGTAGAGCCCTATGTTAGGCATCCTCGTGGTACACAAGAAAAATATACTGCATCACACCCCAGAAAAAGCTAGCGGAGGTGTACGAAGATGAAAGACTAAACTGTAGAAAACAGTCTCTGCACCTTTAATATGTAGAACTTCTGGTCACAAAGACCTTGGTCAGAGCATACTGGTGGTATAATCCCCGCAACATGGTGGTATAAGCCACGCAACATGGTATCATAAGCCCTAAGGAGTGCGAGGCAGTGTATGGATGGAGAACACAGCCCAGCCATGACGACAACCCACCTTTTCTGTGATGCGGTCGATGTGTTTGTTCTGCTTGTCTAGCTCAGAGCCCATGTCCCTGGCCATGTTCTTCAGGTTCCCTATGATGCTGCCCACCTGATCCAGGTTCTCCTCCATCTCATCCTCCCGAGCATCGTTGGTAATCCTGGGGGAGTTAAGGGGCCACATGACCGCACATATCTACTATTCTCAGTGTCAAAACGCATAATCATGAGACCATTTGCCATTGCTTGATAGCCCTAACCCTATGGTGTTTTCAGATCTGAAGGGTCTGGATAAGTAGAAACAAATGTTGTGGAGTTTCCACCACATTCCCTCCATCTTCCAGAACATTTAAAAGGTTAGGGCAAAGGGAGCAAAAGCAATTTGGACCAAGCTGATAGTTTGTAACTAGGTGTGTATTATATGGTTGACTGGCTTCACCCACCTCTTGATGTAGGGTCCAGAGGCCCCCATGGGCTGCTGCTGGTTGGCTTGTCCGTTATGGATGCCTGAGGGTTGCCTGGACACCACCGAGCCATCCCCTCCCTCTCCTGTACTGCTACCATCACCTGTTCCCCAGGTACGCTTGTACTTAGAGTCATGCTCTATGGACGTTACCCTGAGGGAGAATCAAGTCAGTCCGTCAATCAACCAACCAACCAACGGATCATTAGTCAGTCCATCAATCATTCATTCAAGTCAGTCCGTCAATCAGGGGACAACTTCAGGGGAAGAGAGCTTCCACCGGTGCCAAGTAGCACCTTCGTAGCAAGGTGACGGGTGGTAACTTTACAAACAAATACACAACGCTCAATCACCCCATCACGGGCAAGGCCATTAAGATTAAGGGTATCATTACATGAATAAAAATAAATAAAAAGGGTGTGTGTGTGTGTGCTATGTAGGAAAAACAAAACACGCTCGAAAAACAAGGACAGCAGAACACAGGAGTAATATTAGGAAACCCTGTGGCTGAGCATTTACCAGAGGCTCATCACATACTAGGTACTAAACGAAATCATAACCGCCATCGATAAGAGACATTACTGTGCAGCTATATTCATTGACCCGGCCAAGGTTTTTCGTCAATCACCACATCCTTATCGGCAGACTCAACAGCCTTGGTTTCTCTAATGATTGCCTCGCCTGGTTCACAAACTACTTTGTCGACAGAGTTCAGTGTGTTAAATCGGAGGGCCTGTTGTCCGGGCCTCTGGCAGTCTCTATGGGGGTGCCACAGGGTTCAATTCTTGGGCAGACTCTCTTCTCTGCATACATCAATGATGTTGCTCTTGCTGCTGGTGATTCTCTGATCCACCTCTATGCAGACGACACCATTCTGTATACTTCTTGCCCTTCTTTGGACACTGTTAACTAACCTCCAAACGAGCTTCAATGCAATTCAGCACTCCTTCCGTGGCCTCCAACTGCTCTTAAACGCTAGTAAAACCAAATGCATGCTTTTCAACCGTTCGCTGCCTGCATCCGCCCGCCCGACTAGCATCACTACCCTGGACGGCTCTGACCTAGAATACGTGGACAACTACAAATACCTAGGTGTCTGGCTAGACTGTAAACTCTCCTTCCAGACTCACATTAAACATCTCCAATCCAAAATTAGATCTAGAAATCGGCTTTCTATTTCACAAGAAGCCTCCTTCACTCATACTGCCAAACTTGCACTAGTAAAACTGACTATCCTACCGATCCTCGACTTCGGCGATGTCATCTACAAAACAGCTTCCAATACTCTACTCAGCAAACTGGATGCAGTCTATCACAGTGCCATCCACTTTGTCACCAAAGCCCCATATACTACCCACCACTGCGACCTGTATGCTCTAGTCGGCTGGCCCTCGCTACACACGTCGCCAGACCCACTGGTTCCAGGTCATCTACAAGTCCCTGCTAGGTAAAGCCCCGCCTTATCTCAGCTCGCTGGTACCATAGCAGCACCCACCCGTAGCACTCGCTCCAGCAGGTATATCTCACTGGCCACCCCCAAAGCCAATTCCTCTTTTGGCCGAATCTTTCCTTCCAGTTCTCTGCTGCCAATGACTGGAACGAACTACAAAAATCGTTGAAACTGGAGACACTTATCTCCCTCACTAGTTTTAAGCACCAGCTGTCAGAGCAGCTCACAGATCACTGCACATAGCCCAACCAACTACCTCATCCCCTACCGTAGTCATTTATTTATCTTGCTCCTTTGCACCCCAGTACTTATACTTTGCACATTCATCTACTGCACATTTACCATTCCAGTGTTAAATTGCTATACTGTAGTTACTTTGCCACCATGGCCTATTTATTGCCTTATGTTCCTTATCCTACCTCATTTGCACACATTGTATATAGATTTGTTTTTTTCCTACTGTATTATTGACTGAGTGTTTGTTTACTCCAATGTGTAACTATGTGTTGTTGTATGTGTTGAACTGCTTTGCTTTATCTTGGCCAGGTCGCAGTTGTAAATGAGAACTTGTTCTCAACTTGTCTACCTGGTTAAATACAGGTGAAATAAAATAAAATAAATAAGCTCTATGAGATACATTAGTATCGAACATGTTAAGACTCCTAGGAGGGGGGGGATACTAATAAACTATTACTGAGAATTGTATTGGTTTCACCGTTTGTCCACCATGTCTCTTAAAGGTCTGAACCAAGTTCCTTACATGAACATGTTACGTTGATTTGACTTGCCACACATATGGAATCATATAGTAACCAAAAGTGTTAAATAAAAATATATTTTATATTTGAGATTCTTCAAAGTAGCCACCCTTAGCTTTGATGACAGCTTTTCACACTTATGGCATTCTCTCAACCAGCATCATGAGGTAGGTCTTTTTTAATGCGTTTGAGACAAATCAGTTGTGTAGTGACAAGGTAGGAGGTGGTATAGAGAATATAGCCCTATTTGGTAAAAGACCAAGTCCATATTATGGCAAGAACAGCTCAAATAAGCAAAGAGAAACAACTGTCAATAATTCCTTTAAGACATGAAGGTCATTCAATCTGGAAAATGTCAAGAACGTTGAAAGTTTCTTCAAGTGTTGTTGCAAAAACCATCAAGCCCTATGATGAAACTGGCTCTCATGAGGACCGCCACAGGAAAGACCCAGAGTTACCAGCCTCAGTCTCATCTGAACATTGTAGAATTCTTGGTAATCTTCACGAACCCTGGCTACCAAGTTGAATCAGCAATACAAAATTTGGTTTAATTATTTATTTACTAAATACCTAAAAAATAACACAGAATTACATTTACACAGAATGGATCATACATTGAATACTAATTATGTCATACATGAACAACGTCCCTGGTGGACGGAACCGATATGACGACTGGTTACACAAAGGAGGGGGTTGGCTTGAGTGAAAGCGCGGAAAGACTGGAGAACAAAGGGACCTTATGAATCTATGCTATCGTAAATACAGAATCTTATGCATTCTAAATAACCGCCCATTTGAAAAAGGAAAATGCAAGCCATATTTACTCTGAGCTGCGCCTCGATAGATTGGACGTAGATGGAAGGCTGGGTTGCCCAGCCGAGATCTCTTGTCCCTTGTCGAATGTCTCTGGTGTTAGAACGAATACGTTGTAGTACCGTTGTCGTGTGGTAGAACGGATACGTTGTAGTACCCTGTCTTTCTGAAGATATTGTCCGTTCTTTCCAAGCCCACGTTTGCAGCGGCTAGGAGGTATCACTTCTGGAGTGAATGAGAGTTCAAAGTTCATACCAAGTTGCCATACTTTTAAGCTCATGCTATATTCTGGCTGGTATCGTCGAAATTCATCCTTTCGGCGTGTCAAACGTCATCTTCACGTTGAAATTTGATGCTAATTTCGTTAGGTTATTATCTGAGCCCTTTCAACGTTGGGACTGTCGTCCTCTCGTCCTTGCAACAGAAACATTTTCGTCAACAGGCTTATATAGTCATGGAGAGAGGCGTTTTTCATAGTTTACAGCCAACGTCTGTTCACTTGGGCAGGGCCACGGAGTGAGCAGACTTTTGACTATTCTCTCATTTAGGAGCTAAAATTACATTTCATCTTTCCACAAATAGTTTCACATTGAAACGTTTAAACTGCACAACAATTCCATGTGAATCTGATAACTAGAATGTGTACACTTTCCAAGATACAGTTTATGTCGTCCTATCATTAGTAATAATGTCTCCGACGCAAACTGTTCTGACATCATATTCCTTAAGTACCAACGCATATTTTCAGCTGGTTGGATTACCGAAATATGGTTCCTTTCCCCACCCCTTTGAAGTTGCCATACTCTATCTTAACCAAGGGATTTGAAGAGTCAACTCTAGAGTAGAGAGAGAAAAAAACAACGGGGGAGGGGGTATTTATGGGGGTCATAAACCTCACCAACGTCATGACAGTTCTGATGAGTCCAAATTAGTCATTTTTGGTTCCAACCGTGTCTTTGTTAGACGCACAGTAGGTGAACGGATTATCTCTGCATGGTTCCCACCGTGAAGCATGGAGGTGGTGGTGTGATGGTGCTTTGCTGGTGACACTGTCAGTGATTTATTTAGAATTCAAGGCACACCTAACCAGCATGGCTACCACAGCATTCTGCAGCAATACGCCATCCCATCTGGTTTGCGCTTAGCGGGACTATCATTTGTTTTTCAACAGGACAATGACCCAACACACACCTACAGGCTGTGTAAGGGCTATTTGACCAAGAAGGAGAGTGATGGAGTGATGCATCAGATGACCTAGCCTCCACAATCACCTGACCTCAACCCAATTGAGATGGTTTGGGATGAGTTGGACCGCAGAAGGAAAAGCAGCCAACAAGTGCTCAGCATATGAGAACTCCTTCAAGACTGTTGGAAAAACATTCCAGGTGATGCTGGGTTGAGAGAATGCCAAGAGTGTGCAAAGCTTTCATCAAGGCTACCTTGAAAAATCTCAAATATATTTAGATTTGTTTAACACTTTTTTGGTTACTACATGATTCCATATGTGTTATTTCAGTTTTGATGTCTTCATTATTATTATACAATGTAGAAGAAACCCTGGAATGAGTAGGTGTGTCCATAATTTTCCACTGGTCCTGTATATATTTACTACTACTAACGTGCCCATCTCATTGATAAATTAGAGATACACAAGTTGTTTTTGAAATAGAATTATAGTGACCTATCTACGGCCACTCGCGTCCTGCGAATAATGGTCACATGGGTGGGTATTCCAACAGTTCCCAAAATAATATTTTTTACCGTTGCCTAGGTTAATTCGGACCCATTTGTATGTATATAATCCTTTATGACCACACACCTCTGATGGATTATGATTGAATTGTTTCCACACCCACCACATGTGTGTAATGTGATGTGAAATGTATATTTTGGGATGTGAGCACGTCTTTTTGACCTGATGATCTGTTTCGGATAGAAAAAGTTGTCACTAAAGCGGTAAAACGGAAGCATAAACTGAGCGCTGGCCTGTTCTTTACAAGATAGAATGCTAGGAAACAGAATCAACATTACAAGAACAACGTACAGTACAGAAGGTCACATGACTCATTTCCAGAAGTGACATGCTACGCTTGTGTTATAGTTTGGTCGTAAGAGGGGCGTCCAGTACCTGTCACAGGGGCAGACACAGAGGCCACAGCACTTGGACATGTCCGTCAGGTTCTTCTCAGCCTTCCTCATGTCCTGGTTGATTTGGTCCATACCCTTCTCTGTACGTCTCAGTTGCTCTGTCATGCAACCAGGACAAAACAGAAAAGACCCATCTCAGGGAAATGAAACACTAAAACCATATTAATTGATTAATTTAACATAAGTTGAAACCTGGTTTTAACAATGTTGAAGACACTGACAAACTGGTTTTAACAATGACAAGATCTTCTTTAAAAAAAGATGGCGTCCCTAAGAGCTGGTACTCTGTAGTGAACTCGGACTATGACTCACCCCCCTGTTGATCCAGCATGTCGATGGTGTTGACACCAGTCTCCTTGGTCTGAACACAGGACAATAACCACATTAGGAACTCAAAGACCACAGTTCAGCAACACAGAAATATAATGAAGAAAAATATATAAAAACGTAACATGTAAAGTGTTGGTCCCATGTTTCATGAGCTGAAATAAAACATCCCAGACCTTTTCCATACACACAAAAAACATTTCTCAAATGTTGTGCACAAATTTGTTTACATCCCTGTAAGTGAGGATTTCTTCTTTGCCAAGATAATCCATCCACCTGACAGGTGTGGCATATCAAGAAGCTGATTGAACAGCATGATCATTACACAGGTGCACCTTGTGCTGGGGACAATTAAAGGCCACTCAAAATGTGCAGCTGTCTCGCACCACAATGCCACAGATGTCTCAAGTTGAGGGAGCGTACAACTGTCATGCTGACTGCAGGAATGTCCACCAGAGCTGTTGCCAGTGAATCTCTCTACCATAAGCCACCACCAAACTAATTTTAGAGAATTTGGCTTGTACGTCCAACCAGCCTCACAACCACAGACCACGTGTAACCATGCCAGCCCAGGACCTCCACATCCGGCTTCTTCACCTGCGGGATTGCCTGAGACCAGACACCCTGATGAAACTGAGTTTGCACAACCCAAGAATTTCTGCAAACTGTCAGAAACCATCTCAGAGAAGCTCATCTGCGTGCTCGTTGTCCTCAGAGTCTTGACCTAACTGTAGTTCGGTGTCGAAACCAACTTCACAGGGGACAAAGACTCAACTTCGATGGCCAATGGCACGCTAGGGAGAAGTGTGCTCTTCACAGACGAATCACAGTTTCAACTGTACCGGACAATGGCAGACAGTGTGTATGGCGTAGTGTGGGCGTGCGGTTTGCTGATGTCAACATTGTGAACCCCACCGCCACCATGGGGCAATGTATGGGCATGCATAAGCTACGGACAACGAACACAATTGTATTTTATCGACGGCAATTTGAATGCACATAGATACCGTGACGAGGCCCAGTGTTGTGCCAGTCCTCCGCCACCATCACCTCATGTTCGAGAATGAAAATGCACGTCTCCATGTCGCAAGGATCTGTACACAATTCCTGGAAGCTGAAAATGTCCCAGTTCTTCCATGGTATGCATACTCAGCAGACATGTCACCCATTAAGCATGTTTGGGATGTGCTGGAACATCGCACAGCCATTGAAGAGTGGGACAACATTCCACAGGCCCCAGTCAACAGCCTGATCCCGCTGCAGACCAGATACTGACTGGTTCTGATCCACGCCCCTACCTTTTATGCATTTGTAATCCCAGTCATTTGAAATCCATAGATTAGGGCTTAATATATTTAAATTGACTGATTTCCTTACATGAACTGTAACTCTGTGAAATTGCTATAATATTTTTGTTCAGTGTACTTCTGTATGTAATGACAGAGGGCTTGTGTTGGGCTAGACTGTTAGAGCAATAACGTTTGTCTCACCTCCTCGGCCATCTGTAGCATCCGCCTGGTGCACTCCAAGGACTGTAGAGGACAAAATAAGGTCTTATTGTAAGGTACCAGTATGTAATAGGCTCAGCCAGAAGAGAACTGCCTGGTTCCTCTCTAGGCTTTTTCCCTAGCCACTGTGCTTCTATATCTGCATGGTTTGCTCTTTTGGGAGTTTTAGGCTGGATTAAGAACTTTGTAACAGCTGTTGATCTAAAAAGGGCTTTATAAAATACATTTGATTGATAGCGCAATAGAGTGCTACCTAGCTTATAGAACATGACAGCTGAACAGACACCTTAGCGTCCTTTATCCTTGTTTTGATTGAGTCTTTCAGGGGTACAGACATGCAGGAGAAAAGGCTCTAAGACTAGAGCCTAGGTAATATGAAAGGCTTCTTATAAGTAGTACTCAATTCCCAGGACAGGTCGTAAGCCTGTCGTAAGTTGTCCTAATTTTACAACCTGTTAGGTGAGCCCGACACATGGTTCTCTATTTAACAGGCCCACAGAGACTCAGATCTTAAGTAGTTGACATAAGACTGAACTGTGCTTGGTCAGGTAGATTAACCATCTCCCACACAACAGCACAGTCCCACACAACAGCAGCACCAGGTCACATGACGTTATGATGGAATGCAGTCAGTGCAGGCGAGTCAGGTGAGACAGAGAGACGCCCTATTAATAACCTGACTGTGAAAAGGTGTAGCCTACAGGAGAGAAGGTAGAGGTAGGAGACCAGACTGAACGGTGTGTGTAGGGTTCCTCCCAGGATCTTTTGAGGGGGTGTCCCAGAGGGGGACTGTACTGCCTTTTCCTGCAATCTAGAGCCTTAAATGATAAATAAAAAGAGCAAGCAGTGATTTAAGTGCAAATTTCATTAATTTAACTAATATTTTACACCGTTTTTCCTAGAATTACACTAGTAACATTTTTCAAAAATGTTCAACCGAACAGGGACCATGAGAGCCAGGCACGAATAATTTGAGTAATTCACACTGAGTGTGTCACCAGGTCTGGAAATTCATGATGTTAGGGGCAAGGCCATTTGGGCTTCAAGAGAGGCCCAATCTGCCAGGGGACCAAGCCCATTAACCAAAATAGACCATTAAATTGATTTGAAAAACACCTAAACCAAAACAAACAGCAATTTAATCATTGCATGCTAGGAATATGGTACTGTTAACAGTTGATGTTACTCTTCAATAACACAAACCCCAAAGCGGGGGATAGGTTTATTTAAAGAGAACAAATCATGGAGGTAGATGGTCATGCTCCCCTGTCCTCAGAGATTCTCTCCACAGAACAAAGTAACAGGATGTCATTTATAACCCCCACCAGTTAAAATAAAGAAAAACCCTTGAATGAGTAGGTGTCCCCAAACTTTTGACTGGTACTGTATCTCTATCTCACAGTGCCCTCTGTAATTACTGGGACAGTGAAGCATTTTTCCTTATTTTGGCTCTACCACACACACACACACACACACACACACACGTGTAAGTGGACAGCTCTTCAAATTTTTTATTTTATTTAACCAGGTAGGCTAGTTGAGAACAAGTTCTCATTTACAACTGCGACCTGGACAAGATAAAGCAAAGCAGTGCGACAATAAACAGAGTTACACGTGGGATAAACAAAAGTACAGTCAATAACACAATAGAAAATTCTATATACAATGTGTGCAAATGGGGTAAGGAGGTAAGGCAATAAATAGGCCATAGTAGCAAAGTAATTACAATTTAGCAAATTAACACTGATGATAGATGTGCAAGTAGAAATAATGGTGTGCAAAAGAGCAAAAAAAAAAGTTAAAAACAATATGGGGATGAGGTAGGTAGTTGGATGGGCTATTTACAGATGGGCTGGGTACAGATGCGGCGATCAGTAAGCTGCTCAGATAGCGAATGCTTAAAGTTAGTGAGGAAGCTAAGTCTCCAACTTCAGAGTGGAATCGGCCATTTCCTCCACACCAGTTGCTGACAGATGTATAAAAATCGAGTACAAAGCCATGCAAATCTCCCTTTCCACTTTACAATAACAGCACTTACAGTTGACAAGGACAGCTTTAGCAGGGCAGAAATTTGGTGAACTGACTTGGAAAGTTTGCATCCTAGAACAATGCAACATTGAGTCACTGAGCACTTCAGTAGGCCATTCTATTGCCAATGTTTGTCTCTGGAGATTGCACGGTATGCTTTATTTTATACACCCGTCAGCAAAGTTTTTAGTCAAGATGTAAAATATTTTTGTTGTACTGTATGTGTGTTTATAGTTGTATTAATGTATGCCAGTTGTTTTGTCTGAAACATTGTTCACCCTGCTGCTATTGGACAAGGTCTCTCTTGGAAAAGAGATGTTCAATAAGAAAAACCTGTATTTAAAAAAAATAAAAAATCTGAAATAGTCAAATCCATTAATGTGTGTGTGTGATATACAGTTGAAGTCAGAAGTTTACATACACCTTTGCCAAATACATTTAAACTCAGTTTCACAATTCCTGCCTTTAAATTGTTTAACTTGGGTCAAACGTTTTGGGTAGCCTTCAACAATAAGTTGGGTGAATTTTGGTCCATTCCTTCTGACAGAGCTGGTGTAACGGAGTCAGGTTTGTAGGCCTCCTTGCTCACACACGCTTTTTCAGTTCTGCCTACACTTTTTCTATAGGATTGAGGTCAGGGCTTTGTGATGGCCACTCCAATACCTTGACTTTGTTGTCCTTAAGCCATTTTGCCACAACTTCTGAAGTATGCTTGGGGCCATTGTCCATTTAGAAGACATTTGCGACCAAGCTTTAAACTTCCTGACTGATGTCTTGAGATGTTGCTTCAATATAATCACAATTTTCCATCCTCATGATGCCATCTATTTTGTGAAGTGCACCACTCCCTCCTGCAGCAAAGCACCCCCACAACATGATGCTGCCCCCCCCGTGCTTCACGGTTGGGATGGTGTTCTTTGGCATGAAAGACTCCCCCTTTTTCCTCCAAACATAACAATGGTCATTATGGCCAAGCATTTCTATTTTTGTTTCATCAGACCAGAGGACATTTCTCCAAAAAGTACAATCTTTGTCCCCATGTGCAGTTGCAAACCGTAGTCTGGCTTTATAGCGGTTTTGGAGCAGTGGCTTCTTCCTTGCTGAGCGGCCTTTCAGGTTGTCGATATAGGACTCGTTTTACTGTGGATATAGATACTTTTGTACTGGTTTCCTCCAGCATCTTCACAGGGTCTTTTACTGTTCTTCTGGGATTGATTTGCACTATTCGCACCAAAGTATGTTCATCTCTAGGAGACAGAGCGGTTTGACGGCTGCGTGGTCCCATGGTGTTTATACAGATGAATGTGTAGTACCTTCAGGCGTTTGGAAATTGCTCCCAAGGATGAACTAGATTTGTGGAGGTCCACAATTATTTTCTGAAGTCTTGGCTGATTTATTTTGATTTTCCCATGATGTCAAGCAAAGAGGCACGGAGTTTGAAGGTAGGCCTTGAAATAAATCCACCTCCAACTGACTCAAATGATGTCAATTAGCCTATCAGAAGCTTCTAAAGTCATGACTTCATTTTCTGGAATTTTCCAAGCTGTTTAAAGGCACAGTCAATTTAGCGTATGTAAACGTATGACCCACTGGAATTGTGATACAGTGAATTATAAGTGAAATAATCTGTCTGTCAACAACTGTTGGAAAAATTCTGTGTCATGCACAAAGTAGATGTCCTAACCGACTTGCCAAAATTATAGTTCGTTAACAAGAAATTTGTGGAGTGGTTGAAAAACGAGTTAATGACTCCCACCTAAGTGTATGTAAACTTCCGACTTCAACTGTATATACAGTGCATTCAGAAAGTATTCTGACCTTGACTTTTTCCACATTTTGTTTATTTACAGGCTTAATCTAAAATGGATTAAATTGTCCCCCCCCATCAATCTACACACAATACCCAATAATGACAAAGCAAAAACAGTTTTTATTTAAATACATTTACATAACTCAGGACTTTGTAGAAGCACCTTTGGCAGTGATTCTTCTTGGGCATGACGCTACAAGCTTGGCACACCAGTATTTGGGGAGTTTCTCCCCTTCTTCTCTGCAGATTCTCTCAAGCTCTGTCAGGTTGGATGGGGAGTGTCGCTGCACAGCTATTTTCATGTCTCTCAAGAGATGTTCGATCGGGTTCAAGTCCGGACTCTGGCTGGGTCACTCAAAGACTTGTCCTGAAACCACTCTTGCGTTGTCTTGGCTGGGTGCTTAGGGTTGTTGTCCTGTTGGAAGGTGAACCTTAGCCCCAGTCTGAGGTCCTGAGCACTCTGGAGCAGGTTTTCATCAAGGATCTCTGTACTTCGCACTGTTCATCTTTCCCTCGGTCCTGACTAGTCTCCCAGTTCCTGCCGCTGAAAAACATCTCCACAGCATCATGCTGCCACCATCATGCTTCACTGTAGGGATGGTGCCCGTTTTCCTCCAGACGTGACGCTTGGCATGCAGGCCAAAGAGTTCAATCTTGGTTTCGTCAGACCAGATAATCTTGTTTCTCATGGTCTGAGAGTCTTTAGGTGCCTTTTGGCAAACTTCAAGTGGGCTGTCGTGTGCCTTTTACTGAAGAGTGGCTTCCATCTGGCCACTTTACCATAAAGGCCTGATTTGTGGAGTGCTGCAGAGATGGTTGACCTTCTGGAAGGTTCTCCCATCTCCACAGAGGAACTCTAGAGCTCTGTCAAGAGCGACCATCGGGTTTTTGGTCACCTTCCTGACCAAGGCCCTTCTCCCCCGATTTGGGGGAGTTTGGCCGGGCAGACAGTTCTAGGAAGTCTATAAACATTTTAAGTTAAACGTTCTCATCGGTTGCATCATTTTTTTTTTTTATGTACAGTCGTATAAATTTGGGCTCTATCATCCCACAACTGTCCCAGAGTCTGTTTGGAATATTTCTCACACAGAACGACAAGCCACAAGGTGGCACAGCGCCCCTCAGATTATTTGGGGAGAACCCTGGTGTGTTGTACATTAAGCAGGTTACTGTGACAGTTTACCCCATGCCATGTTGGACTAAACCCAGCACATAGGTATCAGTCTGTCAGTCAGGCAGCAAGGAGAGAGAGAGAGAGAGAGAGAGAGACAGACAGAAACAGGTTGGTAAGAGATACAGATCAATCAAAACGGCATAGGACCACACTATTAGTATTAAACAGAACAGTGCACTAACTTAGATCTGAATACATTATTTTCTTAGATGTAGCCTAGCTGTGCTCAGTAAGAAAAGAGTAAGAGTTTTTCCCCCATCAATGTGTTACTCCTTCTCTATAGGAGTTGACACAGGAGCTAAGCTAATACTGACGCATAACACTACCCCCATTCCCAGCATTCCTATAGTGTCTCCATGGATACGGGTGGCAGCTGTACCTCATCGGTCACTTGGTTGCCCCTCATGGTCATCTCTTCCACTGTCATGTCCGCCATTTTACTGCTGTTGAAGTCTCCTCCTGTCACACCAAGCTCTACACTCGGAGGCCTGGGGGAAAGAGGGGTGGCCAGATAGAGGGACGGAGAGAGAAGGGTTCATAAGTCATGCTTCAAGAACACAGATATCCATTTGAACTTGTCTGAAAAGGTACCATTGAACTTTGCGGACAGAATCAACATACTACGTAACTTTACAAAAAAACTATGGTTTAACTTTGGTCTCAACAAAGGGGGAAAATGAGATTCCTTTCCTGGCAGCCCAGAGGGGTCTTTGGGGTTTGAATGTTGTGTGGAAAAGGAAACAAAAAAAAGTGGACCGACAGATAGAAAGACAAATGAGCAGCATTTCTCTGTGTCTACAGACAGCAGTAGGCTAGTTCCTTGTCAGTACCATTATGGCCTAAAGTCATTAAGCAGACAGCAAGCTTACAATGAGGAGGCTGGTGATAAGGAGAGGCTGATAGAGAAATGAGGATCATGTGTTTGGCATATCATTAACATGCCAGTCAGGAACACATAGCACCGAATGATGAAACACTTGGTGTGGACAAGCTGCACCAGACTCTCCACCATGACAGAGTGTTTTCAGACACGTTTTAGTGGGTGTCCAATATCTAAACTAGCATACGGCTTAGAATGTAGTGATGGGGGCCAACAATTATACAGTTAAAAATAATATCCCGATATGTATCCTGACGGTATATAGTTGACAACGTCGCAGTATTTTTCCTTCATAGCTTGTTCTCCATCTCCTTTTTAAATGAGGAGCCAATTTGTTCTCAACACTTATTTCCATGACTGATCAAATCTAGTTCTCATGGCTCTCTTGTCCCTCTGCAGCAGACATTTGGAACATCGGAACATCGTATCGCAATAAAATCACAGAATTGAATATTTCAGTTGTGTATATTGTTTAATTTTATTAAATTATTTTACTTCAAGTAATCATCTCTATAGAGCTGCTGCCTATGCGGTCTGACAAATCACTATTTTAGTAGTTCAAAGTATACTAAAACAAAATATAAAAATGCAACAATTTCAAAGATTGTACAATTCATAAGGAAATCAGTCAATTGAAAGAACTGCATTAGGCCCTAATCTATGGATTTCACATGACTGGGCAGGGGTGCAGGGAAGGTATAGGCCCAGCCACTTGGCAGCCAGGCCTACCCACTGGGGTGGCAGGCCCACAAAAGGGCTTTAATACAGACAGACAGAATGCTGTTAAATCTGCTTCTTGATATGGCACACCTGCCAGGTGGCTGGATTATTTTAGCAAAGGAGAAATGCTCACTAACAGGGGTGTAATTTTTGTTGAGAAATAAATAATTTGTGTGTAAGGAAAAGTACTGGGACCTTTTGTTTCAGCTCATGAAAGATAGGAACCACACTTTACATGTTGAGTTTATATTTTTGTTCAGAATAATTTAACTGAGGTCTGTCAATTAGTATTTAAAAAAACAAAAACACAACTGACAAATCGCTCAGCACTAGTGGACCTCCATATGGAGTACATTTGAGAAATATGTTCTGTTCAAGGTTCATGTGTGAAATGCTGACGAGCTCATCCATGGAAGACGGCTGCAACTAAGAGGTTTTTATTACAAGCGGTTTGATTAAGTGAAAACTACTCTACAAATGAACCATAGCCATAGCCTAGGCCTATCAAGGGTCAAGTTGAAGTTCAGGACCTAGGGCTCGTTTGACAAGCACAGTAACTGAATCATAAACATAAGCAAACAAGAAAATGCTCATCCAGAAGTGGCGCTCCTAGTGGCCGGGGACTTTAATGCAGGCAAATCCGTTTTACCTCAGACCACTTCACAAGGCCGCGGGGCCAGACGGATTACCAGGACGTGTGCTCAGAGGAAGCACGGACCAACAGGCAAGTGTCTCCACTGACGTTTTTAGCAGATGATCATAGTCCCTGTGCCCAGGAAAGAAAAGGTAACCTTCCTAAATTACTACCTCCCTGTACTTCACGTCAGTAGCCATGAAGTGCTTTGAAAGGCTGGTCATGGCTCACATCAACACCATTATCCCAGAAACCATAGACATTTCATTTCACCCCAACAGATCCACTGATAATGCAATCTCAATCGCACTCAACACTGCCCTTTCCCACCTGGACAATAGGAACACCTATGTGAGAATGCTGTTCATTGACTACAGCTCAGCATTCAACACCATAGTGCCCTCAAAGCTCATCACTAAGCTAAGGACCCTGGGAATAAACACCTCCCTCTTAACTGCCTTGCTCAGGGGTAGAACAACAGATGTTTAACCTTGTCAGCCTTGCTATTGTTATTTTACAGCTGCACTTTAATTATTTGTTACTTTTATTGTTGGCTTTTTTTGGTCCTCCAATAAATCGGTCGACCTCTAATAGTGATGTGGCAAAACTACTTAAAAGATGCCTTCCCGTGTGTGCTGCCCAGCACCTTGCTCTGGCCTGAAAAGATGAATCAGCTGAGGTCCCCTATTTGGACACTTTCAAGGAGCACCTGCAGCAGCTCCATAGTCCCTTTACCAAAAGCCGTAACAAGACAGAAGTCTTGAAAGCTGCTTCGGCACTTAAAAGTGAAGGTGAGATTATGCATCACATTTCTTCACTTGGCTACTCTGGTCTCATCTTGTTTACCTACTGCATCTACACTCAAAATAAAATGTATTTTTCTGGAAGGATGTTCGCTGACTGTCCCAGCACCTGGCTGTGGCTAATCTTCAGCGCAATGTTGGCTGAGGTGGTGAACCGGTGCCCAACTGCTAAGGGCCTCTACGCTTTCTGTGCCACGTACAGGTAGGCCTACATGTATTATAGTAGACTCCAAATTAAATAATGCTATTACTGCTTTCAGTGTCTCAAAACTATATTTGAGTGGTCCACAATGTGCCTTTTAAAACCTGTTTAACACTTTTGTCTCTTCTTTAAATATACATCTTTGTTTTTCATGTATTTCAGGAGTTGGACCAGCTCACGACAATGACAAACTGGCCTTGCAGTTTGATGAGTGGGGGCAGCTCTACCCCTGCCTTAGCCAGCTGGCAGCAATCGCACTGACTATACCAGTGTATTTTGTTAATTGTGAGAGGGACTTCTCTGCAATGAAACAAGTAAGAACATTTAAAATGTGAAAGTAGATCCTCTTTGTCCCTCTCCCTTAAAAAAAAAAAAAAAAAAGCACTATTTCCATTATTGCAGATCAAAAACAGACTTGAGGAACAGACTACAGGGAGAGCATCTAGCCACCTGGCTGCGGCGCTCATCAACACCCCCCCGCTCAATTACAGGAGGGTGTTGGAAATCTTTCTCCAAAAGCCCACCAGAATGCTCAAAGGCTGTTAACCATGTCAGAACTAGGTTGTCGTTAGAACCTGGAAACAGATTTCCAACACCCTCCTTTTCTGATGAACATGAATTATTGGGCTCTAACTCATGTCCAGTCAAAACGTTCCTTTGTTAATTTTATTTCAGAAAGAAGGTCTCGAGTTTCTTTAGATTGCTGCAGCACTCAACCTTAAAATTGCATCTTGTATATTACAATAATTTTACCAATACGTTATTGAGCTCAATTCTGGGGGTAGAAATTATATTTCACATGGTTTGAATTTTTCCACTTTTAAAAAGCCAGCAGAACCAAGCTTTTCAGTACTTAAACATATTTTGTGGGGGAGGACCACAGAACCCCCCCCCTAAACCCAACAACCCACGTTAACCTTTCCCCCACACATTTTCCAGAGGAAACACTGAATTGATCTGCTAACTTGTTCTATGTGGGTGATTACACTGCTGTGCCAAAGATATTATAAATTGGAAAGTTTTGGGCTTGGATGCTGGTTGGCTGAAGCTGTGGTATATAAACCCAGTAAAAAAAGAAAAGTCCTCTCACTGTCAACTGCATTTATTTTCAGTAAACTTAACATGTGTAAATATTTGTATGACCATAACAAGAACCAACAGACAAACTGAACAAGTTCCAGACATGTGACTAACAAATGGAATAATGTGTCCCTCAACAAAGGGGGGATCAAAATTAAAAGTAACAGTCAGTATCTGGTGTGGCCACCAGCTGCATTAAGTACTGCAGTGCATCTCCTCCTCATGGACTTCACCAGATTTGCCAGTTCTTGCTGTGAGATGTTACCCCACTCTTCCACCAAGGCACCTGCAGTTCCCTGACATTTCTGGGGGCCTAGCCCTCCGATCCAACAGGTCCCAGACGTGCTCAATGGGATTGAGATCTGGGCTCTTCGTTGGCCATTGCAGAACACTGACATTCCTGTCTTGCAGGAAATCACTCACAGAACGAGCAGAATGTCTGGTGGGATTGTCATGCTGGAGGGTCATGTCAGGATGAGCCTGCAGGAAGGGTACCACATGAGGGAGGAGGATGTCTTCCCTGTAACGCACAGCATTGAGATTGCCTGCAATGACACGCTCAGTCCGATGATGCTGTGACATACCGCCCCAGACCAGACGGACCCTCCACCTCCGATCCCGCTCCAGAGTACAGGTCTCGGCGTAACGCTCATTCCGACGATAAAACGCGAATCCAACCATGACCCCTGGTGAGACAACCACGACTCGTCAGTGAAGAGCCCTTTTGCCACTCCTGTCTGGTCCAGCAACGGTGGGTTTGTGCCCATAGGCGACATTGTTGCCGGTGATGTCTGGTGAGGACCTGCCTTACAACAGGCCTACAAGCCCTCAGTCCAGCCTATTGCTGACAATCTGAGCACTGATGGAGGGATTGTGCGTTCCTGGTGTAACTCAGGCAGTTGTTGCCATCCTGTACCTGTCCCGCAGGTGTGATGTTCGGATGTACTGATGCTGTGCAGGTGTTGTTACACGTGGTCTGCCACTGCGAAGACGATCAGCTGTCCGTCCTGTCTCCCTGTAGCTCTGTCTTAGGCGTCTCAACGTACAGACATTGCAATTTATTGCCCTGGCCACATCTGCAGTCCTCATGCCCCCTTGCAGCATGCCTAAGGCACGTTCATGCAGATGAGCAGGGACCCTGAGCATCTTTCTTTTGGTGTTTTTCAGAGTCAGTAGAAAGGCCTCTAGTGTCCTAAGTTTTCATAACTGTGGCCTTAATTGCCTACCGTCTGTAAGCTGTTAGTGTCTTAACGACCGTTCCACAGGTGCATGTTCATTAATGGTTTATGGTTCATTGAACAAGTGTGGGAAACAGTGTTTAAACCCTTTACAATGAAGATCTGTGAAGTTATTTGGATTTTTACAAATTATCTTTGAAAGACAGGGTCCTGAAAAAGGGACTTTTCTTTTTTTGCTGCATTAACTATACAACGGGTGGGTCTAATCCGGATTGGTTAAAACCGCATTCCAGCCGGGGGTCTATTCCACAAGTTACCACCAGCTAAATCTATGACTTTAAAATGCCTTTTTATTCTGTTCCATATCACTGTCTCATCAGCCAAGCCAAGCAATTTAAACTTTATCTCCACTATTAAAAGCATCAAGACATTATCTCACATTTCTTTTAGACTAACATTTAGTATTCAACAGCTTAGGTTTGTATAAACCTCGCTGTCTCTCCGACACTTGCAACATTGTTTCAATATTCAAATTGGAACTCCAGCTGTCCCATAGTAATGAACAGTCAGGAGTCTGGATGAGACAGACAGCGTTTCTCAACCAGTCGAAATCATGAATCAGCTGGCATCATTTATGGATATATACAAATAAATGTCAATTGAAAAATGGCCAAATCGAAACAATGTGCAGCTAGTTTAGTCTTCCAGCTTGAAATGATTGTGTTAGCTGTGTTGTTGGCTTGCTCCTCTGAACCACCGTGTACTAATGAGAGAGCACATGTTCTATGCCAGGCTAAATCGCGCCTCATTAGTTCCTTATCATGGATGTATCCAAATAAACGATACTAGAAACCAGCTTAAACAACAACTGGGTCGCGTCTCTGGCAAACGAACGAACGACCAGCCAGCTTGGGTAGCATCCCTAGCTTTGTGTCGGGACTATATCTTTAATAAGGATGAAATAGTATGAATACATTTATCAAAATAACGTTAATGAAAATATGTCAATCGATTTTATGTTGGTAACCCGTTGTATAAACGTGATAATGCCCTCGAAGCTGTTGTTTGGAGGGTATGTTGGCAAAGTTAGTCAGCACTTGACTTCGTCTCGGGCCTAACACCCGTGTCAATATATCCTCCAAACACCGGCTTCGAGGGCATTATCACTTCAATACCACACGGGGTCGTGCCTTACTGTGGCTGTGCTGACATTGTTATTGTACGAGTTAGCTAACTAGCTGGATATGCTGGACGTCAGTTGGCAAGAAGTGTACAAGTTCAGTAGCGAGCAATGTGATCGCAGACAGACTAACACCCAACCAATGCGTTGTTGGCTAGCATAGACAGCAGCGAAGTTAAACAAAAATTTGTGAAAAAGTTGTCGTTTGAGAGTAACCTGTAATACATAACCGAGTTCCAATACCTTGAAAACAATGCTAACAAAGGTTACTCGCACTGGGCTAACTTAGTTATTTCGCCTGACGTAAATAAGTTATCCCTGTAAAGTTGTGTGTACTGTTGGTTAGCACAAGGTGCCACTACGCTAGCAGTGGAAGCTAGCAGTCTAGTTCCTCTTCCACACAACTCAGTGGCATAAAACTCCCCGTCAGATGATCATTTGACTGATGAACACATACTGAAAGACGGTTGTCTTCTGAATGAGTTACTTACTGCTAGGCTTCTCAAGTAGGAAACCCTCCTTGGACTCCTCCTTTGGGTTATCTGTACGTGATATTTGTAATTTCTGAAATTCCTTTAGATAGTGTGTCGACGAAGCGCATATCCTGTTTCCACAAGTGGAGGAAAGCGTTCTTGCGCATGCGTTGGCGCGCACCTAAAACAGCATTTCTGTAGCCTTCTTTTCACACGGCAGAGGTTGTGGTTATTGTTTTGACCTTTGATGACAAGTTGAATATATACCAAATAAATATTATATTTCTGTCAGTTGAACTTAATATGAAACATACATTTTATAAAAATAGTCAGTCAACTAATTTCTACCACTTCTCTCAAAGAAAATATATACGTTTGCACCCTTTTGAATGAAGCCTTGACGCGTTGGCATTTGTATGTCGGAATGCCAAGGAAATAAAATACTTTTTAATCATGTTCATCTCTCTGTTCTTCGAGAGTGCATTGATGGGAAAAGTAAGTGGTGGGCTAGCTCATTAACTGATATGATGTATTTAGGTGAGTGGACACCTGCAGAGTGGGCAATTCGAGTCCTCGAGGGCCTGATTGGTGTAACAGTTTTTGATTAATCAGCTGTGTTTTCTAGGGATGGAGAAAAAGTGTGACACCAATCAGGCCCTCGAGGGCTGGAGTTTCCCACCGGCTGGGGCGATTGATTTGTGAGTTGCCCATCGTGCAGGCTCTCGTACCCTATAATTCTGCATCTCTTTGTGACTAATTTGTATACAAAAGGTAGACCAGAAAAGCCACATCCCTGATTGGCAGATGAATGAAAACCCCGATTAGAAGCACCTGCTGCTCATCTGTTGTTCTTTACAAATGCTGTTTTGGATTAAATAACATTTGACCTATGCACTGAAGAAGGCTGTAAAACTGAAAAGTCTGTGTTTGCAATCCCTGATCTGGTAAAGCTATTAAAAATATTGAATGATGATGTAAGCTTTATGCAACATATTTTTGTGTGAACCCATTACACCTCTTTGTTTGTCTGAAATCTAAGGAAGCCCCACGATACAATTTATTTTTTCTAAGTGGTGGCCATCATCCTCATTGTTTTTCTTCCAGTCCCACACACTACCCATTTTCAAAGAGCACCTTATAACAAAAGTCCCCATGGCCTTATAGATTTTATCCATTTGAGTGCACAAGAACATTGTTTTTTTTACTCTATATTCTTCTCCATATATTTCCCATATTGCCACTCTTTCTGGAAAATCTATCCCTGGCCTTTGCTTTACTTCAAAACCTTCACATTTTATTTACTGTAGTGGTGCAGTGGTCTAAGACACTGCGTCTCAGTGCAAGAGGCGTCACTGCAATACCTGGTTTGAATCCAGGCTGTGATTGGGAGTCCCATAGGGCGGTGCACAATTGGGCCGTCATTGTAAATAAGAATTTGTTCTTAACTGACTTGCCTAGTTAAATAAAAACAAAATTACTGTTGGCTACTTACCTACATAGCCCATTAGAGGGTGCTAAATGACCTTATAACTAACCTTTTTTTAAATGTTTTATTTATTTCACCTTTATTTAACCAGGTAGGCAAGTTGAGAACAAGTTCTCATTTACAACTGCGACCTGGCCAAGATAAAGCAAAGCAGTTCAACACATACAACAACACATAGTTACACATTGGAGTAAACAAACACTCCGTCAATAATACAGTAGGGAAAAAAATATATCTATATACAATGTGTGCAAATGAGGTAGGATAAGGAACATAAGGCAATAAATAGGCCATGGTGGCAAAGTAACTACAGTATAGCAATTTAACACTGGAATGGTAAATGTGCAGTAGATGAATGTGCAAAGTAAAAATACTGGGGTGCAAAGGACCAAGATAAATAAATGACTACGGTAGGGGATGAGGTAGTTGGTTGGGCTATGTACAGGTGCAGTGATCTGTGAGCTGCTCTGACAGCTGGTGCTTAAAACTGGTGAGGGAGATAAGTGTCTCCAGTTTCAACGATTTTTGTAGTTCGTTCCAGTCATTGGCAGCAGAGAACTGGAAGGAAAGGCGGCCAAAATAGGAATTGACTTTGGGGGTGACCAGTGAGATATACCTGCTGGAGCGAGTGCTACGGGTGGGTGCTGCTATGGTACCAGCGAGCTGAGATAAGGCAGGGCTTGACCTAGCATGGACTTGTAGATGACCTGGAGCCAGTGGGTCTGGCGACAAGGATGTAGCGAGGGCCAGCCGACTAGAGCATACAGGTCGCAGTGGCGGGTGGTATATGGGGCTTTGGTGACAAAGCGGATGGCACTGTGATAGACTGCATCCAGTTTGCTGAGTAGAGTATTGGAAGCTGTTTTGTAGATGACATCGCCGAAGTCGAGGATCGGTAGGATAGTCAGTTTTACTAGTGCAAGTTTGGCAGCATGAGTGAAGGAGGCTTTGTTGCGAAATAGAAAGCCGATTCTAGATTTAGTTTTGGATTGGAGATGTTTAATGTGAGTCTGGAAGGAGAGTTTACAGTCTAGCCAGACACCTAGGTATTTGTAGTTCTCCACATATTCTAGGTCAGAGCCGTCCAGGGTAGTGATGCTAGTCGGGCGGGCGGGTGCAGGCAGCGAACGGTTGAAAAGCATGCATTTGGTTTTACTAGCGTTTAAGAGCAGTTAGAGGCCACGGAAGGAGTGTTGTATGGCATTGAAGCTCGTTTGGAGGTTAGTTAACACAGTGTCCAAAGAAGGGCCAGAAGTATACAGAATGGTGTCGTCTGCATAGAGGTGGATCAGAGAATCACCAGCAGCAAGAGCGACATCATTGATGTATACAGAGAAGAGAGTCGGCCCAAGAATTGAACCCTGTGGCACCCCCATAGAGACTGCCAGAGGCCCGGACAACAGGCCCTCCGATTTAACACACTGAACTCTGTCGGCAAAGTAGTTTGTGAACCAGGCGAGGCAATCATTAGAGAAACCAAGGCTGTTGAGTCTGCCGATAAAGATGTGGTGATTGACAGAGTCGAAAGCCTTGGCCAGGTCAATGAATACGGCTGCACAGTAATGTCTCTTATCAATGATGGTTATGATATTGTTTAGTACTTTGAGCGTGGCTGAGGTGCACCCGTGACCAGCTCGGAAACCGGATTGCACAGCGGAGAAGGTACGGTGGGATTCAAAGTGGTCAATGATCTGTTTATTAACTAGGCTTTCAAAGACTTTAGAGAGCCAGGGCAGGATTGATATAGGTCTATAGCAATTTGGGTCTAGGGTGTCATCCCCTTTGAAGAGAGGGATGACCGCGGCAGCTTTCCAATATTTTGTGATCTCGGACGACACCAAAGAGAGGTTGAGCAGACTGGTAATAGGAGTTGCAACAATGGCAGCAGATAGTTTTAAAAAGAGAGGGTCCAGATTATCTAGTCCAGCTGATTTGTACGGGTCCAGATTTTGCAGCTCTTTCAGAACATCTGCTATCTGGATTTTGGTGAAGGAGAAGCTGGGAAGGCTTGGACAAGTAGCTGCTGGGGAAGTGGAGCTGTTGGCCGGGGTTGGGGTAGCCAGGAGGAAAGCATGGCCAGCCGTAGAGAAAAGCTTGTTGAAATTTTCGATTATCATGGATTTGTTGGTGGTGACCGTGTTACCTAGCCTCAGTGCAGTGGGCAGCTGGGAGGAGGTGCTATTGTTCTCCATGGACTTGACAGTGTCCCAAAACCTTTTGGAGTTAGAGCTACAGGATGCAAATTTCTGTTTGAAAAAGCTAGCCTTTGCTTTCCTGACTGATTGCGTGTATTGGTTCCTGACTTCCCTGAACAGTTGCATATCGCGGGGACTATTCGTAACCTGGTAAATGCATTTCTCTTCTGGTGGTGTGTAACAAATGGAATGCCTTGAAGTTGCCCTTAAAAGGATTGATTAAACATTCAATTTTGAATGACCTGTATTGGAGAAAAACTGAATATCATTCATGGTTGTGAATCAGGTAGAGTAAACTGATAGTTCAGGGGTAGGCTGTATGTTATTAATTGCAAAAGTCTATGCCACTGTCACAGTCCTCATTAAAAGTTGAATCATAACATGAAAGGAATGGCAGTTGAACTGCATTCCATGACTAACAATAAAAAAAACTTTTCAGGTTCAACTTCGAGAAGCCATTCTACCCGGTTTGGCTGATCCATAGAAAGCAGTAGTTATGGGTTATATGTTACTTGTACTTCTCTTCTTGATCATTACTGAGTCATTATATTCACTCTCTTATGTAATGCTTAATAATGACAGCCAGCAAGCTGCAGAACTCGTGATTCCACGAGCACCAAACCTTCAGGCAGCAGTATTCTCTTCCTGTTCGGTGTCCTGCTGCTGAGTGGCATTCATTTGGCACCAATTGGAAGAAAAGGGACTGAAACACTGAGGGACTACCTGGACGTGTCCAATAAGAAAAGTGTATTTTCATTTTCTGTTGCACAACATTTTAAAACATTTGCCATTGCACTGTAAAACAATATATATTGATTCAATGTACAATTGTAAGGTTACCAGCTGCAATAGGATTGTGAGTTTGGTCAACATTTTTACATCACAACCCTATTGCACACATTAACCTTTTTTTTATTTTACAGTGTGCATGCACTACTGAATACAATCCTGACCACATGGTGACTCTGGGTGGTGCTTCGGGCTTGACTTTCCGCTGAACACGCAGAAGAGAAGTACAGTCAGGAGTGGAAAGTTTAAGCTCAACACTAATAGTTTGGAATGGGAGTTGGCTGTGAGAGTTTGAGGGATGTGAGCTGTTGATGTGATTTTTTTTCTCTCTCTCTCTTTACAGTTCTGTATTCCTTATAGTCCTTTTCTCTGTTACTCCCCTATCATGGATTAGGGCAATATCTCAGGCTTAATTTACGGTGAGGTACTCTATTTCTGTACAACTTGAGTGTTGAGGCCGGGGGGAAATAATGCACCCATGAGTTTGCTGTCTACAGAGTTGTTTCACAATCATAGTAGTGGGAAGTAGTTTGGGGGTGGAGGTGCTGTGCTTTTTTTTGCAGAAGGGGTGGGGATGCGCTGACGAAGTTTATTTCAGTCTGCTAATACAGGACTAGTAAAGCCCCAGTGCATCACTTTTCTGCATTATTTCAAACTAAATGTATTTGAGTGTTTACCAGCATTTGTAACTTGAGTCTGATAATTATCTGTACAAAGCAGTTAATCTGATAATACCTGTGGAATATAAAAATACTTCCTTGATATATGTTTTTAATGAAATACTTTTCAAATACAATTTATTTATATGTGAAAACTGAAATGATCTATTCATTACTTTTTGGTAGACACTTATCCAGAACAGCTTACAGTAGTGAGTGTAAAATGAGTCACCTGTGGGAATCAAACCCACAACCCTAGCATTGCAAGCACCATGCTCTACCAACTGAGCCACATTATCACATCACATCATCTCATCACAAACTACCTGACGTCTCAATGTGCTCTATTACTGTTTTGTGCCTTGTTTTGTAAAGTCTACAGATACAACCCTAGATGACCAGCCTATGTACAATAATTTATATTAAGTGGTTTGTAAGGATGGTAAATTAATACTCCACAAATAGTGGTTGTTTTCCATGTTATTGATCAAGACAAATATTACATTTGATATGGATGTTTTGAGTCTTTGCCCATAACTTTGCACCTTTTTATGTAAATGTTTGAGTACAGCGTTTTGTTCTTTCTGGATTCCATTAGAATGACAATCGTAAAGAAAGGGACAGGGCAACAACTCTTACAATTCCAACTATTAAATTCTGAAAGATATTGTTCTTAATTATACAACTACCTTTTTTGCCAAAGCGGAGATGCTACATTTTTGTTTTTGTTGTTGCCTTCACTACAGATTTCTATATAGGTCCACTAATACTAGTAAAGGCCCAGTGCACTACTTTTGTGTTCCCCAATGTTTAAAAATAAATAAATAAATAAATAAATTCCGGGGGTGCTGTAGCACCCCTACTACCCGTGGCTACGTGTACAATAAGTATAGTATGTCTCACACACTCTTTCCTATCTTTCCTTCTCTCATTTTCTCTCTCTGTCTTTGTCTCTCTGTTTCTGTGTGGATGTCTCAATAGTGTCAAAAGTCAAGGTCCCCCCCTTTCTCTTTCTCTCTCTCTCGCTCTCTCTGTCTCGCGCACTCTCTCTCTCACTCAAATCCCCTACCCAGCAGGGGTCACACACTCCACTAACAGGAAGCACCTGCTTTGTTACGCTCGGTTGCTTTAGATAAACAAAAGGAGGAAAAGCATTTGTGCAGATTTCATATAGATTTTCAGTGACTGCTCATTCAAACAGTCAAAGTAATTGCACTGGCTGAAACTCCAAAAAGTTCCGTACAATTATTTTATGAAGATTCAAATACAATACTTCTATGGGCAGGTATTTGCTTGTATGCAGTTCATAGACATACACAACATACACATGTTTGTTGAGAAGTAGGGATTGAGATGAGGAGTGGAGACTGGGTAGCCCGCAAGAAGAATGCCATTGTGCAGTGTGCACTAGCAGCAGTGAAACTCTGCATACCCTGCATTTCACTATAGTTTATAGTGTGGATTCAGGATAGAAACATTCCCCGGGTCTGGGTTTGAGGGGGGCGTAAAGGTGGTCGGCATCTGGATCTGTTTAAGCACCAAAGGGACTATATGGGGGAGGAGGTTAACAGCTAAAACACACATTATTCTTCATATGAACCCAGATCAAGACGTAATACTGTAAAACACACATTATTCTTCATATGAACCCAGATCAAGACGTAATACTGTAAAACACACATTATTCTTCATATAAACCCAGATCAAGACGTAATACTGTAAAACACACATTATTCTTCATATGAACTCAGATCAAGACGTAATGCTGTAAAACACACATTATTCTTCATATGAACCCAGATCAAGACGTAACACTGTAAAACACACATTATTCTTCATATGAACCCAGATCAAGACGTAACACTGTAAAACACACATTATTCTTCATATGAACCCAGATCAAGACGTAACACTGTAAAACACACATTATTCTTCATATGAACCCAGATCAAGACGTAACACTGTAAAACACACATTATTCTTCATATAAGCCCAGATCGAGATGTAATTTATTTTTGGTCTCCAGACTCTTTCCAGAGAAAAGAAGACGTGACCATTGAGGAACTACGAATGCATGAGAGAGAGACAGAGAGAACTACCAAGTCTGTGTGTGCGAGAGAGAGAATGAAGAACTACAGTATCAAGTATGTGTGTGTTTGTGTGAGAGAGAGAGAGAGAGAGAGAGAGAGAGAGAGAGAGAGAGAGAAGAACTACCGAATGTGTGAGAGAGAGAGAACTACCAAGTGTGTGGGTGTGTGAGAGAGAACTACCAAGTGTGTGTGTGTGGGTGTGAAACAGGGAAGCGTCTCAGGGGGTATGCTAATTTGGTATATAGCAGACTTAACCCACTCTATTAAATTAGTCCAAATAAGGAACATTTTACATCTGGCTAGAAATTAATAAGGAAATTATCTCAACAGAGAATTTTTTTTTTGTGTGTGCTACCTATATCTCTCCAATAGAATCCCCATACTTTAACAATGACAGCTTCTCCATCCTAGAGGGGGAGATCAACAATTTCCAGTCCCAGGGACATGTACTAGACTGTGGCGACCTAAATACCAGAACTGGATAAGAACCTGACACCATCAGCACACAGGGGGACAAACACCTACCTGGAGGTGACAGCATTCCCTCCCCCATATGCCCCGCTAGACACAACTACAAGCACATAACCAACAAAAATGTGTCACAACTCCTGCAGCTCTGTCGGACGCTGGGTATGTACATAGTCAATGATAGGCTTTGAGGGGACTCCTATGGTAGGTACACCTATAGCTCATCTCTTGGCAGTAGTACTGTAGACTACTTTATCACTGACCTCAACCCAGAGTCTCTTAGAGCATTCACAGTCAGTTAACTGACACCCCTATCAGATCACAGCAAAATCCCACTCTACTTGAACAGAGCTGTGCTCAATCATGAGGCATCAAAGCCAAAGGAAATTAATAATATTAAGAAATGCTATAGATGGAAGGAAAGTCATGTGGAAATCTACCAAGAAAAACTATTAGGCAACAACAAATTCAATCCCTTCTAGACAATCACCTGGACAAAATGTTTCACTGTAATAGTGAAGGTGTAAACTTGGCAGTAGAAAACCTAAACAGTATATCAAAAATTTGTTTTTTAAGTAGACAACTTAAGAAAGAATAACAACAATGACAAATTGTTTGATGAAGAATGCAAAAACCTAAGAAAGAAATGGAGAAAGCTATCCAACCAATAAAATAGAGACCCAGAAAACCTTGACTATTGTTAATCACTAAAACAATACAGAAGTACACTACGGAAAAAGAAGGAACAGCACGTCAGAAATCAGCTCAAAGTAATTGAAGAATCCATAGAATCTAACCACTTCTGGGAAAATTGGATAACTCTAAACAAACAACACGAAGAGTTATCTATCCAAAATGGAGATGTATGGATAAAGCACTTCTCTAATCTTTTTGGCTCTATAACAAAGAACAAACAGCAAAAACATAACATATACATGATCTATTACACATCTTAGAATCAACTATTAAAGACTACCAGAACCCACTGGATTCTCCAATTACATTGAATGAACTTCAGGACAAAATACAAATCCTCCAACCCAAAAAGGCCTGTGGGGTTGATGGCATCCTAAATGAAATGATAAAATATACAGACCACAAATTCCAATTGGCTATACTTAAACTTTAACATCATCCTCAGCTCTGGCATATTTCCCAATATTTGAAACCAGTGACTGATCACCACAATCCACAAAAGTGGAGACAAATTTAACCCCAATACCTACCATGGGATTTGCGTCAGCAGCAACCTTGGGAAAATCCTCTGCATTATCATTAACAGCAGACCCATTCATTTCCTCAATGAAAACAATGCACTCAGCAAATGTCAAATTGGCTTTTTATCAAATGACCGTACGACAGACCACGTATTGACCTTGCACACCCTAATTGACAAACAAACAGACCAAAACAAAGGCAAAGTCTTTTCATGGTTTGTTGATTTCCAAAAAGTTTGACTCAATTTGGCATGAGGTCCTGCTATACACATTGACGGAAAGTGGGGTTGGGGAAAAAATATACAACATTATAAAAATCCATGTTCACAAGCAACAAGTGTGCGGTTAAAATTGGCAAAAAAACACACACCTTTCTTTCCACAGGGCCGTGGGGTGAGACAGGGACGTAGCTTAAGCCCCTCCCTCTTCAACATATATATATCAACGAATTGGCAAGGGCACTAGAATGGTCTGCAGCACCCTGCCTCACCCTACTAGAATCTGAAGTCAAATGTCTACTGTTTGCTGATGATCTGGTGCTTCTTTCCCCAACCAAGGAGGGCCTACATCAGCACCTAGATCTTCTGCACCGATTCTGTCAGACCTGGGCCCTGACAGTAAATCTCAGTATGACAAAATGTATGACGTTCCAAAAAAGGTCTAGTTGCCAGGACCACGAATTCGAATTCCATCTAGACACCATTGCCCTAGAGCACACAAAGAAATACACATACCTCGGCCTAAACATCAGCGCCACAGGTAACTTCCACAAAGCTGTGAACGATCTGAGAGACAAGGCAAGGGCCTTCTACAACTTCGAAAGGAACATAGAATTCTGGCAAAAAAAACTTGAATCAGTTATAGAACCCATTGCCCTTTATGGTTGTGAGGTCTGGGGTCCGCTCATCAACCAAGAATTCACAAATTGGACAAACACCAAACTGAGACTCTGCATGCAGAAGTCTGCAAAAATGTCCTCTGTGTACAACGTACATCACCAAATAATGCAGGCAGAGCACGCGCTAATGATCAAAATCCAGAAAAGAGACGTTAAATTCTACAACCACCTAAAAGGAAGCGATTCCCAAACCTTCCATAACAAAGCCATTACCTACAGAAAGATGAACCTGGAGAAGAGTCCCCTAAGCAAGCTGGTCTTGGGGCTCTGTTCACAAACACAAACAGACCCCACAGAGCCCCAGGACAGCAACACAATTAGACCCAACCAAATCATGAGAAAACAAAAAGAGAATTACTTAACACATTGGAAAGAATTAACAAAAAAACGGAGCAAACTAGAATGCTATTTGGCCCTAAACAGAGAGTGCACAGTGGTAGAATACTTGACAACTGTGACTGACCCAAACTTAAGGAAAGCTTGGACTATATACAGACTCAGTGAGCACAGCCTTGCTACTGAGAAAGGCCTTCGTAGGCAGACCTGGCTCTCAAGAGAAGACAAGCTATGTACACACTGAAACTGAGCTGTACTTCCTAACCTCCTGCCAAATGTATAAGAGAGAGAGACAGAGAGAGAGAATAACTACCAAGTGTGTGTGAGAGAGAAAGAGAGAAGAACTACCAAGTGTGTGAAAGAGAGAGAAGAACTGCCAAGTGTGTGTGTATGAGAGAGAGAGAAAGAGAGAAAGAGAGAGAGAGAGAGAGAGAGAGATAGCTACCAAGTGTGTGTGTGAGAAAGAGAAGTGGGACAAGAAGAGGAGAAAGAGAGGGAGGGTCTAGAACTAGAACTGTTTTTTTAGGAGATCTGTGATCTTCTTGGCAGACCTGAAGGCTAGCTGTGTGAAGGGGGGAGGAGTGGAGGAGAGGAGGGCGGAAGGCTGACCACACTAGTCTACCTCTTCCTGAAAGCAACACAGCTCAGAGAGACAGGAAGTAGAGACATACAGAAAGAGGGGAGGGGGAAAGAAAGAGTCAGAGAGAGAGAGAATACTTTTCCTGTCACCAACCTTTTTGAAAACTGCGGGACTAGAGTGTGAAAAATAAAGATAGAGAGGAACACAGTGTGAGATAGAAAAAGGAGATTGAGAACGGATCCAAGGACATGGAGGAGTTCTCAGGCTACTAACATGGATTGTTCCAGTGGAGTTGTGTGTGACTGACGGAGGGGGTTGCTTTGAAGAAGGACTTTAGGAAAGAGTTTGGAGTCTGAACGACAGAATGATGAAAACAGCTGTTCTCTCTCAGGAGACCGGAGCATCTACTGGGTATGAAGAAACAAACTCTGTTCCAACCATAGAAATATAACATCTAGAATGGGCTTAGAGACTCTAGTTGGTCCACGCCAGCGGTAGCAGAAAATATTTTTGTATCTAGATTGTTATGACAATTCTCACATAGAAACTTAATTGGGAGGAAGGATGTTTTCAATGTTTTTTTACATTTGTATCACAAACCATTTTTTTGAAAATCATTATGAAAGTGGGCATTTTCGGTCCTTTTTAGACACGTCTCCTGTAAGACCCTATGATCTGTAAACCGTACGTGATACAGACAACGTCTTGGAGTCATTATACTCCTCATAGTGTTCTCTCAAATATGGAGTATGTCTAGATTCTGAAATACATTTATTCACCTTAATTTATTCATAATAAAAAAATATTAATATTAATATCTTAAAACAAACTTTTTTGATTTAGCTTATTTTTTACACATATAGTTTTTAACAATTTACTCTTCAAACACGTCAACTTTTCAGAGTGGGCTCTCTGGTACTTTTAATGACACATTTTATACATAGAAATTCACATTAAATGTCATTAACCAATCCCAGCCCTCCTTTAGGATTGTACATTCAGCAAGTCAATAACAGAGGGAGTTTCCTTTGAATCCATTTTCCCATTCACTGCGTTGCTGGTGCTCTTAAAATGAATCATTTTGATGTACTTGTAGAGTATATTGTTCTAAACAATATATATTCAAATTAACAAAATCAAAAAGAGTAGTTTCAATATTTTTTATTATGAATAAATTAAGGTGAATAAATGTATTTCAGAATCTAGACATACTCCATATTTGAGAGAACACTATGAGGAGTATAATGACTCCAAGACGTTATCTGTATCACGTACGGTTTACAGATCATAGGGTCTTACAGGAGACGTGTCTAAAAAGGACCGAAAATGCCCACTTTCATAATGATTTTAAAAAAATGGTTTGTGATACAAACTTCGTAATGAAGTTTCTATGTGAGAATTGCCAGAACAATCTGAGATACCAAAAATATTTCCTTCTCCCAATGGCATGGAATTGCCCACTAACTCTGTACTAAAAGGTCAGCTGGGTCTGGTATGTAACAACAAACAAATGGACAGGAGTTTAGTCTGTGTAACTCTGGGCTCAAGGTCTCTAAACCAAAGATAAGGCCTTCTACTTCAACAACCTTTTTTGATTGTATTCTTTATTGTTTTAACAATCCTAACTTTTGCAAGCTTATGCCAAAGATAACTCACACCCTTGCAACTCAGTATTAGGAAGGTATTCTTAATGTTTAGTATACTCCGTGTATATGTACACCCCTGGATGCTAATGCTAATATATCACAGGGCCTTACCACAAATCTCCTTACTGCTGAGTGCCAAGCAGAGACACATTGAGTCCCATTTTTACAGTCTTTGGTATCCGCGGATCCAACTCCCAACCTTCCAAACTCAGGGAGGCCACTGACTTGGTCTTCAGAGTAAATAGTATACATTTACCCCCAAGCTTTATTGCACAGACAATGTAAAATTAGGTTGAGAACACCCTGAAAGGACTGGGTGGAGATAAAAGCAAGGAGAAAGCAGCTTCAGAGGAAAATCGATTTTTAGATTAACAGAATCTGCTGAGAATGGGGCAAAATGTTCCAAACTGGAAAGGAATGAGACAGGCATATATGATGGAGGGCCCTGTGTTTTGGGATGTCACATCACATGACCTCGATTTTTATCTTCATTTTAAGCCTTTTCCAGAAATGAGAATTACACCAAAATTAAATCAATTGCCTGAGGATGGTGCTGTCCTTCTGACATGAAAAGAAAAGGTGACAGTTTGTTGAAAAGGCTTTAAATAGAGGTTACAATCCAGGTCAGTTGACATAATTATCCAAAACACAAGGCCCTACGCATGAGTCATGGTCTACATGCTTTTTCATGATCTCTCTCTCTCTCTCTCTCTCTCTCTCTCTCTCTCTCTCTCTCTCTCTCTCTCTCTCTCTCTCTCTCTCTCTCTCTCTCTCTCTCTCTCTCTCTCTCTCTCTCTCTCTCTCTCTCTCTCTCTCTCTCTCCCTCCCTCCCTCCCTCCCTCTCTCTCTCTCTCTCTCTCTCTCAATTCAATTCAAAGGGCTTTATTGACATGGCAAACAATTGTTAGCATTGCCAAAGCAAGTGAAATAGATCAAACTAAATTTAAATAAACAATAAAAAATGAACAGTTAACATCATACTCACAAAAGTTCCAAAGGAATAGAGACATTTCAGATGTCATTTTACGGCTATATACAGTTTTGTAATGATGTACAAAAGAGAAAATAAATAAACATAAATATGGGTTGTATTTACAATGGTGTTTGTTCTTCACAAATCTTGCTGCTATGATGGCACACTATGGTATTTCACCCAGTAGATATAGGAGTTGATCAAAATTGGGTTTGTTTTCAAATTCTTTGTGGGTCTGTGTAATCTGTGGGTCTGTGTAATATGTGTCTCTAATATGGTCATACATTTGGCAGGAGGTTAGGAAGTGCAGCTCATTTTGTGTGCAGTGTGCACATATCTTGTCTTCTCTTGAGTGCCAGGTCTGCCTACGGCGGTTTCTTTCAATAGCAAGGCTATGCTCACTGAGTCTGTACATAGTCAAAGATCAGGGTCAGTCACAGTGGTCAGGTATTCTGCCACTCTCTGTTTAGGTATTCTGTGTACTCGCTGTTTAGGGCCAAATAGAATGCTAGTTTGCTCAGTTTTTTTTAAAATTTCTTTTCAAAATGTCAAGTAATTATCTTTTTGTTTTCTCATGATTTGGTTGGGTCTAATTGTGTTGCTGTCCTGGGGCTCTGTGGGGTCTGTTTGTGTTTGTGAACAGAGCCCCAAGACCAGCTTGCTTAGGGGACTCTTCTCCATGTTAATCTCTCTGTAGGTGAGGGCTTTGTTATGGAAGGTTTGGGAATCGCTTCCTTTTAGGTGGTTGTAGAACTTAACGCCTCTTTTTTGGATTTTGATCATCAGCGGGTATCGGCCTAAATGTGCTCTGCATGCATTATTTGGTGTTTTATGTTGTACATGGAGGATATTTTTGCAGAATTCTGCATGCAGAGTCTCAGTTTGTTGTTTCCCCATTTTGTGAATTTTGTCAAATGTTGTTTTTTGCCATCATGGTAAGCCTGCCACACACACACTATACGATACATTTATTAAACATAAGAATGAGTGTTTCACACAACCCGGCTCGTGGGAAGTGACAATGAGCTCTTATAGGACCAGGGCACAAATAATAATATAATAACAATCAATAATTTTGCTCTTTATTTATCCATCTTACATTAAAAACCTTATTTGTTCATCAAAAATTGTGAATAACTCACCACAGGTTAATGAGAAGGGTGTGCTTGAAAGGATGTACATAACTCTGCAATGTTGGGTCGTATTGGAGAGAGTCTCAGTCTTAATAGGGGGCAGTGTACGGAAGTTCGGAGAGTCTGGCGTGCCCAAAGTAAACTGCCTGTTACTCAGGCCCAGAAGATAGGATATGCATATAAGGTTTGGATAGAAAACACTCAGAAGTTTCTAAAACCGTAAAAATAATGTGAGTACTTATACTTCTGTGAGTATAACAGAACAGATATAGCAGGCGAAAACCTGAGGAAAATCCATCCAGGAAATGGCTCTTTTCAGCTCCGTGACTTTTCCCATGCTTTGCTATAGAACATTGAAAGGAATAGCTCCCAGATTGCAGTACCTATGGCTTCCACTAGATGTCTTCAGACAAGGTTTCATGCTTGTTTTTTGAAAAATGACCAAGAAGTAGTAGTTTTTCATGGGTTACTTCCTGGGGTCTGTAGTCCTGTGGCGCGCGACTGAGAGCACGCTCTTTGTTATTTATCTCCGGTATTGAACATAGTACATTCCGTCTGAAATGTTGTTTGACTTGTTTCAATGAACTTTACCGGTACATTTGGGATTTATTCGTCTGCATGTTTGAACGCCTTTGAACAGGTGGATTACTGAACAAAGCGCGCCAACCAAACAGAGTTTTTGGGATATAAAGAGGGACTTTATCGAACAAAACAACCAATTATTGTGTAGCTGAGATCCTTGGGATTGCCAACAGAGGAAGATCTACAAAGGTAAGTGATTTATTTTATCGCTATTTTTGAGTTTTGTGACACCTGTGCTGGTTATGAAATTATGTTATTTGAGGAAGTTTGCGGGGCGCTGTCCTCAGACAATCAAATGCTATGCCTTCGCCGTAAAGCCTTTTTGAAATCTGACAACGCTGTTAGATTACCAAGATTCTAAGCTTTTGAATCATGTATGACACTTGTATTTCCATGAATGTTTAATATTACGATTCTTTATTTTGAATTTGGCGCTCTGCAATTTCACCGGATGTTGTCGCAGGTGGGGCACTAGTTTTTAAAAAAATTCTACACACAGTGTGTGCCTGTATTTAGTTTTCATGCTAGTGAGGGCCGAGAATCCACTCTCACATAGGTACGTGGTTGCTATGGGCATCAGTGTCTTAACAGTGCGATTTGCCAAGGCAAGAAACTCTGAGCGCAGCCCTATCCAGAAATCTGGCAGTGGCTTCTGATTAAATTCAATTTTCACAGAACCGCTTGTTGCAATGTTGATGAGGCTCTCTTGTTCAGATATCGGTAAGTGGGCTGGAGGCAGGGCATGAAAGGGATATATCGAATCCAGTTGTTTATGTTGTCCGTTCCGGGAAAGTACCTGCGTAATTGTGCAGCTCACTCAGGTGCTTCGCTATGTCACATTTGACATTGTCCGTTCATTTGCACACAAACAATCATACAATGATGGAAAGACCTATGTGTTGCCCTTGTTAATGCAGACAGAAAAGAGCTCCAACTTCTTAATCATAGCCTCAATTTTGTTCCGCACATTGAATATAGTTGCGGAGAGTCCCCGTAATCCTAGATTCAGATCATTCAGGCGAGTAAAAACATCACCCAGATAGGCCAGTCGTGTGAGAAACTCATGATGCAAACAGTCAGACAAGTGAAAATTGGTCAGTAAAGAAAACTTTAAAAACGTGTCAATACTTTGCCCCTTCAATACCCAGATCACTTCTGTATGTTGTAAAAGCGTTACATGGTCGCTGCCCATATAATTGCAAAATGCATAAAATACATGAGAGTTCAGGGGCCTTGCTTTAAGAAAGTTAACCATTTTCACTGTAGTGTCCAAAACGTCTTTCAAGCTGTCAGGCATTCCCTTGGCAGCAAGAGCCTCTCAGTCGATGCTGCAGTGTGCCCAAGTGGCGTTGGGAGCAACTGCTTGCACGCGCGTAACCACTTCACTATGTCTCCCTGTCATGGCTTTTGCGCCATCAGTACAGATAGCAACACATCTTGATCACCAAAGTGCATTTGATGTCACAAAGCTGTCCAGTACTTAAAAAATATCCTCTCATGTTGTCCTGGTTTCCAGTGGATTGCAGAAGAGGATGTCTTCCTTAATTTACCCCCCATAAACGTAACGGACATATACCAGGAGCTGTGCCAGGCCCGCCACGTCTATTGACTCATCCAGCTGTAACGGATAGAATTCACAGTAATTGTTTCAAAACATCTCCTGCCATGTCACTGATGCGTTGTGAAACAGTGTTGTTTGATGAAGGCATTGTCGGGAAAGTTTTTTGGGGCCTTTTCCCCCAGCATTGTCCCAGCCATATCCACGGCAGCAGGAATAATTAAGTCCTCCACAATAGTATGGGGCTTGCCTGTCCTAGCCACTCGGTAGCTCACCATATAAGACGCTTCTATCCCCTTCTTATTAATGGTATCTGTTGCTTTTATACATGTCTTACTACTCGAAAGTCGTCTTTATTCTCGCTCAAAAAACACCTGTGGCTTATTTTTCAAATTGTCATGTTTCTTTTCTAAATGTCTGCGTGCGCAAGAGTGAAAGTTTTCCCGCGAGCAGTGGTTAATGTGATTGGATGTTAATTATTTGACTAAGCTACCTGTATTTGACATTGTGTTGTTATTTCGCTGAATACTAGATGGTTTAACTTTATTTTTGGCAGTGAAACGAGGCTACTCAGGCAAGAAAAAACCCAAATGTATAGCCCTGTTGGAAAATATTTTTATTTTATAAAAAAAAAAATTAAATCAAATTTTTATTTGGCGTACCCCCGATTGTATTGCGCATACCTCAATTTGGGAATACCTGCTCTAGGGCAACGGTGTCTAGACGTAATTTGTATTTGTGGTCCTGGCAGCAGGACTTTATTTCGAACAACATTACTTTAGTCTTTCTCTCTCTCTTTCTTATCTTTCTCTCATATCTCTCGTCTCTCTCCATAGGGTGAATGCTGAGCCTCGCTCCCCACCTAGACCCCCCACCCCTACCTTATCATCAGGATCAACAGCATCATTCCCCCTCCCAGACCTGCCCTCTCCTCAGGACCACCCCCGATGGCTCCTCCGACTCTCCCCTCCAAACCCTCCCCTCCCCCTCCCCCTGACCCAACTCCCTCACCTCCACCTGTCTATCTGGACTCCTCCTCCCTCCTCCCTTCACCCCTCATACCCTCCTCACCCTCCTCACCCACACCGCCCCTTCATTCAGCTTCTGAACCGCTCCCTTCTCAAATTGACTTGGACATTGATGCCACTGACACAACTGATGTCCCCGATGCCGCTGTCCCTAAGGAATGTACTCCCCCCTTATCCAGCCCCCTAGTCCTCGATGTCCCGGACATGTCTACTTCCACCCTTGTCACATCACTGCCCCCTCAAGTTTTAGAGACCTCAACTCCCCCACTCCCCACACCCCTGGTACCTGATGTCCCAGAGACATCTACTCCTCCCCTCCCCACACTAGTACCCCCTCAAGTCTCAGAGCCCTCCACACTCGCCCTCCCTGACATCCTGGATGTCTCTGCTCCTCCCCTCCCCTTACATATGTCCTCTTCAGTCCCAGAGCTCTCCTCTTCAGCACCAACCCTACCAGCACCGTCATCTCAGCCAGTCCCAAAGCCCCCATCTATGCTCCTCTCTGCTCCCACTGTAACTCCCATCTCAAAACCCTCCTCACTTCCTGTCTCTTCTCCCCACGTACCTCCTATAGAAACCTCCCCTCTGTCGACTCCCCCCATTCCTACTCTCTCAAAACCCTCCTCACTTCCTATGTCTTCTCCCAACATACCTCCTATAGAAAAAAACCCTCTGTCCACTCCCTCCATTCCTCCTCTCTCAAAACCCTCCGTACCTCCGTCTCCCCGTGTTTCTCCTTTCTCAAAGATCTCCTCACCCCCTATTCTTCGACCCTCAGTATCTCGAAAACTCTCTGGTCCACCCCAGCCGAGACCCCCTGTACCTCACCCTCACTCGATAGCCAAACCATCCTCTCCAGCTCTCCCCAGAACCCCACTTTCATCCATGAAGCCCTCCTCTCCCCTTCTACCCTCCCCACTAGTCCCTCTAGCTCCCAAGCCCGCCCCAGCATCGGCCTCCTCGCCAGCCCCATCTCCAACCCAAGCCACAGCCCCACGACCTAGCATCAGTATCCTGGAGAAACTGATCAAAACTTGCCCGGTGTGGTTGCAGCTGGGTATGGCCCAGGAGAGGACTACACTCATACTGAAGAAAGAAATCCCTGGGGTGAGAGTTGTTAACAAGTTCTTTACACAAACACATAGGCACATGATGTATCTGTGGTCGACTGTGGTCAACTTGTCTGCAGCCGAACAATGGTGATGTAGCTGTACAAACCGTTCACACACTCATTCATTGGTCACATACTCATCAAAAATACTTACAAAACACATGTAGGGTTATGTGCATCCTTACACAGCCATCTTTGAAAGATTTCCTCATGCATATTTGTTGTATGATAATAGATATTAAAAGCATTACTTTGTGTACCCACAGATATTTTTAGTGCGTAAAGGCCCCGACCAGAAGTCCATGGTGCTCTCAGTATGTGTATCTGACAAGCAGGAGGAGCTTCAGGTCCAGGACGTTCTGGTTAAGGCGGAGAAGTCATGTGAGTATACTAACCAGAGAAGGTCTAAATAGAGTTAGGATAAATCCAGGCCTGTAACTGGATCTATCCTAACCCTAAGCCTCAACAGTCTACAACTGAAATGTCTGTGTCCTGTCCTCAATCCAAACACAGAACACATGATGCCACACCATCCATCAAAACACACACAGATCACATGATGCTAGCCCATCCACCAATCCACACAAAGAACACATGATGCTACGACCATCCATCAAACCACACACAGAACACATGATGCTGGCCAATCCATCACACCACACACATAACACATGATGCTACCCTATCCACCAATCCACAAACAGAACACATGATGCTATCCCATCCATCACACCACACACAGAACACATGATGCTAGCCCATCTATCCACACAAACAGAACACATGATGCTAGCCCATCCATCACACCACACACAGAACACATGATGCTAGCCCATCCATCAAACCAAACACAGAACACATGATGCTAGACAATCCATCACACCACACACAGAACACATGATGCTACCCTATCCACCAATCCACAAACAGAACACATGATGCTAGCCCATCCATCAAACCACACACAGAACACATGATGCTAGCCCATCCATCCATCACACCACACACAGAACACATTATGCTAGCCCATCATTCACACCACACACAGAATACATGATATTAGCCCATCCACCAATCCACACACAGAACACATGATGCTAGCCCATCTATTCATCACACCACACACAGAACACATGATAATAGCCCATCCATCAAACCACACACAGAACAGATGATGCTAGCCCATCCAACCACATGTACAGAACACATTATGCTAGCCCATCCATTAAACCACACACAGAACACATGATGCTAGCCCATCCATCCACACAACAGAACACGTGATGCTAGCCCATCCGTTAAACCACACAGAGATCACATGATGCTAGCCCATCCATCCACACAAACAGAACACATGATGCTAGCCCATCCATCCATCACACCACACACATAACACATTATGCTAGCCCATCCATCACACCACATACAGAACACATGATGCTAGCCCATCCATCCACACACACAGAACACATGGTACTAACCCATCCATCCATCCATCCATCCATCCATCCATCCATCCATCACACCACACACAGAACACATGATGCTATGCCCATCCATCAAATTACATACAGATGACATGATGCTAGCCCATCCATCACACCACACACAGAACACATGATGCTAGCCCATCCATCACACCACACACAGAACACATGATGCTAGCCCATCCATCCATCACACCACACACAGAACACATTACGCTAGCCCATCCATCACACCACACACAGAACACATGATGCTACGACCATCCGTCAAACCACACACAGAACACATGATGTTGGCCAATCCATCACACCATACACAAAACACATAATGCTAGCCTATCCACCAATCCACAAACAGAACACATGATGCTATCCCATCCATCAAACCACACACAGAACACATGATGCTAGCCCATCCAGCCACACAAACAGAACACATGATGCTAGCCCATCCGTTAAACCACACACAGAACACATGATGCTAGCCCATCCATCAAACCACACACAGAACACATGATGCTAGCCCATCCATCGATCACACAACATACAGAACACATGATGCTAGCCAATCCATCCATCACACCACACACAGAACACATTATGCTAGCACATCATTCACACCACACACAGAACACATGATGCTAGCCCATCCACCAATCCACACACAGAACACACGATGCTAGCTCATCCATTCATCACACCACACACAGAACACATGATGCTAGCCCATCCATCACACCACACACAGAACACATGATAATAGCCCATCCATCAAACCACACACAGAACACATGATGCTAGCCCATCCATCCATCACACCACACATAAAACACATTATGCTAGCCCATCCATCAAACCACACACAGAACACATGATGCTAGCCCATCCATCCACACTAACAGAACACATGATCCTAGCCCATCCATCAAACCACACACAGAACACATGATGCTAGCCCATCCATCGATCACACAACATACAGAACACATGATGCTCTTCAATCCATCCATCACACCACACACAGAACACATTATGCTAGCACATCATTCACACCACACACAGAACACATGATGCTAGCCCATCCACCAATCCACACACAGAACACACGATGCTAGCCCATCCATTCATCACACCACACACAGAACACATGATGCTAGCCCATCCATCACACCACACACAGAACACATGATAATAGCCCATCCATCAAACCACACACAGAACACATGATGCTAGCCCATCCATCCATCACACCACACATAAAACACATTATGCTAGCCCATCCATCAAACCACACACAGAACACATGATGCTAGCCCATCCATCCACACAAACAGAACACATGATCCTAGCCCATCCATCAAACCACACACAGAACACATGATGCTAGCCCATCCATCCACCCACACAGAACACATGATGCTAACCCATCCATAAAACCACACACAGAACACACGATGCTAGCCCATCCATCCACACAAACAGACCATTGAGAGCATCTTGATGGGTTGCATCACTGCCTGGTATGGCAACTGCTCGGCCTCCGACCGCAAGGCACTAGAGGGTAGTGCGTACGGCCCAGTACATCACCGGGGCCAAGCTTCCTGCCATCCAGGACCTCTATACCAGGCGGTGTCAGAGGATGGCCCTAAAAATTGTCAAAGACTCCAGCCACCCTAGTCACAGACTGTTCTCTCTGCTACCGCACTGCAAGTGGTACAAGTCTAAGTCCAAGAGGCTCCTAAATAGCTTCTATCCTCAAGCCATAAGACTCCTGAACAGCTAATCAAATGGCTACCCAGACTATTTGCATTGCCCCCCCCTTAAGTGACCATAAGCTTCCTGTCCTGGGCTGGATGTTGACACTACAGGACTTCCTGCAACTTTGAGATCACCAGACCCTGGTCGCAGCATAGGGATGTGTGTTTGTGTGTGTATGTGTGTGTGAGAGAGAGAGAGAGAGAGAGAGAGAGAGAGAGAGAGAGAGAGAGAGAGAGAATCTGTTGAAAAGTATGTTTTCAGTTTCATCTCTTGACTCGTGAGCAACCTATCTGTTTCTGCTACATCACTAAGGGATCATTCTGATGTAGAATGTCAGTATCATATACTATTGTGTTAAATCACCCTCTCCCTCCTCTAACAGTGATCTACCTGGAAGGATCTGTTCTGGTCTTTGACAACATCTTCAAACTCATCGCCTTCTACTGTGTCAGCCGGTAAAACAAGACTATCCCCATCAGATCCTATAGTTCAACATATAGTATCCTGTAGTATCTACTGTGTCAGCCGACAATACAAGACTATCCTGCAGATCCTACAGATGTAGGATCTTAATTTGAGCCAGTTTGATACAGCAGGAAAATAATCCTGCAGCAACAGGAAGTGTGAATTATTATGTTAAATTTCTAAGTGGAAATTAGAAACTTCAGAAGTCTTTTTCAACCTCAAATACACTACATGTTTAAAATGTCCTGAATTACAGGAAAGTTCTCTTGCAACAGGGTGATCAAATGAAAATCCTACATCTCGCACTTGAAAATGTTTTTTTAAAATAAATGAATAATGATGTTATGATTTATTATCTTCCAGGGATATTCTACCGTTCACTCTGAGGTTGCCTCAGGTCATCGTCCAGGCAACCAAGTACGAAGATATAGAGATGATATCGACATTAGGCTCAGGTAGGTAGTGGGACATTCTGAACACCTCTGTAGCATGTCATTATATTACTTTCAGGCAAGGTTGACAAGAGAAAGAGCCTGTGAGTGAAATGGAGGTGAAGTGTCTCAACAGTGTGAGTGAGTGTGTGGACTGTGTGTTTCAGTTTCAAGTTTTAATGTCACACGCACAAGTACAGTGTGTGTGTGTGTGTGTGTGTGTGTGTGTGTGTGTGTGTGTGTGTGTGTGTGTGTGTGTGTGTGTGTGTGTGTGTGTGTGTGTGTGTGTGTGTGTGTGTGTGTGTGTGTGTGTGTGTGTGTGTGTGTGTGTGCTATATGGGCTAGCTTCCTCCTTTAATAGCTATGAAATGCAACCCTCCCAATTAATCTTAGAACAAAGATCCATTTATATTCTAATGTATTTAGTTCCTCTCTGCATTGTGAATACTGATCGCTCATCATCAACCAGTTGTCTTTGATGAAGCTTTTGTGAAAATAAAAGTATAATTATCTGACGATAATAGTGTCAGAGTTCAGCCCTAGTGATGGTGGACTGGTAACTCTTTCTGGTGGTGGACTGGTAACTCTTTCTGATGGTGGACTGGTAACTCTTGCTGGTGTTAGACTGGTAACTCTTTCTGGTGGTAGACTGGTAACTCTTTCTGGTGGTGGACTGGTAACTCTTTCTGGTGGTGGACTGGTAACTCTTGCTGGTGTTAGACTGGTAACTCTTTCTGGTGGCAGACTGGTAACTCTTTCTGGTGGTGGACTGGTAACTCTTTCTGGTGGTAGACTGGTAACTCTTTCTGGTGTTAGACTGGTAACTCTTGCTGGTGGTAGACTGGTAACTCTTTCTGGTGGTAGACTGGTAACTCTTTCTGATGGTAGACAGGTAACTCTGTCAGTTGGTGGACTGGTAACTCTTTCTGGTGTTAGACTGGTAACTATTTCTGGTGGTGGACTGGTAACTCTTTCTGGTGGTGGACTGGTAACTCTTTCTGATGGTGGACTGGTAACTATTTCTGGTGGTGGACTGGTAACTCTTTCTGGTGGTAGACTGGTAACTCTTTCTGGTGGTGGACTGGTAACTCTTTCTGGTGGTGGACTGGTAACTCTTGCTGGTGGTGGACTGGTAACTCTTTCTGATGGTGGACTGGTAACTCTTTCTGGTGGTGGACTGGTAACTCTTTCTGGTGGTAGACTGGGAACTCTTTCTGGTGGTGGACTGGTAACTCTTGCTGGTGGTGGACTGGTAACTATTTCTGATGGTGGACTGGTAACTCTTTCTGGTGGTGGACTGGTAACTCTTTCTGGTGGTGGACTGGTAACTCTTGCTGGTGGTAGACTGGTAACTCTTTCTGATGGTGGACTGGTAACTCTTTCTGGTGGTGGACTGGTAACTCTTTCTGGTGGTGGACTGGTAACTCTTGCTGGTGGTGGACTGGTAACTCTTGCTGGTGGTAGACTGGTAACTCTTTCTGGTGGTGGACTGGTAACTCCTGCTGGTGGTGGACTGGTAACTCTTTCTGATGGTGGACTGGTAACTCTTTCTGGTGGTGGACTGGTAACTCTTTCTGGTGGTAGACTGGTAACTCTTTCTGGTGGTGGACTGGTAACTCTTTCTGGTGGTGGACTGGTAACTCTTGCTGGTGGTAGACTGGTAACTCTTTCTGGTGGTGGACTGGTAACTCTTGCTGGTGGTAGACTGGTAACTCTTTCTGGTGGTGGACTGGTAACTCTTTCTGGTGGTAGACTGGTAACTCTTGCTGATGGTAGACTGGTAACTCTTTCTGGTGGTAGACTGGTAACTATTTCTGGTGGTGGACTGGTAACTCTTTCTGGTGGTGGACTGGTAACTCTTGCTGGTGGTGGACTGGGAACTCTTTCTTTCTCACCTCTATGAAAAAGATCACCAGCACACAGAAATAAAGCATTACTTTGAAATGTTCTCAGTAATCACAATAACCTCTTTTTTTCTCCTCACAGATTTCTGGGGTTCTCAGCTTCACAGCTCCTCAGAAATGGTTCAACGTGATGACCAGGGTCAGGGCCACAGCAGTTCGTCCTGTGAGATCCAGCTGTCCACCGGGAATAGTAATGACCGTCTGTGGTACATCAACCCCATCTACATCGAGGAGTACTGCAGCAGCCTAGAGGCCTCCACCCTCGTCCCAGCTCCCATTCACAGGAGCCAGAGTCTGAACACCCCAGGCCCGGGGCAGGTGCAGGTACCCCCAAGTTCAAACGCCCCCCACCCAGGCCCCCAAATGTCCCAGAGGGCTTTATTCTGTCACAGGGGGTTAAACAGGGTGCCAGAGGGGAAAGTGTCTCCCCCAGGTCTCCACCCCCACCGCAAACAGTAATAGCCAAGGTGGCAGGTCAGAAAGGGGAAGGAGACAGCAGCAAAGACAGTGAGGAGGGAGAGGGAGGTGCTTCTCAACTCGTCTTGCAGAAAGAGGTGTCGGTTACTGTTACTGACTCAGTAGCAGCTACTCAGCCTCTACAGCCACTGTCACCGCACGGCGCAACAACCAGACACCCAGCACCCCAACCACCCTCACACAGAATACCACTCGTGCCCCTTCGACGGAAACCCTCAGAGAACCGTCCCTCAATCTCGGGACAGGAGGGCGGTGTTGGTCCAGTGCCTGTTGCTTCACTGGTCTGCTTCGATGACACCACTAACATGGCAGAGGAGAAGTTAGGAGTGGAATCCCATGCTGGTGAGACAGAGACACTGCAGAACAAAGGGACGTCAGGGGCTTCAAACATCAGTGAGGTTGTTACCGTGGCTACAGCCCCGCTGACGAAGAGGGCAGCACATCCAGTCCCGCCTCCCAGGAAGAAGAAACCCTCTCAGTTCATGCCCACCAGACCAAGCGGAGGACTTCTGTCAATCAATTCATCATCGGATACCCCCCAGATCTCCAGCACCCCCTTGCCTGCCTGGAGGCCGACCTCCATCCCCAAGGGGGAGGCCAGGGGGACAGATGTGTCCCTGTATTCCCCTGATGGTGAAGCTTCCTTCCCTGCCCTGGAACATGACTCCTACTCTACCAGCAGTACAGAGGAGGAGTCTGACACTGTGGCCAGCGGGGCTGTAGGGACCGGTGGGACCAACAACACCAAGGTTCATATATCTTTAATTGATTTATTTCACATTTATTTCACCAGGAAGTCCCCTTGACTTCCCATTTAACATTATTACGAACGGTATAACTAACATCATACAGTAACCTAACTAAATGCTTCATTTCTGTACCTGTTCAATTGCTGCTGTGACTTTGTTACTGTATGTGAATCTGTATGACATTTTCCTGTAACATAATCAAAATAAAATACTTATAATTAAAAATCAATAATAACCTCCAGGTGTTGATGAAGCGGACCCCTACCATTATGCTGGACCGAGCCAAGTACCGCCTCTCCAGCGTGTTCACTAACTTTATGAGCACCGACCACAAGCTCCAGAAGAGAATCCTAGAGCTGTCCAGGGACGGGAGCTCCTACTTCGGGACCCTGGTGAAGGACTACAGGTAGTTGATCTGTTCAACACAGATTTTTCAGAATCGCTTAGTTGGTTAGGGCCACACATATTTTGACTCACAACTGTATCTTGTTCATTTTCCTGTCTAATGGGCAATGGAAAATGTCATTTACATTTGTTCAATGTCCCTAATTTTGTAATTGATTTGGACACCGTTGATTTACTAATCAATGAATGTATCTGACCCCAGGGTGTATATCCTGGAGACCATGGGGAAGCACAGCTCCAGCACTGAGCTGCTGCAGGAGATCAGGCAGATGATGACCCAGCTGAAGAGTTACCTCATCCAGAGCACTGAGCTACAGAACCTACAGGAGCCCAACATCTACACAGAGGACAAACTAGGTGAGATACAGTCTAATTGAAGGCTAGATACAGTAACATAGTCTATCAGTTGTAATCTTAGAGTTACTGCAGTTAGTAGAGCATAGCGTTGCAATGGAAGGATTCTGGGTTCGATTCCCTAGGCCTGCTAAATTCTTCTTGATATACTCTACATGCATCTGTCAATACACAGCATTAGACACCATTTTCAAGACTCTTTACACATAGTTCCTCTTGCTCCTTATTTTGAGACCCCCCCAAAAAAGAAAAGTTACATTTTATTTGTCTGATACAGTTTCTCCCTGGCCGTGGCTGGATAAATTACTTAATAATAGCAATAATACATTCCATTTAGCAGACACTTTTATCCAAAGCAACTTACAGTCATGTGTACATACACATTAACACTGTCTTTTACATGAATGCTTCAGTTCTCCAGTGCCCAACAGCACATTTGGCAAACAGGATGTTCCTCTTATTTACTGTCAAACAGGAGACAGTTGTATATCACAGTTTTCGTTGTGTGCATTGGAAATTAGACCTTCTAGTGACACCAGGGAAATTACAACAAGGACAGACAACATGGTTGTTTATGAGGGTTGTCACTGTTAACATTTGATCGTTTAATTGGGTTTAATATCAAAATTATTTGGCCTCCAGCATGAATGCTGGATATCAGGTTTTCTTACATATAAATGCAGTATATACGCAAGTGAGGATAATATTCTTACTGAATTAATAAGCCGACATACACTACATGCCCAAAAGTATGTGGACACCTGCTCGTCGAACATCTCATTCCAAAATCATGGGCATTAATATGGAGTTGGTCCCCCCCTTTGCTGCTATAACAGCCTCAACTCTTCTGGGAAGGCTTTTCACTAGATGTTGGAACATTGCTGCGGGGACTTGCTTCCATTCAGCCACAAGAGCATTAGTGAGGTCGGGCACATTGGCTCGCAGTTGGTGTTCCAATTCATCCCAAAGGTGAGGTCAGAGCTCTGTGCAGGCCAGTCAAGTTCTTCCACATCGATCTCGGCAAAAAATGTATGTATGGATCTCGCTTTGTGCACGAGGGCGTTGTCATGCTGAAACAGGAAAGGGCCTTCCCCAAACTGTTGCAGCAAAGTTGGAAGCACAGAATCATCTAGAATGTCATTGTATGCTCTAGCGTTAAGATTTCCCTTCACTGGAACTAAGGGACCTAGCCTGAACCATCAAGAACAGCCCCCGAACATTATTCCTCCTCCACCAAATTTTACTGTTGGCGCTATGCATTCGGGCAGGTAGCGTTCTCCTTGCATCCGCCAAACCCAGATTCGTCCTTCGGACTGCCAGATGGTGAAATATGATTCATCACTGCAGAGAACGCGGTTCCACTGCTCCAGAGTCCAATGGCGGCGAGCTTTACACAACTCCAGCCGACGCTTGGCATTGGGCATGGTGATCTTAGGCTTGTGTGCGGTTGCTTAGCCATGGAAACCCATTTCATGATGCTCCCGACAAAAAGTTATTGTGCTGACGTTGCTTCCAGAGGTAGTTTGGAACTCGGTAGTGAGTGTTGCAACCGAGGACAGATTTTTACGCGTTTCAGCACTCAACGGTCCCATTCTGTTAGCTTGTGTGGCCTACCACTTCACGCTGAGCTGTTGTTGCTCCTAGACATTGCCACTTCACAATAACAGCACTTACAGTAGACCGGGGGCAGCTCCAGCAGGGCAGAAATGTGCATGGCTGTGTACACCTGTCAGAAATGGGTGTGGCTGAAGTAGACAAATCCACTAATTTGAAGGGGTGTCCACATACTTTTGCATACAGTTGAAGTCAGACGTTTACATACACTTAGGTTGGAGCCATTAAAACTTGTTTTTCCACCACTCCACAAAATTTCTTGTTAACAAACTATAGTTTTGGCAAGTTGGTTAGGACATCTACTTTGTGCATGACACAAGTAATCTTTCCAACAATTGTTTACAGACAGATTATTTCACTTATAATTCACTGTATTACAATTCCAGTGGGTCAGAAGTTTACATACACTAAGTCGACAGTACCTTTAAACAGCTTGGAAAATTCCAGAAAATGATGTCATGGCTTTAGAAGCTGCTGATAGGCTAATTGACATCATTTGAGTCAATTGGAGGTGTACCTGTGGATGTATTTCAAGGCCTACCTTCAAACTCAGTGCCTCTTTGCTTGACATCATGGGAAAATGAAAAGAAATCAGCCAAGACCTCAGAAACCAAAATTGTTGACCTCCACAAGTCTGGTTCATCCTTGGGAGCAATTTCCAAACGCCTGAAGGTACCACGTTCATATGTACAAACAATAGTGTGCAAGTATAAACACCATGGGACCACGCAGTCGTCAAACCGCTCAGGAAAGAGACGAGTTCTGTCTCCTAGAGATTAACGTTCTTTGGTGCGAAAAGTGCAAATCAATCTCAGAACAAAATAAAAAAATTTAACAGCTTCCAGATTTGCTCAGAGAGTATGACCAGCACCAATGAGGAACCACATTCTAGTTTCCTGCTTTGAACTGCACAGAAGACTAAATGTATTTGCCTGCAACAAGCTCTCCTCTCACCTAGAATTGGTGCCCACTGATTTCTAACCAGTGTGTTTTGTCGTGCTCCTCTCCAGAGGTGATTATTGAGGCTGCCCTGTGTAAGGCTATGCTGAAGCCTCTGAGGGAGGCTGTGTATTCAGGCCTGAAAGACATCCACGCCAGGGACGGCTGTCTGAAGAGACTGAGGGAGAACCAGAGTGTTGTCCTGGGTACCACCACCACAGAACTGGGGATCACCACCAGCGTCCCAGAGACCCCTGTCATGGAGAAGGTAGATGGTTATGGGCTGCATCTGAAATGACACCTTAATGATACCTATGTAGTGCATTACTGTTGACCAGGGCACTCACTTTTACATGGCCCCTGACTTTGCATTTTGTTTTTGTCTTGTTCAGTGTGGGTTTTGTCTGCTGCTGTATGACATGAATTTCCCATCAGAAATTAACAAAGTACATCTTTCCATCCATCTATCCATTCATCCGTCTGTCCATCTATCTTAGATCCAGCTGAAGTTGATGACCCTCCACCAGGAATACTCCCCTCAGAAGAAGATTGATCTGCTCCTTAAGACCTGCAAGATCATCTATGAATCCATGTCTATAGGCTGTCCATGTGAGGAGCTGTCTTTGTTGCTAGGCAGATTTTGGTGGTTGAATTATAATTAACTTTGTCATGTTGTTTGTTAGCGTAAGAGTAGTCTCACAATGCCATCCTCCCAAGTCTCTTTTTAATTATGACTACACTATCTCCAAACGAAAGTCAGGAAGCATGAAAATCAGGGCTAGTTTACGAGCGCAGATTGACTTTGATAATGATTGATCATTACTGCCTCACAAATACTGACTAAGACGGTGGTTGACGTTTCCAGCAGGGAGAGCCCATGGTGCAGATGACTTCCTCCCGGTGCTGATGTACGTCCTGGCCAGGAGCAACATGGCCTTTTTGCTACTGGATGTAGAGTATATGATGGAGCTGATGGACCCTGCACTGCAGCTAGGAGAGGGTAAGGACAAACTAAATTCGATACACGCACGCACTCACACATACAAACACACACATAACAGCACTGACGCACACATAGTACCAATGTTAGATGCAGTGTATGTGACTATCTTGTGTGTGTCACCAGGCTCCTACTACCTGACGACTACATATGGAGTGTTGGAGCACATAAAAAACTATGAGAAGCAGGCGGTGACACGGCAGCTCAGTCTGGAGATCCAGAACTCTATCCACCGCTGGGAGAAGAGACGCACCCTGAACAAAGCAAGCGTGTCACGTTCATCTGTTCAGGTCAGTACCACAAGGGTAGCACACACAGAGGGTTAGGGATTAGGGTTAGGGATTAGGGTTAGGGATTAGGGTTAGGGATTAGGGTTAGGGGTTAGGGTTAGGGGTTAGGGATTAGGGTTAGGGTTGGGGTTAAGGCTAGAGTTGGGGATAAGGGTTGGGGTTAAGGCTAGAGTTGGGGATAAGGGTTGGGGTTAAGGCTAGAGTTGGGGATAAGGCTGGGGTTAAGGTTAGGTTAGGGTTAGGGATATAGCTAGAGCTGGGTTAGGGTTAAGGCTAGGGTTAACGCAAGGTTAGGGTTAAGGCTAGAGTTAACGCAAGGTTAGGGTTAGGGATATAGCTAGAGCTAGGGTTAGGGTTAAGGATAGGGTTAAGGGTTAGGGATATAGCTAGAGCTAGGGATAGGGTTAGGGATATAGCTAGAGCTAGAACTAGGGTTAGGGTTGGGGTTAGTTGGGGTTGGAAAGGAGACCCCCTCTGAACTAGGCCCGGTAGTCCAGTCAGGCTGGACTCAGAGTAATAGAATAGAAAATGTCACTGCAGAATTTTGATATTTGATCATTATCACTATCAGTATTCTTTGAAATTATATTGTCATTATGTTGACAATAAAACAAATTGTCATATGATATTTCATGTCCTCCCTATTTCTGCGCTGTCCCGTTGCAGGACTTCATCCACGTGTCGTTCCTGGAGGCGGGGTGCAACACTAAGACCCTGAGACTCCGCCCCAACACCACAGCCCAGGACCTGTGTTCCCAGTGTGCTGACAAGTTTGAGGTGGCAGAGCCAGAGTCCTACAGGTACAATCTCCTGCCATTGTGCCCTTGAACAAGGCCCTTAACCACTCCAAAACTGCTCTTTCCATCCAGGGGCATTGCTCCGTGGCTGACCCTGTGCATATCAACATGTTTATGCTGACCTTGTCTCACAAAATGAAAATACAGTATTTATTGCATTCTATTCTATTCTGTTATATTCCATTCTGTTATATTCTATTCTGTTCTATTCCATTCTATTCTGTTATATTTTGTTGTATTCTGTTCTGTTGTATTCCGTTCTATTCAATTTTATTCTGTTGTATTCTATTCTGTTGTATTCTATTGTATTATGTTCCATTCTGTTCCGTTCCATTCTATTCTGTTGTATTGCGTTCTGTTCTATTATGTTCTGTTCTATTCTGTTGTATACTGTTATATTGTTCTGTTCTATTCTATTCTGTTGTATTCTGTTCTATTCTGTTCTGTTCAATTATATTCTGTTCTATTCTATTTTACAGCCTGAGTGTACTGGTGGAGGGCCACCACCAACTCCTAGCCCCAGAGGAGTTCCCCCTCACCATCAAGTCCAGTCTCCACCACAGTCAACCCCTCAAGGAGTACTACTTTGTCTACCGGCCTGGAAGGGCAGAGGCAGAATCCCAGGAGGCAGAATCCCAGGAGGCAGAATCCCAGGAGGTGGAGAGCGAGGAGCCAGCTCCCGCAGCCGAACCAGAGCCTGAGGAGGAGGAGAGTCTGATCGAGATATGATGAGATCAGTGTGCGGGTGTGTGAGTGCGTAAGTGCATGTGTGGCACAATGGATCAAGGAGCTGCTCAAGTGAATACAATGGCTTCTGCCTCGATTATTATAGCCATTTTCAATGAGATATTCGTTTTTGCCTTATACACAATGTTTAGGTCTGCCCTTGACAACGTGGATACATTCTGAAAGAAGAGAACCACCATCATCACCTCACCTTAAATATCAAATCACACAACAGGAGACTCAAGTTTACTTTAGCTTCCATACAGATGTGCTCTATCTTAATTTGATCTGTTTCTCACAGCAGGACAATAATCCTGCAGCAACAGGAAATGTGTATTATAATTAATGGATTTTTGTAGGAGTTGACACATTTTTCATTAGGGGAAAATCAAGTCTAAAATGTTTAGTGGAAATTACAAACTTTGAAAAAATCGAATACACTACAAGTTTGCATTTCCTGCTGTGCAGGAACAACAGAGTGGTCAAATTAAGACAGTACATCTGTATGGCTTCTACTGTAAGTCATATTGCTCAGTGAAGAAGACCCACCACCGTCAACTCATGTAGGACTGCTTCATACTTCAGACTTTAAATATCATACAGGGGATCCACTCAAGTTCCCTTCAGGTTTTATTTACTTCTATGATAACTCATGTAGCTCTGTGAGTCCGCCTTCCTCTTTCTGCAAGGTTGACCAAAGCTACAGAGATAAAGAAGATATCGTCCTCCTAGTTTGAAAGGGCACAATAGGCTGTATAATTAAACTGTAATGGATCCGGATAAGGAGTCTCTGGCTGCATCCCAAATGGCACATTATTCCCTATGTAGTGCACTACTTTTGACCAGGGCCCATAGGGCTTTGGTCAAAAGTAATGGACTATGTAGGGAATAGGGTGTTATTTGGGACACAATCCATGTATCCTGTCCGGACGGTGTTCGTTTTCATATTTAACAGATTATTTGCTTCTGCCACAGTTCAATCAGCTGTTCATTGGTTTTGCTAATTGAATTTAGCATGACAAAATCCTTGCCAATAATTATGTCACTGGGTTTATATGGTCAAGAAAGACTCTGCGACTCTGTACTGTACATCCATATTTGCTGTGCTGGTTTGTATACTCTTGTAGCTGTGTTGTGGCCACATTACATTGGTGTCCCGGAAGAACCATTGAAGTCTCATTCTAGAGGGGATCTGCTACAATGCCATTCATTGTAAGTTCAAATCCAAGTCTACCAGGCACTGATGGTGTACAGCCATATAATACTGTAACTACATTATATAGCATTATGGCTTTGACAGTTTTTGTCACACTGATGAGTTGATTGTTTTGTCTTTGAAAGGTGAAATGGTTTATGTGAATGTATCAAGAGATGAAACCCAGTAATACATATTTATCATTTCACAAATTCCAATATTTCCCATTTTAAATATTTGGGAGTAAATATATGTCCTTTCTTTAATAAAACCATTGCCAGAACTTTAACAGAACACTAAAATCAATTAAATCTGCCTCAGTAGACGGAATAATATCCCAGTTGCTTTAACCGGCAGAATATCTAGTGTCAAAATGAATATATTGCCATGGCTGAATTTCTATAGTTCAATGCTTCCCATGTCTCCCCCTTCTGGATATTGGGATACAGTTCATAGTGAGGTTACGAAGTGTATAGTATATGGCAAAATTAACAAACTTGCAAAGAGGGAAAGATGTAGGAGGACCCAAATTTAAATTGTATTTCCAGGCACTAGCATTTAACCCCAACCTGTTGTTTTAGAAATGATTCTTCTGCCCCCTGGCTGAGTACAGAAATACATATTGCCCTGGTAGACAAATTCTTCACTGATATACAGTTGAAGTCGGAAGTTTACATACACCTTGGCCAAATACATTTAAACTCAGTTTTTCACCATTCCTGACATTTAATCCGAGTAAAAATTCCCTGTCCTCGGTCAGTTAGGATGACCACTTTATTTTAAGAATGTGAAATGTCAGAATAATAGTAGAGAGAATGATTTATTTCAGCGTTTATTTCTTTCATCACATTCCCAGTGGGTCAGAAGTTTACATACACTCAATCAGTAAGTGGTAGCATTGCCTTTAAATTGTTTAACTTAGGTCAATCGTTTCGAGTGGCCTTCCACAAGCTTCCCACAATAAGTTGGGCGAATTTTGGCCCATTCCTCCTGACAGAGCTGGTGTAACGGAGTCAGGCTTGTAGGCCTCCTTGCTCGCACACGCTTATTCAGTTCTGCCCACAAATTTTTATATAGGATTGAGGTCAGGGCTTTGTGATGGCCACTCCAATACCTTGACTTTGTTGTCCTTAAGCCATTTTGCCACAACTTTGGAAGTATGCTTGGGGTCATTGTCGATTTGGAAGACCGATTTGCGACCAAGCTTTAACTTCCTGACTGATGCCTTGAGATGTTGCTTCAATATATCCACATTATTTTCTATCCTCATGATGCCATGTTTCATCAGACCAGAGGACATTTCTCCAAAAAATACGATCTTTGTCCCCATGTGCAGTTGCAAACCGTAGTCTGGCTTTTTTATGGTGGTTTTGGAGCAGTGGCTTCTTCCTTGCTGAGCGGCCTTTCAGGTAATATCGATATAGGACACGTTTTACTGTGGATATAGATACTTTTGTACCTGTTTCCTCCAGCATCTTCACAAGGTCCTTTGCTGTTGTTCTGGGATTGATTTGCACTTTTCGCACCAAAGTGCATTAATCTCTAGGAGACAGAACGCGTCTCCATCCTGAGCGGTATGACAACTGCGTGGTCCCAACTGCGTGGTCCCTGCGTGGTCCCTATTGTTTGTACAGATGAACGTGGTACCTTCAGGCGTTTGGAAATTGCTCCCAAGGTGAACCCGACATTTGGAGGTCTACAATTCTTTTTCTGGGGTCTTGGCTGATTTCTTTTGATTTTCCCATGATGTCAAGCAAAGAGGCACTGAGTTTGAAGGTAGGCCTTGAAATACATCCACAGGTACACCTCCAATTGACTCAAATGATATCAATTAGCCTATCAGAAGCTTCTAAAGCCATGACATCATTTTCTGGAATTTTCCAAGCTGTTTAAAGGCACAGTCAACTTAGTGTATGTAAACTTCTAACCCACTGGAATTGTGATACAGTGAATTATAAGTGAAATAATCTGTCTGTAAACAATTGTTGGAAAAATTACTTAAGTAGATGTCCTAACCAACTTGCCAAAACTATAGTTTGTTAACAAGAAATTTGTGGAGTGGTTGAAAAACAAGTTTTAATGACTCCAACCTAAGTGTATGTAAACTTCCGACTTCAACTGTATCCCTTAAACCAGGGATCATCAAGTAGATTAAGCTGCGGACACATATTTTTCTTTTTTCTTGAGCGATGGTTGGTGCCAGAACATAATTAAAAATAATTTATACACTGCAAATTGACCACAAGAAGCCCAAACATATCTAATATTTAACTACAACATAATCATTTCAAACCTTACTTACATTTATATTAGTGCTGAGAGATTTACCAAAATTTCTATTTTTCAGCTTTTGAAGAACTAATTGACCGACATCGGTTCAATTATTTGAATTCCATTTTGTTCGTTTTTTTTCTTCTGTGAGCTCAATGCACTGTTTCTCTAGAGATAAATCAGATCCAGCCTGAACACTGCGATGTAGTAGGGAGTTGTAGTTTCCAACAGGCCAGTATTGTCACATCTTCTCCTTATCCTCCCCTCTGGCATACAACGTCGCCGACCACCGGTCCTGGAATTCATCATTACGCGCACCTGTTAATTATTATGATTCACACCTGGACTTCATTACCTTCATAATTTCCTCCCCTTTATATGTCACTCTCTTATGTTCGCTCACCAGTTGGTAGAATTATTGTGTACAGGCGTGTAGCCACATGGAATTGTCTCATTCATAGTTTTGTTGTTTTATTAAACAGTTTACCTGCACCTGCTTCCTGACTCACAGCTCAATTATTACACGTATTCTACATAGTTTAGCGAATATAACGTGGTAATTAACTACAGTTACCATAATCCATTGCTGATCTACCTGTCCGGTCTGTCTTTCTTTTTGAGGGGATATAGAGAGCAGATGTTGCTTAGCTAGGTATCTCTACCTAAAAATACATTACCACAGGTATTTATAGTTGGTATGCAGCAAACATAAAAGTATGCCTTATTTACTTTCAAGAACTATAAAATACTACATCTTTCTCATTCATGTTTCAGTGCTGCTTGCCTCGAAGAGAGCATAGAAGTTGTTTAGCTCATCTGGTAGGCTCGTGTCACTGGGAAGCTCTCGGCTGTGCTTCCCTTTGTAGTTTGTAATAGTTTTCAAAACCTGCCACATCTGACGAGAGTCGGAGCCGATGTAGTATGATTCGATCATAATCCTGTATTGACGCTTTGCAAGTTTGATGGTTCATCGGAGGGCATAGCGGGATTTCTTATAAGCTTCTGGGTTAGAGTCCCGCTCCTTGAAAGTGGCATCTCTATCCTTTAGCTCAGTGCGAATGTTGCCTGTAATCCATAGCTTCTGATTGGGGTATGTACGTACAGTCACTGTGGGGACGACATTCGCGATGCACTTATTGATAAAGCCAGTGACTGATGTGGTGTACTCCTCAATGCCATCGGAAGAATCCCGGAACATATTCCGATCTGTGCTAGCAAAACAGTCCTGTAGTTTAGCATCTGCTTCATCTGACCACTTTTTTATAGACCGAGTCACTGTTGCTTCCTGCTTTAATTTTTGCTTGTAAGCAGGAACCAGGAGGATAGAGTTATGGTCAGATTTGCCAAATGGAGAGTGAGGGAGAGATTTGTTTTCCTGTTTGCTTATGGCGGAATAGAGCTCATTGGGTGAGGTTTTAGTGCCAACCTTGGTCTGTGGTGGTATGTAGACAGCTATGAAAAATACAGAGGAAATCTCTCTAGGTAGATAGTGTGGTCTACAGCTTATCATGAGATACTCTACCTCAGGCGAGCAAAACCCTGAGACTTCCTTAGATATCTTGCACCAGCTGTTGTTTACAAATATGCATAGGCCCCCGCCTCGTGTCTTACCAGAGGCTGCTGTTCTATCCTGCCGATAGAGTGTATAACACGCCAGCTGTATGTTATTAATGTCGTCGTTCAGCCACGACTCTGTGAAACATAAGATAATACCATTTTTAATGTCCCGTTGGTAGGATATACATGCATTCAGTTCGTCCCATTAATTTTCCAGCGATTGATCGTTAGCTAGCAGAAAGGAAGGCAAGGGCAGATTGGCCACTCGTCGCCTGATCCTCACAAGGCATCCTGATCTCTTTCCGCGAAACCTATGTTTCCTTTTCCAGCAAATCCCGGGGATCTGGGCCTAGTCGAGTGTCTAGTATATCCCTCACGTCCGACTCATTGAAGAAGAACTCCTTATCATATTTGAGGTGAATAATCCCAGTTCTGATGTCCAGAAGCTCTTCTCAGTCATAAGAGACCGTAGCAGCAACATTATGTACAAAACAAGTTACGAACAACGTGAAAAAACAAACAAAATAGCATGGTTGTTCAAGAGCCGATAAGACAGCAGCCATACCCTCCGGCGCCATCATTACTAGTATTTGATTTGATGGAACGTTTGCAGGTGCACAGTGCTCTGTTAGGATGCTGGAATTATTTTGGATGAAGGTGCGAAGGTCAACTACTTTTTCAAGTGATCTGTTTGACAGTCAAATAACATCATGACTGGTTGTGTTCATGACCTTTATATTTCCTTTTTATGTTATGTTTTTTATTGTTGAGTGGCAGCCAACAGGAAAATGCAAACTGAGTATGAGATTGTATGAGTTTGTGTCGTGTACCTGTACACCCCCAGTTTGTAACTGCACATGGGGACAAAGATCGTACTTTTTGGAGAAATGTCCTCTGGTCTGATGAAATAAAAATAGAACTGTTTGGTTATAATGATCATCGTTATTTTTGGAGGAAAAAGGGGTAGGCTTGCAAGCCGAAGAACACCATCCCAACCGTGAAGCACGGCGGTGGCAGCATCATGTTGTCGGGGTGCTTTGCTGCAAGAGGGACTGGTGCACTTCACAAAATAGATGGAATCATGAAAAAATATATATTTTCACAAAATCCCTCATTTACACATATAGAAAAAAATATATCTGAATTAAGTGAAATGTTGAGTTACTAAAGGAGACAGGATCAGGTGATAGCATGTTATTTGTGTTGGTGAGTGTATGTGGGATTTGTTTCTGTTTGTGATGTTTTGGGGATACAAAGAAATGAGGGGGTGTGCTGTTTGTCTGTCAGATGGCAAGATGGAGAGATGGAGATAGGGAGATGGTGAGAGGGAGAGACGGAGATAGGGAGATGGCGAGAGGGAGAGACGGAGATAGGGAGATAGGGAGATGGCGAGAGGGAGAGACGGAGATAGGGAGATGGCGAGAGGGAGAGACGGAGATAGGGAGATAGGGAGATGGCGAGAGGGAGAGACGGAAATAGGGAGATGGCGAGAGGAAGAGACGGAGATAGGGAGATGGCGAGAGGGAGAAATGGCTAGAGGGAGGACAAAGCGTTGCTACGCTAGACGACATCTAACAGGATATACGTTTTCACATTGGCATCTGGACTCTCTATCTATACTCTTAGAAAAAAGGGTCCAAGCTATCCCCATAGGAGAACCCTTTCTGGTTCCATGTAGGGTTCTACGTAGAACCCAAAAGGGTTCTACCTGGAACCAAAAAGGGTTCTTCAAAGGTTTCTCCTAAGGGGAGTGCCAAAGAACCCTTTCAGATTCTAGATAGCACCTTTTTATCGAAGAGTGTATAGTTTAATCCCTATTTGCATAAAGTGTACAAGGTGATGATTCAGTATGTTAGATGTTGGTTTGCATTCTCTATACATTTCCCTCATCCATAAGGAGGTCAATGGGACTTAACCATATGGACCTAGAGGACAATAGTGGTCACTGTACGTTGTCTAACAATACATTTCCTAATTGTAGAACAGAAAAGAGCACATTTTCCTAATACAGCACCCCATATGAGAATTGGTAGTATGAGATTTGTAAAACACTTGTAGGAGAACAGTGTAAATGATTTTTGAGCTCAGAAAATTCTATGGTATTCAGAGGTGGCAATGCCGACAGAGAAACTGAAAATTGAATTTGATTGGTTATAGCGGACACCAGTATAAGGAAGAAGCAGAGAGAATGTTGCAGAGAAGAGATTATTGAGGATATAAGAAGAAAGAGAGTGAGCTGTTGACCATATGAATGTCATTAGAGGGTGAGCTGTAGACCATATGAGTGTCATTAGAGGGTGAGCTGTAGACCATATGAGTATCATTAGAGGGTGAGCTGTAGACCATATGAGTGTAATTAGAGGGTGAGCTGTTGACCATATGAGTATCATTAGAGGGTGAGCTGTAGACCATATGAGTGTCATTAGAGGGTGGGCTGTAGACCATATGAGTATCATTAGAGGATGAGCTGTAGACCATATGAGTATCATTAGAGGGTGAGCTGTAGACCATATGAGTGTCATTAGAGGGTGAGCTGTAGACCATATGAGTATCATTAGAGGGTGAGCTGTAGACCATATGAGTGTCATTAGAGGGTGAGCTGTAGACCATATGAGTGTCATTAGAGGGTGAGCTGTAGACTATATGAGTACTGTTAGAGGGTGAGCTGTAGACCATATGAGTGTGATTAGAGGGTGAGCTGTAGACCATATGAGTGTCATTATAGGGTGAGCTGTAGACCATATGAGTGTCATTAGAGGGTGAGATGTAGACTATATGAGTACTGTTAGAGGGTGAGCTGTAGACCACATGTGTGTGAATAGAGGGTGAGCTGTAGACCATATGAGTGTCATTAGAGGGTGAGCTGTAGACCATATAAGTGTCATTAGAGGGTGAGCTGTAGACCATATGAATGTCATTAGAGAGTGAGCTGTAGACCATATGAGTGTCATTATAGGGTGAGCTGTAGACCATATGAGTGTCATTAGAGGGTGAGATGTAGACTATATGAGTACTGTTAGAGGGTGAGCTGTAGACCACATGTGTGTGAATAGAGGGTGAGCTGTAGACCATATGAGTGTCATTAGAGGGTGAGCTGTAGACCATATAAGTGTCATTAGAGGGTGAGCTGTAGACCATATGAATGTCATTAGAGAGTGAGCTGTAGACCATATGAGTACTGTTAGAGGGTGAGCTGTAGACCACATGTGTGTGAATAGAGGGTGAGCTGTAGACCATATGAGTGTCATTAGAGGGTGAGCTGTAGACCATATAAGTGTCATTAGAGGGTGAGCTGTAGACCATATGAATGTCATTAGAGAGTGAGCTGTAGACCATATGAGTGTCATTAGAGGGTGAGCTGTTGACCATATGAGTATCATTAGAGGGTGAGCTGTAGACCATATGAGTGTCATTAGAGGGTGAGCTGTAGAACATATGAGTGTCATTATAGGGTGAGCTGTAGACCATATGAGTGTCATTAGAGGGTGAGCTGTAGACTATATGAGTACTGTTAGAGGGTGAGCTGTAGACAATATGTGTGTGATTAGAGGGTGAGCTGTAGACCATATGAGTGTCATTAGAGGGTGAGCTGTAGACCATATGAATGTCATTAGAGAGTGAGCTGTAGACCATATGAGTGTCATTAGAGGGTGAGCTGTAGACTATATGAGTACTCTTAGAGGGTGAGCTGTAGACCATATGTGTGTGAATAGAGGGTGAGCTGTAGACCATATGAGTGTCATTAGAGGGTGAGCTGTAGACCATATGAGTGCCATTAGAGGGTGAGCTGTAGACCATATGAGTATCATTAGAGGTTGAGCAGTAGACCATATGAGTGTCATTAGAGGGTGAGCTGTAGACCATATGAGTATCATTAGAGGGTGAGCTGTAGACCATATGAGTGTAATTAGAGGGTGAGCTGTTGACCATATGAGTATCATTAGAGGGTGAGCTGTAGACCATATGAGTGTCATTAGAGGGTGATCTGTAGACCATATGAGTATCATTAGAGGATGAGCTGTAGACCATATGAGTATCATTAGAGGGTGAGCTGTAGACCATATGAGTGTCATTAGAGGGTGAGCTGTAGACCATATGAGTATCATTAGAGGGTGAGCTGTAGACCATATGAGTGTCATTATAGGGTGAGCTGTAGACCATATGAGTGTCATTAGAGGGTGAGCTGTAGACTATATGAGTACTGTTAGAGGGTGAGCTGTAGACCATATGAGTGTCATTAGAGGCTGAGCTGTAGACCATATGAGTGTCATTAGAGGGTGAGCTGTTGACCATATGAGTGTCATTATAGGGTGAGCTGTAGACCATATGAGTATCATTAGAGGGTGAGCAGTAGACCATATGAGTGTCATTAGAGGTTGAGCTGTAGACCATATGAGTGTCATTAGAGGGTGAGCTGTAGACCATATGAGTGTCATTAGAGGGTGAGCTGTAGACCATATGAGTGTCATTAGAGGGTGAGCTGTAGACTATATGAGTACTGTTAGAGGGTGAGCTGTAGACCATATGAGTGTCATTATAGGGTGAGCTGTAGACCATATGAGTGTCATTAGAGGGTGAGCTGTAGACTATATGAGTACTCTTAGAGGGTGAGCTGTAGACCATATGCGTGTGAATTGAGGGTGAGCTGTAGATCATATGAGGGTAATTAGAGGGTGAGCTGTAGACCATATGAATGTCATTAGAGGGTGAGCTGTAGACCATATGAGTGTCATTAGAGGGTGAGCTGTTGACCATATGAGTGTCATTAGAGGGTGAGTTGTAGACCATATGAGTATCATTAGAGGGTGAGCTGTAGACCATATGAGTGTCATTAGAGGGTGAGCTGTAGACCATATGAGTATCATTAGAGGGTGAGCTGTAGACCATATGAGTGTCATTAGAGGGTGAGCTGTAGACCATATGAGTATCATTAGAGGGTGAGCTGTAGACCATATGAGTGTCATTATAGGGTGAGCTGTAGACCATATGAGTGTCATTAGAGGGTGAGCTGTAGACTATATGAGTACTGTTAGAGGGTGAGCTGTAGACCATATGTGTGTGATTAAAGGGTGAGCTGTAGACCATATGAGTGTCATTAGAGGGTGAGCTGTAGACCATATGAATGTCATTAGAGGGTGAGCTGTAGACCATATGAGTGTCATTAGAGGGTGAGCTGTAGACTATATGAGTACTCTTAGAGGGTGAGCTGTAGACCATATGAATGTCATTAGAGGGTGAGCTGTAGACCATATGAGTGTCATTAGAGGGTGAGCTGTAGACTATATGAGTACTCTTAGAGGGTGAGCTGTAGACCATATGTGTGTGAATAGACGGTGAGCTGTAGATCATATGAGTGTCATTAGAGGGTGAGCTGTAGACCATATGAATGTCATTAGAGGGTGAGCTGTAGACCATATGAGTGTCATTAGAGGGTGAGCTGTAGACCATATGAGTGTCATTAGAGGGTGAGCTGTAGACTACATGAGTACTGTTAGAGGGTGAGCTGTAGACCATATGAGTGTGATTAGAGGGTGAGCTGTAGACCATGTGAGTGTCATTAGAGGGTGAGCTGTAGACCATATGAGTGTCATTAGAGGGTGAGTTGTAGACCATATGAGTATCATTAGAGGGTGAGCTGTAGACCATATGAGTGTCATTAGAGGGTGAGCTGTAGACCATATGAGTATCATTAGAGGGTGAGCTGTAGACCATATGAGTGTCATTAGAGGGTGAGCTGTAGACCATATGAGTATCATTAGAGGGTGAGCTGTAGACCATATGAGTGTCATTATAGGGTGAGCTGTAGACCATATGAGTGTCATTAGAGGGTGAGCTGTAGACTATATGAGTACTGTTAGAGGGTGAGCTGTAGACCATATGTGTGTGATTAAAGGGTGAGCTGTAGACCATATGAGTGTCATTAGAGGGTGAGCTGTAGACCATATGAATGTCATTAGAGGGTGAGCTGTAGACCATATGAGTGTCATTAGAGGGTGAGCTGTAGACTATATGAGTACTCTTAGAGGGTGAGCTGTAGACCATATGAATGTCATTAGAGGGTGAGCTGTAGACCATATGAGTGTCATTAGAGGGTGAGCTGTAGACTATATGAGTACTCTTAGAGGGTGAGCTGTAGACCATATGTGTGTGAATAGACGGTGAGCTGTAGATCATATGAGTGTCATTAGAGGGTGAGCTGTAGACCATATGAATGTCATTAGAGGGTGAGCTGTAGACCATATGAGTGTCATTAGAGGGTGAGCTGTAGACCATATGAGTGTCATTAGAGGGTGAGCTGTAGACTACATGAGTACTGTTAGAGGGTGAGCTGTAGACCATATGAGTGTGATTAGAGGGTGAGCTGTAGACCATGTGAGTGTCATTAGAGGGTGAGCTGTAGACCATATGAGTGTCATTAGAGGGTGAGCTGTAGACCATATGAGTGTCATTAGAGGTTGAGCTGTAGACCATATGAGTATCATCAGAGGGTGAGCTGTAGACCATGTGAGTGTCATTAGAGGGTGAGCTGTAGACCATATGAGTATGATTAGAGGGTGAGGTGTAGACCATATGAGTGTCATTAGAGGGTGAGCTGTAGACCATATGAGTATCATTAGAGGGTGAGCAGTAGACCATATGAGTGTCATTAGAGGGTGAGCTGTAGACCATATGAGTACTGTTAGAGGGTGAGCTGTAGACCATATGAGTGTGAATAGAGGGTGAGCTGTAGATCATATGAGTGTCATTAGAGGGTGAGCTGTAGACCATATGAATGTCATTAGAGGGTGAGCTGTAGACCATATGAGTGTCATTAGAGGGTGAGCTGTAGACCATATGAGTGTCATTAGAGGGTGAGCTGTAGACTATATGAGTACTGTTAGAGGGTGAGCTGTAGACCATATGAGTGTGATTAGAGGGTGAGTAGTAGACCATGTGAGTGTCATTAGAGGGTGAGCTGTAGACCATATGAGTGTCATTAGAGGGTGAGCTGTAGACCATATGAATGTCATTAGAGGGTGAGCTGTAGACCATATGAGTATGATTAGAGGGAGAGGTGTAGACCATATGAGTGTCATTAGAGGGTGAGCTGTAGACCATATGAGTATCATTAGAGGGTGAGTTGTAGACCATATGAGTATCATTAGAGGGTGAGCTGTAGACCATATGAGTATCATTAGAGGGTGAGCTGTAGACCATATGAGTTTCATTAGAGGGTGAGCTGTAGACCATATGAGTATCATTAGAGGGTGAGCTGTAGACCATATGAGTGTCATTATAGGGTGAGCTGTAGACCATATGAGTGTCATTAGAGGGTGAGCTTTAGACTATATGAGTACTGTTAGAGGGTGAGCTGTAGACCATATGTGTGTGATTAAAGGGTGAGCTGTAGACCATATGAGTGTCATTAGAGGGTGAGCTGTAGACCATATGAATGTCATTAGAGGATGAGCTGTAGACCATATGAGTGTCATTAGAGGGTGAGCTGTAGACTATATGAGTACTCTTAGAGGGTGAGCTGTAGACCATATGAATGTCATTAGAGGGTGAGCTGTAGACCATATGAGTGTCATTAGAGGGTGAGCTGTAGACTATATGAGTACTCTTAGAGGGTGAGCTGTAGACCATATGAGTGTGAATAGAGGGTGAGCTGTAGATCATATGAGTGTCATTAGAGGGTGAGCTGTAGACCATATGAATGTCATTAGAGGGTGAGCTGTAGACCATATGAGTGTCATTAGAGGGTGAGCTGTAGACCATATGAGTGTCATTAGAGGGTGAGCTGTAGACTATATGAGTACTGTTAGAGGGTGAGCTGTAGACCATATGAGTGTGATTAGAGGGGAGTAGTAGACCATGTGAGTGTCATTAGAGGGTGAGCTGTAGACCATATGGAGTGTCATTAGAGGGTGAGCTGTAGACCATATGAATGTCATTAGAGGGTGAGCTGTAGACCATATGAGTATGATTAGAGGGAGAGGTGTAGACCATATGAGTGTCATTAGAGGGTGAGCTGTAGACCATATGAGTATCATTAGAGGGTGAGCAGTAGACCATATGAGTGTCATTAGAGGGTGAGCTGTAGACCATATGAGTGTAATTAGAGGGTGAGCTGTTGACCATATGAGTATCATTAGAGGGTGAGCTGTAGACCATATGAGTGTCATTAGAGGGTGAGCTGTAGACCATATGAGTGTCATTAGAGGATGAGCTGTAGACCATATGAGTCTCATTAGAGGGTGAGCTGTAGACCATATGAGTGTCATTAGAGGGTGAGCTGTAGACCATATGAATGTCATTAGAGGGTGAGCTGTAGACCATATGAGTATGATTAGAGGGAGAGGTGTAGACCATATGAGTGTCATTAGAGGGTGAGCTGTAGACCATATGAGTATCATTAGAGGGTGAGCTGTAGACCATATGAGTATCATTAGAGGGTGAGCTGTAGACCATATGAGTATCATTAGAGGGTGAGCTGTAGACCATATGAGTTTCATTAGAGGGTGAGCTGTAGACCATATGAGTATCATTAGAGGGTGAGCTGTAGACCATATGAGTGTCATTATAGGGTGAGCTGTAGACCATATGAGTGTCATTAGAGGGTGAGCTTTAGACTATATGAGTACTGTTAGAGGGTGAGCTGTAGACCATATGTGTGTGATTAAAGGGTGAGCTGTAGACCATATGAGTGTCATTAGAGGGTGAGCTGTAGACCATATGAATGTCATTAGAGGATGAGCTGTAGACCATATGAGTGTCATTAGAGGGTGAGCTGTAGACTATATGTGTACTCTTAGAGGGTGAGCTGTAGACCATATGAATGTCATTAGAGGGTGAGCTGTAGACAATATGAGTGTCATTAGAGGGTGAGCTGTAGACTATATGAGTACTCTTAGAGGGTGAGCTGTAGACCATATGAGTGTGAATAGAGGGTGAGCTGTAGATCATATGAGTGTCATTAGAGGGTGAGCTGTAGACCATATGAATGTCATTAGAGGGTGAGCTGTAGACCATATGAGTGTCATTAGAGGGTGAGCTGTAGACCATATGAGTGTCATTAGAGGGTGAGCTGTAGACTATATGAGTACTGTTAGAGGGTGAGCTGTAGACCATATGAGTGTGATTAGAGGGTGAGTAGTAGACCATGTGAGTGTCATTAGAGGGTGAGCTGTAGACCATATGAGTGTCATTAGAGGGTGAGCTGTAGACCATATGAATGTCATTAGAGGGTGAGCTGTAGACCATATGAGTATGATTAGAGGGAGAGGTGTAGACCATATGAGTGTCATTAGAGGGTGAGCTGTAGACCATATGAGTATCATTAGAGGGTGAGCAGTAGACCATATGAGTGTCATTAGAGGGTGAGCTGTAGACCATATGAGTGTAATTAGAGGGTGAGCTGTTGACCATATGAGTATCATTAGAGGGTGAGCTGTAGACCATATGAGTGTCATTAGAGGGTGAGCTGTAGACCATATGAGTGTCATTAGAGGATGAGCTGTAGACCATATGAGTCTCATTAGAGGGTGAGCTGTAGACCATATGAGTGTCATTAGAATGTGAGCTGTAGACCATATGAGTATCATTAGAGGGTGAGCTGTAGACCATATGAGTGTCATTAGAGGGTGAGATGTAGACTATATGAGTACAGTTAGAGGGTGAGCTGTAGTCCACATGTGTGTGAATAGAGGGTGAGCTGTAGACCATATGAGTGTCATTAGAGGTTGAGCTGTAGACCATATGAGTGACATTAGAGGGTGAGCTGTAGACCATATGAATGTCATTAGAGGGTGAGCTGTAGACCATATGAGTGTCATTAGAGGGTGAGCTGTTGACCATATGAGTATCATTAGAGGGTGAGCTGTAGACCATATGAGTGTCATTAGAGGGTGAGCTGTAGACCATATGAGTATCATTAGAGGGTGAGCTGTAGACCATATGAGTGTCATTATAGGGTGAGCTGTAGACCATATGAGTGTCATTAGAGGGTGAGCTGTAGACTATATGTGTACTGTTAGAGGGTGAGCTGTAGACCATATGTGTGTGATTAGAGGGTGAGCTGTAGACCATTTGAGTGTCATTAGAGGGTGAGCTGTAGACCATATGAATGTCATTAGAGAGTGAGCTGTAGACCATATGGAGTGTCATTAGAGGGTGAGCTGTAGACTATATGAGTACTCTTAGAGGGTGAGCTGTAGACCATATGTGTGTGAATAGAGGGTGAGCTGTAGACCATATGAGTGTCATTAGAGGGTGAGCTGTAGACCATATGAGTGCCATTAGAAGGTGAGCTGTAGACCATTTGAGTATCATTAGAGGTTGAGCAGTAGACCATATGAGTGTCATTAGAGGGTGAGCTGTAGACCATATGAGTATCATTAGAGGGTGAGCTTTAGACCATATGAGTGTCATTAGAGGGTGAGCTGTAGACTATATGAGTACTGTTAGAGGGTGAGCTGTAGACCATATGACTGTCATTAGAGGGTGAGCTGTAGACTATATGAGTACTCTTAGAGGGTGAGCTGTATACCATATGTGTGTGAATTGAGGGTGAGCTGTAGATCATATGATGGTCATTAGAGGGTGAGCTGTAGACCATATGAATGTCATTAGAGGGTGAGCTGTAGACCATATGAGTATCATTAGAGGGTGAGATGTAGACTATATGAGTACAGTTAGAGGGTGAGCTGTAGTCCACATGTGTGTGAATAGAGGGTGAGCTGTAGACCATATGAGTGTCATTAGAGGTTGAGCTGTAGACCATATGAGTGACATTAGAGGGTGAGCTGTAGACCATATGAATGTCATTAGAGGGTGAGCTGTAGACCATATGAGTGTCATTAGAGGGTGAGCTGTTGACCATATGAGTATCATTAGAGGGTGAGCTGTAGACCATATGAGTGTCATTAGAGGGTGAGCTGTAGACCATATGAGTATCATTAGAGGGTGAGCTGTAGACCATATGAGTGTCATTATAGGGTGAGCTGTAGACCATATGAGTGTCATTAGAGGGTGAGCTGTAGACTATATGTGTACTGTTAGAGGGTGAGCTGTAGACCATATGTGTGTGATTAGAGGGTGAGCTGTAGACCATTTGAGTGTCATTAGAGGGTGAGCTGTAGACCATATGAATGTCATTAGAGAGTGAGCTGTAGACCATATGAGTGTCATTAGAGGGTGAGCTGTAGACTATATGAGTACTCTTAGAGGGTGAGCTGTAGACCATATGTGTGTGAATAGAGGGTGAGCTGTAGACCATATGAGTGTCATTAGAGGGTGAGCTGTAGACCATATGAGTGCCATTAGAAGGTGAGCTGTAGACCATTTGAGTATCATTAGAGGTTGAGCAGTAGACCATATGAGTGTCATTAGAGGGTGAGCTGTAGACCATATGAGTATCATTAGAGGGTGAGCTTTAGACCATATGAGTGTCATTAGAGGGTGAGCTGTAGACTATATGAGTACTGTTAGAGGGTGAGCTGTAGACCATATGAGTGTCATTAGAGGGTGAGCTGTAGACTATATGAGTACTCTTAGAGGGTGAGCTGTATACCATATGTGTGTGAATTGAGGGTGAGCTGTAGATCATATGATGGTCATTAGAGGGTGAGCTGTAGACCATATGAATGTCATTAGAGGGTGAGCTGTAGACCATATGAGTATCATTAGAGGATGAGATGTAGACCATATGAGTATCATTAGAGGGTGAGCTGTAGACCATATGAGTGTCATTAGAGGGTGAGCTGTAGACCATATGAGTATCATTAGAGGGTGAGCTGTAGACCATGATGAGTGTATAGGGTGAGCTGTAGACCATATGAGTGTCATTAGAGGGTGAGCTGTAGACCATATGAGTATAATTAGAGGGTGAGCTGTAGACCATATGAGTGTCATTAGAGGCTGAGCTGTAGACCATATGAGTGTCATTAGAGGGTGAGCTGTAGACTATATGAGTACTCTTAGAGGGTGAGCTGTATACCATATGTGTGTGAATTGAGGGTGAGCTGTAGATCATATGATGGTCATTAGAGGGTGAGCTGTAGACCATATGAATGTCATTAGAGGGTGAGCTGTAGACCATATGAGTATCATTAGAGGATGAGCTGTAGACCATATGAGTATCATTAGAGGGTGAGCTGTAGACCATATGAGTGTCATTAGAGGGTGAGCTGTAGACCATATGAGTATCATTAGAGGGTGAGCTGTAGACCATATGAGTGTCATTATAGGGTGAGCTGTAGACCATATGAGTGTCATTAGAGGGTGAGCTGTAGACTATATGAGTACTGTTAGAGGGTGAGCTGTAGACCATATGAGTGTCATTAGAGGCTGAGCTGTAGACCATATGAGTGTCATTAGAGGGTGAGCTGTTGACCATATGAGTGTCATTATAGGGTGAGCTGTAGACCATATGAGTATAATTAGAGGGTGAGCTGTAGACCATATGAGTGTCATTAGAGGGTGATCTGTAGACCATATGAGTATCATTAGAGGATGAGCTGTAGACCATGTGAGTATCATTAGAGGGTGAGCTGTAGACCATATGAGTGTCATTAGAGGGTGAGCTGTAGACCATATGAGTATCATTAGAGGGTGAGCTGTAGACCATATGAGTGTCATTATAGGGTGAGCTGTAGACCATATGAGTGTCATTAGAGGGTGAGCTGTAGACTATATGAGTACTCTTAGAGGGTGAGCTGTAGACCATATGTGTGTGAATTGAGGGTGAGCTGTAGATCATATGAGGGTCATTAGAGGGTGAGCTGTAGACCATATGAATGTCATTAGAGGGTGAGCTGTAGACCATATGAGTGTCATTAGAGGGTGAGCTGTAGACTATATGAGTACTGTTAGAGGGTGAGCTGTAGACCATATGAGTGTCATTAGAGGCTGAGCTGTAGACCATATGAGTGTCATTAGAGGGTGAGCTGTTGACCATATGAGTGTCATTATAGGGTGAGCTGTAGACCATATGAGTATAATTAGAGGGTGAGCTGTAGACCATATGAGTGTCATTAGAGGGTGATCTGTAGACCATATGAGTATCATTAGAGGATGAGCTGTAGACCATATGAGTATCATTAGAGGGTGAGCTGTAGACCATATGAGTGTCATTAGAGGGTGAGCTGTAGACCATATGAGTATCATTAGAGGGTGAGCTTTAGAGACCATATGATCATTAGGGTGACCCATATGAGTGTCATTATAGGGTGAGCTGTAGACCATATGAGTGTCATTAGAGGGTGAGCTGTAGACTATATGAGTACTGTTAGAGGGTGAGCTGTAGACCATATGTGTGTGATTAAAGGGTGAGCTGTAGACCATATGAGTGTCATTAGAGGGTGAGCTGTAGACCATATGAGTGTCATTAGAGGGTGAGCTGTAGACTATATGAGTGTCATTAGAGGGGTGAGCTGTAGACTATGAGTACTCTTAGAGGGTTAGCTGTAGACGATATGTGTGTGAATAGAGGGTGAGCTGTAGATCATATGAGTGTCATTAGAGGGTGAGCTGTAGACCATATGAATGTCATTAGATTGTGAGCTGTAGACCATATGAGTGTCATTAGAGGGTGAGCTGTTGACCATATGAGTGTCATTAGAGGGTGAGCTGTAGACCATATGAGTATCATTAGAGGATGAGCTGTAGACCATATGAGTGTCATTAGAGGGTGAGCTGTAGACCATATGAGTATCATTAGAGGGTGAGCTGTAGACCATATGAGTGTCATTAGAGGGTGAGCTGTAGACTATATGAGTGTCATTAGAGGGTGAGCAGTAGACTATATGAGTACTGTTAGAGGGTGAGCTGTAGACCATATGAGTGTGATTAGAGGGTGAGCTGTAGACCATATGAGTGTCATTAGAGGGTGAGCTGTAGACCATATGAATGTCATTAGAGGGTGAGCTGTAGACCTAATGAGTGTCATTAGAGGGTGAGCTGTAGACTATATGAGTGTCATTAGAGGGTGAGCTTTAGACCATATGAGTGTCATTAGAGGGTGAGCTGTAGACCATATGAGTGTCATTAGAGGGTGAGCTGTAGACCATATGAGTATCATTAGAGGGTGAGCTGTAGACCATATGAGTGTCATTAGAGGGTGAGCTGTAGACCATATGAGTGTCATTAGAGGGTGAGCTGTAGACCAAATGAGTATCATTGGAGGGTGAGCTGTAGACCATATGAATATCATTAGAGGGTGAGCTGTAGACCATATGAGTGTCATTAGAGGGTGAGCTGTAGACCATATGAGTGTCATTAGAGGGTGAGCTGTAGACCATATGAGTGTCATTAGAGGGTGAGCTGTAGACCATATGAGTATCATTAGAGGGTGAGCTGTAGACCATATGAGTGTCATTCGAGGGTGAGCTGTAGACCATATGAGTGTCATTAGAGGGTGAGCTGTAGACCATATGAGTATCATTAGAGGGTGAGCTGTAGACCATATGAGTCTCATTAGAGGGTGAGCTGTAGACCATATAAGTATCATTAGAGGGTGAGCTGTAGTCCATATGAGTATCATTAGAGAGTGAGCTTTAGACCATATGAGTGTCATTAGAGGGTGAGCTGTAGACCATATGAGTATGATTAGAGGGTGAGCTGTAGACCATATGAGTGTCATTAGAGGGTGAGTTGTAGACCATATGAGTGTCATTAGAGGGTGAGCTGTAGACCAAAGTCAAAGTCACCATTATTAGTCAGTTGTACAACCGAATGCCTTCAACCGAAATGTTTCTTCCGCATTTAACCCAACCCCTCTGAATCAGAGAGGTGCGGGGGGCTGCCTTAATCAACATCCACGTCTTCGGCGCCCGGGGAACAGTGGGTTAACTGCCTTGTTCAGGGGCAGAACGACAGATTTTTTCCTTGTCAGCTCGGGGATTCGAACTTGCAACACTCCGGTTACAAGTCCAACGCTCTAACCACTAGGCTACCTGCCGCCCCATATGAGTATCATTAGAGGGTGAGCTGTAGACCATATGAGTGTCATTATAGGGTGAGCTGTAGACCATATGAGTGTCATTAGAGGGTGAGCTGTAGACTATATGAGTACTCTTAGAGGGTGAGCTGTAGACCATATGTGTGTGAATTGAGGGTGAGCTGTAGATCATATGAGGGTCATTAGAGGGTGAGCTGTAGACCATATGATTGTCATTATAGGGTGAGCTGTAGACCATATGAGTGTCATTAGAGGGTGAGCTGTTGACCATATGAGTGTCATTAGAGGGTGAGCTGTAGACCATATGAGTATCATTAGAGGGTGAGCTGTAGACCATATGAGTGTCATTAGAGGGTGAGCTGTAGACCATATGAGTATCATTAGAGGGTGAGCTGTAGACCATATGAGTGTCATTAGAGGGTGAGCTGTAGACCATATGAGTATCATTAGAGGGTGAGCTGTAGACCATATGAGTGTCATTATAGGGTGAGCTGTAGACCATATGAGTGTCATTAGAGGGTGAGCTGTAGACTATATGAGTACTGTTAGAGGGTGAGCTGTAGACCATATGTGTGTGATTAAAGGGTGAGCTGTAGACCATATGAGTGTCATTAGAGGGTGAGCTGTAGACCATATGAATGTCATTAGAGGGTGAGCTGTAGACCATATGAGTGTCATTAGAGGGTGAGCTGTAGACTATATGAGTACTCTTAGAGGGTTAGCTGTAGACCATATGTGTGTGAATAGAGGGTGAGCTGTAGATCATATGAGTGTCATTAGAGGGTGAGCTGTAGACCATATGAATGTCATTAGATTGTGAGCTGTAGACCATATGAGTGTCATTAGAGGGTGAGCTGTTGACCATATGAGTGTCATTAGAGGGTGAGCTGTAGACCATATGAGTATCATTAGAGGATGAGCTGTAGACCATATGAGTGTCATTAGAGGGTGAGCTGTAGACCATATGAGGGTGAGCTGAGCTGTAGACCATATGATTGTCATTAGAGGGTGAGCTGTAGACCATATGAGTGTCATTAGAGGGTGAGCTGTAGACCAAATGAGTATCATTGGAGGGTGAGCTGTAGACCATATGAATATCATTAGAGGGTGAGCTGTAGACCATATGAGTGTCATTAGAGGGTGAGCTGTAGACCATATGAGTGTAATTAGAGGGTGAGCTGTAGACCATATGAGTGTCATTAGAGGGTGAGCTGTAGACCATATGAGTATCATTAGAGGGTGAGCTGTAGACCATGTAGACCATATGAGTGTCATTAGAGGGTGAGCTGTAGACCATATGAGTATCATTAGAGGGTGAGCTGTAGACCATATGAGTCTCATTAGAGGGTGAGCTGTAGACCATATAAGTATCATTAGAGGGTGAGCTGTAGTCCATATGAGTATCATTAGAGGGTGAGCTTTAGACCATATGAGTGTCATTAGAGGGTGAGTTGTAGACCACGGCATTAGAGTCAGTGTGTGTTTTAACTTGGGGTCAGTTAAGTAAGTCAAACACATTACACCCTTCTAGTTTTTCCCTTTACTATTCTCTCTATTTCAGCACAGTTTTCACTTCTGTAACAATGACACTCTGTTAGCCCTGTTCTGCTCGACACAATGACACTCTGTTAGCCCTGTTCTGCTCGATACAATGACACTCTGTTAGCCCAGTTCTGCTCGACACAATGACACTCTGTTAGCCCAGTTCTGCTCGACACAATGACACTCTGTTAGCCCAGTTCTGCTCGACACAATGACACTCTGTTAGCCCAGTTCTGCTCGACACAATGACACTCTGTTAGCCCAGTTCTGCTCGACACAATGACACTCTGTTAGCCCAGTTCTGCTCGACACAATGACACTCTGTTAGCCCTGTTCTGCTCGACACAATGACACTCTGTTAGCCCAGTTCTGCTCGACACAATGACACTCTGTTAGCCCAGTTCTGCTCGACACAATGACACTCTGTTAGCCCAATTCTGCTCGACACAATGACACTCTGTTAGCTGTTCTGCTCGACACAATGACCTCTCTATCTCTCAATTCTGCTCGACACAATGACACTCTGTTAGCTGTCTCTTACTACGGACCCCTCATCACCTCTCTTCCCCATCTCTCATCCTGTCTCTTACAGCTGACCCCTCATCACCTCTCTTCCCCATCTCTCATCCTGTCTCTTACTACTGACCCCTCATCACCTCTCTTCCCCATCTCTCATCCTGTCTCTTACTGCTGACCCCTCATCACCTCTCTTCCCCATCTCTCATCCTGTCTCTTACTGCTGACCCCTCATCACCTCTCTTCCCCATCTCTCATCCTGTCTCTTACTGCTGACCCCTCATCACCTCTCTTCCCCATCTCTCATCCTGTCTCTTACTACTGACCCCTCATCACCTCTCTTCCCCATCTCTCATCCTGTCTCTTACAGCTGACCCCTCATCACCTCTCTTCCCCATCTCTCATCCTGTCTCTTACTACTGACCCCTCATCACCTCTCTTCCCCATCTCTCATCCTGTCTCTTACAGCTGACCCCTCATCACCTCTCTTCCCCATCTCTCATCCTGTCTCTTACTACTGACCCTCATCACCTCTCTTCCCCATCTCTCATCCTGTCTCTACTACTGCTGACCCTCATCCTCACCTCTCTTCCCATCTCTCATCCTGTCTCTTACTGCTGACCCCTCATCACCTCTCTTCCCCATCTCTCATCCTGTCTCTTACTGCTTCCCCATCTCTCATCCTGTCTCACTGCTGACCCCTCATCACCTCTCTTCCCATCTCTCATCCTGTCTCTTACTGCTGACCCCTCATCACCTCTCTTCCCCATCTCTCATCCTGTCTCTTACTGCTGACCCCTCATCACCTCTCTTCCCCATCTCTCATCCTGTCTCTTACTGCTGACCCCTCATCACCTCTCTTCCCCCATCTCTCATCCTCCCTCTTACTTCACCTTTCTTCCCCATCTCTCATCCTCTCTTTTACTCTTTCTCTTACTCATTCTCCCTCTCTTTCTGTCTCTATCTTTCTCCCCCACTTTCTTTTTCCCTCTCCCTCTTTATCTTTATTTCCCTCTCTCCTTCCTTCTGTTCTATCAGTCCATAATGAAGTTCCACCTGGGTAACGAGACTAGGTGTGTGCAAATGCCTATTGATCGTCTCACAAAGATAAGAATGTCCAGATCTTTGGCCGTCAATCAGACCTGTTCTGCTTCTATGAGTAAGGAGTTCAGTGATGTTGAAACACCGGTATGGATATAGATGTTAAAACACCAGTATGAGTATAGATGTTGAGACACTGGTATGGATACAGATGTTGAAACAGCAGTATGGATATAGATGTTGAGACACTGGCATGAGTATAGATGTTGAAACACCAGTATGGGTATAGATGTTGAAACACCGGTATAGATATAGACGTTGAAACACCGGTATGGATATAGATGTTGAAACACCGGTATGGACATAGATGTTGAAACACCGGTATGGATATAGATGTTGAAACACCGGTAGGGGTATAGATGTTGAGACACCAGTATGGATATAGATGTTGAAACACCAGTATGGATATAGATGTTGAGACACCAGTATGGATATAGATGTTGAAACACCAGTATGGATATAGATGTTGAGACACCGGTAGGGGTATAGATGTTGAGACACCGGTATGGATATAGATGTTGAAACACCAGTATGGATATAGATGTTGAGTCACCGGTATGAGTATAGATGTTGAGACACCGGTATGGGTATAGATGTTGAGACAACGGTATGGAAATAGATGTTGAAACACCGGTATGGATATAGATGTTGAAACACCGGTATGGATACAGATGTTGAAACACCGGTATGGGTATAGATGTTGAGACACCGGTATGAGTATAGATGTTGAGTCACCGGTATGAGTATAGATGTTGAGACAACGGGATGAGAATAAATGTTGAGACACCGGTATGAGTATAGATGTTGAAACACCAGTATGGATATAGATGTTGAAACACCAGTATGGATATAGATGTTGAATCACCGGTATGAGTATAGATGTTGAGACACCGGTATGGGTTTAGATGTTGAGACAACGGTATGGAAATAGATGTTGAAACACTGGTATGGATATAGATGTTGAAACACTGGTATGGATATAGATGTTGAAACACCGGTATGGGTATAGATTTTGAGACACCGGTATGGATATAGATGTTGAAACACCGGTATGGATATAGATGTTGAAACACCGGTATGGGTATAGTGTTGAGACACCGGTATGGATATAGATGTTGAAACACCGGTATGAGTATAGATGTTGAGTCACCGGTATGAGTATAGATGTTGAGACACCGGTATGAGTATAGATGTTGAGACACCGGTATGAGTATAGATGTTGAAACACCAGTATGGATATAGATGTTGAGTCACCGGTATGAGTATAGATGTTGAAACACCGGTATGGGTATAGATGTTGAGACACCGGTATGAGTATAGATGTTGAGACACCGGTATGAGTATAGATGTTGAGACACCGGTATGGGTATAGATGTTGAGACACCGGTATGGATATAGATGTTGAAACATCGGTATGAGTATAGATGTTGAGACACCGGTATGAGTATAGATGTTGAAACACCAGTATGGATATAGATGTTGAAACAATGTTATGGATATAGATGTTGAAACACCGGTATGAGTATAGATGTTGAAACACCGGTATGGATATAGATGTTGAAACACCGGTATGAGTATAGATGTTGAGACACCGGTATGAGTATAGATGTTGAAACACCAGTATGGATATAGATGTTGAAACAATGTTATGGATATAGATGTTGAAACACCGGTATGAGTATAGATGTTGAAACACCGGTATGAGTATAGATGTTGAGTCACCGGTATGGGTATAGATGTCGAAACATCGGTATGAGTATAGATGTTGAGACACCGGTATGAGTATAGATGTTGAAACAATGTTATGGATATGGATGTTGAAACACCGGTATGGGTATAGATGTTGAGACACCGGTATGGATATAGATGTCGAAACATCGGTATGAGTATAGATGATGAAACACCGGTATGGATATAGATGTTGAAACAATGTTATGGATATGGATGTTGAAACACCGGTATGGGTATAGATGTTGAGACACCGGTATGGATATAGATGTTGAAACACCGGTATGGATATACATGTTGAAACACCGGTATGGATACAGATGTTGAAACACCGGTATGGGTATAGATGTTGAAACACCGGTATGGGTATAGATGTTGAGACAACGGTATGGAAATAGATGTTGAAACACTGGTATGGATATAGATGTTGAAACACCGGTATGGATATAGATGTTGAAACACCGGTATGGGTATAGATTTTGAGACACCGGTATGGATATAGATGTTGAAACACCGGTATGAGTATAGATGTTGAGTCACCGGTATGAGTATAGATGTTGAGACACCGGTATGAGAATAGATGTTGAGACACCGGTAAGAGTATAGATGTTGAAACACCAGTATGGATATAGATGTTGAAACACCAGTATGGATATAGATGTCGAGACACCGGTATGAGTATAGATGTTGAAACACCAGTATGGATATAGCTGTTGAAAAACCGGTATGAGTATAGATGTTGAGACACCGGTATGGGTATAGATGTTGAGACACCGGTATGGATATAGCTGTTGAAAAACCGGTATGAGTATAGATGTTGAGACACCGGTATGGGTATAGATGTTGAAACACCGGGATTGGTATTGATGTTGAGACACCGGTATGAGTATAGATGTTGAGACACCGGTATGGGTATAGATGTTGAGACACCGGTATGGATATAGATGTTGAAACATCGGTATGAGTATAGATGTTGAATGAAATAGATGTTGAAACACCGGTATGGATATAGATGTTGAAACAATGTTATGGATATAGATGTTGAAACACCGGTATGAGTATAGATGTTGAAACACCGGTATGGATATAGATGTAGAAACACCGGTATGAGTATAGATGTTGAGTAACCGGTATGGGTATAGATGTTGAGACACCGGAATGGATATAGATGTCGAAACATCGGTATGAGTATAGATGTTGAGACACCGGTATGATTATAGATGTTTAAACACCGGTATGGATATAGATGTTGAAACAATGTTATGGATATGGATGTTGAAACACCGGTATGGGTATAGATGTTGAGACACCGGTATGGATATAGATGTTGAGACACCGGTATGGAAATAGATGTTGAAACACCGGTATGGATATAGATGTTGAAACACCGGTATGGATATAGATGTTGAGACACCGGTTTGGTATTGATGTTGAGACACGGTGTATGAGTAAGATGTTGAGATATGGGTATAGATGTTGAGACACCGGTATGAGTATAGATGTTGAAACACCGGTATAGTATAGATGTTGAGGTAGATATAGATGTTGAGACACCGTGAGTATAGATGTTGAGACACGAGTAGTATGGATATAGATGTTGAACACAGTATATAGATGTTGAGACACGGTATGAGTATAGATGTTGAAACACCAGTATGGATATAGATGTTGAAACAATGTATGTATAGATGTTGAAACACTGGTATGAGTATAGATGTTGAAACACCGTATGGATATAGATGTTGAAACTCATGAGTATAGATGTTGAGACACGGTATGAGTATAGATGTTGAAACACCAGTATGATATAGATGTTGAGACAATGGTATGGATATAGATGTTGAAACACCGGTATGGATATAGATGTTGAAACACCGGTATGGATATAGATGTTGAAACACGTATTGGTATGAGTTGAGACACGATGGATATAGATGTTGAAACACGGTATGAGTATAGATGTTGAGACACCGGTATGGATATAGATGTTGAAACAATGTTATGGATATAGATGTTGGAAACACCGGTATGAGTATAGATGTTGAGACACCGGTATGGATAGATGTTGAAACACCGGTATGAGTATAGATGTTGAAACACGGTATGGGTATAGATGTTTGAAACAATGTTATGGATATAGATGTTGAAACACCGGTATGGGTATAGATGTTGAGACACCAGTGATATAGATGTTGAAACACCGGTATGGATATACATGTTGAAACAATGGTATGGATACAGATGTTGAAACACCGGTATGGGTATAGATGTTGAAACACCGGTATGGGTATAGATGTTGAGACAACGGTATGGAAATAGATGTTGAAACACTGGTATGGATATAGATGTTGAAACACCGGTATGGATATAGATGTTGAAACACCGGTATGGGTATAGATTTTGAGACACCGGTATGGATATAGATGTTGAAACACCGGTATGAGTATAGATGTTGAGTCACCGGTATGAGTATAGATGTTGGAGTCACCGGTATGAGTATATAGATGTTGAGACACCGGTATGAGTATAGATGTTGAGACACCCGGTAAGAGTATAGATGTTGAAACACCAGTATGGATATAGATGTTGAAACACCAGTATGGATATAGATGTTCCGAGTATGAGTATAGATGTTGAAACACCAGTATGGATATAGCTGTTGAAAAACCGGTATGAGTATAGATGTTGAGACACCGGTATGGGTATAGATGTTGAGACACCGGTATGGATATAGCTGTTGAAAAACCGGTATGAGTATAGATGTTGAGACACCGGTATGGGTATAGATGTTGAAACACGGATTGATGTTGAGACACCGGTATGAGTATAGATGTTGAGACACCGGTATGGGTATAGATGTTGAGACACCGGTATGGATATAGATGTTGAAACATCGGTATGAGTATAGATGTTGAGACACCGGTATGAGTATAGATGTTGAAACACCGGTATGGATATAGATGTTGAAACAATGTTATGGATATAGATGTTGAAACACCGGTATGAGTATAGATGTTGAAACACCGGTATGGATATAGATGTAGAAACACCGGTATGAGTATAGATGTTGAGTAACCGGTATGGGTATAGATGTTGAGACACCGGAATGGATATAGATGTCGAAACATCGGTATGAGTATAGATGTTGAGACACCGGTATGATTATAGATGTTTAAACACCGGTATGGATATAGATGTTGAAACAATGTTATGGATATGGATGTTGAAACACCGGTATGGGTATAGATGTTGAGACACCGGTATGGATATAGATGTTGAGACACCGGTATGGAAATAGATGTTGAAACACCGGTATGGATATAGATGTTGAAACACCGGTATGGATATAGATGTTGAGACACCGGGTTTGGTATTGATTTTGAGACACCGGTATGAGTAAAGATGTTGAGACACCGGTATGGGTATAGATGTTGAGACACCGGTATGGGTATAGATGTTGAAACATCGGTATGAGTATAGATGTTGAAACACCGGTATGGATATAGATGTTGAAACACCGGTATGGGTATAGATTTTGAGACACCGGTATGGATATAGATGTTGAAACACCGGTATGAGTATAGATGTTGAGTCACCGGTATGAGTATAGATGTTGAGACACCGGTATGAGTATAGATGTTGAGACACCGGTAAGAGTATAGATGTTGAAACACCAGTATGGATATAGATGTTGAAACACCAGTATGGATATAGATGTTGAGACACCGGTATGAGTATAGATGTTGAAACACCAGTATGGATATAGCTGTTGAAAAACCGGTATGAGTATAGATGTTGAGACACCGGTATGGGTATAGATGTTGAGACACCGGTATGGATATAGCTGTTGAAAAACCGGTATGAGTATAGATGTTGAGACACCGGTATGGGTATAGATGTTGAAACACCGGGATTGGTATTGATGTTGAGACACCGGTATGAGTATAGATGTTGAGACACCGGTATGGGTATAGATGTTGAGACACCGGTATGGATATAGATGTTGAAACATCGGTATGAGTATAGATGTTGAGACACCGGTATGAGTATAGATGTTGAAACACCGGTATGGATATAGATGTTGAAACAATGTTATGGATATGGATGTTGAAACACCGGTATGGGTATAGATGTTGAGACACCGGTATGGATATAGATGTTGAGACACCGGTATGGAAATAGATGTTGAAACACCGGTATGGATATAGATGTTGAAACACCGGTATGGATATAGATGTTGAAACACCGGGATTGGTATTGATGTTGAGACACCGGTATGAGTATAGATGTTGAGACACCGGTATGGGTATAGATGTTGAGACACCGGTATGGATATAGATGTTGAAACATCGGTATGAGTATAGATGTTGAGACACCGGTATGAGTATAGATGTTGAAACACCGGTATGGATATAGATGTTGAAACAATGTTATGGATATGGATGTTGAAACACCGGTATGGGTATAGATGTTGAGACACCGGTATGGATATAGATGTTGAGACACCGGTATGGAAATAGATGTTGAAACACCGGTATGGATATAGATGTTGAAACACCGGTATGGATATAGATGTTGAGACACCGGGTTTGGTATTGATGTTGAGACACCGATATGAGTAAAGATGTTGAGACACCGGTATGGGTATAGATGTTGAGACACCGGTATGGGTATAGATGTTGAAACATCGGTATGAGTATAGATGTTGAGACACCGGTATGAGTATAGATGTTGAAACACCGCTACGGATATAGATGTTGAAACAATGTTATGGATATAGATGTTGAATCACCGGTATGAGTATAGATGTTTGAACACCGGTATGGATATAGATGTTGAAACACCGGTATGAGTATAGATGTTGAGACACCGGTATGGATATAGATGTCCAAACATCGGTATGAGTATAGACTTTGAGACACCGGTATGAGTATAGATGTTGAAACACCGGTATGAGTATTGATGTTGAGACATCGGTATGAGTATAGATGTTGAAACACCGGTATGGGTATAGATATTTAGACACCGGTATGGGTATAGATGTTGAGACACCGGTATAGATATAGATGTTGAAACATCGGTATGAGTATAGATGTTGAGACACCGGTATGGATATAGATGTTGAGACACCGGTATGAGTATAGATGTTGAAACACCGGTATGGGTATAGATATTTAGACACCGGTATGGGTATAGATGTTGAGACACCGGTATAGATATAGATGTTGAAACATTGGTATGAGTATAGATGTTGAGACACCGGTATGGGTATAGATGTTGAGACACCGGTATGGGTATAGATGTTGAGACACCGGTATGGATATACATTTTGATACACCGGTACGGATCGAGCTTGGTACATTGTGCATACAGCATTTTTTAGACTCAGTCATGTATTTGTTAAGATAAAGAAACATTTCCAAAGTGAAGTGGAATAGTACGTCATAGTCACAGAAGACACGTCTTTGTACTCTAGAGCGTATTTTCTGTTTTAACACTCACTTTCATGTTGGAACAGGGTCTCTCTCTGCATCTTTGTTCAGATTTCTTTGTGTGCGTGTGTGTGTGTATATGTGTGTGTTCGTTGAGAGTGATTTGTCTGTATTTGACAGGTATGTAAAGGGACTCTTCAATTTTAACGAGATCAATACATCTCTTCTTGCTGCGTCCCTGTATTCCACGGTGTGTGTAGGCAGCTAACAGAATGAATGCAACAAACACCACTCTTATGTACTGCCCTTAGTCCCTATTATTGTTACCCTGATATTCCACCCTGGGTTCAGGCAAGGTTGTGAAGACTTCCGGGGTCATGGAATCAACATAATGTTGCTGGATTATAACACAGTTTGGATTTCTCAGGGGCTGGGCACGTATTTATCTTCCAAAATGTTTTCTTTCATTCCTCAAGACATCATTATGCTCTGTGATGTCCAAGCTGTGATGTCCAAGATTTTAAAAAAAGACAACGAGATGTGGCCAAATATCATTTTTCCCTACTCTACTCTACCCTACTATCCATCAGAAGCATCCCTTCCCCAAGGGTATATACGAGCAGGCAAACTCTGACTCCTTCTATTGTGAGCTGTACATACCCCTGTACCCCATTTCTCACACACCTGAGAGTACTTAACCTCTCCACCAGACAGTAAGAGACCTGCTCAGAGCGGTGTACCTGTGGTGTACCTGTGGTAAGAGGTGAAGCCAGGAGCAGGAGACTCACTGGAGAAACAAGCCAACATTTCTAAACACACTGTATGGCAGAGGAACTAACCAGCCTGATGTCAGAAAAAAGACTTTGGTTCCTGACCACAACGCACTGGAGACAAGGCACCGGTCATTCACTAGTGTAAGAGAAACATTAATGAAATTACTTTGTAATACTCTAATTTAATGTTTTGTATTTAATGTTACTTTTGTCTTGCTTTTCTGTGTATTTTTGATTTATTGTATTATATTTAATATGATGAATTTACACTGCTCTCTGGTGTCTTTGAGATTGCTTATGTTTTTAGGCAGGAGAAAAGTCACCAAGAAATTAATAAGTGCAATTTAGCACTTATTTCCTACACAGCACATTACAAGGTTACAATACAAATGTATTTAATAACAGTGCATGCTGATTTACGGACTGTGTGATGCGAGTGTCAACACATTAACACATTGATGTATAATTCAGTGAGAATATCTAGTGTACTGATAGGGTGTTTGTATGATATGCTAGACAATTGGTATAGAAGAAGGTTCTGCGTTTATATCTAGTAAAGTTGGAGTTTAAAGTGACCTTCATCTTTTCACTGCGTATAAATGTGAAAGTAATATTTCAAAGAGTGAGTAATCTCTTGTGGACTGACTACGTAAGCACAAATGGTACTGTCGATCTGACATAACAATGTCATGTTCAGGCCTTATATTATTAGGCTGGCGTGTTTAGTTTCATTTTGGTGTAGGTTTTTTTTGTTCTAGGTGTTGTAGTTTTCAGAGGCGTTTTGTGTGTTATTGTTTGGCCATAGCTGTGGTTGTTTTGTTAGTTATGTTTCAACATCACAATCTTTGTTTAGATTTTGTTATTTTTCCCAGTTACGTTCGGCATTAATAAAATGTATACTGGAAGCATCGCTGCGTCTTGGTCTGTCCGTGACAGATCGTGACAAACAAGCAGCATTAGTTCTGGTGCTTGTGTTTATTCTCACTGGCTATTTGGAAAAATCACCATTTCACAAGGTGTTAGCATCTTTTGAATTTCAGAAGAGGAGGGTACATTTGGCCCATAGACTTGAAGCTCTTCGTTCTGGTTCTGATCCGCGTTCTTTCTCTTCTCTTAACACGTACGGACCCAGAACTTAATCAAGCATCTGACCAATTACGCAAGACTTTAGTTCTGGGTTAACCGAGATTAAATAGTGAGTGAATATGAATGTACTGTATCACAATAGAACAAAACACTAATGTATTTTCTTCCTATTGGCTGGCTGTGTCGCCTGGCGGGCCCGTCGAGTGGGTTTAAGGATGGCTGGTTTGGCTCCTCCTGCTGCCTCACGCCCCGCCCTCCTGCTGCTGACTCTAATGGCCATAACTCTGGTTACCTCCAGCTACCCTCAGCCACTCCTCCAACCCATACACAGGTAAGACTCACTCAGTGTCCCAATTACCTTTCCTTTCTCCCTCTAAGACAGAGTGAATCTCAAAAGTGTTTCCTCGTTCTTCCCGTTCTGTATCTATCATCTTCTCCATGTCTCCTTCTCAAAATGTCAGAGGTAAGCGAGAGAGAGGAATTGAAGACAGGTGTCACGACTTCCGCCGAAGTCGGTCCCTCCTTGTTCGGGCGGCGTTCTGCGGTCGACTTCACCGGTCTACTAGCCATTGCCGATCCATTTTTCAATTTCAATTTGTTTTGTCTTTGGTTTTTTCACACCTGGTGTTAATTCCCCAATTACATGTTCATTATTTAAACCTCTGTTTCCCCCATGTTTGTGTGCATGATTGTTTATGTTCTGGCATTTCTGACGGCTGGTTTTGTATTCGGGTTTTGTTATATTTACGCCCGTAGTGTTTTTGTGGCAGGTATTTTCCCGCACCTGTTAGATCGTATTTTTTGGTACTGGTGCGTCTTTATTAAATTACCTTGTACACTCATTTCTGCTCTCCTGCGCCTGACTCCTTTCACCAGTCACACTTAGCCTGACAACAGGACTTGTTTTCTCTGACATTTTGAAAAGGGGGTGAGGTGAGACGGTCGAAAGAGGTCATGGGGAACAAGTAAACCATTTTGAAATTAACCAAGATGGTCCATTCTGTTTTTCCCCCTTGTCCTCAAAATCGACCCTTTTACTGTTGCAATTTGAGACAACACCATGGTAGTGAGATCAATATTTCAATTGTAGTGAACACTATTGTTCCTATATGGAAGTTCTATCTATAGAAATGGTTCAATCGTTCCTAGTGAAATCCTTTGTTCCTTTATGGAAGTGAGTTCTATCATTCCTGTTATTTTGTCTGCTTCCAGAGGCACCTCTCGAGGCGATCCAGGAGGGAAGAGTGGGAGGTTCTCTGGCCCTCCATCTCTCTCCGTGATTGGAGCATGCAGATGATGTCAGCCCCAGACTTTGGTGCGGCCAAGAGCAAGGCAGAGCTCCTGGGGGAGCAGTGGCACCCAATGGTGGGCTAGTCGCAGATGGACGAGGACATGGCCAAGGGCTGACTGGGTGACTGGGCTCTGCAGGGCTCTAACAATGAGGAGAAGAGGAACATCGTGGTGGCAGATGATGCAGCGTTCAGGGAGAAGAGTAAGCTGCTAACCGCCATTTAGACCCAGAAGTGGCTTAACTCCTATATGCAGAAACTGTTGGTCGTCAACTCCCAGTAGTAAGATGACTGCTGAGAATATACATAACGTACCCTGATTTAAATAAACAATTTAATATTGTACACTGATTTAAATAATGACCTTTTCTTTCCGAATTGAAAAGTCAATAAAGATATTTATCAGATCTTTGATGTTTGATGAAGAATAAACTCTGAAAATGGAGCATCAGTTGACACAGGATATACATGCATATGTTTATATAACTATTTGGATCCAGTTTAATTTTTAATCGAAATAATGAATACTTTCAGATACTTCCATTGCGATGGTGTCATTGTTGTACAGCTGTGGGTCTACCATGGGACTGTTCACAAGTTGTTCATGTTAATGAGCCTAAAATAAAACAAACAATTGATCACTGTATTAATACGGTTATTGTTCCTCCATGGTTCCTATGTGCTTATGCTTTAGTATCTATTTGTCATACGTTTTTTGTCATACACTTTATCGTTTTTTAGCTGATACGCTTAACTGATGGTCTTTGCAGTCTGGTGGAAGGTGTAATACAGGGCTGTCAAACTCATTCCATGGAGGGCCTAGTGTCTGCGGGTTTTAGTTTTTTCCTTTCTATTAAGACTTAGACAACCAGGTGAGGGAAGTTTCTTTACTAATTAGTGACCTTAATTCATCAATCAACTACAAGGGAGGAGCGAAAACCTGCAGACACTCGGCTCACTGGAATGAGTTTGGTGTAATGTACAGCAGGGTTAGGGTTAATGGAATGAGTTTGGTGTAATGTACAGCAGGGTTAGGGTTAATGGAATGAGTTTGGTGTAATGTACAGCAGGGTTAGGGTTAATGGAATGAGTTTGGTGTAATGTACAGCAGGGTTAGGGTTAATGGAATGAGTTTGGTGTAATGTACAGCAGGGTTAGGGTTAATTGAATGAGTTTGGTGTAATGTACAGCAGGGTTAGGGTTAATTGAAAAGCAGTTGTAATTTACTTCTCGAAGGGACTGCAACCGCGATTCAACCTGAGGTGGGTTGCAGGGTGCTTGATTAGAAGGTCAATTCCAAATGAGCCGTCATCTGCACAGGAACATTGACTTTAACAGGTGCAATGTCGACAGGACTCTACAACACGACTCGCATTGAATCCCGGCCTGCCTTTTATACATACATGTGTGTGTGCGCGCGCGTGTGTGTATGTGTGCGTCTGTGTGTGTGTGTCTGTGTGCGTTTCCGAGTGTGCGTGTGTCTGTGTGTGTGTGTGTATGTGTACGTGTGTGCCTGAGCGTGTGCGTGTGTCTGTGTGCTTGTGTGTCTGTGTGTGTGTGTGTGTGTCTAGGAGAACACAAACCCTTAACCAAGAACTTGGACTGCAGATGGTGATCTATTGCCTAACACCCAAGTTATGTGTTTAAAATGTAATATTTTAATAAACTTATTATGAGAAAATAAATGGGTGTCGAAGCTAAATACACCAGCCTGACCCTTCTGAAGAGTGGACCATTAATCTGGTGATGCGGCAGACCTGTGATTTATGAGTCTCTCTCTCTCTCTCTCTCTCTCTCTCTCTCTCTCTCTCTCTCTCTCTCTCTCTCTCTCTCTCTCTCTGTCTCTCTCTATATATATAACGTTTATTATCATGTTTTACATGTACTTATGACAATATAGGCAGACTTGTGGCTATAATAAGCAGAGAGCTGACATTCAGCAACATGTGCGTTTTTATGTATGTGTGCGGGTGTGCGTTTATGTGTGTCTGTGTGTGTGTGCGTGTTGGGCTTTTACTTTAAAAACCTTAGACTCCGACCTTCTGTACTGATTCCTTATTGTCCAGGGGGAAGTGTGGTAGATGAATGATAGGGCAACATTTTAATTTCTGCCTAAATAGACATACCCAAATGTAATTATTTTCCATGAGATGGCCATAAATAATAACTGGTAATGTTTCATAGTTTTACAAAGGTCTGGAACTCACCGTTCTGGTAAACATGGTCAGACATTGCTGAGGTGTACTCACTTTTGAGGACACTAGCTCAAGTACATAGTACAAATATTATATAAATATATAAATAAATAGGGGCTTGAAATGACTGAAATGCTTTCTAAATATAGTGACAATCAAATTGTAAACGACTTACTATAAGATTTGACACTTCTTATCACTGTAAAATAAATATGATCACGCTTAGTGACAGTACAATATTGGCACTATTTCATATAACTGCCGAGAGATCATTTTAAACGTCCACTGAGTGACGCAGAGACACCATTCAAATGTCTTTACAAGTTCAGTTTTAGGAACTAAGTGATTTCGTCCATCTGTGTCCAAGAGAAAGTGGTCTTAATTCAATTCTTATGAATTTATTTCATATTTTTTCATGTTGAGAGCTCTAAATCTGACTAACAATATAACAGACACAGGAAATCATTCCTTTGATTTCTAGAACAATGACCACTCGTAACCCGCCCACAAGGCCTGAAAAACTAGAATTTGCAGCAAAAGAGGAGTTGCCACATGAGCGAGAAGTAGGCAGCTAGCTAGTGCTGTTAGTTCGTTCCCACTGGGCACAGGTGTCATTTCAACGTCTAGTTTTGATTTAAATTTGGTTGAGATGTCAATTAACGTGAACTCAATGTCAAATCAATAAAAAAAATTCACCAGGGTAAAAAAGGTAAAAGGTAAAAAAGTTGGTGAAAGAAATACGAAATTCCCTTAATCCAATCAGTTTTCCACGTTGATTTGAAGTCATCAGATTTATTAGTTAACCAGTTTTTGCCCAGTGGGTTGTTCTCACATCACTTGACATGCACATGTGCTGGCACTGCTCTCCTCCTGCCTGCTGCCTGCAGCGCTCTCTCAACACACACACACCCCCCTCCACTCCGGCCTTCCCCACCACTCACTCTCCCAGCAACAGCCTGCCTCACTGCCTCATAGTCAGCAGCAGCAGGTCACAGTGAAATTAATAGATACAAAAAAAAGGCGAGAAATGCCATGGCAACCGTGGGGCAATTTAGAAGTAGCCCAAAAACCTGCATCCCGCGACCAATACACCCGCAACACTGTTTTCAAAGTAGCCCAGTTTGCAGGAAAACCGCGGACATAGCAACCCTGTTTGGGGCTTTCTTGCACTATAAACCACTGAACCCCAAGACATTCACAGAACGCTTTGTACACCAAAATGTCTGTCAGAACCGGTCCAGAAATGCTCAAAGTCCCACAAATAGGGGACTTAACATCTAAGAGTTAAAGATTAAGGCTTGCCTCTTCATCTGTCCTGTTTGGATATTCGTTTTGTAGTCATCTGCAACAATGTTCATTGGTTATTTCTTGTCTAGGGTCTAAGGGGAAGTGGTCATAGAATCAGAATCAGCTAGAGACCCAGAGACCCGGCCAAATCTCTGCTCTGCTGTGATAGATAAGTAGATCCAGAATAGCAGAAACTATTATTTATCACCGGAACCAGTGATGCTACCTGGCAGACTCACCCAATCGGCAGACTCTAAATTGCTTTCTGCAAACCATTGATTCCCCACCATTGATGCTGCTTCTCTATCCTACTATACTGTACCGTATACAGTACCCCATTATTGCTGTAATCTGTTCCCTCTCCTGGCCATACTACTGTATCACCAGCCCTGGTTGTGTTTTTCATACTCCTGGGCCAAAGCACCCAAACACTCATTTATAGGAACTAAGTAAGAGTTGAGCATCTTATTGTGCATTTTGCATGGTACTGTATAGTCTGGGTCATGGGACTGTATAGCCTTGGTCATGGGACTGTATAGCCTGGGTCATGGGACTGTATAGCCTGGGTCATGGGACTGTATAGCCTGGGTCATGGTACTGTATAGCCTGGGTCATGGGACTGTATAGCCTGGGTCATGGGACTGTATAGCCTGGGTCATGGGACTGTATAGCCTGGGTCATGGGACTGTATAGCCTTGGTCATGGGATTGTATAGCCTGGGTCATGGGACTGTATAGCCTTGGTCATGGGACTGTATAGCCTGGGTCATGGGACTGTATAGCCTTGGTCATGGGACTGTATAGCCTGAGTCATGGGACTATATAGCCTTGGTCATGGGACTGTAAAGCCTTGGTCATGGGACTGTATAGCTTGGGTCATGGGACTGTATAGCCTGGGTCATGGTACTGTATAGCCTTGGTCATGGGACTGTATAGCCTGGGTCATGGGACTGTATAGCCTTGGTCATGGGACTGTATAGCCTTGGTCATGGGACTGTATAGCCTGGGTCATGGGACTGTATAGCCTTGGCCATGGGACTGTATAGCCTGGGTCATAGGACTGTATAGCCTGGGTCATGGGACTGTATAGCCTGGGTCATGGGACTGTATAGCCTGGGTCATGGGACTGTATAGCCTTGGTCATGGGACTGTATAGCCTGGGTCATGGGACTGTATAGCCTTGGTCATGGGACTGTATAGCTTGGGTCATGGGACTGTATAGCCTTGGTCATGGGACTGTATAGCCGGGGTCATGGGACTGTATAGCCTTGGCCATGGGACTGTATAGCCTGGGTCATGGGACTGTATAGCCTGGGTCATGGGACTGTATAGCCTGGGTCATGGTAATGTATAGCCTGGGTCATGGTACTGTATAGCCTGGGTCATGGTACTGTACAGACTGCGTCACGGTAATGTATAGCCTTGGTCATGGGACTGTATAGCCTTGGTCATGGGACTGTATAGCCTTGGTCATGGGACTGTATAGCCTGGGTCATGGGACTGTATAGCCTTGGTCATGGGACTGTATAGCCTGGGTCATGGGACTGTATAGCCTTGGTCATGGGACTGTATAGCCTTGGTCATGGGACTGTATAGCCTGGGTCATGGGACTGTATAGCCTTGGCCATAGGACTGTATAGCCTGGGTCATGGGACTGTATAGCCTGGGTCATGGGACTGTATAGCCTGGGTCATGGTAATGTATAGCCTGGGTCATGGTACTGTATAGCCTGGGTCATGGTACTGTACAGACTGCGTCACGGTAATGTATAGCCTGGGTCATGGGACTGTATAGCCTGGGTCATGGTAATGTATAGCCTGGGTCATGGGACTGTATAGCCTTGGTCATGGGACTGTATAGCCTGGGTCATGGGACTGTATAGCCTGGGTCATGGTAATGTATAGCCTGGGTCATGGGACTGTATAGCCTGGGTCATGGTACTGTACAGACTGCGTCACGGTAATGTATAGCCTGGGTCTTGGTACTGTATAATAGTTTTTCCTCGTTTGCAACCCAAGTTCCAAACTGCCTCTGGAAGCAATGTCAGCACAATAACTTTTCATCTGGAGTTTCATGAATTGGGTGTCCAAGGTCAAGCAGCCTCACACAAGCCTAAGATCACCATGCGCAATGCCAAACGTCGGCTGGAGTGGTGTAAAGCTCACCGCCATTGGACCTTGGAGCACTGGAAACGCATTCTCTGGAGTGATGAATCACGCTTCACCATCTAAAAGTCAGATGGACGAATCTGGGTTTTGCGGATGCCAGGAGAACGCTACCTGCCCCAATGCATAGTGCCAACAGTAAAGTTTGGTGGAGGAGGAATAATGGTCTGGGGCTTTTTAATGCTACAGCATACAATGACATTCTAGAAGATTCTGTGCCTCCAACTTTGTGGCAACTGTTAAGGGAATGCACTTTCCTGTTTCAGCATGACAATGCCATGTGCACAAAGCGAGGTCCATACAGAAATGGTTTGTCAAGATCGGTGCAGAACAACTTGACTGGCCTGCACAGAGCCTTGACCTCAACCCCATCGAGCACCTTTGGAATTGGAACGCTGATAACGAGCCAGGCCTAATCACCCAACATCAGTGCCCGACCTCACTAACGCTCTTGTGGCTGAATAGAAGCAAGTTCCCACAGCAATGTTCCAACATCTAGTGGAAAGCCTTCCTAGAAGAGTGGAGGATGTTATAGCAGCAAAGGGGGGACCAACTCCATATTAATGCACATGATTTTGGAATGAGATATTTGACGAGCAGGTGTCCACATACCCGCGTATTCTGTTTCCTCCATTTAAATGACAAGTAAAGACATTGTGTGATTATCTCTCAGCTTAACACATCTATGGTCATTTGAATGTTGTTTGAGAGCTTGGTCTTTGGTGTTTTATGCTAAATATTATGCAAAGAGAGAGCATATACACACACACACACACACACACACACACACACACACACACACACACACACACACACACACACACACACACACACACACACACACACACACACACACACACACACACACACACACACATACTAAGACACATTGAGAAACTATAGGGGCTGTGGGCCCTCTTTATTATTCATTCTATATATAGTGCTGAGCTCAGGGAAACAGAGGATTCCAAATCACCTAATGTACAGTGCCCATATTAGGAACAGCCTCTGAGTCACAAGCAGTGGATATAGTCAGGGCCAGTATTCACAAAGTATCTGAGTGCTGAACTACAGTAGGATCAGGTCCCTCATCTTGATACATACGGGCCCTGGTGTCTGACACCACTTTCTTGTGACTCTAAGGATGTACTAATATGGACGCCATTCATACAGTCTGGTCTCGTACTTTAAAAGCCTCACAATAGCAGGGAAATTGGATCCCCTTCTGAGAGGCTTACACCTAATAAGCAGCTTTACCCATCCTCCATCCCTCCATCCCTCCATTAAACACACACACACTGCCCCTCTCCCCCGCCCTTTTCCTCCCACTCCCACCCACCCTTCCTCCAATCGTTCTGTTTCTCACTCGCTCCCTGTCTAAATTCTTGCTTCTCTTCCACCCCCACCGTCCATCCCTCCCTCCCTCTCTCTTTGTTTCCCTCTAACCATCCTCGCTCTGAAATTCTCTCACAGAGTATAGAAGTCTTTAAAAGAACGCTGCTTCATTGACAGTGTCTATATTTATATATATATATATACTGTATGTATATATAGAGTACTAGTCAAAACTAGTTTGGACACACCTACTCATTTTCTTTATGTTTACTATTTTCTACATTGTAGAGTAACATGGAAGACATCAAAACTATGAAATAGCACATATGGAATCATGTAGTAACCAAAAAAGTGTTAAACAAATCAAAATATATTTTATATTTGAGATTCGTCAAAGTAGCCTTGACGACAGCTTTGCACACTCTTGGCATTCTCTCAACCAGCTTCATGAGGTAGTCACCTGGAATGCATTTTAATTAAGTGTGTCTTGTTAAAAGTTAATTTGAGGAATTTCCTTCCTCTTTATGCATTTCAACCAATCATTTGTGTTGTGACAAGGTAGGGGTGGTATATTTGGTAAAAGACCAAGTCCATATTATAGCAAGAACAGCTCAAATATGCAACGAGGAACGACAGTCCATCATTACTTTAAGACATGAAGTTCAGTCAATGCAGGAAATATCAAGAACTTTGAACGTTTCTTGAAGTGCAGTTTCAAAAAACATCAAGCGCTATGATGTAACTGGCTCTCATGAGGAAAGTAAGACCCAGAGTTACCTCTGCTGCAGAGGATAAGTTCATTAGAGTTAACTGCACCTCAGATTGCAGCCCAAATAAAAGAGTTCAAGTAACAGACACATCTCAACATCAACTGTTCAGAGGAGACTGCGTGAATCAGGCCTTCATGGTCGAATTGAATTAAAGAAACCACTACTAAAGGACACTAATAATAAGAAGAGACTTGCTTGGGCCAAACAACACGAGAAATGGACATTAGACCGGTGGAAATCAGTCATTTGGTCTGATGAGTCCACATTTTGGGTACAACCGCATCAAACCGGTTCCAACTGTCTTTGTGAGACGCAGAGTAGTTGAACGGATGATCTCCGCATGTGTGGTTCCCACCGTGAAGCATGGAAGAGGAGGTGTGATGGTGTGGGGGTGCTTTGCTGTTGACACTGTCAGTGATTTATTTAGAATTCAAGGCACACAACCAGCATGGCTACCACAGAATTCTACAGCGATATGCCATCCCATCTGGTTTGCGCTTAGTGGGACTATCATTTGTTTTTCAACAGGACAATGACCCAACACACCTCCAGGCTGTGTAAGGGCTATTTGACCAATGAGAGTGATGGTGCTGCATCAGATGACCTGGCCTCCACAATCACCCGACCTCAACCCAAATTGAGATGGTTTTGGATGAGTTGGACCGCAGAGTGAAGGAAAAGCAGCTAACAAGTGCTTAGCATATGTGGGAACTCCTTCAAGACTGTTGGAAAATAATTCCTCATGAAGCTGGTTGAGAGAATGCCAAGAATGTGCAAAGCTGTCACCAAGGAAAAGGATGGCTGCTTTGAAGAATCTAAAATCTAAAATATATTTTGATTTGTTGAACACTTTTTTGGTTACTACATGATTCCATGTGTGATATTTCATAGTTTTGATGTCTTCACTATTATTCTACAATGTAGAAAATACTAAAAATTAAGAAAAACCCTTGAATGAGTAGGTGTGTCCAAACTTTTGACTGGTATTGTATATATATTTAAAATGACAATGAGAATTACAGCATTACACCATCACTTAAAAACATTGTCTTGGAATTACAAAAAATCCCAGTGAGTCAAAAAGGACAAGGAGTTTACAGGAGACCTGGGTTCAAGTACTACAGGAAATCTTTAAAAAAATGTTTAGTGTTTGCTCTAGCCTGCCTGGAGTGCCAGATGGGTATGGTTTGCAGTCTTGTTACTATTCCATTGGTTCCCTTGCGCAAGGCAAGCTTAATCAAGTCCAGATAAAGTATTTTTAATTATTTCCAATAGTATTTGCACCCAGGTCTGGTTACAGGTGGACTATAAACTCATGTCAGCTGAGCTGGGCTTTGTATCTATGGTCACCTGTATGTGTCTGTCTGTCTGCTAGTCCACCATAGAGAAGTATAGAAACACACACAATAGAATAGAAAAACACATGTTTTTATCAGAATGATCTCATCAGTTCATCTGGTAGGCTGGCTGGCAAGGCGCTGGGCCGTTTTCCTGAGCTGGAGCGGACTCAGTGAAACATGGTGTTTCTTTCTGCCACCCCATTGGACGGGAACAGTCTTTGTTGGGGTCATACTGTGCTCTGAGAAGTCTAGTCCAGTCTAGCTGAGCTCTGAGAAGTCTAGTCCAGTCTAGCTGTGCCCAGGGTCAGACACTTTCCACACTTTTCACACTACTGAGCCAAGCTAAGCCAAGCTGTACTGCGCTGGTAGTTGCTGGAAAGCACAGTGTGAAAGAAAAATTCCCAAGCCATCACAGTACAGATCCGCTCAGCATTGCAGTGTGAAAAGGATCTAACTATCCATGGGCGAGGGTCATGTGTCTATGACCTCGGTCGGTGACGGTTCGTCGGGGAGGCTAGTGGTGGCATTGGGCAAGGTCTGGTTGTGCCCGTGGCTGTGACCCACAGAGTTCCCTTGCTGAAGCTCTAATGCTATACCTGCCATGCTAGGGTCCTGTGGCGGGAACTCCTTCACCTGTCTCCTGTACTCCAGAAACGTACAGGCCTTCGTGGCTATGGCCACCACGTTCTTCCCTATGAAGATTGTGGAAACCCTACTATCCTGGAACAGCACCATGTTGACCCCACGGATCAAGATCGTCACTATGTTTATAGTAACAAGACTAAGAACAGGGTACAGCATCATCTTCTGGGGCGAGACGTGCTCCCCCTGGACACTGATCTCAGACAGGGAGACACAGGGCAGGATGAGGAGGAGGATGTAGCAGTAGAAGAACATCAGTCCCTCGGCCCAGATGGGCAGGCCCGTCCGCTGGGGCTCCCACAGGTTGGCCTGGATGTCCAGAACATCCAGCAGGTCCAGGGCCACCCAGAACAGCCTCCCCCGCATGTCCTCCTTCTTCCGGAAGGTTCTCACATACTCCATGCTGTCCAGAGCAACAAGGACCAGGTACAGCCCCGGGACGCACACAGAGAGGAGTAAGGTTAGAGCCTTGCGGGCCACCGTCTCCAGGCTCTTCCTGTCCGCCTTGTAGTTCTAGAAGATATAAGACATTCTTTGTTGTTAATTGTCAGAGAGATATTGAAATGTGTCTTTTTCAGGATTTCTGTGAGTATCCAGCCCTGTCAAATCCCGACTTGAAACTATGAGATCAGGTTTCAGCATCCCCTCCCCGCCACCCAGCCAATACACACACACATACACACTCCACGGTTAGCCACAGTGCAGCATCCGCTCCCCGCCACCCAGCCAACACACACACACATACACACTCCATGGTTAACCACAGTGCAGCATCCCTGGAGCAGTTCAGGGGTGAAGTATCCGGCTCAAGGGCACAATGAAAGGAGATGGTATCTGGGATACTGATGCCAGCAACACTCTGGTTGCCGGCTGTAATGGGAATATTTAAAATTAATAAAGTTAATATTCAGGTTAGAGTGTTTAACGCAATGTTTAGCATATTTCTATGTTTTCCCTTTCTGTACTACACATGATTCCAAGTGTTCTGTTTGTAACACTCGGATTGGTGTTCACTAGACTAGATGTTATGGATTAAACTCATATCTGTTGATAGTGATTGACGCTGGACTGGAGGTACAAGGACTGAGGACACTGACTTTCATTGTATAAACTGTGTGATTCCGTAGCAGCTGACAATCACTGCCCTTTGTTTGGACTTCCATGAAGCCTCTCTGGCTGGTGTTTACAGTACACTTGTTGCTGTCTGATTAGAATATTAAGAGGCCAGTTGGAAACGTTCTATGCATCTGTTCTGGAGGTGTCTCCCTGAATTCTTGTAATTAAACCGTATTGAATGACTTTATCATTGACTGCTCTCCTTTTTGTTCACCTGGAAATCCCTATTACACCGGCCCATTCCAACCCGTGACCCTCTGGTTTTATGGCCCACCTGTCTACCTACCTGGAAATTCCTATTACACCAGCCCATTCCAACCCGTGACCCTCTGGTTTCTGGCCCACCTGTCTACCTACCTGGAAGACGAAGTAGAGTTTGATCTCCAGGACGAAGATGTAGAGGAACCAGAGGATCATGGCGTAGCCACGTTTGGCAGTTTTCACCTCGGCCCCGACCCAAACCGCCACGTAGCGCAGCACGATGAGGAAACAGATGTCTCCCACCAGCACGATTATGCACACCCCGATCTACAAATACACATCTTACTTTATTTTCCTAACATTAAAATCACAACACAGTTTTTACAGTAAAACAATATATTGAAATAAATTAAAAGCAAACAATTGAAAGGCAATGAAAGAGAGGATGTCAAAACTTGTAAAATCACTGATTAAAGGCTAAGTTTAAAACATTTTGTAATTCAAAGCTACAGTCTACGATTGGTACATCTATTTTTGGACTTTTAAATGAATGATGTATAGTTTTATTCTTTTTTGAATCACAGACTATAGCTTTAAAAAGAAATGGCCTCTTACCTTCCTGGGCCCTTGGTTCTGCTCTACTAGGTAGGCATCCATAAAGGCCATGCTGGTCATGATCACCATTGTGGTCAGGCACACATGGCGCTTGTCTGGCTGCGGCAACACCATGGTGGTTAATGGAGGTTATAGTTCTACTGAACTTCCTGTTGTAGTCCTCCAAAACAAAAGTTGTAGTCCGACTTCACTTGTAGTCCTACTTTGCAGTTTGTTCAGGAAGTTATTTTAAGGGGCAAAAGTCAAGTGTAACTGATCAATCCCTACTAGATTAACAGATACATTAGAGATTTTTTTACATTATTGAAAATAATGCACTCCCACTCCTTATAATAACACAACGTGTCCTCCATTGATTGGTTTGGAAAAGACAACACTCCTAGGACCGAGAGGGCAATGGGACCAATTCAGGATGGGAGAATTGCATTGATATATTATGGTCTGTTTAAGCCATACAGACTGGTGCATTCCCTCTCTCAGCGCAGTTCCATTGAGTCTGCTGTTCTACTGCTGACATCACGGTCTCACAACATAACTTCATAACCTGGGAATCCCCTCAGTAATACAGCTGGGCTTTGTTGCTCCATAGAAAAATGACAAAAGCAGTTGGAGACTTTGTAGTGGCCGAGTCCTCACGGAAGCAACGTGGACTGGCAGAGGACAACAGCAGCAGAACATTTCCTGAGGCAAATGTGTGCGCTTGCTTCAATTGTCCAAAGGTATCACTATGTCTTCACCGTGGGGCTTCTAAAGAGAATCTACTGAGGAGGAGAATGGAGTCCCACGCGCGTAGTTCCTGTGATGAGTCCTGTACAAGTCCACAGTAACTGTTTCTCCTCTTTCAGTCCGTAGAGTCTAGGGAAGAGAGAAGAGAATAAGGGGTTAGTTTAGCACAATCTGTGTTGTAGTTGTATGCTGCGTCCAAACTCCTGTGATTACACACTGTTACAGCAGAGGGCAGTAGTATGACTTGGATTCCTGTTATAAGGGGAACCACATACAGAAGACAAGGGATACACACATAAGTGTGTATAACACACACACACACACCAAAATATATATATCCTGTGAAATTTACATTTAGCTGAATTGCAAATATACGCCTGTGTTAATCCGGCTTAGTGGGCTGGCATTGGAAAAACTACAATAAAGGGAATGGAGAGTAGACTCAATAAATGACTATACAACCCCATACCTCCAGAGCTGCCAAACGCTTCCATGTTCATTACCTTAAACCTTCTCAATATACTGTTACTGTCTTCTCTAGATTCAGACTGTAAAAATAACACTCCCTATTTCCACCATGTAATGTTCTTCAGGTATTCAATATTTCATGCCAGTGGATTTCTTTGACCTTTGCATGATACTGTAAGTGGCTGCCTGCCGCTGTAACTGTAAAGTGAGGTACATCTAGGGCTAATCCAAGCACACCTCTTTTTTGAGAAGAGAAAATCAAGAATTTTCCGCTTATTAAGTGAGGGCTTGCAAATTTTATCACACTACATACATTTGTGTGACTGTCCTTGTCTATCAGTGTACCAGTGTTTTGTTACTTGTCATGTTGTGTTTTTTGTGGACCCCAGGAAAAATATCTACTGTCTCTGCAAAAGTTAATGGGGATCCAAATAAACAAATAATAAACAAATAAACTATTTCTGCATAAAACAGTCAAATCCTCGCAATATTATTGCATAAAACAGTCAAATCCTTGCAATGTTATTGCATAAAACTGACCACAGTACAATAAGAGGGCTCACAATGTCAACCACTCACCGCACATTTACCTCATATGGTTTAATCAAGGCACACATCAACAAACTATTTCCCTCGTCAGTGCATATTTGCCCCAAAATATCACAAAAACATCCTTGAGAAATCATGGAGACACTGTTTATCTCCCAATATAGCTAATGCCGTCAACAAAATAACTAGAATGGAAATGTTGTCCATTCTAGGGATTCCATTTCTATGTCTAACACTCTCCAGGCAACGCCTAGAACAGAGCTACTGCTGGCTTCCATAGCAACCACAGGCTTCTATTGAGGAAGTGTAATAATACGGGATGATGAGCCTCAAGCAGCGGGGAGCCATTGCTTTCTGGGAACAGAGAGATTATCACCACAAGCCACTGAGACTAGGATGTGTGTGGAGAGAAGAGGAGAGAGGAGGAAAGGAAAGGAGAGGAAAGGAGGAGCGGAGGGAGGAGGAGAGGAAAAAGGAGAGGAGAGGAGGAGGAGAGAGGAAGATAGAAAAGGAGAGGAGGAAGAGAGGAAGAGGAGTAGAGAGGTGGAGAGAAAGGAAAGAAGAGGAGAGGAGAGAGGAGAGGAAAGGAGGAGAGGAAAGGAGATGAGGTGGAGAAGAGAGAAGAGGAGGAGAGAAGTAAAGGAGAGGAAAGGAGAGAAGAGGAGAGAGGAGAAGATGAAAGTAGAGAAGAGCTACAGTATGTGTTGTTAGATATAATGATAGGGGGAATGGAGTGTTGGGTTTTTGTGTGGGGGAGAGGAGAGGAGGAAAGGCAGAGGGGAGGAGAGGGACTAGGCTGTGCTGTGGGTGAGGAGAGGAGGAGATGAGGAGAGAGGATGTGTGCTGTGAGTGAAGAGAGGAGGAGAGGAGGAGAGAGGCTGAGTGCTGTGGGTGAGAGGAGGAGAGGAGGAGAGAGACTGGGTGCTGTGGGTGAGGAGAGGAGAGGAGGAGAGATGGAGAGAGGCTGGGTGCTGTGGGTGAGGAGAGGAGGAGAGGAGGAGAGAGGCTGAGTGCTGTGGGTGAGGAGAGGAGGAGAGGAGGAGAGAGGCTGAGTGCTGTGGGTGAGGAGAGGAGAGGAGGAGAGGAGGAGAGAGGCTGGCACACAAGGGGGAAAGGCACATAAGGGGGAAAGGGACACGCTCTGTCTTGTACCTCATTGGAATGTTTAACACACACACACAAATGTCAAAGGGCTGAGACACGCAAGCACGCACACACACACGCACACCAGTGGATGCTCTTTAGAGGAGGAAGGAGAGGACCATCCTCCTCTGTGAATTTCAGAAAAATAAAATAGCAAAACATTTAAAAAGTTTTCCTTTTTAGATATACTAAATATATTCACGTCACCAAATAATTGATTAAAAAACACTGTTTTCCTATGAAAGTCTAAAGTAGCCTCAACAGCACTCTGTAGGGTAGCACCATGGTGTAGCCGGAGGACAGCTACTTTCCATTTTCCTCTGGGTACATGGCTCTAACCAGAATACAAAGAGGAGTAGGAGGCCCCGGTGCACAACTGAGCAAGAGTACATTAGAGTGTCTAATTTGAGAAACAGACACCTCACAAGTATTTAATTGGAAGCTTCAGTAAATAGTACCTGCAAAACACCAGTCTCAACGTCAACAGTGAAGAGGCGACTCCGGGATGCTGTCCTTCTAGACAGAGTTGCAAAGAAAAAGACGTATCTCAGACTGGCTAATAAAAAGAAAAGATTAAGATGGGCAAAAGAACACAGCCACTGGACAGAGGAACTCTGCCTAGAAGGCCAGCATCCCGGAGTTGCCCCTTCACTGTTGACATTGAGACTGGCGTTTTGCGGGTACTATTTAATGAAGCTGCCAGTTGAGGACTTGTGAGGCGTCTGTTTCTCAAACTAGACACTCTAATGTACTTATCCTCTTGCTCAGTTGTGCACCGGGGCCTCCCACTCCTCTTTCTATTCTAGTTAGAGCCAATTTGCGCTGTTCTGTGAAGGGAGTAGTACACAGCGTTGTACGAGATCTTCAGTTTCTTGGCAATTTCTCGCATGGAATAGCCTTCATTTCTCAGAAGAAGAATAGACTGATGAGTTTCAGAAGAAAGGTCTTTGTTTCTGGCCAATTTGAGCCTGTAATCAAACACACAAATGCTGATGCTCCAGATTCTCAACTAGTCTAAAGAAGGACAGTTGTATTGCTTCTTTAATCAGAACAACAGTTTTCAGCTGTGCTAACATATTTGCAAAAGGGTTTTCAATTAGCCTTTTACAATGTTTAACTTGGATTAGCTAACACAACATGCCATTGGAACACAGGAGTGACGGCTACTGATAATGGGCCTCTGTACGCCTATGTAAATATTCCATAACAAATCTGCCGTTTCCAGAAACAATAGTCATTTACAACATTAACAATGTCTACACTGTATTTCGGATAAATGTTATGTTATTTTAATGGACAAGGAAAAAACAAGGAAATATCTAAGTGACCCCAAACTTTTGAATGGTAGTATACTGTATATATTAATGTGAGGATAATTTTCATACTGATAGGCCGGCATACTGTAATGTATCCTACTCCAACACCCAGCTCAAATGGCTATCCAACACTGAAACTCTTCCAAGTCAAAGTAAGCTTTTGGTTTTATAAATGTATTGCCACCTGGGCCCGCCGGTGTAACTGCTAAACTGCTTGCTGTACATTGTACTGCGTTATTGTAGTGGGTTAACTAACGCGTTAGTACTAAGTCAAAGTCAAAGTCAAAGTCACCATTATTAGTCAGTTGTACAACCGAATGCCTTCAACCGAAATGTGTCTTCCGCATTTAACCCAACCCCTCTGAATCAGAGAGGTGCGGGGGGGCTGCCTTAATCGACATCCACGTCTTCGGCGCCCGGGGAAGTAGCTATGTTAACTATGACGTTAGCTAATATGGTGACAAAGATGTAGGCTGTGTGTAGCGATTAGTGGTCATGGAATGGTTTGGCTTGGAAAGCTTTTTTTGCCTGTTCACAGACAGCTGTGAAGTCCAGAAGTGAAGGAAAAAGATGATAGCAAAAGAGTGCAGATGCGAGCAAAGTGATCATGCTGTTTGCATGTGGCTGCTATGAAAGTGACCTGTGTGTGCGGGTGATCAGGGGTGTATTCATTCTTCCGATTCTGTTGAAAAACGTTTTTTAAATGGAAGCAAACGTAACGTAAATGGGGATAAACAGTTTGCAACTGTTGGGACTAATGATTACATCCTATATCAGCTACTGTAGATGCAGGCAATAAAGTGCAAAGTGGTACTGAATGTGTCATTGTGTCACCTTGATTACTCAAATTCTTCTCTCGACCTGTGCACCTTTGTTGTAAGCTTTCATTCGTAGGTTGTAGCAACCTCATGATGGGTATAGGGAAAATGGAAGTATCATGTAGTAGCCTAAACCAATTAATGTTACATTGAGCTGGGTGACTGGAATTTGAATGACAGTCATCCAATATGCTGTACTAGAAATAAGGCCATGCTAATCTTAAACAGCACCAACCGCCACTGACGCACACACTCTCATCTCTTTGATGGCCAGCCCTCAGCTGGAGGAAATTAAAAGGTCATGTGGGTCTGTATTTGTCTGTTCCGCCATCAAAATGGAGTGTTTCTCTCGCTCTATGTTTAGCTGAGACAATGTAAAGCCTTATGTGTTTTATCCTTTGGGATCAATTCCATTTCAATACAATCACTTCAGGAAGTAAACTGAGATACTAATTCACCGGAATTTAAATGGAATTGATCCCAAACCATGCTGAGCAGCATTACCTGAATGAAAACTACCCATTAATTTGCAAGTAGCTGAACGTCTGTTTTCCTGCTATTGACTTTGTTTCATAACGAATACATTCCAATAAAGCTTGTTTGATGCATGAACACATATTTCATCACGAAATTGCCTTCTTAATATAATAGGAAAACAACTTTCGGCTGGCTCTGAAATTGGCGTCTGGGGTAATACGGCGTTTGGTGGATTTATCACACATTGAAGCAGATATAGAGACAAACTCCCGTTTGGAGGAGATGACGCTGCAGCGGATAGCAGCCGCTGTACAGGCTCCTGACCAATTCTGCTATTTAGTGTGTGCTTTTCTTTACCGTTTTTTGTACATAATGTTTCCACCATAATTCCTATGACCGAAAACAGCTTCTGGAGATCAGAACAGTGATCACTAACCTCGAATTGGATCAACATTTCTACTTTTCATTTTTACTTCAATGAGTAGGCAGCTCTGGATCATTCCGGAACAGGCCTTAATCTCTGCGACTTGAAAGAGGAAGAGACGGTGCAAGAGAGGAAAACGAGCGGGTATCCTGATGAGACAATGTCGGCAAGTATATAAACCGCCTCTACCCTTGATTCTATTGGTGAATGTACAATCACTAGAACACACACTGGAAAAGCTCTGTTCGAGACTATCCTATCAACGGGACCTGAAGAACTGTAACATCCTATGTTTCTCAGAGTCATAGCTGAACAAGAACATGGATAATATACATTTAGCTGGTTTTCTATGCATTTTTTGCTTGCCTGAGTTAGAATACCTCATAAAAAACTACTATACTACTATATTTTGTAACTGTCTATTTGCCACCACAAACCACTACTGGCACTAAGACCGCACTCAACGAGCTGTTTAGGCACCATAAGCAAACAAGAAAATACAAATGTAGAGGCAGCACTCCTAGTGGCCAAGGATTTTAATGCAGGGAAACTGAAATCTGTTTTGACTCATTTTTAGCAAGAAGTCACCTGTGCAACTAGAGAAGACAAAACTCTAGATCACCTTTACTACACACACTGAAACGTATATAAAGCTCTCCCTTGCCATCACTTGCCATCACACAAATCTGACCATAATGCTATTCTTCTGTTTCCTGCCCAAAGTAAAATGCCTCCCATTCAGGCCCAGAAAATAGTATATGCACATATTTAGTACCATTGGATAGGAAACACTCTGAATTTCCTAAAAGTGTTAACATTTTGTCTGTGAGTATAACAGAACGGATATGGCAGGCAAAAACCCGAGGAATTTCTGTCCTGGAAAAAGTGGTTTTGACACATTGCCCCTCCCTTATGAAAATGCCCATATAAGGGCATATGAATGCAGTACCTATTGCTTCCTCTGGATGTCAACAGTCTCGAGAAAGTGTTCTGATTCTTTTTAGATGCTTTTAGAGCATAGAAGAAGACGAATAAGGAAGTGGCCACACAGATGTCAATAGAAGAAAACGCGCGTTCACGGCTGGTGCGCTCTTTGTTTTTTTCATTTCTTATCGCCCAGTTTATATTCCGGTTGAAATATTACACTATTTATACATAAAAGTGTTCCTAAGGATACATTTAAAATTATGTTTGATTGTTCTTGGACAAGTTTATAGGTATAAGTTGAACGAGTTCTCTTCACGTTTCAATGGAGGAGTCGACGCTATATTTTTATGGATATAATACATTACTTTTTCTAACAAAATAACCATGGATTGTCTTCGTTGGACACTTGGGAAGCCCTCAGCAGAAGTTCTTCAAAAGGTAATTGATTTGTTTTCGCTGTGAAATGTGTTATGTGTGAACCGTGAAGGCTTATGAATTTATGGTAATGGGAAGAATATGTGGGGTGCTATCCTCAAACAATCAAATGTGGTGCTTTCGCCGTAAAGCCTTTTTGAAATCTGACAACGCTGTGATATTGCCAAGAAGCAGAGCTTTTGATGACTATGAAACACTTGTATATTGGTGGATGTTTAATAATTCAACTTTTGGATTTTGAATTTGGCGCCTTGCATTTCACCGGGTAGTGTCGGGAGTGATCCCTAAGAAGTTAATAAGTGCATTGACAACATCATCCCCACAGTGACCGTACGTACATATCCCAACCAGAAGCCATGGAATACAAGCAACATCCACATTGAGCTAAAGGCTAAAGCTGTGCTTTCAAGGAGTGGGACACCAATCCGGACGATTATAAAAAAATCCTGCAACTACATCTGACAAGACTGTCACACCCTGATCTGTTTCACCTGTCTTTGTGATTGTCTCCACCCCCCTCCAGGTGTCGCCCATCTTCCCCATTATCCCCTGTGTATTTATACCTGTGTTCTCTGTTTGTCTGTTGCCAGTTCGTCTTGTTTGTCAAGTCAACCAGTGTTTTTGTGTCTCAGCTCCTGCTTTTCCCAGTCTCTCTTTTTCTCGCCCTCCTGGTTTTGACCTTTGCCTGTCCTGACTCTGAGCCCGCCTGCCCGGGACCCTGAGCCTGCCTGTAGACCTGTAACTTTGCCTCACCTCTGGATTATTGACGTCTGCGTACCCTGACCCTGAGCCTGCCTGCCATCCGGTACCATTGCCCCACCTCTGGTTTACTGAACCCTGCGTGCCTTGACCTGTCTATTGCCTGCCCCTGTTGGATTTTAAACTTCTCAGGGATCACTGGGGCGCTAGCGGGCTGCTCCCGACACTACCAGGTGAAATGTAAGGCGGCAAATTCAAAATCCCATCTAAAGGAAGCGATGGATATTGCATTCATATGCCCTTATATGGTCATTTTCATGAGGAAGGGGTTCCCAAATGAGCAATGTGTCAAAATCACTTTAGTACTATTGGATAGGAAACACTCTGAAGTTTCTAAAACTGTTAAAATAATGTCTGTGAGTATAACAGAACTGATATGGCAGGCAAAAACCAGAGGAATTTCTGTCCGGATATTTTTTTTTTGTGACATGCCCTCACACTTTCAATGGCTGCCTATGGGATTCTCAGGGAAATAGGACCCAGACTGCAGTACCTATGGCTTCCACTAGATGTCAACAGTCTTTAGACAAGGTTTCATGCGTTTATCATGGAGGATCACAGAATAGAAGAAGAATATGTAAGAGGAGTGAGGAAGTCACTTCAGTTTTTGGTGCGCGAGACCGTGAGTGCGTTCCTCTGTATTTTCCTTTTCTATCGTTTAGGATACTATCCGTGTGAAATATAATCGTTAATATAGATAAAATGATACCTAAGGATACATTATAAATTATGTTTGATTTGTTTGGGCAAAGTTGGTAGGTATAATTTAAACGCTTTCTCTTTACTGTACAATGGGCGATTAGACTGTGGATTTTCTGAACATAACGCATCAACCAAGCGGAGATTTATGGATATAAACAATGACTTTTTCTAACAAAAGAAACATGGATTGTCTTGCTTGGACACTTCGGATTGCCCTCAGCAGAAGATCGCCCTCAGCAGAAGATCATCAAAGGTAAGCGATTTATTTTAGCTCTTATATGTGTTTTGTGAGACCCGCGCTGGTTATGATTTTATGCTAATGCATAAAATATGTGAGGTGCTATCCTCAAACAATCAAATGTTGTGCTTTCGCCGTAAAGCCTTTTTGAAATCTGACAATGCTGTGATATTGCCAAGTCTAAGCTTTTGAAGACTATGCAACACTTGTATATTGATGAATGTTTTATAATTCAACTTTTGGATTTTGAATTTGGCGCCTTACATTTCTCCGGGTAGTGTCGAGAATGGGACGGTAGCGCCCCAATGATCCTTAACTTCTTAGGGAGCGGCTCCCGAGGTGACAGTTTTGGAGAGTCTGGCGTGCCCAAAGTAAAATGCATGCCACTCAGGCCCAGAAAATAGGATATGCACATAATTATTACTATTGGATAGGAAACACTCTGAAGTTTCTAAAAGTGTTAAAATAATGTATGTGAGTATAACAGAAGTTATACTCTTATAGGCGAAAACCAGAGGAAAATCCATCCGGATTTGCAGTTTTTTTTGTAAATGGCCTTCTTTTCCAGGCTGCCTATTCATTTGTATTTTAACTAGGACTGAGACTGCAGTACCTATGGCTTCCACTAGATATCAACAGTCTTCATACAGAGTCTGGAAGCTGTAGCACTAAGCAGAACAGATAGGAAGAGGAAGTAGTCAGGGGACCACTTTTGTCAACAACGTTTGACGAGCGCGAGATTGTGAGCAGGAGTAGAGAGTAACCTTCACACTCGGTAGGGGAACAGGTGGAGCATAGTGAAGATGGGGAGGTTTGTAGGAAGAAGGGAGTGTAACATAGATGAGGGAAAGTATTGCCTCAAAGTTAGAATTACTCTGAAAAAGGCTGTAAAGGAGGACGTAGGGTTATGGTTTATACCAAGATGGGAGGTTCGGCTGGGTCACTGGTAAAGATAGTACAAACTATGGACCGGAAGGAGGCATTTGAGATAAAGAATGGTTATAAGGACCCGAATCTGTGATTGGAACGGATTACGGCAAGAACCATGTCTAAGGAGGAATGTAATGCCTGTGGCACGGCTAAGCCTAGGCTAACAACTATGCCCTTCCCCTTGACGGGTTTTACTTCTCAATCAGGTTGATCTTGTATGGTTAACATCTTAGGGAGTGGCTCCCGAGGTGACGGTTTTGGAGAGTCTGGCGTGCCCAAAGTAAAATGCCTCCCACTCAGAAAATAGGATATGCACATAATTAAAACTATTGGATAGAAAACACTCTGAAGTTTCTAAGAGTGTTAAAATATTGTCTGTGAGTATAACAGAACTGATATAACAGGCGAAAACCAGAGGAATTTCTGTCCTGGAAAAAGTGTTTTTGACACATTGCCTCATTTTGAACCCCTCCCTATTGAAAACAGACATGTATAGGAGTAAGATTGCAGTACATATTGCTTCCACTGGATGTCAACAGTCTCTAGACAGTGTTTGATGATGTTTAGTTGCTCTGGATGGTAATAGAAGAAGAATTTCGAAGTGGTCATCGGATGTAAATAGAAGAGGAAGCGTGTTCACGGGCTCGCGCGTGCTGTGGTTATTTCCTTTCCTATCGTCCAGTTTATAATCCGTAAATATACATAAATATACATAAAAGTGTTCCTAAGGATACATTATCAATGATGTTTGATTGTTCTTGGACAAGTGTATAGGTTGAACGAGTTCTCTTCACGGTCCACTGGGCGAGTGGACGCTGTATTTTATTAACATAATGCGCCAACCAAACTGCGATTTATGGATATAATAAATGACTTTTTCTAACAAAAGAACCATTGGATGTCTTCGTTGGACACTTGGGAAGCCCTCAGCAGAAGTTCTTCAAAAGGTAAGGGATTTGTTTTCGCTGTGAAATGTGTTTTGTGTGAACTGCGATGGTTTATGAATTTATGCTAATGGTAAAATATTGGAGGTGCTACCGTCAAACAATCAAATGTTGTGCTTTCGCCGTAAAGCCTTTTTGAAATCTGACAACGCTGTGATATTGCCAAGAAGCAGAGCTTTTGATGACAATGCAACATTTGTGTATTGATGAATGTTTAATAATTCAACTCCCTGTCCTCGAGAAGAGAGGAACGGCTAGGAGCTGTCCAGATTGACTTATGTTGCAGAAATGTGATAAGCCGCTGTGGGAAAGTACTGTTGCCTAGAAAGGGTGGAGCTCATTTGTATCATTTGTATTCAGCTTAAGGTTTGTACAATATAAAAAGACTGTGTTCACATTTGGAGTTCAGAATTCTCATGAATAAACAATACCTGAACTATTGCAGATTTGGGACTTTGTCAAAAAAAAAGACATTAACTAGAGCTCCAGTGCGCCTTCCCAGCCCGGTACGTCCTGTGCCGGCTCCCCACACTCGCCCTGAAGAGCGTGTCACCAGTCCGTGCAACCTGTGCCGGCTCCACGCACCAGGCCTCCAGTGCGCCTTCCCAGCCCGGTACGTCCTGTGCCGGCTCCCCACACTCGCCCTGAAGAGCGTGTCACCAGTCCGGTGCAACCTGTGCCGGCTCCACGCACCAGGCCTCCAGTGCGCCTTCCCAGCCCGGTACGTCCTGTGCCGGCTCCCCGCACTCGCCCTGAAGAGCGTGTCACCAGTCCGGTGCAACCTGTGCCGGCTCCACGCACCAAGCCTCCAGTGCGCCTTCCCAGCCCGTTACCAGGGCCGAAGCCTTCCTCTGCGCCGGTGACCAGTCCAGGCACGGCATCCAGTCCCGCTCCAAGGCCGGAGCCTTCCTCTGCACCAGTGACCAGTCCAGGCACGGTGTCCAGGCACGGTGTACTGTCACGCCCTGGCCATAGAGAGCCCTTGGGGTTCAGGACGTGACTAGGTTTTTTTTCTAGTTGTTAATTTTCTATGTTGGTTGTTGTGTATGGTTCCCAATTAGAGGCAGCTTTTTTTCGTTACCTCTAACTGGGGATCATACGTAGTGTGTTCTTTTCCCACCTGCTATTGTGGGATATTGTTTGTGTGAGTGCCTTTGAGCGCTAATTTGTTGTGCGATCAGTTCTTTAAAAAAAAAAAAATTATGTTCCACTATTAATAAATATGTGGAACTCTACGCGCGCTGCGCCTTGGTTCTATCATTTAGTAGACAATTGTGACAATTTCACTGTTAGTCTACACCTGTTGTTTACGAAGCATGTGACAAATAACATTTGATTTGACATTAGAGAATGGTCACTCAGACATGCAAACATAATAAGAAAGGCAACACACAGGTACAAATGAAGCATGCACGCACGAGGGCTGTTAAACTGAGGCTTTAAATCAACAGTTCAATTAAAATTGCAGAACACATGGGTGCCAGCGAGAGGCTGTGGCGGTGAAGTACAGAGCAGAGCACTGAGGTATTGTTATGTGGTATTTTATTAAGATCCCTGTTAGCTGTTGCGAAAGCAGCAGCTACTCTTCCCGGGGTTCACACAAAACATGAAACATGACATAAACCAGGTTTGCTTTACATTTGAGCAATATGAGCAATATGGATTCACATACAGAACTGATCTCCTCTCTCAATGACTTACAGATTGCTGTCATCTTGCCGTTCTCTTATTTCAACTCATCGAGCTGACCCTGGGAGAACTGCAAACTGTTCTTCAGGTCCTGGACCTCTATGGTCAGGTAATCCATTTTTTGACTCCACGAGTATTTGGACAAAACACTTGAAGCATTTTTCTTGTTTCTAATGACTGCGCGTAAAACTATTTTTGTTTGTTTAAAAGATCCTTCACCTTTGATAGAGAGACACCACTTTCCTCAAGGCTACACCCGCCGGCTTTGGTCCTTGTCATGGTAACAATGTAGGTTACACCGCTGTTACTCCTCGCAGTTTCAGACAGGGCAGGTCGCAGGGAAGATTAAAAACAACAACAAACAGCAGGGATCTAGACAGCCACAAGCACGACAGATAGTAGAAGTCCCATCAACTGATGCCGACCACATCGCGGGATCCAAACTCAAAAGGTAGCTAGCTACTAAGAAACGTTTCAATAGAATTTCAAAACTTTCCAAAACAACAAACCGAGCTCTACCGCATTCCGCGTTCAACACGAAGTGAAGTGTACAGTGAGTTTACAGTAGCAGTCCATACCATTGCATATGGAGTTTTCTTCATCAACAAACTAGAACAGGAAAACGTGTGTGTGTTCGTGTAGTGTCATCTGTGATAACGCATCCCTGCTATTTGATTAAAAAATCACCAGCCAGTTTATTTAATTTAATAAAGATACTACAGTATTTCCACTTCTAAAGGCATCCACATAAACAGACCATGTAAGTGAAGAACCAACCAGACAGCTTCTCTACAAAAAACATATTTCCTTAAACTGTTTACATTAGGGATGATTTTCATTCTACGTTACACCTCAGATATTCATACATTTTTGATGAGCACATAACTCTAAATTCTACCGCTCTGATGGTAAATTATACACTGTCTGGCATAGGAGGACAGTCTGTAGTGAAGCCCTATCTGAGCTGTTAATTACTTAATCATGCTGCTTGAGAAATCCTTCCACAATGAAAGCTTGACTAACGGGAACATAAGGAACATAAGGCAATAAATAGGCCATGGTGGCAAAGTAACTACAGTATAGCAATTTAACACTGGAATGGTAAATGTGCAGTAGATGAATGTGCAAAGTAAAAAATACTGGGTTGCAAAGGAGCAAGATAAATAAATGACTATGGTAGGGGATGAGGTAGTTGGTTGAGCTATGTACAGGTGCAGTGATCTGTGAGCTGCTCTGACAGCTGGTGCTTAAAACTAGTGAGGGAGATACAGTGGGGCAAAAAAGTATTTAGTCAGCCACCAATTGTGCAAGTTCTCTCACTTAAAAAGATGAGAGAGGCCTGTAATTTTCATCATAGGTACACTTCAACTATGACAGACAAAATGAGGGAAAAAAATCCAGAAAATCACATTGTAGGATTTTTAATGAATTTATATGCAAATTATGGTGGAAAATAAGTATTTGGTCACATACAAACAAGCAAGATTTCTGGCTCTCACAGACCTGTAACTTCTTCTTTAAGAGGCTCCTCTGTCCTCCACTCGTTACCTGTATTAATGGCACCTGTTTGAACTTGTTATCAGTATAAAAGACACCTGTCCACAACCTCAAACAGTCACACTCCAAACTCCACTATGGCCAAGACCAAAGAGCTGTCAAAGGACACCAGAAACAAAATTGTAGACCTGCACCAGGTTGGGAAGACTGAATCTGCAATAGGTAAGCAGCTTGGTTTGAAGAAATCAACTGTGGGAGCAATTATTAGGAAATGGAAGACATACAAGACCACTGATAATCTTCCTCGATCTGGGGCTCCACGCAAGATCTCACCCCGTGGGGTCAAAATGATCACAAGAACGGTGAGCAAAAATCCCAGAACCACACGGGGACCTAGTGAATGACCTGCAGAGAGCTGGGACCAAAGTAACAAAGCCTACCATCAGTAACACACTACGCCGCCAGGGACTCAAATCCTGCAGTGCCAGACGTGTCCCCCTGCTTAAGCCAGTACATGTTCAGGCCCGTCTGAAGTTTGCTAGAGAGCGTTTGGATGATCCAGATGAGGATTGGGAGAATGTCATATGGTCAGATGAAACCAAAATATAACTTTTTGGTAAAAACTCATCTCGTCGTGTTTGGAGGACAAAGAATGCTGAGTTGCATCCAAAGAACACCATACCTACTGGTGGATTATAGTCAAAAGTCACCATTATTAGTCAGTTGTACAACCGAATGCCTTCAACCGAAATGTGTCTTCCGCATTTAACCCAACCCCTCTGAATCAGAGAGGTGCGGGGGGCTGCCTTAATCGACTTCCACGTCTTCGGCGCCCGGGGAACAGTGGGTTAACTGCCTTGTTCAGGGGCAGAACGACAGATTTTTTTTTTTTTTTTTTTTTTTTTCCTTGTCAGCTCGGGGATTCGAACTTGCAACCCTCCGGTTACAAGTCCAACGCTCTAACCACTAGGCTACCTGCCGCCCTGTGAAGCATGGGGGTGGAAACATCATGCTTTGGGGGTGTTTTTCTGGAAAGGGACCAGGACGACTGATCCGTGTAAAGGAAAGAATGAATGGGGCCATGTATCGTGAGATTTTGAATGAAAACCTCCTTCCATCAGCAAGGGCATTGAAGATGAAACGTGGCTGGGTCTTTCAGCATGACAATGATCCCAAACACACCGCCCGGGCAACGAAGGAGTGGCTTCGTAAGAAGCATTTCAAGGTCCTGGAGTGGCCTAGCCAGTCTCCAGATCTCAACCCCATAGAAAATCTTTGGAGGGGGTTCAAAAGTCCGTGTTGCCCAGCGACAGCCCCAAAACATCACTGCTCTAGAGGAGATCTGCATGGAGGAATGGGCCAAAATACCAGCAACAGTGTGTGAAAACCTTGTGAAGACTTACAGAAAACGTTTGACCTCTGTCATTGCCAACAAAGGGTATATAACAAAGTATTGAGATAAACTTTTGTTATTGACCAAATACTTATTTTCCACCATAATTTGCAAATAAATAAATTAAAAATCCTACAATGTGATTTTCTGGATTTCTTTTTATCATTTCATCTGTCATAGTTGAAGTGTACCTATGATGAAAATTACAGGCCTCTCTCATCTTTTTAAGTTGGAGAACTTGCACAATTGGTGGCTGACTAAATACTTTTTTGCCCCACTGTAAGTGTCTCCAGTTTCAACGATTTTTGTAGTTCCTTCCAGTCATTGGCAGCAGAGAACTTGTTGTTCTTGGACAAGTGTATAGGTTGAACCAGTTCTCTTCACGGTTCAATGGGCGAGTGGACGCTGTATTTTATGAACATAATGCGCCAACCAAACTGCGATTTTTGGATATAATAAATGACTTTTTCTAACAAAAGAACCATTGGATGTCTTCGTTGGACACTTGGGAAGCCCTCAGCAGAAGTTCTTCAAAAGGTAAGGGATTTGTTTTCGCTGTGAAATGTGTTTTGTGTGAACCGCGATGGTTTATGAATTTATGCTAATGGTAAAATATTGGAGGTGCTACCGTCAAACAATCAAATGTGCTTTCGCCGTAAAGCCTTTTTGAAATCTGACAACGCTGTGATATTGCCAAGAAGCAGAGCTTTTGATGACAATGCAACATTTGTGTATTGATGAATGTTTAATAATTCAACTCCCTGTCCTCGAGAAGAGAGGAACGGCTAGGAGCTGTCCAGATTGACTTATGTTGCAGAAATGTGATAAGCCGCTGTGGGAAAGTACTGTTGCCTAGAAAGGGTGGAGCTCATTTGTATCATTTGTATTCAGCTTAAGGTTTGTACAATATAAAAAGACTGTGTTCACATTTGGAGTTCAGAATTCTCATGAATAAACAATACCTGAACTATTGCAGATTTGGGACTTTCATTAACTAGAGCTCCAGTGCGCCTTCCCAGCCCGGTACGTCCTGTGCCGGCTCCCCACACTCGCCCTGAAGAGCGTGTCACCAGTCCGGTGCAACCTGTGCCGGCTCCACGCACCAGGCCTCCAGTGCGCCTTCCCAGCCCGGTACGTCCTGTGCCGGCTCCCCGCACTCGCCCTGAAGAGCGTGTCACCAGTCCGGTGCAACCTGTGCCGGCTCCACGCACCAAGCCTCCAGTGCACCTTCCCAGCCCGGTGCCAGGGCCGGAGCCTTCCTCTACGCCGTTGACCAGTCCAGACACGGCGTCCAGTCCTGCTCCAAGGACGGAGTCTTCCTCTGCGCCAGTGACCAGTCCAGGTACGGCATCCAGTCCTGCTCCAAGGCCGGAGCCTTCCTCTGTGCTGGGGCCCAGTCCGGGCACTGCGTTCAGCCCGGCTCCATGGCCGGATCCGTGGTCTAAGCGGATGCTACGTCCCGCACTGGAGCCGTCACAGATGCTAGTTGCCCACCCGAACCCTCCCCATCTAGTTTCAGGTTTTGCGGCCGGAGTCCGCATCTTTGGAGGGGGGGGGGGGTACTGTCACGCCCTGGCCATAGAGAGCCCTTGGGGTAAGGCGGCCAAAAGAGGAATTGGCTTTGGGGGTGACCAGTGAGATATACCTGCTGGAGCGAGTGCTATGGGTTGGTGCTGCTATGGTTACCAGCGAGCTGAGATAAGGCGGGGCTTTACCTAGCAGGGACTTGTAGATGACCTGGAGCCAGTGGGTCTGGCGACGAGTATGTAGCGAGGGCCAGCTAACTAGAGCATACAGGTCGCAGTGGTGCGTGGTATAAGGGGCTTTGGTGACAAAGCAGATGGCACTGTGATAGACTGCATCCAGTTTGCTGAGTAGAGTATTGGAAGCTTTTTTGTAGATGACATCGCCGAAGTCGAGGATTGGTAGGATAGTCAGATCTACTAGTGCAAGTTTGGCAGCATGAGTGAAGGAGGCTTTGTTGCGAAATAGAAAGCCGATTCTAGATTTAATTTAGGATTGGAGATGTTTAATGTGAGTCTGGAAGGAGAGTTTACAGTCTAGCCAGACACCTAGGTATTTGTAGTTGTCCACGTATTCTACGTCAGAGCCGTCCAGGGTAGTGATGCTAGTCGGGCGGGCGGGTGCAGGCAGCGAACAGTTGAAAAGCATGCATTTGGTTTTACTAGCCTTTAAGAGCAGTTGGAGGCCACAGAAGGAGGGTTGTATGGCATTGAAGCTCGTTTGGAGGTTAGTTAACACAGTGTCCAAAGAAGGGCCAGAAGTATACAGAATGGTGTCGTCTGCATAGAGGTGGATCAGAGAATCACCAGCAGCAAGAGCAACATCATTGATGTATACAGAGAAGAGAGTCGGCCCAAGAATTGAACCCTGTGGCACCCCCATAGAGACTGCCAGAGGCCCGGACAACAGGCCCTCCGATTTAACACACTGAACTCTGTCGACAAAGTAGTTGGTGAACCAGGCGAGGCAATCATTAGAGAAACCAAGGCTGTTGAGTCTGCCGATAAGGATGTGATGATTGACAGAGTCGAAAGCCTTGGCTAGGTCAATGAATATGGCTGCACAGTAACGTCTCTTATCGATGGCGGTTATGATATCGTTTAGTACCTTGAGCGTGGCTGCTGGGGACATGACATCAATGAGGACATGACATCAATGATTGTGGCGGAAAAAAAGGGTCTTCATGATGCTGAATAACGTTATTGAAAAGAAACCAATCTGTTTGTGTTAGCTACACAGATCTATGTCTGTTTTATTCATTATGCTAGCTAGAGTACTATTTCTAGAGAGAGAGAGAGAGAGAGAGAGAGAGAGAGAGAGAGAGAGAGAGAGAGAGAGAGAGAGAGAGATGCTCCCTATTACACTTGGCTGAGGTGCACCCGTGACCAGCTCGGAAACCGGATTGCACAGCGGAGAAGGTACGGTGGGATTCAAAGTGGTCAATGATCTGTTTATTAACTAGGCTTTCAAAGACTTTTGAGAGGCAGGGCAGGATTGATATAGGTCTATAGCAATTTGGGTCTAGGGTGTCACCCCCTTTGAAGAGAGGGATGACCGCAGCAGCTTTCCAACCTTTTGGGATCTCGGACGACACCAAAGAGAGGTCGAGCAGACTGGTAATAGGAGTTGCAACAATGGCAGCAGATAGTTTTAAAAAGAGAGGGTCCAGATTATCTAGTCCAGCTGATTTGTACGGGTCCAGATTTTGCAGCTCTTTCAGAACATCTGCTATCTGGATTTTGGTGAAGGAGAAGCTAGGAAGGCTTGGACAAGTAGAATTGCGCAAATCAACTCAATTGTGTATTAGATTATGCATTCTCAGTATGGATGAGCCTAGTATGTTGATATTTATTTGATTTTACTAAACAGTACTTTCTAAATAGTGTGCAGTACGATTAGTACACAGCATGCAGTTTTAATAAGTTGTAGGCAAGACAGATTTGGGACACAACCAGTGACTGTGCTTGTCTTAACACCTGATCAAACAGGGATCAATAATCCCCTATCCTCCTCTATCCTCACAGAATGCATCCCAAATGGAACCCTATATAGTGCACTACTTTTGACCTGGCCCCATGGGGCCCTAGGTAGGGAATAGGGCGCCATTTGGGACATAACCCAAGTGTAATAGGGAGCATCTGAGGCTCAAGTAGTTGGTTGGTGGGCCAGACAAGGCCCTAGGGAGAAGATACAATCAGACAGAGCCAGATATGATCTGTGGGACCAGCAGGACTCTTCCAATAATCATATCAGGCTTTTAATTAGGTTTGGCAACAGAAACATGAGCTACTGGTCCCTGTGGAGCCATCATGGCTGACTGGAAACACATTCAACACTGGATTGGACAGTCATCTGTTAAACTGTGGAGCCATCATGGCTAACTGGAACTAAGCAGGCTAGCTGAGCAAAAACACATGAAAGTTGGAAAAGTAATTTGGATTGGACAGCGCTAGACTAAAAACATATTTAATTCTTAAGTGAAGTCTGAAGTTGTGTGAAGTAGTGTGTTACATTTAATTCAGTATGTGAACTCTGCACAGGCTGGACAGGAGACAAACACATTGAACAGCAATAAACTCGATTGGATTACAAAAAACATATATTTCTACTCTTATTTAAAATAAGAAAGAACATTACTTGTTATCGTATTGGAAAAAATGTATACGGTAGGCGTTCTTTGCTGTTATTACACACGAGGACATGACATCAATGATTGTGGCGGAAAAAAAGGGTCTTCATGATGCTGAATAACGTTATTGAAAAGAAACCAATCTGTTTGTGTTAGCTACACAGATCTATGTCTGTTTTATTCATTATGCTAGCTAGAGTACTATTTCTAGAGAGAGAGAGAGAGAGAGAGAGAGAGAGAGAGAGAGAGAGAGAGAGAGAGAGAGAGAGGAAACAGATGGGCAGTAGAGAACACAGCATCTCTGCATCTCTTCCTTTTCTATGATCCAGCCCATTCATCCTGCCATTGAAACGCTAATCTGAGGCCTGTTCTCTTTTGCAGCTAGCATATAAAAGCTGCCCTATGATCAACCCTGTCTCTGTAGTGATGAGCGCTAGTGATGAGAGCTCAAATGGCTACCCAGACTATTTGCATTGTCGTCGTCCCCGTTATGCTGCTGCTCTCTGTTTGTTGTCTATGCATAGTCACTCTACCTACATGTACATATTATATCAATTGCCTCGACTAGCCTGTGTCACGTTGTATAAATGATTGGAGACAGGCGCAGGAATACTTAATAGGGGGTATTAATACTCCATGAAAGGCACGAGGATGAAGCCCAAAACAAACAAGTATACAAAAACAGAGGGATGTAACCCAAACAAAAAAGCGAGGTTAAACCTCTAATAAATACACGGGACAAGACCCGTAATAACAAGTGCACAACAATACAAGGGACCCGTAATAACGAGTACACAATACACGCAGCACGAAATCTGAAACAACAATCGGCAAAACAATGGTGAACAGAGGGTACATATATACAATTACTAATCAGGGGGAATGGGAACCAGGTCTGCGTAATGAAACAGTTCAGTGACTCCGAGAGGTCGGTGACATAGTTTTCCGGGGCTGATGCATGGAATGAGCAGCAGTACCGGGGGAATCCGTGACAGCCTGTACCCCCGCACATTGACTCTGTACCGGTACCCCCTGTATATAGCTTCGCTACTGTTATTTTACTGGTGGTCTTTAATTATTTGTTATTTGTTATTTTTTACTTATCTATTTTTTACTTAACATTTATTTTTCTTAAAAATGCATTGTTGGTGAAGGGCTTGTAAGTAAGCATTTCACTGAAAGGTCTACTACACCTGTTGTACTCGGCGCATGTGACAAATAAAATGTGCTTTGATCTAATTTGACTGTGTCTGTCTGAAACGGCACCATCCTCCCTACATAGTGCACTACTTTTGACCAGGGCCAATAGGCGAAAAGGTTGCCATTTCGACGTGATTAGGATTACTGTAACCAAAAACGTGAATAGGGTTACAATAATCAAAAACGTGATTAAGATTATAGTAACCAAAATTGTGATTAGGGCTAGTAACCAAAAACGTGATTAGGATTACAGTAACCAAAAACGTGATTAGGTTTACTGTAACCAAAAACATGATTAGGGTTAAAATAACCAAAATCGTGATTAGGATTACAGTAACCAAAAACGTGATTAGGATTACAGTAACCAAAAACGTGATTAGGGTTACAGTAACCAAAAACGTGATTAGGATTACAGTAACCAAAAACGTGATTAGGGTTACAGTAACCAAAAACGTGATTAGGGTTACAGTAACCAAAAACATGGTTAGGGTTACAATAACCAAAAACGTGATTAGTGTTACAGTAACCATAAATTTGATTAGGGTTAAAATAACCAAAAACGTGATTAGGATTAAAGTAACCAAAATCGTGATTAGGATTACAGTAACCAAAAACGTGATTAGTGTTACAGTAACCATAAATTTGATTAGGGTTACAGTAGCCAAAAACGTGATTAGGGTTACAGTAACCAAAAACGTGATTAGTGTTACAGTAACCATAAATTTGATTAGGGTTAAAATAATCAAAAACGTGATTAGGATTAAAGTAACCAAAATCGTGATTAGGATTACAGTTACCAAAAACGTGATTAGGATTACAGTAACCAAAAACGTGATTAGGGTTACAGTAACCAAAAATGTGATTAGTGTTACAGTAACCATAAATTTGATTGGGATTACAGTAACCAAAAACGTGATTAGGATTACAGTAGCCAAAAACGTGATTAGGATTACAGTAGCTAAAAACATTTGAGAACAATTGATCCAGTGGCTCTGCAGTTGGCCAGTCCCGCTATGACAGAGGGAGGCTGAGACATAGACAAAGAATGACATAGAATAGTTTTATATTATTATATTATTATATTCCTACGGACTGAGGCAGAGTAACTGTGGTCAGCAAGACTGCTGTGAGGCCAGATACAGCTGGAAGGTGTGGCTATTATTACAGAGAGAGGCTGTGGGAGCGGTTGTTGTAAAACTGCAGCCAACCTCTAAGCACTATAAACTGGCCTCTGTCTCCTACTACTAAACAGTCATGGCCGCCATGTAAATAAGATCCATTATGACAGAGGGAGGCTGAGGCTTAGGGCTGGGGAGCTTTGGTGGTCCGGAAGACTTCAGCCAGGACAGATGAAGCTGGGCAGGCCTCATATGACATTACCCTCTGAGCCCTGTACACTACCACTACCCTGTAAACCCTGTACCCTACCACTACCCTCTGTGCCCTGTACACTACCACTACCCTACAAGCCCTGTACACTACCACTACCCTGTAAGCCCTGTACACTACCACTACCCTGTAAGCCCTGTACACTACCACTACCCTGTAAGCCCTGTACACTACCACTACCTTATGTGCACTGTACACTACCACTACCCTGTAAGCCATGTACACAACCATTACCCTGTAAGTCCTGTACACTACCATTAACCTGTAAGCCATGTACACTACCATTACCCTGTAAGCCATGTACACTACCATTACCTTGTAAGACCTGTACACTACCATTACCCTGTAAGCCCTGCACACTACCATTACCCTGTAAACCCTGTACACTACCATTACCCTGTAAGCCCTGTACACTACCACTACCCTGTAAGCCCTGTACACTAACATTACCCTGTAAGTCCTGTACACTACCATTACCCTGTAAGCCCTGTACAATACCATTACCCTGTAAACCCTGTACACTACCATTACCCTGTAAGCCCTGTACACTACCATTACCATGTAAGTCCAGTACACTACCATTACCCTGTAAGACCTGTACACTACGACTACCCTGTAAGCCCTGTACACTACCATTACCCTGTAAGCCAAGTACACTACCATTACCCTGTAAGCCATGTACACTACCATTACCCTGTAAGACCTGTACACTACCATTACCCTGTAAGCCCTGCACACTACCATTACCCTGTAAACCCTGTACACTACCATTACCCTGTAAGCCCTGTACACTACCACTACCCTGTAAGCCCTGTACACTACCATTACCCTGTAAGTCCTGTACACTACCATTACCCTGTAAGCCCTGTACAATACCATTACCCTGTAAACCCTGTACACTACCATTACCCTGTAAGCCCTGTACACTACCATTACCATGTAAGTCCAGTACACTACCATTACCCTGTAAGACCTGTACACTACGACTACCCTGTAAGCCCTGTACACTACCATTACCCTGTAAGCCCTGTACACTACAATTACCCTGTAAGTACTGTACACTACCATTACCCTGTAAGTCCTGTACACTACCATTACCCTGTAAGCCATGTACACTACCATTACCCTGTAAGCCCTGTACACTACCACTACCCTGTAAGCCCTGTACACTACCACTACCCTGTAAGCCCTGTACACTACCAGTACCCTGTAAGCCCTGTACACAACCATTACCCTGTAAGTCCTGTACACTACCATTACCCTGTAAGCCCTGTACACTACCACTACCCTGTAAGCCCTGTACACAACCATTACCCTGTAAGTCCTGTACACTACCATTACCCTGTAAGCCCTGTACACTACCATTAGCCTGTAAGTCCAGTACACTACCATTACCCTGTAAGCCATGTACACTACCATTACCCTGTAAGTCCAGTACACTACCATTACCCTTTAAGCACTGTACACTACCATTACCCTGTAAGCTCTGTACACTACCATTACCCTGTAAGTCCTGTACACTACCATTACCCTGTAAGCCCTGTACACTACCACTACCCTGTAAGCCCTCTACCCTACCACTACCCTCTGTGCCCTGTACCCAACAATTACCCTACAAGCCCTGTACACTAACACTACCCTGTAAGCCCTGTACACTAACACTACCCTGTAAGCCCTGTACACTACCACTACCCTGTAAGCCCTGTACACTACCACTACCCTGTAAGCCCTGTACACTACCATTACCCTGTAAGCACTGTACACAACCATTAATCTGTAAGTCCTGTACACTACCATTACCCTGTAAGCCCTGTACACTACCACTACCCTGTAAGCCCTGTACACAACCATTACCCTGTAAGTCCTGTACACTACCATTACCCTGTAAGCCCTGTACACTACCATTAGCCTGTACGTCCAGTACACTACCATTACCCTGTAAGCCATGTACACTACCATTACCCTGTAAGTCCAGTACACTACCATTACCCTGTAAGCCCTGTACACTACCACTAAACTATAAGCCCTGTACACTACCACAACCCTGTAAGCCCTGTACACTACCATTACCCTGTAAGTCCTGTACACTACCATTACCCTGTAAGCCATGTACACTACCATTACCCTGTAAGCAATGTACACTACCATTACCCTGTAAGCCCTGTACACTACCATTACCCTGTAAACCTTGTACACTACCATTACCCTGTAAGCCCTGTACACTACCATTACCCTGTAAGTCCAGGACACTACCATTACCCTGTAAGACCTGTACACTACGACAACCCTGTAAGCCCAGTACACTACCACTACCCTGTAAGCCCTGTACACTACCATTACCCTGTAAGCCCTGTACACTACCATTACCCTGTAAGTCCTGTACACTACCACTACCCTCTGTGCATTGTACACTACCATTACCCTGTAAGTCCAGTACACTACCATTACCCTGTAAGACCTGTACACTACGACTACCCTGTAAGCCCTGTACACTACCATTACCCTGTAAGCCCTGTACACTACCATTACCCTGTAAGTCCAGTACACTACCATTACCCTGTAAGACCTGTACACTACGACTACCCTGTAAGCCATGTACACTACCACTACCCTGTAAGCCCTGTACACTACCATTACCCTGTAAGCCCTGTACACTACCATTACCCTGTAAACCCTGTACACTACCATTACCCTGTAAGCCCTGTACACTACCATTACCATGTAAGTCCAGTACACTACCATTACCCTGTAAGACCTGTACACTACGACTACCCTGTAAGCCCTGTACACTACCATTACCCTGTAAGCCCTGTACACTACAATTACCCTGTAAGCCATGTACACTACCACTACCCTGTAAGCCCTGTACACTACCATTACCCTGTAAGCCCTGTACACTACCATTACCCTGTAAGTCCTGTACACTACCACTACCCTCTGTGCACTGTACACTACCATTGCCCTGTAAGCCCTGTACAATATCACTACCCTGTAAGCACAGTACACTATCACTACCCTGTAAGCCCTGTACACTACCACTACCCTGTAAGCCCTGTACACTACCACTACCCTGTAAGCCCTGTACACTACCATTACCCTGTAAGCCCTGTACACTACCACTACCCTGTAAGCCCTGTACCCTACCACTACCCTCTGTGCCTTGTACCCAACAATTACCCTACAAGCCCTGTACACTACCACTACCCTGTAAGCCCTGTACACTACCCTGTAAGCCCTGTACACTACCATTACCCTGTAAGCCCTGTACACTACCACTACCCTGTAAGCCCTGTACACTACCACTACCCTGTATGCCCTGTACACAACCATTACCCTGTAAGTCCTGTACACTACCATTACCCTGTAAGCCCTGTACACTACCACAACCCTGTAAGCCCTGTACACAACCATTACCCTGTAAGTCCTGTACACTACCATTACCCTGTAAGCACTGTACACTACCATTAGCCTGTAAGTCCAGTACACTACCATTACCCTGTAAGACATGTACACTACCATTACCCTGTAAGCCATGTACACTACCATTACCCTGTAAGCCCTGTACACTACCATTACCCTGTAAACCATGTACACTACCATTACCCTGTAAGCCCTGTACACTAGCACGACCCTGTAAGCCCTGTACACTACCATTACCCTGTAAGTCCTGTACACTACCATTACCCTGTAAACCCTATACACTACCATTACCCTGTAAGCCCTGTACACTACCATTACCCTGTAAGTCCTGTACACTACCACTACCCTCTGTGCACTGTACACTACCATTAACCTGTAAGTCCAGTACACTACCATTACCCTGTAAGACCTGTACACTACGACTACCGTGTAAGCCCTGTACACTACCATTACCCTGTAAGCCCTGTACACTACAATTACCCTGTAAGCCATGTACACTACCACTACCCTGTAAGCCCTGTACACTACCATTACCCTGTAAGCCCTGTACACTACCATTACCCTGTAAGTCCTGTACACTACCACTACCCTTTGTGCACTGTACACTACCATTGCCCTGTAAGCCCTGTACAATATCACTACCCTGTAAGCACAGTACACTATCACTACCCTGTAAGCCCTGTACACTACCACTACCCTGTAAGCCCTGTACACTACCAATACCCTGTAAGCCCTGCACACTACCACTACCCTGTAAGCCCTGTACACTACCACTACCCTATGTGCACTGTACACTACCATTACCCTGTAAGCCATGTACACTACCACTACCCTGTAAGCCCTGTACACTACCACTACCCTGTAAGCCCTGTACACTACCACTAAACTATAAGCCCTGTACACTACCACTACCCTGTAAGCCCTGTACACTACCATTACCCTGTAAACCCTGTACACTACCATTACCCTGTAAGCCCTGTACACTACCACTACCCTGTAAGCCCTGTACACTACCATTACCCTGTAAGTCCTGTACACTACCATTACCCTGTAAGCCATGTACACTACCATTACCCTGTAAGCCATGTACACTACCATTACCCTGTAAGCCCTGTACACTACCATTACCATGTAAGCCCTGTACACTACCACTACCCTGTAAGCCCTGTACACTACCATTACCCTGTAATCCATGTACACTACCATTACCCTGTAAGCCATGTACACTACCATTACCCTGTAAGCCCTGTACACTACCATTACCATGTAAGCCCTGTACACTACCACTACCCTGTAAGCCCTGTACACTACATTTACCCTGTAAGCCATGTACACTACCATTACCCTGTAAGCCATGTACACTACCATTACCCTGTAAGCCCTGTACACTACCACTACCCTGTAAGCCCTGTACCCTACCACTACCCTCTGTGCCTTGTACCCAACAACTACCCTACAAGCCCTGTGCACTACCACTACCCTGTAAGCCCTGTACACTACCATTACCCTGTAAGCCATGTACACTACCATTACCCTGTAAGCCCTGTACACTACCACTACCCTGTAAGCCCTGTACCCTACCACTACCCTCTGTGCCTTGTACCCAACAATTACCCTACAAGCCCTGTACACTACCACTACCCTGTAAGCCCTGTACACTACCCTGTAAGCCCTGTACACTACCACTACCCTGTAAGCCCTGTACACTACCACTACCCTGTAAGCCCTGTACACTACCACTACCCTGTATGCCCTGTACACAACCATTACCCTGTAAGTCCTGTACACTACCATTACCCTGTAAGCCCTGTACACTACCACTACCCTGTAAGCCCTGTACACAACCATTACCCTGTAAGTTCTGTACACTACCATTACCCTGTAAGCACTGTACACTACCATTAGCCTGTAAGTCCAGTACACTACCATTACCCTGTAAGACATGTACACTACCATTACCCTGTAAGCCATGTACACTACCATTACCCTGTAAGCCCTGTACACTACCATTACCCTGTAAACCATGTACACTACCATTACCCTGTAAGCCCTGTACACTACCACGACCCTGTAAGCCCTGTACACTACCATTACCCTGTAAGTCCTGTACACTACCATTACCCTGTAAACCCTGTACACTACCATTACCCTGTAAGCCCTGTACACTACCATTACCCTGTAAGTCCTGTACACTACCACTACCCTCTGTGCACTGTACACTACCATTAACTTGTAAGTCCAGTACACTACCATTACCCTGTAAGACCTGTACACTACGACTACCCTGTAAGCCCTGTACACTACCATTACCCTGTAAGCCCTGTACACTACAATTACCCTGTAAGCCATGTACACTACCACTACCCTGTAAGCCCTGTACACTACCATTACCCTGTAAGCCCTGTACACTACCATTACCCTGTAAGTCCTGTACACTACCACTACCCTCTGTGCACTGTACACTACCATTGCCCTGTAAGCCCTGTACAATATCACGACCCTGTAAGCACAGTACACTATCACTACCCTGTAAGCCCTGTACACTACCACTACCCTGTAAGCCCTGTACACTACCACTACCCTGTAAGCCCTGCACACTACCACTACCCTGTAAGCCCTGTACACTACCACTACCCTGTAAGTCCTGTACACTACCATTACCCTGTAAACCCTGTACACTACCATTACCCTGTAAGCCCTGTACACTACCATTACCCTGTAAGTCCTGTACACTACCACTACCCTCTGTGCACTGTACACTACCATTAACTTGTAAGTCCAGTACACTACCATTACCCTGTAAGACCTGTACACTACGACTACCCTGTAAGCCCTGTACACTACCATTACCCTGTAAGCCCTGTACACTACAATTACCCTGTAAGCCATGTACACTACCACTACCCTGTAAGCCCTGTACACTACCATTACCCTGTAAGCCCTGTACACTACCATTACCCTGTAAGTCCTGTACACTACCACTACCCTCTGTGCACTGTACACTACCATTGCCCTGTAAGCCCTGTACAATATCACTACCCTGTAAGCACAGTACACTATCACTACCCTGTAAGCCCTGTACACTACCACTACCCTGTAAGCCCTGTACACTACCACTACCCTGTAAGCCCTGCACACTACCACTACCCTGTAAGCCCTGTACACTACCACTACCCTATGTGCACTGTACACTACCATTACCCTGTAAGCCATGTACACTACCACTACCCTGTAAGCCCTGTACACTACCACTACCCTGTAAGCCCTGTACACAACCACTAAACTATAAGCCCTGTACACTACCACTACCCTGTAAGCCCTGTACACTACCATTACCCTGTAAACCCTGTACACTACCATTACCCTGTAAGCCCTGTACACTACCACTACCCTGTAAGCCCTGTACACTACCATTACCCTGTAAGTCCTGTACACTACCATTACCCTGTAAGCCATGTACACTACCATTACCCTGTAAGCCATGTACACTACCATTACCCTGTAAGCCATGTACACTACCATTACCATGTAAGCCCTGTACACTACCACTACCCTGTAAGCCCTGTACACTACCATTACACTGTAAGCCATGTACACTACCATTACCCAGTTAGCCATGTACACTACCATTACCCTGTAAGCCATGCACACTACCATTACCCTGTAAGCCATCTACACTACCACTACCCTGTAAGCCCTATACACTATCATTACCCTGTAAGCCCTGTACACTACCATTACCCTGTAAGTCCTGTACACTACCACTACCCTGTAAGCCCTGTACCCTACCACTACCCTCTGTGCCTTGTACCCAACAATTACCCTACAAGCCCTGTACACTACCACTACCCTGTAAGCCCTGTACACTACCACTACCCTGTAAGCCATGTACACTACCACTACCCTGTAAGCCTTATACACTACCACTACCCTGTATGCCCTGTACACAACCATTACCCTGTAAGTCCTGTACACTACCATTACCCTGTAAGCCCTGAACACTACCACTACCCTGTAAGCCCTGTACACTACCACTACCCTGTAAGCCCTGTACACTACCCTGTAAGCCCTGTACACTACCACTACCCTGTAAGCCCTGTACACTACCACTACCCTGTAAGCCCTGTACACTACCACTACCCTGTATGCCCTGTACACAACCATTACCCTGTAAGTCCTGTACACTACCATTACCCTGTAAGCCCTGTACACTACCACTACCCTGTAAGCCCTGTACACAACTATTACCCTGTAAGTTCTGTACACTACCATTACCCTGTAAGCACTGTACACTACCATTAGCCTGTAAGTCCAGTACACTACCATTACCCTGTAAGACATGTACACTACCAGTACATGTACACTACCATTACCCTGTAAGCCCTGTACACTACCATTACCCTGTAAAGCCATGTACACTACCATTACCCTGTAAGCCCTGTACACTACCATTACCCTGTAAGCCCTGTACACTACCATTACCCTGTAAGTCCTGTACACTACCATTACCCTGTAAGCCCTGTACACTACCATTACCCTGTAAGTCCTGTACACTACTCACTGTACACTACTGCCCTGTACACTACCATTACCCTGTAAGCCCTGTACACTACCACTACCCTGTAAGTCCTGTACACTACCACTACCCTCTGTGCACTGTACACTACCATTACCCTGTAAGCCCTGTACACTACCACTACCCTGTAAGCCCTGTACACTACCACTACCCTGTAAGCCCTGTACACTACTGTAAGCCACACTACCATACCCTGTAAGCCCTGTACACTACCACTACCCTGTAAGCCCTGTACACTACTACCCTGTAACTGTACACTACCATTACCCTGTAAGCCCTGTACACTACCACTACCCTGTAAGCCCTGTACACTACCACTACCCTGTAAGCCCTGTACACTACCATTACCCTGTAAGCCCTGTACACTACCATTACCCTGTAAGCCCTGTACACTACCACTACCCTGTAAGCCCTGTACACTACCATTTAAGCCCTGTACACTACCACTTACCCTGTAAGCCATGTACACTACCATTACCCTGTAAGCCTGTACACTACCATTACCCTGTAAGCCCTGTACACTACCACTACCCTGTAAGCCCTGTACACTACCATTACCCTGTAAGCCCTGTACACTACCATTACCCTGTAAGCCTGTACACTACCATTACCCTGTAAGCCCTGTACACTACCATTACCCTGTACTACCCTGTAAGCCCTGTACTACCACTACCCTGTAAGCCCTGTACACTACCACACCCTGTAAGCCCTGTACACTACCATACCCTGTAAGCCCTGTACACTACCATTACCCTGTAAGCCCTGTACACTACCACTACCCTGTAAGCCCTGTACACTACCACTACCCTGTAAGCCCTGTACACTACCATTACCCTGTAAGCCCTGTACACTACCATTACCCTGTAAGTCCTGTACACTACCACTACCCTGTAAGCCCTGTACACTACCATTACCCTGTAAGTCCTGTACACTACCATTACCCTGTAAGCCCTGTACACTACCACTACCCTGTAAGTCCTGTACACTACCACAACCCTGTAAGCCCTGTACACTACCACTACCCTGTAATCCCTGTACACTACCATTACCCTGTAAGCCCTGTACACTACCATTACCCTGTAAGTCCTGTACACTACCACTACCCTCTGTGCACTGTACACTACCATTACCCTGTAAGTCCAGTACACTACCACTACCCTGTAAGCCCTGTACACTACCATTACCCTGTAAACCCTGTACACTACCATTACCCTGTAAGCACTGTACACTACCATTACCATATAAGTCCAGTACACTACCATTACCCTGTAAGACCTGTACACTACGACTACCCTGTAAGCCCTGTACACTACCATTACCATGTCAGCCCTGTACACTACAATTACCCTGTAAGCCATGTACACTACCACTACCCTGTAAGCCCTGTACACTACCATTACCCTGTAAGCCCTGTACACTACCATTACCCTGTTAGTCCTGTACACTACCACTACCCTCTGTGCACTGTACACTACCATTGCCCTGTAAGCCCTGTACAATATCACTACCCTGTAAGCACAGTACACTATCACTACCCTGTAAGCCCTGTACACTACCACTACCCTGTAAGCCCTGTACACTACCACTACCCTGTAAGCCCTGTACACTACCATTACCCTGTAAGTCCTGTACACTACCACTACCCTCTGTGCACTGTACACTACCATTACCCTGTAAGTCCAGTACACTACCATTACCCTGTAAGACCTGTACACTACGACTACCCTGTAAGCCCTGTACACTACCATTACCCTGTAAACCCTGTACACTACCATTACCCTGTAAGCCCTGTACACTACCATTACCATATAAGTCCAGTACACTACCATTACCCTGTAAGACCTGTACACTACGACTACCCTGTAAGCCCTGTACACTACCATTACCATGTAAGCCCTGTACACTACAATTACCCTGTAAGCCATGTACACTACCACTACCCTGTAAGCCCTGTACACTACCATTACCCTGTAAGCCCTGTACACTACCATTACCCTGTTAGTCCTGTACACTACCACTAACCTCTGTGCACTGTACACTACCATTGCCCTGTAAGCCCTGTACAATATCACTACCCTGTAAGCACAGTACACTATCACTACCCTGTAAGCCCTGTACACTACCACTACCCTGTAAGCCCTGTACACTACCACTACCCTGTAAGCCCTGCACACTTCCACTACCCTGTAAGCCCTGTACACTACCACTACCCTGTAAGCCCTGCACACTACCACTACCCTGTAAGCCCTGTACACAGCCACTACCCTATGTGCACTGTACACTACCATTACCCTGTAAGCCATGTACACTACCACTACCCTGTAAGCCCTGTACACTACCACTACCCTGTAAGCCCTGTACACTACCACTACCCTGTAAGCCCTATACACTACCATTACCCTGTTAGCCCTGTACACAACCATTACCCTGTAAGTCCTGTACACTACCATTACCCTGTAAGCCCTGTACACTACCACTACCCTGTAAGCCCTGTACACTACCATTACCCTGTAAGTCCTGTACACTACCATTACCCTGTAAGCCATGTACACTACCATTACCCTGTAAGCCATGTACACTACCATTACCCTGTAAGCCCTGTACACTACCATTACCCTGTAAACCCTGTACACTACCATTACCCTGTAAGCCCTGTACACTACCATTAGCCTGTAAGTCCAGTACACTACCATTACCCTGTAAGCCCTTTACACTACCATTACCATGTAAGCCATGTACACTACCATTACCCTGTAAGCCATGTTCACTGCCACTACCCTGTAAGCCCTGTACACTACCATTACCAAGTAAGCCATATACACTACCACTACCCTGTAAGCCCTGTACACTACCATTACCCTGTAAGCCATGTACACTACCATTACCCTGTATGCCTTGTACACTACCATTACCCTGTAAGCCATGTACACTACCATTACCCTGTAAGCCATGTACACTACCATTACCCTGTAAGCCATGTACACTACCACTACCCTGTAAGCCCTGTACACTACCATTACCCTGTAAGCCCTGTACACTACCATTACCCTGTAAACCCTGTACACTACCATTACCCTGTAAGCCCTGTACACTACCACTACCCTGTAAGCCCTGTACACTACCATTACCCTGTAATCCCTGTGCACTACCATTAGCCTGTAAGCCCTGTACACTACCATTACCCTGTAAGTCCTGTACACTACTATTACCCTATAAGCCCTTTACTCTACCATTACCCTGTAAGCCATATACACTACCATTACCCTGTTAGCCCTGTACACTACCATTACCCGGTAAACCCTGTACACTACCATTACCCTATAAGCCCTGTACACTACCATTACCCTGTAAGTCCTGTACACTACCATTACCCTGTAAGCCATGTACACTACCATTACCCTGTAAGCCCTGTACACTACCACTACCCTGTAAGCCCTGTACACTACCATTACCCTGTAAGCCCTGTACACTACCACTACCCTGTAAGCCCTGTACACTACCACTACCCTGTAAGCCCTGTACACAACCATTACCCTGTAAGTCCTGTACACTACCATTACCCTGTAAGCCCTGTACACTACCACTACCCTGTAAGCCCTGTACACAACCATTACCCTGTAAGTCCTGTAAACTACCTTTACCCTGTAAGCCCTGTAACCTACCATTAGCCTGTAAGTCCAGTACACTACCATTACCCTGTAAGACATGTACACTACCACTACCCTGTAAGCCATGTACACTACCATTACCCTGTATGCCATGTACACTACCATTACCCTGTAAGCCCTGTACACTACCATTACCCTGTAAACCCTGTACACTACCATTACCCTGTAAGCCCTGTACACTACCAATACCCTGTAAGTCCAGTACACTACCATTACCCTGTAAGCCATGCACACTACCATTACCCTGTAAGCCATCTACACTACCACTACCCTGTAAGCCCTATACACTATCATTACCCTGTAAGCCCTGTACACTACCATTACCCTGTAAGTCCTGTACACTACCACTACCCTGTAAGCCCTGTACCCTACCACTACCCTCTGTGCCTTGTACCCAACAATTACCCTACAAGCCCTGTACACTACCACTACCCTGTAAGCCCTGTACACTACCACTACCCTGTAAGCCATGTACACTACCACTACCCTGTAAGCCCTATACACTACCACTACCCTGTATGCCCTGTACACAACCATTACCCTGTAAGTCCTGTACACTACCATTACCCTGTAAGCCCTGTACACTACCACTACCCTGTAAGCCCTGTACACTACCACTACCCTGTAAGCCCTGTATACAACCATTACCCTGTAAGTCCTGTACACTACCATTACCCTGTAAGCCCTGTACACTACCACTACCCTGTAAGCCCTGTACACTACCATTACCCTGTAAGTCCAGTACACTACCATTACCCTGTAAGACCTGTACACTACGACTACCCTGTAAGCCCTGTACACTACCATTACCCTGTAAACCCTGTACACTACCATTACCCTGTAAGCCCTGTACACTACCATTACCATATAAGTCCAGTACACTACCATTACCCTGTAAGACCTGTACACTACGACTACCCTGTAAGCCCTGTACACTACCATTACCATGTAAGCCCTGTACACTACAATTACCCTGTAAGCCATGTACACCACCACTACCCTGTAAGCCCTGTACACTACCATTACCCTGTAAGCCCTGTACACTACCATTACCCTGTTAGTCCTGTACACTACCACTACCCTCTGTGCACTGTACACTACCATTGCCCTGTAAGCCCTGTACAATATCACTACCCTGTAAGCACAGTACACTATCACTACCCTGTAAGCCCTGTACACTACCACTACCCTGTAAGCCCTGTACACTACCACTACCCTGTAAGCCCTGTACACTACCATTACCCTGTAAGTCCTGTACACTACCACTACCCTCTGTGCACTGTACACTACCATTACCCTGTAAGTCCAGTACACTACCATTACCCTGTAAGACCTGTACACTACGACTACCCTGTAAGCCCTGTACACTACCATTACCCTGTAAACCATGTACACTACCATTACCCTGTAAGCCCTGTACACTACCATTACCATATAAGTCCAGTACACTACCATTACCCTGTAAGACCTGTACACTACGACTACCCTGTAAGCCCTGTACACTACCATTACCATGTAAGCCCTGTACACTACAATTACCCTGTAAGCCATGTACACTACCACTACCCTGTAAGCCCTGTACACTACCATTACCCTGTAAGCCCTGTACACTACCATTACCCTGTTAGTCCTGTACACTACCACTACCCTCTGTGCACTGTACACTACCATTGCCCTGTAAGCCCTGTACAATATCACTACCCTGTAAGCACAGTACACTATCACTACCCTGTAAGCCCTGTACACTACCACTACCCTGTAAGCCCTGTACACTACCACTACCCTGTAAGCCCTGCACACTTCCACTACCCTGTAAGCCCTGTACACTACCACTACCCTATGTGCACTCTACACTACCATTACCCTGTAAGCCATGTACACTACCACTACCCTATGTGCACTCTACACTACCATTACCCTGTAAGCCATGTACACCACCACTACCCTGTAAGCCCTGTACACTACCATTACCCTGTAAGCCCTGTACACTACCATTACCCTGTAAGTCCTGTACACTACCATTACCCTGTAAGCCATGTACACTACCATGACCCTGTAAGCCCTGTACACTACCACTACCCTGTAAGCCCTGTACACTACCATTACCCTGTAAGCCCTGTACACTACCACTACCCTGTAAGCCCTGTACACTACCACTACCCTGTAAGCCCTGTACACAACCATTACCCTGTAAGTCCTGTACACTACCATTACCCTGTAAGCCCTGTACACTACCACTACCCTGTAAGCCCTGTACACAACCATTACCCTGTAAGTCCTGTAAACTACCTTTACCCTGTAAGCCCTGTACACTACCATTAGCCTGTAAGTCCAGTACACTACCATTACCCTGTAAGACATGTACACTACCACTACCCTGTAAGCCATGTACACTACCATTACCCTGTATGCCATGTACACTACCATTACCCTGTAAGCCCTGTACACTACCATTACCCTGTAAACCCTGTACACTACCATTACTCTGTAAGCCCTGTACACTACCAATACCCTGTAAGTCCAGTACACTACCATTACCCTTTAAGCCCTGTACACTACCATTACCCTGTAAGCCCTGTACACTACCATTACCCTGTAAGTCCTGTAGACTACTATTACCCTATAAGCCCTGTACTCTACCATTTCCCTATAAGCTCTGTACACTACCATTACCCTGTAAGTCCTGTACACTACCATTACCCTGTAAGCCATGTACACTACCATTACCCTGTAAGCCCTGTACACTACCACTACCCTGTAAGCCCTGTACACTACATTTACCCTGTAAGCCATGTACACTACCATTACCCTGTAAGCCATGTACACTGCCACTACCCTGTAAGCCCTGTACACTACCATTACCATGTAAGCCATGTACACTACCACTACCCTGTATGCCATGTACACTACCATTACCCTGTAAGCCATGTACACTACCATTACCCTGTAAGCCATGTACACTACCATTACCCTGTAAGCCATGTACACTACCACTACCCTGTAAGCCCTGTACACTACCATTACCCTGTAAGCCTTGTACACTACCATTACCCTGTAAACCCTGTACACTACCATTACCCTGTAAGCCCTGTACACTACCACTACCCTGTAAGCCCTGTACACTCTCATTACCCTGTAATCCCTGTGCACTACCATTACCCTGTAAGCCCTGTACACTACCATTACCCTGTTAGTCCTGTAGACTACTATTACCCTATAAGCCCTGTACTCTACCATTACCCTGTAAGCCATGTACACTACCATTACCCTGTTAGCCCTGTACACTACCATTACCCGGTTAACCCTGTACACTACCATTACCCTGTAAGCCCTGTACACTACCATTAGCCTGTAAGTCCAGTACACTGCCATTACCCTGTAAGCCCTTTACACTACCATTACCCTGTAAGCCATGTACACTACCATTACCCTGTAAGCCCTGTACACTACCATTACCCTGTAAACCCTGTACACTACCATTACCCTGTAAGCCCTGTACACTACCATTAGCCTGTAAGTCCAGTACACTGCCATTACCCTGTAAGCCCTTTACACTACCATTACCCTGTAAGCCATGTACACTACCATTACCCTGTAAGCCATGTTCACTGCCACTACCCTGTAAGCCCTGTACACTACCATTACCAAGTAAGCCATGTACACTACCACTACCCTGTAAGCCCTGTACACTACCATTACCCTGTAAGCCATGTACACTACCATTACCCTGTATGCCTTGTACACTACCATTACCCTGTAAGCCATGTACACTACCATTACCCTGTAAGCCATGTACACTACCATTACCCTGTAAGCCATGTACACTACCACTACCCTGTAAGCCCTGTACACTACCATTACCCTGTAAGCCCTGTACACTACCATTACCCTGTAAACCCTGTACACTACCATTACCCTGTAAGCCCTGTACACTACCACTACCCTGTAAGCCCTGTACACTACCATTACCCTGTAATCCCTGTGCACTACCATTAGCCTGTAAGCCCTGTACACTACCATTACCCTGTAAGTCCTGTACACTACTATTACCCTATAAGCCCTGTACTCTACCATTACCCTGTAAGCCATATACACTACCATTACCCTGTTAGCCCTGTACACTACCATTACCCTGTAAACCCTGTACACTACCATTACCCTATAAGCCCTGTACACTACCATTACCCTGTAAGTCCTGTACACTACCATTACCCTGTAAGCCATGTACACTACCATGACCCTGTAAGCCCTGTACACTACCACTACCCTGTAAGCCCTGTACACTACCATTACCCTGTAAGCCCTGTACACTACCACTACCCTGTAAGCCCTGTACACTACCACTACCCTGTAAGCCCTGTACACTACATTTACCCTGTAAGCCATGTACACTACCATTACCCTGTAAGCCATGTACACTGCCACTACCCTGTAAGCCCTGTACACTACCATTACCATGTAAGCCATGTACACTACCATTACCCTGTATGCCATGTACACTACCATTACCCTGTAAGCCATGTACACTACCATTACCCTGTAAGCCATGTACACTACCATTACCCTGTAAGCCATGTACACTACCACTACCCTGTAAGCCCTGTACACTACCATTACCCTGTAAGCCTTGTACACTACCATTACCCTGTAAACCCTGTACACTACCATTACCCTGTAAGCCCTGTACACTACCACTACCCTGTAAGCCCTGTACACTCTCATTACCCTGTAATCCCTGTGCACTACCATTACCCTGTAAGCCCTGTACACTACCATTACCCTGTTAGTCCTGTAGACTACTATTACCCTATAAGCCCTGTACTCTACCATTACCCTGTAAGCCATGTACACTACCATTACCCTGTTAGCCCTGTACACTACCATTACCCGGTTAACCCTGTACACTACCATTACCTTATAAGCCCTGTACACTACCATTACCCTGTAAGTCCTGTACACTACCATTACCCTGTAAGCCATGTACACTACCATTACCCTGTAAGCCATGTACACTACCATTACCCTGTAAGCCCTGTACACTACCATTACCCTGTAAACCCTGTACACTACCATTACCCTGTAAGCCCTGTACACTACCATTAGCCTGTAAGTCCAGTACACTGCCATTACCCTGTAAGCCCTTTACACTACCATTACCCTGTAAGCCATGTACACTACCATTACCCTGTAAGCCATGTTCACTGCCACTACCCTGTAAGCCCTGTACACTACCATTACCAAGTAAGCCATGTACACTACCACTACCCTGTAAGCCCTGTACACTACCATTACCCTGTAAGCCATGTACACTACCATTACCCTGTATGCCTTGTACACTACCATTACCCTGTAAGCCATGTACACTACCATTACCCTGTAAGCCATGTACACTACCATTACCCTGTAAGCCATGTACACTACCACTACCCTGTAAGCCCTGTACACTACCATTACCCTGTAAGCCCTGTACACTACCATTACCCTGTAAACCCTGTACACTACCATTACCCTGTAAGCCCTGTACACTACCACTACCCTGTAAGCCCTGTACACTACCATTACCCTGTAATCCCTGTGCACTACCATTAGCCTGTAAGCCCTGTACACTACCATTACCCTGTAAGTCCTGTACACTACTATTACCCTATAAGCCCTGTACTCTACCATTACCCTGTAAGCCATATACACTACCATTACCCTGTTAGCCCTGTACACTACCATTACCCGGTAAACCCTGTACACTACCATTACCCTATAAGCCCTATACACTACCATTACCCTGTAAGTCCTGTACACTACCATTACCCTGTAAGCCATGTACACTACCATGACCCTGTAAGCCCTGTACACTACCACTACCCTGTAAGCCCTGTACACTACCATTACCCTGTAAGCCCTGTACACTACCACTACCCTGTAAGCCCTGTACACTACCACTACCCTGTAAGCCCTGTACACAACCATTACCCTGTAAGTCCTGTACACTACCATTACCCTGTAAGCCCTGTACACTACCACTACCCTGCAAGCCCTGTACACAACCATTACCCTGTAAGTCCTGTAAACTACCTTTACCCTGTAAGCCCTGTACACTACCATTAGCCTGTAAGTCCAGTACACTACCATTACCCTGTAAGACATGTACACTACCACTACCCTGTAAGCCATGTACACTACCATTACCCTGTATGCCATGTACACTACCATTACCCTGTAAGCCCTGTACACTACCATTACCCTGTAAACCCTGTACACTACCATTACTCTGTAAGCCCTGTACACTACCAATACCCTGTAAGTCCAGTACACTACCATTACCCTTTAAGCCCTGTACACTACCATTACCCTGTAAGTCCAGTACACTACCATTACCCTTTAAGCCCTGTACACTACCATTACCCTGTAAGCCCTGTACACTACCATTACCCTGTAAGTCCTGTAGACTACTATTACCCTATAAGCCCTGTACTCTACCATTTCCCTATAAGCTCTGTACACTACCATTACCCTGTAAGTCCTGTACACTACCATTACCCTGTAAGCCATGTACACTACCATTACCCTGTAAGCCCTGTACACTACCACTACCCTGTAAGCCCTGTACACTACATTTACCCTGTAAGCCATGTACACTACCATTACCCTGTATGCCATGTACACTACCATTACCCTGTAAGCCATGTACACTACCATTACCCTGTAAGCCATGTACACTACCATTACCCTGTAAGCCATGTACACTACCACTACCCTGTAAGCCCTGTACACTACCATTACCCTGTAAGCCTTGTACACTACCATTACCCTGTAAACCCTGTACACTACCATTACCCTGTAAGCCCTGTACACTACCACTACCCTGTAAGCCCTGTACACTACCATTACCCTGTAATCCCTGTGCTCTACCATTACCCTGTAAGCCCTGTACACTACCATTACCCTGTAAGTCCTGTAGACTACTATTACCCTATAAGCCCTGTACTCTACCATTACCCTGTAAGCCATGTACACTACCATTACCCTGTTAGCCCTGTACACTACCATTACCAGTAAACCCTGTACACTACCATTACCCTATAAGCCCTGTACACTACCATTACCCTGTAAGTCCTGTACACTACCATTACCCTGTAAGCCCTGTACACTACCACTACCCTGTAAGCCCTGTACACAACCATTACCCTGTAAGTCCTGTACACTACCATTACCCTGTAAGTCCTGTAGACTACTATTACCCTATAAGCCCTGTACTCTACCATTACCCTGTAAGCCATGTACACTACCATTACCCTGTTAGCCCTGTACACTACCATTACCCGGTAAACCCTGTACACTACCATTACCCTATAAGCCCTGTACACTACCATTACCCTGTAAGTCCTGTACACTACCATTACCCTGTAAGCCCTGTACACTACCACTACCCTGTAAGCCCTGTACACAACCATTACCCTGTAAGTCCTGTACACTACCATTACCCTGTAAGTCCTGTAGACTACTATTACCCTATAAGCCCTGTACTCTACCATTACCCTGTAAGCCATGTACACTACCATTACCCTGTTAGCCCTGTACACTACCATTACCCGGTAAACCCTGTACACTACCATTACCCTATAAGCCCTGTACACTACCATTACCCTGTAAGTCCTGTACACTACCATTACCCTGTAAGCCATGTACACTACCATTACCCTGTAAGCCCTGTACACTACCACTACCCTGTAAGCCCTGTACACTGCCATTACCCTGTAAGCCCTGTACACTACCACTACCCTGTAAGCCCTGTACACTACCACTACCCTGTAAGCCCTGTACACAACCATTACCCTGTAAGTCCTGTACACTACCATTACCCTGTAAGCCCTGTACACTACCACTACCCTGTAAGCCCTGTACACAACCATTACCCTGTAAGTCCTGTACACTACCATTACCCTGTAAGCCATGTACACTACCATTAGCCTGTAAGTCCAGTACACTACCATTACCCTGTAAGACATGTACACTACCACTACCCTGTAAGCCATGTACACTACCATTACCCTGTAAGTCCTGTACACTACCACTACCCTCTGTGCACTGTACACTACTATTACCCTGTAAGCCCTGTACAATATCACTACGCTGTAAGCACAGTACACTATCACTACCCTGTAAGCCCTGTACACTACCATTACCCTGTAAGCCCTGTCCACTACCACTACCCTGTAAGCCCTGTAAACTACCACTACCCTGTAAGCCCTGTACACTACCACTACCCTGTAAGCCCTGTACACTACCACTACCCTATGTGCACTGTACACTACCATTACCCTGTAAGCCATGTACACTACCACTACCCTGTAAGCCATGTACACTACCATTACCCTGTATGCCATGTACACTACCATTACCCTGTAAGCCCTGTACACTACCACTACCCTGTAAGCCCTGTACACTACCACTACCCTGTAAGCCTTGTACACTACCATTACCCTGTAAGCCCTGTACACTACAATTACCCTGTAAACCCTGTACACTACCATTACCCTGTAAGCCCTGTACACTACCATTACCCTGTAAGCCCTGTACACTACCACTACCCTGTAAGCCCTGTACACAACCATTACCCTGTAAGTCCTGTACACTACCATTACCCTGTAAGTCCTGTAGACTACTATTACCCTATAAGCCCTGTACTCTACCATTACCCTGTAAGCCATGTACACTACCATTACCCTGTTAGCCCTGTACACTACCATTACCCGGTAAACCCTGTACACTACCATTACCCTATAAGCCCTGTACACTACCATTACCCTGTAAGTCCTGTACACTACCATTACCCTGTAAGCCATGTACACTACCATTACCCTGTAAGCCCTGTACACTACCACTACCCTGTAAGCCCTGTACACTGCCATTACCCTGTAAGCCCTGTACACTACCACTACCCTGTAAGCCCTGTACACTACCACTACCCTGTAAGCCCTGTACACAACCATTACCCTGTAAGTCCTGTACACTACCATTACCCTGTAAGCCCTGTACACTACCACTACCCTGTAAGCCCTGTACACAACCATTACCCTGTAAGTCCTGTACACTACCATTACCCTGTAAGCCATGTACACTACCATTAGCCTGTAAGTCCAGTACACTACCATTACCCTGTAAGACATGTACACTACCACTACCCTGTAAGCCATGTACACTACCATTACCCTGTAAGTCCTGTACACTACCACTACCCTCTGTGCACTGTACACTACTATTACCCTGTAAGCCCTGTACAATATCACTACGCTGTAAGCACAGTACACTATCACTACCCTGTAAGCCCTGTACACTACCATTACCCTGTAAGCCCTGTCCACTACCACTACCCTGTAAGCCCTGTAAACTACCACTACCCTGTAAGCCCTGTACACTACCACTACCCTGTAAGCCCTGTACACTACCACTACCCTATGTGCACTGTACACTACCATTACCCTGTAAGCCATGTACACTACCACTACCCTGTAAGCCATGTACACTACCATTACCCTGTATGCCATGTACACTACCATTACCCTGTAAGCCCTGTACACTACCACTACCCTGTAAGCCCTGTACACTACCACTACCCTGTAAGCCTTGTACACTACCATTACCCTGTAAGCCCTGTACACTACAATTACCCTGTAAACCCTGTACACTACCATTACCCTGTAAGCCCTGTACACTACCACTACCCTGTAAGCCCTGTACACTACCACTACCCTGTAAGCCCTGTACACTACCATTACCCTGTAAGCACTGTACACTACCACTACCCTGTAAGCCCTGTAAACTACCATTACCCTGTAAGCCCTGTACACTACCATTACCCTGTAAGCCATGTACACTACCATTACCCTGTAAGCCCTGTACACTACCACTACCCTCTGTGCACTGTACGCTACCATTACCCTGTAATCCCTTTACATTACCATTACCCTGTAAGCCATGTACACTACCATTACCCTGTAAGCCATGTACACTACCACTACCCTGTAAGCCCTGTACACTACCACTACCCTGTTAGCCCTGTACACTACCATTACCCTGTAAGCCCTGTACACTACCACTACCCTGTAAGCCCTGTACACTACCATTACCCTGTAAGTCCTGTACACTACCATTACCCTGTAAGCCATGTACACTACCATTACCCTGTAAGCCATGTACACTACCATTACCCTGTAAGTCCTGTACACTACCATTACCCTGTGTGCACTGTACACTACCATTACCCTGTAAGCCCTGTACACTATCACTACCCTGTAAGCCCTGTACACTACCACTACCCTGTAAGCCATGTACACTACCATTACCCTTTAAGCCCTGTACACTATCACTACCCTGTAAGCCCTGTACACTACCACTACCCTGTAAGCCCTGTACACTACCACTACTGGAGGGTATTGCTGCTGGGTTGCATCCCAAAAGGCACCATATGCCATGTTATAGTGCACTACCCATAAGGCTTTGGTCAAAGGTATTGCACTATAACTGGAATAGGGTTCCAGCCAAAATGATTTTTTTACGGAACTGTTCCAGCCAAAAGGCAGGTATGTCACTTATAAGGATTTACAGACACGGTCTTAACATATGGCCAGATAATTGACATGGCCAGGCCTGTTTGGCTGCTACACTACGCCTGGGGGTGACTTTGTGACTGAAGCCAGAGGGAGGGGCTGGAGGAATAGAGGGATGGAGAGATGGATGGAGAAGAAAGGAGGAAAAACATGCCAAGAACTAGCTCCAAACAAAGCTGTGAAAATCTCTCTGATAAAGACTACACACACACACGCACACACACACAAACACACACGCACGCACATGCACACACACACATGCACACACACACACGCACACGCACACGCACAGCTCATCATGGTAAGTAGTAGAACATTTGGCAAGTTGTTGTAAGGTGTGACATAGCAGCCAGCTTGTGTCACTCCTTACAACACCTTGTCTGTCTCAACTCAATGTTGAGACAGACAGGTGACTGTCCCCTAGCGCTACTGTGATGCCTAGTGTGTGTCCCAAATGGCACCCTTTTCCCTACATAGGGCCCCATGGGCCCTGGTCAAAAGATGTGCACTACATAAGGAATAGGGTGCCATTTGGTATGTATGTATGCCTTATCAATAAAGTTAATTAATCTCATCATCTCTGTCTTACTGACAAAACATCTAGCTAACTAACGAGCTGTATCCCTGAGTCAGAGAAACGAGTTGTCCTTCCTTGACAATAACTTATTCCACAAAAATAATGAATTGTCTTCCCACCTGTTGTAAATTAGGGTCTCTAAACCTTTTAACTTGTTCTATATGCTGCTGTTTACCCTTGGAATGAAGAGACACGACAAGTACCCCACTTAAGTGGCAGGATCGCTGCTGTGCCATGCTGTGACTAGCTGTGTGTTTGTGTATCTGTGTGTGTGTATGTGTGTGTGTGCGTGTATGTGTGTGTGCGTGCATATGTGTGTGTGCATGTGTGTGGACACACAGGAGATGATGACAGGAGAGAGGGAGGAGAGGACATTTTAAATACAGATATGAAAGTGGGATGAAAGAGAGGGATGAATAAACCCCATAGATAAATGAGTAATGAGTGATTAGCCTTGTGTTGTCTGCAGGGAGATGATGGCACATCAATAACAGACAGTCGGTGTGAAATTATGAATCTATCTTTTTTTATATTATCTTACTCTAGCTGTTTTTGTTTCTTTAACCACTTCCTACAACCACTCTCCCCTCCTCTCCTCTCCTCTCCTCTCCTCTCCTCTCCTCTCCTCTCCGCTCCTCTCCTCTCCTCTCCTCTCCTCTCCATCTCTTTCTAGTTGAGCAGCAGGAGATGGTAAGGTGCCGTGACCTCCAGTCTTCCAACTGTGAGATATAATATATCCAATCTGCTTGTTCTCAGCAGGGGAACATGACTGTCCGCAGGCCCACGGGCAACTGAAGAAGTTTAACTCCCCCTCGTCTATCAGCCTCAGCCCTGTCGAGCCCTGTAGGCAGCAGGGTCAAACTAGCCTCCCCCCACCGGGACGTAGCTGAAAGACAGAGAGAGTTAAACGTCTAGAGGCTTTTAACTGGACAATTCTCAGGAGGAGGTCTGGGAGAGAGCGATATCTTTCCTGTAATGAACCACCTGAAGGACATGTGTAAATTTTTCTGGCCAGTGTCGACCAACTGAGGGGGGGAAAAGGCAAAGCTCTCACATTTCAAGTTGTAAAAAAAGTATTTATCTAGGTTAAAGGCATTGACTTATTGGTCTTCATTAGAAACACTGCTTTTCGGATTGCTAAGGCTCGCTCTCCACAGAAATCAATCTGAAAGACATTAACATGCAGATAGCGTGGTTTCACTGTAGAAATGTATCATTTAATTTCCCCACTGTCCCTCCAGTGACTCTCTCTCTCTTTTTATTTATTTTTATTTAACCTTTATTTAACTAGGCAAGTCAGTTAAGAACAAATTCTTATTTACAATGACTACCTAGGAACAGTGGGTGAGGAGGAGAGAGGAGACAGGAGAGAGTGGAGAGTGGAGAGTGGAGAGTGGAGAGAGGAGAGAGGGGAGAGAGGAGAGAGGGGAGAGGAGAGAGGAGAGAAGGGAGAGGAGAGAGGAGAGTGGAGAGAAGGGAGAGGGGAGAGGGGGAGAGAGGAGAAAGGAGAGAGGGGAGAAGGGAGAGGGGAGAGAGGAGAGAGGAAAGTTTGGCGGCTGAGGGGGACGTTTTGGAGTCTGCTCACGTCAGGGCGATTCTTTATCTCAGCATGACACCACTGTCCCTGCCTGCCTGTCTGTCTGTCTGTTCCTGGGGAGAGGGGAGACAGGGGATATCTCTTAAATGACAGTGACAGCGCTTTCACTGACTGACAGACTGGAAGCAAAGAGAGAGAGAAAGAGAAAGACAGAAAGAGAGAGTGTGTGTGTATGTGTGTGTGTGAGAGGTAGATAGAGAGAGAGACAGAAAAAGAGAGAGAGAGGGTGGAGAGAAATAGAGACACAGATGCACACTGAAAAGTTAGAGAAAGATTGGCCCCGTGAGAGAAAGATTGCTGCGTTGATGAGCGAGGTGATGAAAAATAAGTATGATGATGAAAGAGGGATTGGAGAGATTGATGAAGGTTATGATGAAGGGAGAGAGATAAAACAGAGAAACAGAGAGAGGGGAAAGTGTAGAAGACAGCTATTGTGAGGTTGTCAGAGAGAGAGAGAATGCTGGGTAAATGAGTGAGCAGCTAGGAGACAGACAGAAGGGTTGGAGAAAGTGAGAGAAAGGTCAACAGAGGGAGAGAGGGAGTATGTGTATTTATTATGATGATCCGATCAGTGAGATAGGAAGAGAAAGAGAGGTTGGGAGAGAGAGGACAGAGGTCAAAATAGAATTGGATGGTCAGTCCGTCCACCTGGGGAAGGAGAGAAAAGCGGTCATATTATGAACCTTCCTATCATTACCCTATCCAATCAGGTTCAGTGCTGAAATGTATTCAGACATGTGCACTAAAGATAGGCCTGTAAGTGTCCTCTCTACACTTGACATCTAAACCTGAGCTCATACAGGCTGAACGTGGAGTCATTGAGGCAGAGAAGATGATTTCATAATGATACATGAAGCCTATTTTACTGGTTCATTAACCAGCTGTGATACCCGGCTCTGCAGCCGCCCTGACCCTGGCTCCGACATCTAACGAGACAGAGAGATGTGCACAACACTGTATATAGACATAATATGACATCATTTTAAATGTCTTTATTCTTTTGGAACTTCTGTGAGTGTAATATTTACTGTTAACTTTTTAGTGTTTATTTCAATTTTATTTATCCATTTCAATTGCTTTGGCAATGTAAACACGTTTCCCATGCCAATAAAGCCCCTTGAATTGAATCGAGAGTGAGAGAATTTCAACGTCCAGTTTGACCCCTAAATTGAACATCTAATGACAGTTCCTTACTGCTTAGGAAAAGAAGGTAGCCACACTATTGCTCTGATGCAATATATTGGCTAATTGGTAAATGTATAGCCCCTGAGTGATACCTTCTTTTTCAAAGTGTCTTTTATCATTCTGCCGGCCTGGACCTCGGGTATCTCAGATGTAACTACATTTCCCTTCTCTAGAAAAGATCCCACTACTTCCCACCTCCCACCACTGGCTCAGTACATGAACGGACACAGTAAAACATTTTTTTTTACACATCTCTGATATCTTTGAAAAGGTTCAGTAATAAACACGAGGTAGAATAAGCTATCCCAAGTGCCTTCAGAAAGTATTCATACCTTGCTGAATTATTTCACATTTTGTCATGTTACAGCCTGAATTCAAAATTGATTAAATCCATTTTATTTCTCACCCATCTATACTCAATACCCCATATTGACAAAGTGAAAACATGTTTTTAGAACTTTTTGTAAATGTATTGAAAAGGAAATACAGAAATATTTAATTTACATAAGTATTCACACCCGAGTCAATACATGTTAGTATCATCTTTGGCAGAGATTACAGTTGTGAGTCTTTCTGGGTAAGTCTCTAAGAGCTTTGCACACCTGGATTGTACAATATTTGCACATTATTCTTTTAACAATTCTTCAAGCTCTGTTAAGTTGGTTGTTGATCATTTAACCAGGATTTTGCCTGTGCTTAGCTCTATTCCATTTTAATTTATCCCCCCCCCACGCCCAAAAAAACTCCCTAGTCCTTGCTGATGACAAGCATACCTATAACATGACGCAGCCATCACCATGCTGGACAATATGAAATGTGGTACTCAGTGATGTGTTGGATTTGCCCCAAATGAAACGCTTTGTATTCAGGACATAGAGTTAATTTCAGTTTTACTTTAGTGCCTTGTTGCAAACAGGATGCATGTTTTCAAAAAATGTGATTCTGTACATGCTTCCTTCTTTAGGTTAGTATTGTGGAGTAACTACAATGTTGTGTATCCATCCTCAGTTTTCTCCTATCACAGCCATTCAACTCTGTTACTGAGGCCAGTCACCATTGGCCAGTGTATGTGGAAAATGTGTGAAAAAGTCAAGGGGTGTGAATACTTTCTGAATGCACTGTATGCAGTACACTAGTGAGAGTAGTAACAAAGCACTAGAGTATTAACACTCCATGATCCAGTTGAAGTCCCCAAGCCAGGACAATGACACATTGTCCTGAAGCGGGTTCTCATTAAGGATTTGCCTCTATTTGGCTCCATTCATTGTTCCCTCTATCCCAGTCCCTGCTGAAAAGCATCCCCATAGCATGATGCTGCCACCACCATGCTTCACAGTACGGATGGACTTAGATGGGTGGTTGTCTCCAGACATAGCGCTTTGCATTCAGGCCAAAGAGCTACATATTTGCTTCATCTGACCACAAAATATTTTGCCATATGCTCTCAGAATCTTTCACGTTTCTTGTTGCAAGCTCAAGGCTTGCTGTCATGTGCCTTTTTCTCTATTCTCTCTCTCTCTCTCTCTCTCTCTCTCTCTCTCTCTCTCTCTCTCTCTCTCTCTGTACCCTGCATCGTTCTCTCTCTCTCTTAATACAAAAATAATAACAATAAAATGGTAAAGTCAATAGTAGAAATGTAATAAATATAAAAATCTAAATATGGAAAATTAAACTATAACTAACTTATAACTAAATAACGGTCATCTACATCTGTACTACAACTACCATCATCATCACTACTACTGCCATCACCATCATCACTAAACTGCCATCATTACCATTACCACCCATACCACTACTATACGGAATGATAAACAACAATAATAATAGTAGTAACAATAATAGTAGTAACAAAAACAGCAATTATAAGTAAGTTACTGTTTACTATGCGGATGTTACTATTCAGTGTCCCTCAGGCTATGGCAGGCAAATACATATTTGGCTGCAAGAGGAGCCATTTGTCACGTTCAGGCCTGATATTTATAGGCTGGCGTGTTTAGTTTCGTTTTGGTGTAGGGTTTTTTTGTTCTAGGTGTTGTGTTTCTATGTTAGGGTAATGGTTCCCAATTAGAGGCAGCTGAGTGTCGTTACCTCTAATTAGGAACCATATATATGTTTGTAGTTTTCAGAGGGGTTTTGCGGGTTATTGTTTGTGCATAGCTTGTTGTGTGTTTTGTTATGTTCAGCATCACGAGTGTCGTTTATATTTTGTTATTTTCCCAGTTATGTTCGTCTTTAATAAAATGTATACTGGAAGCATCGCTTCGTCTTGGTCCGTCACTTCAGGAGATCGTGACACCATTGCTCCTTCGCCCATGAGTATTTTTAGTTTTTCCTCTGGGTTTAATGAGTTAATGTGGAATAAATGTAGTCATTTCTGTGAATAATGTATCTCTTGGTGAGGAATATTTATCACAGTAAAGGAGAAAGTGCATCTCCGTTTCTACCTCCCCTGTCGTGCAGTGACCACATACACGCTCCTCTTTGGGTAGCCATGTCTTTTTATGTCTGCCGGTTTCTATTGCCAATCGGTGGTCACTCAGCCTGTACTTGGTAAGGATTTGTCTCTGCTTCGTATCTCTGACAGAGTAGAGATAATCAGCCAATTCATAATCTCTGTTTAGGGTCAGATAGAAATTTAGTCGGCTTTGGGATTTTGTTTTGTTTTTCCAATGTTGTAAATATGAGTTCTTTGATTGGTTAATGATTTTGTTTATTGGAATTCTTTCTTTTGAAGCAGTGCTGGTGTCAGCTTGGCTGGTTAGGTCCAACACCAGGTGACTGAGGGCTCGCTTCTGGGCTCAGCTCTTCGGTTTGAAGTGCTTTAAATTGCAGACTAGAATTTGGACTTGAATTTAGATGTCGCCAAAATGTTAATGATCTTTTCTGTATTTTCATTATTACTGGAAAGTGGCCCAATTCTGCCCTACATGCATTAGTTGGTGTATTTCTCTGGACTTGTAGAATTTTCTGACAGAATTCTGCATGTAGGGCTTCAATTGGATATTTGTCCCACATTTTAAAGTCCAGTTTATTGAGTGGCCCCCAAACCTCACTTCCGTAAAGAGCTATTGGTATGATTACAAATATTTTGGTCCAAATTCTAATTGGGATGTTGATTTTGAATAATTCAATTTTTATTGCATACAATGCTCTGTGGGCTTTTTCTTTGAGTGCATTCACTGCCATATTAAAGTTTCCCGATGCAGATATGGTCAGACCAAGGTATGTGTAATTTTTAGTGTGTTCAATTATGGTGTTGTTCAGGGTGAATTTATATTTGTGTTTCTGACATCTGGGCTTTTTTTGTAACAATGTCCATTTTTTTTTCTTTAATTTACTGCCAGGGCCCAATTATGGCAATATTGCGCTAGAATGTTAAGGTTCTGTTGAAGACCTTCTTTGGTTGGTGACAGAAGTACCAAGTCATCAGCATATAGCAGGTTTTTACCTCTGTGTCAAATAGTGTGAGTCCTGGGGCTGGAGAATGGTCCAACATGTCTGCTAATTCATTGATATAAATGTTGAAAAGATTTGGACTCAAACTGCAGCCTTGTCTCACACCTCGACGTTGTGAAAAGAATTCTGTTCTTTGGTTTTTGATTTTTATTGCACACTTGTTTTCTGTGTACATACATTTTATTAAGTCATACACCTTACCACCAAGCTCACTTTGGAGAATTTTGTAGAATAGCCCTTCGTGCCAAATAGAATCAAATACTTTTACCTCCCGCATCAGTGTAGTCAGGCTCAGACCCTGTTCTTGCATTGAAATCTCCACAAAGAAGCACTTTACCCTCTGCCTGAAATGTAATGATTTCTGTATGGAGATTGTCAAAAAACTGATCATCATAATATGATGAATCTGAAGGAGGAGCGTAAGCTGCACATATGTATACATCATTGTCACAATACATTGTACCTTTGTTAAGTTTTAACCAAATGTAATTAGTACCTTTTTTCATTTCACATTCTGGATTTGTTGTTTTATAACCAAAATGTGAAGAGTATAGGCCCTGGATATTCCAAGAGATGATAGTTAATGATCCCATTTATAATAAGTGATATTCACTGGTTTGAGTAAAGTACATTGAGAAATATATATATATATATATATACACATACACAAACATATATCTATATATATATATACACACACACATATATATATACACACATATATACATACACATATATATACATACATACATATATACATACATACACATACATATATATACATACATATACACACACACACACCATGACATATAATTATTATTATAATACCAGTGCCAATAAAATAAAGGTTAGTTGTAAACAAATTAATAAAAATGGAATAAGATTGACCAAAAAATAAGTACAGTGCAATGCAATCTGCAACCGTGTGTGTGTGTGTGTGTTTTGTGTGTGAATTAAAGGGTCTGTCTAGCCCAGTAGACTCTCTCTCTCTCTCTCTCTCTGTACCCTCCCCCTCTCTCTCTCTCTCTCTCTCTCCCTCCCCTCTCTCTCTCTCTCTCTCTCTCTCTCTCTCTCTCTCTCTGTACCCACCCTCTCTGTCTCTCTGTCTCTCTCTCTCTCTCTCTCTCTGTACCCTCCCCCTCTCGCTCTCTCTGCACCCTCCCTCTCTCTTTCTCTCTCTCTCTGTACCCTCTCTCTCTCTCTCTCTCTCCCTCTCTCTCCCTCTCTCTCGCTGTACCCTCCCTCTCTCTCTCTCTCTCTCTCTGTACCCTCTCTCTCTCTATGTACCCTCCCCCCCTCTCTCTCTCTCTCTCTCTCTCTCTCTCTCTCTCTCTCTCTCTCTCTCTCTCTCTCTCTCGGTACCCTCCCTCTCTCTCTCCCTGTCTGTCAGTTCTGAATCACTATTCAAGGTCTCTATATTCTGTTTAACTATCATGCTGTGTGGCTACTGACAGACACACACAGACACACACACAGTCCCTGTACTGGGGATCAGTAGCTATTAGCCTATTGGCCACAGATGCTGTGGACCTCAAGTCTTATGCAGGTTGGGGGTTACATGTATGTAATACATCTGTCAATCAACCTTGGACGTGCCAGACCAGGGTCGTGTGCATTAGGCCTCAATGTAGCAAAACGGGTCAAAACTAAAAAACTATTGTTTCTTATTGGTAAAGTACAGATAGAATCTCAATGTTTCAGTCTGTTTTCTTCTGCTATGGTGCCTAATGAACACAACCCACAGCATCAGTCAGATCAGGACTGCCCCAATACTAGTAGCATGCCCCATTTTATGTTCTCTAGTACTTTGCCATTGCACGTGGACCCTGCACCCCAGGGCATAGAACCAGAGACAGAGCCACTGATCAGCTGTACATCCGGTGGTCACACATGTAATAACAAGCCTGCTACGAGCCTAATCCCTTCCAACTGTTCCAAAGTAATTGATATTTGCATAAATGATATCTGTGGTTGAGCTGTGTGTTTTATTGTAGTGTTTTCAAGGTTTCAAAAGGTTTTTCAAGTTTGTAATTTCCACTTAAAAATGTCAGACTTGATTTGCCCTTCCCAGAAAATGTATCAATCCATTCAAAAATGTTCATTAATTATAATCCAAATAATAATTCACATATCCTGTTGCTGCAGAATACTTTTCCCGCGTGAGAATTCGCTGTGGTTCAGCTACAGGCATGTATTGACTGAGTGTTCAGAGTGGTCCTGTTAGCCATCACGGCAGCGTGCTGACCAGATAATCATGTTGCCTGGGCCCAGGAGTCCCGGCGGCACGTCAACACTTAGTTCATCTCATCGGAAATCGTACAGGTCACCTAGGTTATGTGCCAGACCCACCAGCCTCAGCACAAAATAACAGTTCATTACTTAACATCCATCGTATATTAGTGCTACCTACTACACAACTGTTTGGTAACATTTCATAATTATGTTAGCCTGGGGTGGTGTATGAATGAATACTTACAATGTGTATAAATGTTTACACATAATGAAATACTTATTTATAAATAAATTAAAAATAGTTTATTCATGATAGTTATTATAAAGTGTTACCAACTAATTCCTTACTGGCTACCTATTACGAAACAATTTCCTATATATTGCCAAGCTTGGTTCACATTCAGACTATAGGGCCGACCCATACTCTGCTGGCTCTGATACGTTATTTTCAACAATGTTCCAGTAACTATGGTGATTGAATAACCAGGACAGCATAATACAGTTTGGCGTCACTCATCTGGGCTCAGTATCTAAATAGTGAATGGTCAGTCTCTGACTGAGAGAATGACAGTGAAACAGTGAGAGAAGACCTTACGTATGTTGTATATCTGTGCAGGAGATCTTTAGTTAAGTGTTACCCACTATCACTTAAATGTTGCTAGACCCAGAGAGACTGAGACAGCGAGAGATGTTCTTAAACAGTGATAATTTAGTCACCGTATAGTTGATAGTTTATGGCACCCTATTCCCTACATAATGGGCCCTGGTCAAAGGTAGTGCACTATATAGAAAATAGTGTACAATTTTGGACGCAAGCAAATGTAGCTGGTGTTGCTGCTATCGTTCTGTACGGGAAGCCCAGTGTCAGTTCAGTATCCCCCAAACGGAAGGTGGTGATTTGGCAGGATGGCAGGGAACAGGATTTGTACCAACCCAGTGCCCCAGTCACCCTGGGTAATAAAACAACATAATGATGATGATTAGGTCCATCTGGTTAGCCAATCCTACAGCCTACTGAGCATTAGACACATTTATTTTCATTTGATTGTGTACTCATTGTCAGGAAAGCCCCCAGGTCTCTCCTAAAAACCTACTTACGGTTTAGTGGCAGGTGGCAGCAGAATCCAACCTGAATTGTGAAGAAATAATATACTAAAATATGCCATTTAGCAGACACATTTATCCAAAGCCACTTACAGTCACGTGTGTACATATTTTATGTATGGCGTTTCTCGGGAATCGAATCCACTATCCTGACTTTGCAAGCACCATGCTCTACCAACGGAGCTTCACATGCCCGTATTCTCACAGAGGGAGAGCTGAGGTATCATGGCCATTGATATCACCATATTGAATTTGTCCATCAATATCCCTTTTACGAACGCTTCCTCTATGACAGTGTTATTGCGATATTGGAGTCCCCATATGAGTAAAACACTGAAACCAAGCAGAGCAACATGGCTGTAACCAGGCAGAGCAACATGACTGTAACCAGGCAGAGCAACATGGCTGTAACTAGGCAGAGCAACAAGGCTGTAACCAGGCAGATCTACATGGCTGTAACCAGGCAGAGCAACATGGCTGTAAACAGGCAGATCAACATGGCTGCAACCAGGCAGAGCAACATGACTGTAACCAGGCAGAGCAACATGGCTGTAACCAGGTAGATCTACATGGCTGTAACCAGGCAGAGCAACATGGTTGTAACCAGGCAGAGCAACATGGCTGTAACCAGGCAGAGCAACATGGCTGTAACCAGGCAGAGCAACATGGCTGTAACCAGGCAGAGCAACATGGCTGTAACCAGGCAGAGCAACATGGTTGTAACCAGGCAGATCAACATGGCTGTAACCAGGCAGAGCAACATGACTGTAACCAGGCAGAGCAACATGGCTGTATCCAAGCAGAGTAACATGGCTGTATCCACCCCTCCCGAAACAGAAGGGCCAGTCAAATGCTCCACTTCCATAACAGCCTTTACAGATGTCTGCACTGACACTGTAATTAGCTGGTGGAGCGAGGGTGTGTGTGTGTGTGTGTGTGTGTGTGTGTGTGTGTGTGTGTGTGTGTGTGTGTGTGTGTGTGTGTGTGTGTGTGTGTGTGTGTGTGTGTGTGTGTGTGTGTGTGTGTGTGTGTGTGTGTGTGGTGTATATCTGGAGTCAGCGATGTCGCATTAACTCAACGGCGGGGCTGCCTGTGTGTGTGTGTGTGTGTGTGTGTGTGTTTGTGCATGTGTGTGTGTGTGTGTGTGGTGTATATCTGGAATCAGCGATGTCGCACTAACTCAACGGCGGGGCTGCCTGTGTGTGTGTGTGTTTGTGCGTGTGTGTGTGTGTGTGTGTGTGTGTGTGCAGTGTCCTCGGCTACAGTGGTATAGTGATGCAGCCACTGAGAAACAGTGAAAGCATGCAGCTCAGGGCAGAGCCCAGATGGTGAATGTGAGGGAAGGAAGATGGAGATGGGACATGGGGCTGTGGCCCAACAAGACAGTGTCAAATGACCCTATTAAAACATAACCTACATGACAGCTCTGTCTGCTGTTATAGTAACAGAGTGTTAGCCACTGGCACTGACACATGTACTGTGGACATACAGATGAACTATCTTAGTTTGATCTCTCCAACTCCATCATCAAGTTTGCTGACGACACGACAGTAGGACTGATTACTAACAACGACGAGACGGCCTACAGAGAGGAGGTAGGAACTCTGACGGACACCTACAACACCAGGTGTCGCAGGAAGGCCAAGAACATCATCAGGGACCTCATCCGAGTCATGGCCTGTTCTACCCTCTTCCAAAACTGTCAGACTGGCCAATAGCTTCTACCCCCAGACCATCAGTCTACTAAATACCCACCACTAGTCAGCTACCTGCTCCCCCTGTACCTTCCTGTACCCCCTGCTGCTCCTCCTAAGGACATTTTACTCCCCCCACAAAAAAAAAACAACTGAGATTTACCCTGCCCCCACCCCCCAATGGACATTGTTACAATTGTAAATATTTTTGGTATTATTATTTTCCCATTCACTTCTCTTGACCTGCACTTTTGAAGCTTGGAGCTTAGGAATTCACTGTACCCTGCGATTACATCTGTGACCCTGCACATGTGACTAATAAATTTATGTCCATTAATTTCAATAGACATAAAAATTCAGATTTTCTGTTGCTGCAGGATTATTTTCCAGCTGTGAGAAACTGGTCAAACTGAGAAAGTACATCTGTAGTGTAGGATGACAGCTATTTAATGGCTAGTGAATTTTGATTGTCCCATCATTATGGGCTATTGTTATCTACACGTGGGATAGAATGAAACACTCATAATATTAATTAAACATCTGGGTGGGATTATCCTGCCGTTGTGCCATTAAGCAAGGCACTTAACCCATACAACTAATCCCAGGGCTGACCCTGTGCTTCCAAACCCTTGGTGTGTGTATGTGTGTGTGTGTGTGTGTGTGTGTGTGTGTCTCGGGGGGTTTCAGTTAAAAGACAGAAAACAAGTCTCTAGCAGCATCAAAATCTCTTTTCAAATCAATTTGGTAAAAACTCATCTTATTAGAGATAATGCTTTAATAGAATCAATTAATGATTTAATATGAAATCCTTAATAATAAATGCATGCATTCATCTTATAAGGTCAAAAACAAGGCAAAGCCCCCTAAAGAGAACATTAAACCTGAAAGCATCTGTAATGGTCTAATAGGCAGAATGAGAGAGAGTGAGAGAGTGAGAGAGTGAGAGAGAGAGAGAGAGAGAGAGAGAGAGAGAGAGAGAGAGAGAGAGAGAGAGAGAGAGAGAGAGAGAGAGAGAGAGAGACCATAGTTGACCATTGAAAAGCCACCTGCTTCTAAGGCTCAGTTCATTAAACCCTACCAACCCAGCAAAGTCTCAGGACAGCACACATAACGAAAAAATATATATATCACCTATTGGAAAGACACCACAAAAAATCTAAGTAAACTTCAATTCTATTTTGCTCTAAATAGACAGTACATGGTGGCAGACTATCTAACCTGACAGAACTATATAGACTTATGGGCAATTTTCTTTCCCAAAATTAAAAACAAATACATATATTTTGAAACCTAAACAGAAAGGAGAAAATCCAGCATCTATTGGGAGAAAACCCTTAGCTGCAGAATACAGTCTGTAGCTGCTTGACACCCAAGGGACAGCCAGTGGAATGACCAACCAGAGCAATAACTTAGCTACCTGTGTCTTTCTCACTATTTCATTATTGTCCACATTCATTTCTTACTGTGGTGTCCTGTTAATTGTTACTGCTTATTGAATATTATTGTTTTTCCTATTATTATCAATCTGCGTCATCATTGATTTGATATGTGTCCATATGTTTGCTTTGGTAATGTATGTTGTAACACTTCTTTCCATGCTAATAAAGCCATTTGAGAGAGAGAGAGAGAGAGAGAGAGAGAGAGAGAGAGAGAGAGAGAGAGAGAGAGAGAGAGAGAGAGAGAGAGAGAGAGAGAGAGAGAGAGAGAGAGAGAGAGAGAGAGAGAGAGAGAGAGAGAGAGAGAGAGAGAGAGAGGGAAGGAGGGAGGGAGGGAGGGAGGGAGGGAGGGAGGGAGGGAGGGAGGGAGGGAGGGAGGGAGGGAGGGAGGGAGGGAGGGAGTTAGGGAGGGAGCTAGGGAGGTAGGGAGGTAGGGAGGAAGAGAGAGAGAGAGAGAGAGAGAGAGAGAGAGAGAGAGAGAGGAGAGAGAGGGAGGGAGTTAGGGAGGGAGCTAGGGAGGTAAGGAGGTAGGGAGGAAGAGAGAGAGAGAGAGAGAGAGAGAGAGAGAGAGGAGAGGGAGAAGGGAGAGAGAGAGAGAGAGAGAGAGAGAGAGAGAGAGAGAGAGAGAGAGAGAGAGAGAGAGAGAGAGAGAGAGAGAGAGAGAGAGAGAGGGGGGGAAGGAAGGAGGGAGGGAGGGATGGAGTTAGGAAGGGAGCTAGGGAGGTAGGGAGGAAGAGAGAGGGAGAGGGAGTGGGGGAAGGGGAGAGGGGGAGAGAGAGAGAGAGAGAGAGAGAGAGAGAGAGAGAGAGAGAGAGAGAGAGAGAGAGAGAGAGAGAGAGAGAGAGAGAGAGAGGAGAAGGAGGGAGGGAGGGAGGGAGGGAGGGAGGGAGGAAGGAAGGAAGGAAGGAAGGAAGGAAGGAAGGAAGGAAGGAAGGAAGGAGGGAGGGAGGGAGGGAGGGAGGGAGGGAGGGAGGGAGGGAGGGAGGGATGGAGTTAGGAAGGAGCTAGGGAGGTAGGGAGGAAGAGAGAGGGAGAGGGAGAGGGGGAAGGGGAGAGGGGGAGAGAGAGAGAGAGAGAGAGAGAGAGAGAGAGAGAGAGAGAGAGAGAGAGAGAGAGAGAGAGTTGACCATTGAAAAGAGTCCCATCAGCCACCTGGTTCTGAGGCTCAGTTCACTAAACCCCAGGACAGCACTCATACAATCTGGCCCAACCATCACAAATCCCCAAAATATATATATCACCTACTGGAAAGACACCACAAAAAAATCTAAGTAAACTTCAATGATATTTTGCTCTGAATAGACAGTACATGGTGGCAGACTATCTAACCACCGTGACTGATAGAAAACTGAGAAAAACACTGTCTGTCTAGAGACTCGGTGAGCACAGCCTGTCCATAGAAACCGAACGTCACAGACAAATCTGGCTACCCAGAGACGATAGGTTTTACTCACAGCCTCAGAGAGCTATAGAAAGAGCTATATTTTCTCTTACACTGACAGAACTATATAGACTTATGGGCAATTTTCTTTCCCAAAATTAAAAACAAATACATATATTTTGAAACCAAAACAGAAAGGAGAAAATTCAGCATCTATTGGGAGAAAACACCCTTTTTGCCATATTAGCTGCAGAATACAGTCTGTAGCTGCTTGACACACCCGTAGGGACAGCCAGTGGAATGACCAACCAGAGCAATAACTTTGCTACCTGTGTCTTTCTCACTATTTCTTACTGTAGTGTCCGGTTAATTGTTACTACTCATTGAATATTATTATTTTTCCTATTATTATCTATCTGCGTCATCATTGATTTGATATGTGTCCATATATTTGTTTTAGTAATGTATGTTGTAACACTTTCCATGCTAAGAGAGAGCAAGAGAGAGAGAGAGAGAGAGAGAGAGGGAGAGGGAGTGCGGAAAGGGAGAGGGAGAGGGAGGGAAAGAGAGAGGGAAAGAGAGGGAAAGAGAGGTAGGGAGAGGGAGAGACAGGGAGAGGGAGCGAGAGGGAGCGAGAGAGAGAGAGAGAGAGAGAGAGAGAGAGAGAGAGTTGACCCTTGAAAAGAGTCCCATCAGCCACCTGGTTCTGAGGCTCAGTTCACTAAACCCCAGGACAGCACTCATACAATCTGGCCCAACCATCACAAATCCCCAAAATATATATATCACCTACTGGAAAGACACCACAAAAAAATCTAAGTAAACTTCAATGATATTTTGCACGGAATAGACAGTACATGGTGGCAGACTATCTAACCACCGTGACTGATAGAAAACTGAGAAAAACACTGTCTGTCTAGAGACTCGGTGAGCACAGCCTGTCCATAGAAACCGAACATCACAGACAAATCTGGCTACCCAGAGACAATAGGTTTTACTCACAGCCTCAGAGAGCTATAGAAAGAGCTGTATTTTCTCTTACACTGACAGAACTATATAGACTTATGGGCAATTTTCTTTCCCAAAATTAAAAACAAATACATATATTTTGAAACCAAAACAGAAAGGAGAAAATTCAGCATCTATTGGGAGAAAACACCCTTTTTGCCATATTAGCTGCAGAATACAGTCTGTAGCTGCTTGACACACCCGTAGGGACAGCCAGTGGAATGACCAACCAGAGCAATAACTTTGCTACCTGTGTCTTTCTCACTATTTCTTACTGTAGTGTCCGGTTAATTGTTACTACTCATTGAATATATGAAAATGTATGTTGTAACACTTTCCATGCTAAGAAAGAGCAAGAGAGAGAGAGAGAGAGGGAGAGGGAGAGGGAGAGGGAGAGGGAGAGAGAGAGAGAGAGAGAGAGAGAGAGAGAGAGAGAGAGAGAGAGAGAGAGAGAGAGAGAGAGAGAGAGAGAGAGAGAGAGAGAGAGAGAGAGAGAGAGAGAGAGAGAGAGAAATGAATACAGCAGCTACACAAAGAATGATAGAAGACAGATTGAAGATGTTGAGAAGTGTTCAGTATAGCAGCAAAAAGGAGAAGGCTAGCTAATGGAGGGCAGAGAAGTTAGGGTTTCAACTGCATGTTTATGTGTGTCGTCTATCATATGGGATGTTTAAGTGAGTTGACTATATTATAAGATGTTTCTGGGGCTGGGCGAAGCTCTGGCTGGGAGGCTGTAGGGAGTTGATGAGGGAACACACTGCAGCATTATGTCCCTCAGCCTCAGCCTTAGCCTCAGCCCAGAGCAGTGGCCCTGACAGATGGCCATGGGCTACTGGCCAGTGCAGTAAGTGCTAACGAATGGAGAAGCCATTCATCCCGTTTAGAACACTGTTGAGCTACTAAACTCTTATCTGGACAACAGAAATAATGGAAATGCAAGGGGCGACATAAAAGACAATAGAACAAACCGCATGTCAGTTGAATACATGGCGTGGAATTCAAACCACAGCTTCCAGCAGCAGAGCGAGGCTCCGGATGAAGTGAGGATGAAGTGGTCAGATGCCAAGAAGCACAGCGCGCGCCTCTGGCTGGCTGAAGCCCTCGCGGGACTTTCGTGAGGTGGGGGGAAGAGAGGAGCCGCTTTTTTCAGCTGCTGAGTTGACACACGCTGCCTGGCAGGCTGGCACCGAGAGATTAATGTCAGTCCGAAATGAAGTAGGCTCGTTTTCCTAACGGAAACACCTTCTCGTGTGAATTTAGCACTCTCACTCTAGAAAGCAGCAATCATAAATTATCGGTTTGGGAACAATACCAACTATCGATTATGCAAAAAACACCGGACTAGAAGTGATATGTTTTTGCCAAGTAACCTACAAACAAACCAGTGGCAATATTCCTTTATTATTATTAACTTGTAACAGTGGTTTAGAACCCCAAATCGTAGCGCTAAGATTCACATGTGCGGTATGTCGGCTATTAAATGCTTAACCGCCTCATGCAGATTCAGTCATTTCACAAATTAAAATGTGGTTCCCTTCAAAGCCATCGTTTTTCAATAACACACCTGAATCAAATAGCCTACGTCAAACAGTTAAAGGCATGCAGTTTTTGGTCCTACCGCTGTGATAGCATCGGTCCTACCGCTGTGATAGTCGCTGTCCGTGGTTCTGATCAGTCGGAGCATACGGCAGCTTGGAGGGTGATTTAGTCCGCACTGAGGCGCATAGTGAGCTAAGCTGCAGTCTGAAACTGGCTACCGGCAAGTGTGGCAATTTAAGGTTATGGTTACACACCACTGAGACCACGAGAACGTGGTGAATTCACAATTCATCCCCAAATCGGTCAGTACTGTGGAGAGAGAGGCAAAGATGCACTTTAACTGGGGGCCGACTTTGCCGGTCCAATTGACATTAGGCTGTTTTTTCTTTCCGCTCTGATGTGCTCTCTCTCACTCTTTCTCTCTCTCTGGTCTAGCTTCCCCTCACCCTCCCAGCATAGAGCATAATTTATTAGCAATTTGCTTATGCTGAGAGACCGTCAGTCCACTGCTCTCTCTCCTCTCTCCCTGACCTGGACAGTAGCGCAACACAGATGCAACATGGACTCAAGAGTAGACATAACATAGGACATGTAAATCCGGGACACTCCAATTAGTATGATATGTTATGTTTTGTATGATGTCCATCATCCATTTAGTATGATACAGTGAGGGAAAAAAGGTATTTAATCACCTGCTGATTTTGTACGTTTGCCCACTCACAAAGAAATGATCAGTCTATCATTTTAATGGTAGGTTTATTTGAACAGTGAGAGACGGAATAGCAACAAAAAAATCCAGAAAAACGCATGTGAAAAATGTTATAAATTTATTTTCATTTTAATGAGGGAAATAAGTATTTGACCCCCTCTCAATCAGAAAGATTTCTGGCTCCCAGGTGTCTTTTATACAGGTAACGAGCTGAGATTAGGAGCACACTCTTAAAGGGAGTGCTCCTAATCTCAGTTTGTTACCTGTATAAAAGACACCTGTCCACAGAAGCAATCAATCAATCAGATTCCAAACTCTCCACCATGGCCAAGACCAAAGAGCTCTCCAAGGATGTCAGGGACAAGATTGTACACCTACACAAGGCTGGAATGGGCTACGTCTTGTGTGTGTGTGATATTTCTTCACAGGTAAATGTAGTATAACTCCTGAAATTGGGGACAGCAGCAGCCAGGGCAGCGGTATATTTTGTTCTTCAGGGCTTTTCTAATTTCCCTAAAACTGCAGTTTAGTTGTTAGATTAATTATTCTACTTATTAGTAAAGTGATAAACAAGTAATTACACAGCAGCGAACAAGAGTTATGTGTAAATATATTAGTGGTCGACAGCACGTTCTATCACTTTTGTAATTCTCATTCGAACTGCAGTGTGTGAACAGCAATATCTTTAATATTGCATTGATGGGGGCTCATGCATTTTTTCCACGGGAATGAATTCTCTTCACTTTGCCAACGGGGGATACTTTTCAGGATTTATGTTGAGAAACACATTAATAATGGAACATATTTATCAGCTTATAGCACAGGGAGTTGGCAAGCACAACACTCCAGGGACAGGGCACTAAGTTCTAGAAACACACACACATACACAGTTCTATGATCAGGTTCAGAGAATAAAGAATAGAAGACAGAGGTCTCCAAAGAACCAACTACAGATGCAAACATCAAGATCTGATACAATCCCACGAGATCTGATACAATCCCACGAGATCTGATACAATCCCATGAGATCTGATACAATCCCACGAGATCTGATACAATCCCACGAGATATGATACAATCCATCGAGATATGATACAATCCCACGAGATCTGATACAATCCCACGAGATCTGATACAATCCCATGAGATCTGATACAATCCCACGATATCTGATACAATCCCATGAGATATGATACAATCCCACGAGATCTGATACAATCCCACGATATCTGATACAATCCCACGAGATCTGATACAATCCCACGAGATCTGATACAATCCCACGAGATCTGATGCAATCCCACGAGATCTGATACAATCCCACGAGATCTGATACAGTCCCACGAGATCTGATACAATCCCACGAGATATGATACAATCCCACAAGATCTGATACAATCCCATGAGATCTGATAAAATCCCATGAGATCTGATACAATCCCACGAGATATGATACAGAGATATGATACAGTCCCACGAGATCTGATACAATCCCACGAGATATGATACAATCCCACGAGATCTGATACAATCCCACGATATCTGACACAATCCCACGGGTGGATACAGATTCACTAGGTAGTATTATGTAATAGCTCAGAAACCAAAATGGATTTTAATATCTTAACTTCTGTATTGATCATCTCGGCTAACTGAGGCACTGCATCAAATAAATCTATAACGTCATCAACTATAAAGTTCTTAAAAACAACTATAATAGCAGAGCTACCCGTATACAGTAGAGGCCTAAAGAAACACAGCCATCCTAGAACACAGCCCAAAGGGGCCTCAACCACTTATGCAGTGAGACTAATGGTATTGCACCAACACCTGCACATGACACTGTGTGCCATTTCAGTTTGTGTGTGTGTGTGCACATCCACATTTGTGTGTGCACGCGTGCATTCATGTGCGTGTGTGTATCAATGTGTGTCCGTGTGTGTATCCATGTGTGTGTGCGCGCCTGCATCCATGTGTGTATGTGTGTGTGTATGTGTGTGTGTGTGTGTGTGTGTGTATGTGTGTGTGAACTGTGTGTGTGTGTGTGTATGTGTGTGTGAACTGTGCAGGACTTTGTTATCTCAACTGTATCCAGCATAGCGACCCTCAGCAGAGCCGCCTGTCAGACAGCCTCTATGGAGACGTGTCTCTGCTCCCTTTTAAACACTCTCAGCCTTTCAGTAGCCATTTCCTGCAGTCAAATGACCAAATCGACCTCTAGTGGCCCCATGGGTGGAAATGTATTCATATTTCTATGTCAAACGTTTTTTTTTTTTTATATTTCAGTCTAATTTCAGTCACATTTCCTTGGAATAAAGAGCAAAACCTAGAGCCACACACACACACACTCACACACACTCGTATGCTAATCATATACAAGCACACACACCTGCACACACACACTGCTGGAAAGAGAGAGAGAGAGAGAGAGAGAGAGAAGCAGGGAGGGAGGGAGGGAGGGAGAGAAGGGGAGAGAGAGTGAGGGAGAGAGAGACGGAGAGAGAGAGAGAGAGAGGCAGGGAGGGAGGGAGGGAGGGAGGGAGGGAGAGAAGGGGAGAGAGTGAGTGAGAGAAGGGGAGAGAGAGTGAGGGAGAGAGAGATGGAGAGAGAGAGAGAGAGAGAGAGAGAGAGAGAGAGAGAGAGAGAGAGAGAGAGAGAGAGAGAGAGAGAGAGAGAGAGAGGCAGGGAGGGAGGGAGGGAGGGAGAGAAGGGGAGAGAGAGTGAGGGAGAGAGACGGAGAGAGAGAGAGAGAGAGAGAGAGAGAGAGAGAGAGAGGAAGGGAGGGAGGGAGAGAAGTGGAGAGAGAGAGAGAGAGAGAGAGAGAGAGAGAGAGAGAGAGAGAGAGAGAGAGAGAGAGAGAAAGAAATGAAAAAAGGTACTAATCACATTTGGTTGAAACTTAACAAAGGTACAATCTATTGTGACAATGATGTGTACATATGTGCAGCTTACGCTCCTCCTTCAGATTCATCATATTATGATGATCAGTTTTTTGACAATCTCCATACAGAAATCATTACATTTCAGGCAGAGGGTAAGGTGCTTCTTTGTGGAGATTTCAATGCAAGAACAGGTTCTGAGCCTGACTACACTGATACGGGAGGTAACCACCACATATTTGGACACCCCTCCTTGTACAGCAGCCCTATTATAAATAATAGAAACAGTCCTGACCAAATACTGAACAAAAATGGGAAGGAGTTAGTACATCTCTGTCGAGCCTTAGGCCTGTACATGCTGAATGGTAGAATCAGAGGGGACTCTTTAGGTCAGTTTACTTACTGCTCAGCTCTTGGGACAAGTGTAGTCGATTATGCCATCACTGACATTGACCCCTCTTCCATTAGCGCATTCACTGTCAGACCACAGACACCATTGTCAGATCACAGTCAGATCAACGTGTTTCTCAAGAAATTAACCGGCAATATTAATTTAAAAACAGCCCAAAAACTCTACAACATAGACCAATCGTACAGATGGGCTCCAAACAGTAAAGAGAGATTCATTGAAACATTGAATTCAAAGGAAATGATGAATTCTATACAATTCTTCAATAACGCACAATACCAAAACAATAAAGAAGGTGTCAATTTGGCTACTCAAAACATCAATTGCATATTTCAAAAAGCAGCATCGAAAGCAAATTTGAGAAAACCAAAGAAATGCAACATCAGAAACAAAAAACAAAATGTTTCTGAAGAATGGTTTGATAACGAATGTAAAACAATTAGAAAACACCTAAGACAAATGTCAAATGAGAAACATAAGCAGAAAAACAACCCAGATCTACGCTGTGAATACTTTGAAACTCTGAAACAGTATAAACATACATTGAAACGCAAGAAATTAAATTATACCAACAAGACACTTGACTAAATTGAAAACGCAATTGACCAAAATCAGTTCTGGGACATGTGGAATAATTCTAAGCACAACAAAGCCACAAGAATTAGCCATACAAGATGAAGGGATTTGGAAAACTTATTTTGATAATCTATACAAAAACATTTCACAAAAAAGACTTACAACAGAATCAATTAGAAATTCAAGAAAAATTGAACATCCTTGAATCAGTCATTAAAAACAACCAAAATCCATTAGATTACCCAATAAGCCAACAAGAACTAAATGAAAAGCTCAAATCTATAAAATCAAAGAAGGCTTGTGGTCTAGATAACATCAGAAATGAAATGCTGAAAAACAGCACACCTGAGTTGCAAAATGCTGTGCTTAAATTGTTCAACATGGTTTTAACTTCTGGCTGCTTCCTGATGTCTGGAACCAGGGCTCATCTCCCCTATCCACAAAAGTGGAGACAAATCAGACCCCAATAATTACAGGGGAATTTGCGTAAACAGCAACTTGGGAAAGGTTTTCTGCAGCATTTTGAATTCAAGAATTCAAACCTTTCTTCAAGAAAAAATTTAATAAGTAAATGTCAAATTGGCTTTCTCCCTAACCATCGCACTACTGACCATATATACACCTTACACACACTAATTAATAAACACGTCCCACCAAAAAAGAGGGCAAAATCTTTGCTTGCTTTATTGACTTTAAAAAAGCATTTGATTCTATTTGGCACGAAGGGCTATTCTACAAAATTCTTCAAACTGGGCTTGGTGGTAAGGTGTATGACTTAATAAAATGTATGTACACAGAAAACAAGTGTGCAATAAAAATCAAAAACCAAAGAACAGAATTCTTTTCACAAAGTCGAGGTGTGAGACAAGGCTGCAGTTTGAGTCCAAATCTTTTTCAACATTTATATCAATGAATTAGCAGACATGTTGGACCATTCTCCAGCCCCAGGACTCACACTATTCGACACAGAGGTAAAATACCTGCTATATGCTGATGACTTGGTACTTCTATCACCAACCAAAGAAGGTCTTCAACAGAACCTTAACATTCTACAGCAATATTGCCATAATTGGGCCCTGGCAGTAAATTTCAAAAAAACAAAAATCATGATTTTCCAAAAAAGCCCAGATGTCAAAACCACAAATATAAATTCACCCTGAACAACACCATAATTGAACACACTATAAATTACACATACCTTGGTCTGACCATATCTGCATCGGGAAACTTTAATATGGCAGTGAATGCACTCAAAGAAAAAGCCCGCAGAGCATTATATGCAATAAAAATGAAATTATTCAAAATCAACATCCCAATTCGAATTTGGACCAAAATATTTGACAGTGTAATTCTACCAATAGCTCTTTACGGAAGTGAGGTTTGGGGGCCACTCAATAAACTGGACTTTAAAAGGTGGGACAAACATCCAATTGAAGCCCTACATGCAGAATTCTGTCGGACAATTCTACAAGTCCAGAGAAATACACCAACTAATGGATGTAGGGCAGAATTGGGCCGCTTTCAGTATTAATGAAAATACAGAAAAGATCATTAAAATTTTGGCAACATCTAAATTCAAGTCCAAATTCTAGTCTGCAATTTAAAGCACTTCAAACCCAAGAGCTGAGCCCAGAAACGAGCCCTCTCAGTCAGCTGGTGTTGGACCTAACCAACCAAGCTGACACCGCACTGCTTCAAAAGAAAGAATTCCAATAAACAAAATCATGAACCAATCAAAAGACTCATATTTACAACATTGGAAAAACGAAACAAAATCCCAAAGCCGACTAAATTGCTATCTGACCCTAAACAGAGAATATGAATTGGCTGATTATCTCTACTCTGTCAGAGATACGAAGCAGAGACAGATCCTTACCAAGTACAGGCTGAGTGACCACCGATTGGCAATAGAAACCGGCAGACATAAAAAGACATGGCTACCCAAGGAGGAGCGTGTATGTGGTCACTGCACGACAGGGAGGTAGAAACAGAGATGCACTTCCTCCTTTACTGTGATAAATATTCCTCACCAAGAGATTCATTATTCACAGAAATGACTACATTTATTCCAAATTTTAACTCATTAAATCCAGAGGAAAAACTAAAAATACTCATGGGCGAAGGAGCAATGAGCTCCTCTTGCAGCCAAATATGTATTTGCCTGCCATAGCCTGAGGGACACTGAATAGTAACATCTGCATAGTAAACAGGAACTTACTAATTATAGCTGTTATTGTTATTAATATTATTGTTACTACTATTATTATTGTTGTTTATCATTCCGTATAGTAGTGGTATGGGTGGTAATGGTAATGATAGCAGTTTAATGATGATGGTGATGGCAGTAGTAGTGATGATGATGGTAGTTGTAGTACAGATGTAGATTACCATTATTTAGTTATAAGTTAGTTATAGCTTAATTTTCCATATTTAGATTTTTTCAATTTATTACATTTTTACTACTGACTTACCATTTTATTGTTATTATTTTTGTATTTAATTTTGTATTATTATTTACTACCATTTTATATTATTATATGTTATTGTTTCTAATTTTATTACAATGTATATTGTATACATTGTTGCTTTGGCAATATTGACACAATGTTTTTCATGCCAATAAAGCAGCTTGAATTTGAATTTGAATTTGAGAGAGAGAGAGAGAGAGAGAGAGAGAGTGTAGAAGAGTGTGTGAAATGTGACTGATGTGTAATTAGTTCTGTGTGTCACTCCCTCCATACACCACACCCACACACACACACACACACACACACACACACACACACACACACACACACACACACACACACACACACACACACACACACACAGAGAGTGCAGATGTGCACATCCCCTGTCGTAATGACTCCAGCAGTGTGACAACACAAATAATAAATTATATGCTGGGAGTCTATGAAGTCTCATCACACACACCCATGCATGTAGTTCCAGTACACATGGGAGCATTGAGACTCTATGAGACTCTGATACATCAAAGCAACTTTCCAGAAAAAATGTCTCTATCAGTTACAAGTCATATAGGAAGGCTGTACTGGTAGGTTGCACGGACAGGAAGCAGCATAATCATATGCAGACATAATCAAACAGATATTGAAATGTGAAATGGAAAATCACACACACACATACATGCAAACGCAGGCACACATATTAATGCATTCAAGAACGCACACACACATACAGTGCATTTGGAAAGTATTCAGACCCCTTGACTTTTCCCACATTTTGTTACGTTACAGCCTTATTCTGAAGATGATTAAATTGCCCCCTCATCAATCTACACACAATACCCCAAAATAAAAAGGGCGAACACAAGTTTTTAGAAACTTTTGCTAATTTATATAAAAAAATTATCATTAAATATCACATTTACATAAGTATTCAGACCCTTTACTCTTGTAAAGGTACTTTGTTGAAGCACCTTTGGTTGTGATTATGAGATACATGAGATACTTGAGTTACTATAGTATATTTTAACATGAGATTCTATAGGTCATGTAGTATATTTTAACATGAGACGCTATAGTTCATATAGTAGTTTAACATGAGATACTTTAGATAATATAGTAGTTTAACATAAGTTACTTTAGTTGCTATAGTATATTTTAACCTGAGATGCTATAGCTCATATAGTAGTTTAACATGAGATGCTATAGTTTATATAGTAGTTTTACATGAGATGTAGTGCATTTCATATAGTGCATTTTAACATGAGATTCTATAGGTCATGTAGTATATTTTAACATGAGATGCTATAGTTCATATTGAAGTTTAACATGAGATGCTGTAGATAATATAGTAGTTTAGCATGAGATGCTACAGTTCATGTAGTAGTTTAAGATGATATGCTATAGGTCATATAGTATATTTTAACATGAGATGCTATAGTTAACATAGTAGTTTAACATTGGATCCTATGGTTCATATATTAGTTTAAGATTATATGCTATAGGTCATATAGTATATTTTAACATGAGATGCTTTAGTTAATATTGTATATATTAACATGAGATGATATAGTTCATATAGTATTTTAACATGAGATGCTATAGGTCATATAGTATATATTAACATGAGATGCTATAGGGCATATAGTATATTTTAACATGAAATGCTGTATTTTATATAGTAGTTTAACATGAGATGCTATAGTTCATACAGTAGTTTACCATGAGATGCTATAGTTCATATAGTAGTTTAACATGAGATGTTTTAGTTCATATAGTATATTTTAACATGAGATGCTATAGTTCATATAGTATATTTTAACATGAGATGCTTTAGTTAATATTGTATATATTAACATGAGAAGCTGTAGTTCATATAGTAGTTTAACATGAGATGATATAGCTCATATAGTAGTTTAACATGAGATGCTGTAGTTCATATAGTAGTTTACCATGAGATGCTATAATTCATATGGTATATTTTAACCAGATGCTATAGTTCATAAAGTATATTTTCACATGAGATGCTATAGTTAATATAGTATATTTTAACATGAGATGTCATAGTTATTATAGTATGTATTAACATGAGATGATATAGTAATTATAATACATTTTACCATGAGATGTAGTTTTACATGAGATACTATAGTTAATATAGTATATTTTAACATGAGATGCAATAGTTAATATAGTATATTTTAACCTGAGATGCTGTAGTTCAAATAGTAGACTAACATGAGATGCTATAGTTCGTATAGTATATTTTAACATGAGATGCTATATTTCATATAGTATATTTTAACATGAGATGCTATAGTTCATATAGTAGTTTGTCATGAGATGCTATAGTTCATATAGTATATTTTAACATGAGATGCTATAGTTCATATAGTAGTTTGTCATGAGATGCTATAGTTCATATAGTATATTTTAACATGAGATGCTGTAGTTCATATAGTTCATAACCCCAAACATATATATGGGTCCCAATTAGAGACAACGACACACAGCTGCCTCTAATTGGGAACCATTACCCCAACATAGATATATAACACCTAGAACATAAAAAACCCTACACCAAAACCAAAACAAACACGCCAGCCTGTCTTTTCAGGCCTGGACGTGACAGTACCCAAAGCGCGGACTCCGACCGCGCCAAAAAGTCAATGGGGGGGTCTTCGGTGGGTTTCTTAGTCCCAGGTGGCGGCTCCGGTGCAGGCCGTGCTGGTCCGAGGTCACGCACCGGAGGCCCTGGGCCATTTGCAGGACTGGGGACCCGGGCTGGGGACCCTCACTGGCGGACCCGGGCTGGGGACCCTCACTGGCGGCTCAGGACTGGGGACCCTCACTGGCGGCTCAGGACTGGGGACCCTCACTGGCGGCTCAGGACTGGGGACCCTCACTGGCGGCTCAGGACTGGGGACCCTCACTGGCCCTCTGGTGCGGGGAGCAGGAACCGGCCGTACTGGGCTCGTGACGCGCACTCTGGTGCGGGGAGCAGGAACCGGCCGTACTGGGCTCGTGACGCGCACTCTGGTGCGGGGTTCAGGAACCGGCCGTACTGGGCTCGTAACGCGCACTCTGGTGCGGGGAGCAGGAACTGGCCGTACTGGGCTCGTGACGCGCACTCTGGTGCGGGGAGCAGGGACAGGACGTACTGGGCTGTGGATGCGAACCGGAGATTCTGCCTGTCGGACCGGTGCAGGATATCTTGGTCCTAGGAGACGCACTTGGAGACCTAGCGCGCAGAGCTGGCACCACTCTACCAGGCTGCACACTGACCTTGGCCTGACATACGAGTGGCGCTGGGATCTCTCGCACTGGGCTGTGGACACGTACCGGAGACACTGCACGCAGAACCGGTGCAGGATATCTTGGTCCTAGGTGGCGCACCGGAGACCAGGAGTCTCCGGTACGTGTCCACAGCCCAGTGCGAGAGATCCCAGCGCCACTCGTATGTCAGGCCAAGGTCAGTGTGCAGCCTGGTAGAGTGGTGCCAGCTCTGCGCGCTAGGTCTCCAGGCTGCACACTCATCGTAGCCTGACAGATGAGTGGCGCTGGAATCTCTCGCACCGGGCTGTGAACGCGCACAGGAGAAACCGTGCCCAAAACTGCATAGCAATTAGAGACAACGACACACAGCTGCCTCTAATTGGGAACCATTACCCCAACATAGATATATAACACCTAAAACATAAAAAACCCTACACCAAAACCAAAACAAAACACGCCAGCCTGTCTTTTCAGGCCTGGACGTGACAATATTAACATGAAATGCTATAGTTCTTATAGTAGTTTAACATGAGATGCTATAGATAATATAGTAGTTTAACATGAGATGCTATAGTTACAATAGGAGTTTAACAAGAGATGCTATAGTTCTTATAGTACATTTTAAAATGAAATGCTATAGTTCTTATAGTAGTTTAACATGAGATGCTTTAGTTATTATTGTATATTTTAACATAAGATGCTATAGTTCATATAGTATAATTTAACATGAGATGCTATAGTTATCATACTACATTTTAACATGAGAAGCAGTAGTTCATATAGTATGTATTAACATGAGATGATATAGTTAATATAGTACATTTTACCATGAGATGCTGTAGTTCACATAGTAGTTTTACATGACATACTATAGTTAATATAGTATATTTTAACGTGAGATGCTATAGTTCATATAGATAGTTTAACATGAGATGCTATAGTTCATATAGTAGTTTATCATGAGATGCTATAGTTAATATAGTATATTTTAACCTGAGATGCTATAGTTCATATAGATAGTATAACATAAGATGCTATAGTTCATATAGTAGTTTATCATGAGATGCTATAGTTATTATAGTATTTTTTAACATGAGATGCTATAGTTCATATAGTAGTTTATCATGAGATGCTATAGTTATTATAGTATTTTTTAACATGAGATGCTATAGTTCATATAGTAGTTTATCATAAGATGCTATAGTTATTATAGTATTTTTTAACATGAGATGCTATAGTTCATATAGTAGTTTAACATGAGATGCAATTGTTAGTATAGTATATTTTTTTACATGAGATACTATAGTTATCATAGTATATTTTAACATGAGAAGCTGTAGTTCATATAGATTTTTAACATGAGATGCTATAGCTCATATAGTAGTTTAACATGAGATTCTGTTGTTCATATTATAGTTTACCATGAGATGCTATAGTTATTATAGTATATTTTTCTATGAGATGCTATAGTTAATATAGTATATTTTAACATGAGATGCCATAGTTATTATAGTATGTATTAATATGAGATGATATATTAACTATAGTACATTTTACCATGAGATGCTATAGTTCACATAGTAGTTTTACATGACATACTATAGTTAATATAGTATATTTTAACATGAGATGCAATAGTTAATATAGTATATTTTAACATGAGATGCTGTAGTTCAAATAGTAGACTAACATGAGATGCTATAGTTCATATAGTAGTTTATCATGAGATGCTATAGTTAATATAGTATATTTTAACATGAGATGCTATAGTTCATATAGATAGTTTAACATAAGATGCTATAGTTCATATAGTAGTTTAACATGAGATGCTATAGTTAATATAGTATATTTTAACATGAGATGCTGTAGTTCCAATAGTAGTTCAACATGAGATGCTATAGTTCATATAGTATATTTCAACATGAGATGCTATAGTTCATATAGATAGTTTAACATGAGATGCTATAGTTCATATAGATAGTTTAACATGAGATGCTGTAGTTCATATAGTAGTTTATCATGAAATGCTAAAGTTATTATTTTATTTTTTAACATGAGATGCTATAGTTCATATAGTAGTTTAACATGAGATGCTGTAGTTCATATAGTAGTTTATCATGAGATGCTATAGTTATTATATTATTTTTAACATGAGATAATATAGTTCATATAGTATTTTAACATGAGATGCAATTGTTAGTATAGTATATTTTAACATGAGATGCTATAGTCCATATAGTAGTTTAACATGAGATGCAATTGTTAATATAGTATATTTTAACATGAGATACTACAGTTCATATAGTACATTTAAACATGAGATGCTATTGTTAATATTGTATATTTTAACATGAGATGGTATAGTTCATATAGTAATTTAACATGAGTTGATATAGTTCATATAGTAGTTTAAACATGAGATGCTATAGTTCATATAGTATATTTCAACATGAGCTTCTATAGTTCATATTGTAGTTTAACATGAGATGTATAGGTATTATAGTAGTTTAACATAAGATGCTATAGTTCATATAGTAGTTTAACATGAGATGCTATAGTTAATATAGTATATTTTAACATGAGATGCTATAGTTCCAATCGTAGTTCAACATGAGATGCTATAGTTCATATAGTAGTTTAACATGAGATGCTATAGTTAATATAGTATATTTCAACATGAGATGCTATAGTTCATATAGATAGTTTAACATGAGATGCTGTAGTTCATATAGTAGTTTAACATGAAATGATAAAGTTATTATTTTATTTTTTAACATGAGATGCTATAGTTCATATAGTAGTTTATCATGAGATGCTATAGTTATTATAGTATTTTTTAACATGAGATGCTGTAATGAAGCACCCTGAGAGTGAGGATCCATTTGCAGCTTTATTACAATCTTGGTCGTACAAACAGGGTCAATCGCCAGCAAACACAACAGCAGGGATAAGGCTAATCGTAATCCAGGTACAGGCATGAGGTCAGGGCAGGCAGCAAGCTTACAAAAATCAGTCCAATAAAGAATATAGTCCAGGGCAGGCAGCAAGAATCAAAAAGGGAAAAACAGTCCAGAGTAATACCACGAAATGACAAAATGACAGACACGGGAAAACGCTCAGAAATGATCACCAGGGAAACAAGACTTACGCAAGGAGAGAAAGGGAGAGAGAGCCTAAATAGTCTATTAATGGGAGACAGGTGCAACGGTGATTGGAACCAGGTATGTGGGAGTTGTAGTTCAGGGCTTAATATTCAGGAGAGGGTTCCCTCTGGTGGTGAGCAGGAGGAACCGCGAGTCTCGTTTGTTACAGAGCCCCCTGTGAGCGGCTCCTGACGCGAAGAGGCTTAACGACGCCGGGTCTTCCTCGAGGTCGGGGGCCGGTTTCTCCGGTGCGCCCTATGGAACTCAGTCATGAGTGCGGGTCGAGTATGTCCTCTGCATTAACCCAGGATCGCTCCTCCGGTCCGCACCCTCCCAATCTACCAGATATTGGAGGAGCCTGCCCGGCGTCTGGAATCGAGTAGATCTCGAAGCCGATATACCTCCTCGCCGTCCACCAAGATGGGTGGGGGGCCCTGCTCACTGGTCTGCTCCTCCTCCTCCGCTCTCGGACCACCAGCGGGTTTGAGAAGAGATACATGGAAGGTAGGAGAGATACGGTAATTAGCGGGTAATGCCAAACGGAAGGAAACTGGTGTGATTTGTTTGACTATTTGGAAAGGACCCACATACCTGGGACTGAGTTTCTTGCAGGAGTTTGAGGCGTAGGTCTCGAGTGGATAGCCAAACCCATTGACCTGGAGTATATTCGGGTTGGGGCGGCGGTGGCGATTGGCCTGCAACCTCTGTCTCCTGACTGCATGTAGTAAGTGGGTATGGGCCTGACTCCAGATGTCCTCGCTTCTCTGGAGCCAGTCATTGACAGAGGGTACCTCGGTGGGTTCCCCTGACCAGGGAAACAGGGGAGGTTGGAAGCCCATTACACACTGGAATGGGGTTAAACCGGTGGAGGGTTTCTGGAGTGAGTTCTGTGCATACTCCGCCCACATGAGGAATCGACTCCAGTCTGCTTGGTTCTGATGACAGTAGGATCTGAGAAACCGGGTGATCTCTTGATTGAGGCGTTCTGTTTGACCGTTAGATTGTGGGTGATACCCTGAAGTGAGGCTGATGTTGATGTTGAGTTGTTGGAAGAATGCTGACCATACTCTGGATGTGAATTGGGGCCCTCGGTCCGACACGATGTCCTCTGGCAGGCCATAGAAGCGGACCACCAGGTTGCACATGAGTTCGGCAGTTTCCAATGCTGTAGGCAGTTTGGGGAGTGGAATCAACCGGCAAGCCTTGGAGAAGCGATCTATGACAGTGAGTATTGTGGTATTCCCATTGGACTTGGGGAGATCGGTAATGAAGTCTATGGCGAGATGGGACCATGGTCGGTGGGGAACTGGTAGTGGTTGCAGTAGGCCCGATGGTAGTTGTCTGAGATGTTTACTTGTGTTACAGATGGTGCAGTCGTTAATGAACTTTATTGCGTCTGCCCGCAAGGTTGGCCACCAGAAGCTGTTCTGAAGCAGGTGAACCGTGGCGGCGATTCCCGGATTCCCGGATGAGTGCGGAGTGAACTTGCTTTAGCACTTTCTGACAGAGGGCCTGAGGTACAAACGTTTTGTTAGGGGGGCATTCGGGCGGAAATGATCACCAGGGAAACAAGACTTCGCAAGGAGAGAAAGGGAGAGAGAGCCTAAATAGTCTATTAATGGGAGACAGGTGCAACGGTGATTGGAACCAGGTATGTGGGAGTTGTAGTTCAGGGCTTAATATTCAGGAGAGGGTTCCCTCTGGTGGTGAGCAGGAGGAACCGCGGGAGTCTCGTTTGTTACAGATGCTATAGTTCATATAGTATTTTAACATGAGATGCTATAGTTCATATAGTAGTTTAACATGAGATGCAATTGTTAGTATAGTATATTTTAACATGAGATGCTATAGTTCACATAGTAGTTTTACATGACATACTATAGTTAATATAGTATATTTTAACATGAGATGCAATAGTTAATATAGTATATTTTAACATGAGATGCTGTAGTTCAAATAGTAGACTAACATGAGATGCTATAGTTCATATAGTAGTTTATCATGAGATGCTATAGTTAATATAGTATATTTTAACATGAGATGCTATAGTTCATATAGATAGTTTAACATAAGATGCTATAGTTCATATAGTAGTTTAACATGAGATGCTATAGTTAATATAGTATATTTTAACATGAGATAATATAGTTCATATAGTATTTTAACATGAGATGCAATTGTTAGTATAGTATATTTTAACATGAGATGCTATAGTCCATATAGTAGTTTAACATGAGATGCAATTGTTAATATAGTATATTTTAACATGAGATACTACAGTTCATATAGTACATTTAAACATGAGATGCTATTGTTAATATTGTATATTTTAACATGAGATGGTATAGTTCATATAGTAATTTAACATGAGTTGATATAGTTCATATAGTAGTTTAAACATGAGATGCTATAGTTCATATAGTATATTTCAACATGAGCTTCTATAGTTCATATTGTAGTTTAACATGAGATGTATAGGTATTATAGTAGTTTAACATAAGATGCTATAGTTCATATAGTAGTTTAACATGAGATGCTATAGTTAATATAGTATATTTTAACATGAGATGCTATAGTTCCAATCGTAGTTCAACATGAGATGCTATAGTTCATATAGTAGTTTAACATGAGATGCTATAGTTAATATAGTATATTTCAACATGAGATGCTATAGTTCATATAGATAGTTTAACATGAGATGCTGTAGTTCATATAGTAGTTTATCATGAAATGCTAAAGTTATTATTTTATTTTAACATGAGATGCTATAGTTCATATAGTAGTTTATCATGAGATGCTATAGTTATTATAGTATTTTTTAACATGAGATGCTATAGTTCATATAGTATTTTAACATGAGATGCTATAGTTCATATAGTAGTTTAACATGAGATGCAATTGTTAGTATAGTATATTTTAACATGAGATGCTATAGTTCACATAGTAGTTTTACATGACATACTATAGTTAATATAGTATATTTTAACATGAGATGCAATAGTTAATATAGTATATTTTAACATGAGATGCTGTAGTTCAAATAGTAGACTAACATGAGATGCTATAGTTCATATAGTAGTTTATCATGAGATGCTATAGTTAATATAGTATATTTTAACATGAGATGCTATAGTTCATATAGATAGTTTAACATAAGATGCTATAGTTCATATAGTAGTTTAACATGAGATGCTATAGTTAATATAGTATATTTTAACATGAGATGCTGTAGTTCCAATAGTAGTTCAACATGAGATGCTATAGTTCATATAGTATATTTCAACATGAGATGCTATAGTTCATATAGATAGTTTAACATGAGATGCTATAGTTCATATAGATAGTTTAACATGAGATGCTGTAGTTCATATAGTAGTTTATCATGAAAAGCTAAAGTTATTATTTTATTTTTTAACATGAGATGCTATAGTTCATATAGTAGTTTAACATGAGATGCTGTAGTTCATATAGTAGTTTATCATGAGATGCTATAGTTATTATATTATTTTTTAACATGAGATAATATAGTTCATATAGTATTTTAACATGAGATGCAATTGTTAGTATAGTATATTTTAACATGAGATGCTATAGTCCATATAGTAGTTTAACATGAGATGCAATTGTTAATATAGTATATTTTAACATGAGATACTACAGTTCATATAGTACATTGAAACATGAGATGCTATTGTTAATATTGTATATTTTAACATGAGATGGTATAGTTCATATAGTAATTTAACATGAGTTGATATAGTTCATATAGTAGTTTAAACATGAGATGCTATAGTTCATATAGTATATTTCAACATGAGCTTCTATAGTTCATATTGTAGTTTAACATGAGATGTATAGGTATTATAGTAGTTTAACATAAGATGCTATAGTTCATATAGTAGTTTAACATGAGATGCTATAGTTAATATAGTATATTTTAACATGAGATGCTATAGTTCCAATCGTAGTTCAACATGAGATGCTATAGTTCATATAGTAGTTTAACATGAGATGCTATAGTTAATATAGTATATTTCAACATGAGATGCTATAGTTCATATAGATAGTTTAACATGAGATGCTGTAGTTCATATAGTAGTTTATCATGAAATGCTAAAGTTATTATTTTATTTTTTAACATGAGATGCTATAGTTCATATAGTAGTTTATCATGAGATGCTATAGTTATTATAGTATTTTTTAACATGAGATGCTATAGTTCATATAGTATTTTAACATGAGATGCTATAGTTCATATAGTAGTTTAACATGAGATGCAATTGTTAGTATAGTATATTTTAACATGAGATGCTATAGTTCACATAGTAGTTTTACATGACATACTATAGTTAATATAGTATATTTTAACATGAGATGCAATAGTTAATATAGTATATTTTAACATGAGATGCTGTAGTTCAAATAGTAGACTAACATGAGATGCTATAGTTCATATAGTAGTTTATCATGAGATGCTATAGTTAATATAGTATATTTTAACATGAGATGCTATAGTTCATATAGATAGTTTAATATAAGATGCTATAGTTCATATAGTAGTTTAACATGAGATGCTATAGTTAATATAGTATATTTTAACATGAGATGCTGTAGTTCCAATAGTAGTTCAACATGAGATGCTATAGTTCATATAGATAGTTTAACATGAGATGCTATAGTTCATATAGATAGTTTAACATGAGATGCTGTAGTTCATATAGTAGTTTATCATGAAATGCTAAAGTTATTATTTTATTTTTTAACATGAGATGCTATAGTTCATATAGTAGTTTAACATGAGATGCTGTAGTTCATATAGTAGTTTATCATGAGATGCTATAGTTATTATATTATTTTTTAACATGAGATAATATAGTTCATATAGTATTTTAACATGAGATGCAATTGTTAGTATAGTATATTTTAACATGAGATGCTATAGTCCATATAGTAGTTTAACATGAGATGCAATTGTTAATATAGTATATTTTAACATGAGATGGTATAGTTCATATAGTAATTTAACATGAGTTGATATAGTTCATATAGTAGTTTAAACATGAGATGCTATAGTTCATATAGTATATTTCAACATGAGCTTCTATAGTTCATATTGTAGTTTAACATGAGATGTATAGGTATTATAGTAGTTTAACATAAGATGCTATAGTTCATATAGTAGTTTAACATGAGATGCTATAGTTAATATAGTATATTTTAACATGAGATGCTATAGTTCCAATAGTAGTTCAACATGAGATGCTATAGTTCATATAGTAGTTTAACATGAGATGCTATAGTTAATATAGTATATTTCAACATGAGATGCTATAGTTCATATAGATAGTTTAACATGAGATGCTGTAGTTCATATAGTAGTTTATCATGAAATGCTAAAGTTATTATTTTATTTTTTAACATGAGATGCTATAGTTCATATAGTAGTTTAACATGAGATGCTGTAGTTCATATAGTAGTTTATCATGAGATGCTATAGTTATTATATTATTTTTAACATGAGATGCTATAGTTCATATAGTATTTTAACATGAGATGCTATAGTTCATATAGTAGTTTAACATGAGATGCAATTGTTAGTATAGTATATTTTAACATGAGATGCTATAGTTCATATAGTAGTTTAACATGAGATGCAATTGTTAATATAGTATATTTTAACATGAGATACTACAGTTCATATAGTACATTTAACATGAGATGCTATTGTTAATATTGTATATTTTAACATGAGATGGTATAGTTCATATAGTAATTTAACATGAGTTGATATATTTCATATAGTAGTTTAAACATGAGATGCTATAGTTCATATAGTATATTTCAACATGAGCTTCTATAGTTCATATTGTAGTTTAACATGAGATGTATAGGTATTATAGTAGTTTAACATAAGATCTATAGTTCATATAGTAGTTTAATATGAGATGTATAGTTATTATAGTAGTTTAACATGAGATGTATAGGTATTATAGTAGTTTAACATAAGATCTACAGTTCATATAGTAGTTTAACATGAGATGTATAGTTATTATAGTAGTTTAACATGAGATGTATAGTTATTATAGTAGTTTAACATGAGATGTATAGGTATTATAGTAGTTTAACATAAGATCTATAGTTCATATAGTAGTTTAACATGAGATGTATAGTTATTATAGTAGTTTAACATGAGATGTATAGTTATCATAGTATATTTTAACATGAGAAGCTGTAGTTCATATAGATTTTTAACATGATATGCTATAGTTCATATAGTAGTTTAACATGAGATGCAATTGTTAGTATAGTATATTTTAACATGAGATGCTATAGTTCATATAGTAGTTTAACATGAGATGCAATTGTTAATATAGTATATTTTAACATGAGATACTACAGTTCATATAGTACATTTAACATGAGATGCTTTTGTTAATATTGTATATTTTAACATGAGATGGTATAGTTCATATAGTAATTTAACATGAGTTGATATATTTCATATAGTAGTTTAAACATGAGATGCTATAGTTCATATAGTATATTTCAACATGAGCTTCTATAGTTCATATTGTAGTTTAACATGAGATGTATAGGTATTATAGTAGTTTAACATAAGATCTATAGTTCATATAGTAGTTTAATATGAGATGTATAGTTATTATAGTAGTTTAACATGAGATGTATAGGTATTATAGTAGTTTAACATAAGATCTACAGTTCATATAGTAGTTTAACATGAGATGTATAGTTATTATAGTAGTTTAACATGAGATGTATAGTTATTATAGTAGTTTAACATGAGATGTATAGGTATTATAGTAGTTTAACATAAGATCTATAGTTCATATAGTAGTTTAACATGAGATGTATAGTTATTATAGTAGTTTAACATGAGATGTATAGTTATCATAGTATATTTTAACATGAGAAGCTGTAGTTCATATAGATTTTTAACATGAGATGCTATAGCTCATATAGTAGTTTAACATGAGATTCTGTTGTTCATATTATAGTTTACCATGAGATGCTATAGTTATTATAGTATATTTTTCTATGAGATGCTATAGTTAATATAGTATATTTTAACATGAGATGCCATAGTTATTATAGTATGTATTAATATGAGATGATATATTAACTATAGTACATTTTACCATGAGATGCTATAGTTCACATAGTAGTTTTACATGACATACTATAGTTAATATAGTATATTTTAACATGAGATGCAATAGTTAATATAGTATATTTTAACATGAGATGCTGTAGTTCAAATAGTAGACTAACATGAGATGCTATAGTTCATATAGTAGTTTATCATGAGATGCTATAGTTAATATAGTATATTTTAACATGAGATGCTATAGTTCATATAGATAGTTTAACATAAGATGCTATAGTTCATATAGTAGTTTAACATGAGATGCTATAGTTAATATAGTATATTTTAACATGAGATGCTGTAGTTCCAATAGTAGTTCAACATGAGATGCTATAGTTCATATAGTATATTTCAACATGAGATGCTATAGTTCATATAGATAGTTTAACATGAGATGCTATAGTTCATATAGATAGTTTAACATGAGATGCTGTAGTTCATATAGTAGTTTATCATGAAATGCTAAAGTTATTATTTTATTTTTTAACATGAGATGCTATAGTTCATATAGTAGTTTAACATGAGATGCTGTAGTTCATATAGTAGTTTATCATGAGATGCTATAGTTATTATATTATTTTTTAACATGAGATAATATAGTTCAAATAGTATTTTAACATGAGATGCAATTGTTAGTATAGTATATTTTAACATGAGATGCTATAGTCCATATAGTAGTTTAACATGAGATGCAATTGTTAATATAGTATATTTTAACATGAGATACTACAGTTCATATAGTACATTTAAACATGAGATGCTATTGTTAATATTGTATATTTTAACATGAGATGGTATAGTTCATATAGTAATTTAACATGAGTTGATATAGTTCATATAGTAGTTTAAACATGAGATGCTATAGTTCATATAGTATATTTCAACATGAGCTTCTATAGTTCATATTGTAGTTTAACATGAGATGTATAGGTATTATAGTAGTTTAACATAAGATGCTATAGTTCATATAGTAGTTTAACATGAGATGCTATAGTTAATATAGTATATTTTAACATGAGATGCTATAGTTCCAATCGTAGTTCAACATGAGATGCTATAGTTCATATAGTAGTTTAACATGAGATGCTATAGTTAATATAGTATATTTCAACATGAGATGCTATAGTTCATATAGATAGTTTAACATGAGATGCTGTAGTTCATATAGTAGTTAATCATGAAATGCTAAAGTTATTATTTTATTTTTTAACATGAGATGCTATAGTTCATATAGTAGTTTATCATGAGATGCTATAGTTATTATAGTATTTTTTAACATGAGATGCTATAGTTCATATAGTATTTTAACATGAGATGCTATAGTTCATATAGTAGTTTAACATGAGATGCAATTGTTAGTATAGTATATTTTAACATGAGATGCTATAGTTCACATAGTAGTTTTACATGACATACTATAGTTAATATAGTATATTTTAACATGAGATGCAATAGTTAATATAGTATATTTTAACATGAGATGCTGTAGTTCAAATAGTAGACTAACATGAGATGCTATAGTTCATATAGTAGTTTATCATGAGATGCTATAGTTAATATAGTATATTTTAACATGAGATGCTATAGTTCATATAGATAGTTTAACATAAGATGCTATAGTTCATATAGTAGTTTAACATGAGATGCTATAGTTAATATAGTATATTTTAACATGAGATAATATAGTTCATATAGTATTTTAACATGAGATGCAATTGTTAGTATAGTATATTTTAACATGAGATGCTATAGTCCATATAGTAGTTTAACATGAGATGCAATTGTTAATATAGTATATTTTAACATGAGATACTACAGTTCATATAGTACATTTAAACATGAGATGCTATTGTTAATATTGTATATTTTAACATGAGATGGTATAGTTCATATAGTAATTTAACATGAGTTGATATAGTTCATATAGTAGTTTAAACATGAGATGCTATAGTTCATATAGTATATTTCAACATGAGCTTCTATAGTTCATATTGTAGTTTAACATGAGATGTATAGGTATTATAGTAGTTTAACATAAGATGCTATAGTTCATATAGTAGTTTAACATGAGATGCTATAGTTAATATAGTATATTTTAACATGAGATGCTATAGTTCCAATCGTAGTTCAACATGAGATGCTATAGTTCATATAGTAGTTTAACATGAGATGCTATAGTTAATATAGTATATTTCAACATGAGATGCTATAGTTCATATAGATAGTTTAACATGAGATGCTGTAGTTCATATAGTAGTTTATCATGAAATGCTAAAGTTATTATTTTATTTTTTAACATGAGATGCTATAGTTCATATAGTAGTTTATCATGAGATGCTATAGTTATTATAGTATTTTTTAACATGAGATGCTATAGTTCATATAGTATTTTAACATGAGATGCTATAGTTCATATAGTAGTTTAACATGAGATGCAATTGTTAGTATAGTATATTTTAACATGAGATGCTATAGTTCACATAGTAGTTTTACATGACATACTATAGTTAATATAGTATATTTTAACATGAGATGCAATAGTTAATATAGTATATTTTAACATGAGATGCTGTAGTTCAAATAGTAGACTAACATGAGATGCTATAGTTCATATAGTAGTTTATCATGAGATGCTATAGTTAATATAGTATATTTTAACATGAGATGCTATAGTTCATATAGATAGTTTAACATAAGATGCTATAGTTCATATAGTAGTTTAACATGAGATGCTATAGTTCATATAGTATATTTCAACATGAGATGCTATAGTTCATATAGATAGTTTAACATGAGATGCTATAGTTCATATAGATAGTTTAACATGAGATGCTGTAGTTCATATAGTAGTTTATCATGAAATGCTAAAGTTATTATTTTATTTTTTAACATGAGATGCTATAGTTCATATAGTAGTTTAACATGAGATGCTGTAGTTCATATAGTAGTTTATCATGAGATGCTATAGTTATTATATTATTTTTTAACATGAGATAATATAGTTCATATAGTATTTTAACATGAGATGCAATTGTTAGTATAGTATATTTTAACATGAGATGCTATAGTCCATATAGTAGTTTAACATGAGATGCAATTGTTAATATAGTATATTTTATCATGAGATGGTATAGTTCATATAGTAATTTAACATGAGTTGATATAGTTCATATAGTAGTTTAAACATGAGATGCTATAGTTCATATAGTATATTTCAACATGAGCTTCTATAGTTCATATTGTAGTTTAACATGAGATGTATAGGTATTATAGTAGTTTAACATAAGATGCTATAGTTCATATAGTAGTTTAACATGAGATGCTATAGTTAATATAGTATATTTTAACATGAGATGCTATAGTTCCAATAGTAGTTCAACATGAGATGCTATAGTTCATATAGTAGTTTAACATGAGATGCTATAGTTAATATAGTATATTTCAACATGAGATGCTATAGTTCATATAGATAGTTTAACATGAGATGCTGTAGTTCATATAGTAGTTTATCATGAAATGCTAAAGTTATTATTTTATTTTTTAACATGAGATGCTATAGTTCATATAGTAGTTTAACATGAGATGCTGTAGTTCATATAGTAGTTTATCATGAGATGCTATAGTTATTATATTATTTTTTAACATGAGATGCTATAGTTCATATAGTATTTTAACATGAGATGCTATAGTTCATATAGTAGTTTAACATGAGATGCAATTGTTAGTATAGTATATTTTAACATGAGATGCTATAGTTCATATAGTAGTTTAACATGAGATGCAATTGTTAATATAGTATATTTTAACATGAGATACTACAGTTCATATAGTACATTTAACATGAGATGCTATTGTTAATATTGTATATTTTAACATGAGATGGTATAGTTCATATAGTAATTTAACATGAGTTGATATATTTCATATAGTAGTTTAAACATGAGATGCTATAGTTCATATAGTATATTTCAACATGAGCTTCTATAGTTCATATTGTAGTTTAACATGAGATGTATAGGTATTATAGTAGTTTAACATAAGATCTATAGTTCATATAGTAGTTTAATATGAGATGTATAGTTATTATAGTAGTTTAACATGAGATGTATAGGTATTATAGTAGTTTAACATAAGATCTACAGTTCATATAGTAGTTTAACATGAGATGTATAGTTATTATAGTAGTTTAACATGAGATGTATAGTTATTATAGTAGTTTAACATGAGATGTATAGGTATTATAGTAGTTTAACATAAGATCTATAGTTCATATAGTAGTTTAACATGAGATGTATAGTTATTATAGTAGTTTAACATGAGATGTATAGTTATTATAGTAGTTTAACATGAGATGTATAGTTATTATAGTAGTTTAACATGAGATGTATAGTTATTATAGTTGTTTAACATGAGATGTATAGTTCATATAGTAGTTTAACATGAGATGCTTTAGGACATGTAATATGGTGTAACATGAACATACTGTAGTAGGGGAGAATGAGGTTTAAAAGTGTAAAGACGATAATGCTATAGGTTAACAGAATGAGCATACCTTGGCTTAGTGTACTTTTATTTTGTATTTATTTAACCTTTATTTAACTAGGCAAGTCAAATTCTTATTTACAATGACGGCCTTAACAGAGACATACTGGGCAGTACGGCAGGGAGGAGCTCATGTCAGTGGAGGCCCCAGGGGTAGAGGTGGTGGACGATGGCTTTTGCTGGATCAGCGTCTCTGTGTGTCTCACTCGTCCTCTCAGAATATTAACCTGACAACCACTCCAGTCATCTCCCTGAGCTCAGATGACCCCAGTCTCCACAGCAGTTAACCCTGCCGTCACGGGACCAGGCCTGAGTGTGGGGGTTGGTTGCATGGGGGGTTATGTGTGTGTGTGTACATTATACAAACTAACTACCACTCTGCAGTAATTGTGACACCCAGGAGGAGAGTGGTAGAGGACGGGTGAGTTCAGAATAATGATATACTGTGAGGATGTATGGAGAGCTGAAACAGTCGTTGTCTACCAATGAGGTTGCTTACTCCAGGATTTCTTCAACTGGATGACCTGGAGCAGGTCTGTGCTGACCTATCAGTCCTGGTGATAGGGTGCAAGGTGGGCACTATCGCAGGTCATGGGGTCATGAAGCTAGGAGCTAAACCAAACCTTACGTCAAGGAAACAAGTGACCAATGCCTGGTTGGTTTCTATGTTTCAGTCCCATGAAGTGTAACGTACTGTGCATGGCTAAATGAAGTCTTGAGGATGTTATAAATGCCACACTGTTGTTGACTGCCCTATTATTTGTCCGTGTTGACCTCTTGCCTAGTCCCTCTCACAAAAGAGGTTTCTAACCTTGAGAGTCTTTTCCTGGTTAAATAAAGGTGAAATAAAAACCTATAAAGCCTTAATGGACTTGTAGTTGGTTTAGTCAAGTGTGACACTAGTTTGTGTAACCTTGCTTCAACCTTGACTGTTGCTCTCTTGATGAAGATACAGCACATTGACAGCACACAACTAATGAAGGCCAGAATGTCATGTTTTATTCATTAAAGAGGTGTGTGTATGTGTTTCTGTGTGTGTGTGTGTGTGTGTTCTGTCTCTTTGAATAGAAAGAGTCTTGTAGTGATATTATCCTCTCTGATCCTCATTATATTATCTCTTTGATGTTCTCTCTCTTCTCACAGCACTTCTATGATGTTCAGACAGGTTGCATTTGTATGTTGTTTCCACGCATGCAAAGTAATGGACAAACACTAGCTGTGTAGTCAATGATTTCTCTCTCTCTCTCTCTCTCTCTCTCTCTCTCTCTCTCTCTCTCTCTCTCTCTCTCTCTCTCTCTCTCTCTCTCTCTCTCAAAGAGAAAAAGGTAACTGTGATAGGGAGAGGGTCTAACAAGGTGAGTTGGTGAAAAGACAGAGACAGGGAAAGGGAGGGGGGCATGTAGCTACACTGCAGAATCATACCTGTCGGATCTTAGATGCTGTGTTGTGCTGTATGGTGCTGTGTTGGGCTCGACTGTGCTGTGTTGGGCTCAGCTGTGCTGTGTTGGGCTTGTCTGTGATGTGTTGGGCTCAGCTGTGCTGTGTTGGGCTCGACTGTGCTGTCTTCGGCTTGGCTGTGCTGTCTTGGGCTCGGCTGTGCTGTTCTGTGCTCTAGCTCTGTTGTGTTGTGTCGTGCTGTGCTGTGCTCTGCTGTGCTCAACTGGCTACGTCAGAGTATTAGATTCAAACAAACCACAATACGTTGCAATAAGCCAGCCCAGCACCGCACAGCTCAGCACAATCCTGCCAACCTGATTATCTTACAGCCAAAGACAAAGAGGAGCCAATAACAAGGTTTAATTGATAAATGAGAACACGCTATGGAAGATGTGACTGTGTATGACGGGTCATGTTTTCAGCTAATTGATTTAAAGCAACAGATATCCTGAAGCAAGCATCAAGCATGAAAACCCGCTTTTGTGGCCCCTGCAGCTGCTATTCATATCACAACTGCAGAGACCGCACCATGTTGTTGTTGTCACCACAGTTAATGCTCATTCCTACTGTTTCTGTCATGTTCCTACGGTTCCCCTCCTACTGTCACTTAAACACAGATGTTCCCCCTCCTACTGTCACTTAAACACAGATGTTCCACCTCCTACTGTCACTTAAACACAGATGTTGCCCTCCTACTGTCACGTATTACAGCTTACAGCTTATTACAGCTGTTATTACAGGTGTTATACAATGGGACGTTAGGTGTAATTACAAAGTAATACCACTGTGATATGATAGGAAATAGTTTAGTTTCCATCTAAGGTTGACTCCTTAGAACAACTCCGGTCAAAAATTATACTAGCTCAGCCTCCACAGTTAGTATCATCATCACAATATTAATAATAGAGGAGGATAATACTGATATTTTATTTAACTAGGCAAGTCAGTTATGAACAAATTATTACTTACAAAGACAGGCTAGGAACAGTGGGTTAACTGCCTTGTTCAGGGACAGAACAACAGATTTTTACCTTGTCAGCTCGGAGACTCGATCTAGCAACTTTTCAGCTACTGGTCCAATGCTCTAACCACTAGGCTACCTGCCACCCCTGCTAGAGGAGAGGGATAGAGGATGAGAGCTAAAGACAAAGGGCCCCTATTCAGCTGGCACCAGAGGCTCATTAGGCCTGGACTATTTCCAGTGTCTCTGCTCTCTTAATGTCAGTATGATACAGAGCAGCATATGGAATATGGCAAATAGATGTTTAACCATTATCTCCCTTCTCTCTCTAACTATATCCCTTCCCTTCCCTCTCTCTCTCTCTCTCTCTCTCTCTCTCTCTCTCTCTCTCTCTCTTTCTCCATCCCTCCCTTCATTCTGTCCCTCCTTCCCTCCCTCCCTTGACTCTCAGACTTTCCCTCCCTTCATTCCGTCCCTCTCTCCATCCATTCCTCCCTCACTCCATAGCTCTAACTCAATGCTCTAACTCTCTCCCTTTCTCTTTCTCTCTCTCTTTCTCTCTCTCTACCTCTCTCTCTCTGTCTCTCTCTTTGGTAATTAAATAAGCTAGCGACACTAACAAGGATGTGGTTGTCTACTGGACACAAAATATGTGCTGTAATTGATTGAGTGAAACGTCCATAAAGTCTCTGTTTAATTTCCCCCACACCTCCATTATATCAATATTGTGCTGTTTACACATGAGACAGAAGTGACCATCTGTGAAAGGCTACATTGTAATTATGGACTACTTGAAGGCATCTGTACTCTATTTAAACCTAACTCCGCCTCAGTTGCCATGGTCCCTGACGTCAAATGGAACACATTGGCAGTGTGTACAGAGTATGTGTGTGTGTGTGTGTGTGTGCGTGACCGTGCATGCCTGTGTGTGAGATTGCGTGCTTTGTGTAGTTAAGAAAAACTGAATTAAAAGACACATATACTTCTGATTGGCTAGAGGGGTAAGTCTTGCTGCTGATGTCATACCTGTTAAAACCATGTATTAGAAAACTAGGTTTTACTACAGCCTTTGCTGTTGCATCTATGTTGGGTTTCCTTGCATCAAACACTTGTGTTACTTTCATGTGCAAACTTCAAAGAAAAAACCTGTCAATAATTTAAGAATCACTGTATGTTGAAATCTTTAATGTGCCATCCACTTAATTAGTTTGACCTTTACATTGATGTGAACTGAAGTAACCTGTTTGGTGTAGGCAATAATAAGCCCTGTTAAGTTTTGTGCCAAACACGTGAACTCTGGGTTTGCTGTTGCGAGGAAAACCTTTAGGTCACTAGATCTCGTGATTTTCTCCTTGTGAGGAGAAGAGAGACGGACGCTATTTGCTGAGCTGAAACTTTTACATCTGTGCATTTCTCAAAACTGTTGATTATCTTACTTACCTTATTAGAAAGTTTATGAACATCTAACTAACCTGAATTTGTCTGCTTTGGGGAATATAGCCATCGTCGCTTCAACAAGAGCAATCTTAGGTTTGTGACTTCTGTTGCTTGAACGGCATCTCTTCTGTTGCTTGAACGGCATTTTCCGCCATGGTTTACAAATAGGCATTTGCCTTGGAATTATTGTTTCAAGAGGTTTGCTACGGTACGGTGAGTATCATTGTGAGTAACATTAATTTGCTGAATCATTTATCTTGGGGTGGTAGGTAGCCTAGTGGTTAGAGCGTTGGTCCAGTAACTGAAATGGTTGCTGGATCGAATCCTTGAGCTGATAAGGTAAAAATCTATCATTCTCAACAAGGCAGTTAACCCACTGTTCTCTGGGAGGTTGTCATTGTAAATAATTATTTGTTCTTAACTGACTTGCCTCATTAAAGAAAGGGCAATCTTCTATCAACAGTTCCAATGTTAGGTTGATACCACGGGGGTGTATTTTTATTTCCATATATTGTGATTGTATTGTAATGTGTGACTAATCATTTTTATTCGTAATACGTTGAAGTCAAATTGTATTAATTGTGGTTGTATTTCACTGAGTCATACTGCTTCCCTTCTGGTTTCATGGGAGAACATTCTGGAAACAGTAAGCCTTTATATAATCTCTTAGAAAAAAGGGTTCTGCCTGGAACATAAACGGGTTCTTCAAAATGTTCTCTCCTATGGGGACAGCCGAAGACCTTTGATGTTCTAGATATTACCTTTTTGTACATTGCCTTTAGCCTGAATTAAAAAAAGATAACATTTAGATTTTGTGTCACTGGCCTAAACACAATAATGCCAAAGTGGAAGAACATTTTTAGACATTGTTTTATATTTATTAAAAATAAAAAGCTGAAATGTCTTGAGTCAATAAGTATTCAAGCTCTTTGTTATTGTCATGCCCTGATCTGTTTCACCTGTCCTTGTGCTTGTCTCCACCCCCCTCCAGGTGACACCCATCTTCCCCATTAACCCCTGTGTATTCTGTCTGTTTGTTGCCAGTTCGTCTTGTTTGTTCAAGCCTACCAGCGTTTTGTCTCAGCTACTGCTTTTCCCTAGTCTCTCTTTTCTCGTCCTCCTGGTTTTCGACCTTTGCCTGTCCTGACCCTGTACCCGCCCGCCTGACCACTGCCTGTCCTGACCCTGTACCCGCCCATCTGACCACTGCCTGTCCTGACCCTGTACCCGCCCACCTGACCACTGCCTGTCCTGACCCTGTACCCGCCCGCCTGACCACTGCCTGTCTCTGACCCTGAGCCTGCCTGCCATCCTGTACCTTGCTCCACCTCTGGATTTACTGACCTCCGCCTGACCTGAGCCTGCCTGCCGTCCTGTACCTTTGCCTCTACTCTGGATTATCGACCCCTGCCTGCCTTGACCTGTCATTTGCCTGCCCTTGTGGTAACAATAAACATTGTTACTTCACACAGTCTGCACTTGGGTCTTACCTTGATTCCTGATAGTTATGGCAAGCCTAAATATGTTCAGGAGTAAAAATGTGCTTAACAAGTCAAATAATAAGTTGCATGGATTCAGGGTGCAAAATAGTGTTTAACATGATTTTTGAATGATTACTTAATCTCTGTACCCCACACAAACAATAGTCTGTAAGGTCCCTCAGTCAAGCAGTGAATTTCAAACACAGATTCAACCACAAAGACCAGGGAGGTTTTCCAATGCCTCGCAAAGAACGGGCACCTATTGGTAGATGGGTAAAAATAAATAAATACATTGAATATCCCTTTGAGAATGGTGAAGTTATTAATTACACTTTGGATGGTGTATCAATACACACAGTCACTACAAAGATACAGTACAGGGGCCTTCCTAACTCAGTTGCCGGAGAGGAAGGAAAACGTTCAGGGATTTCACCATGTTGACTGAAACTGAAAACAACATTGCAGTTACTCCACAATACTAACCTAATTGACAGAGTGAAGGAAGCCTGTGCAGAATAAATATATTCCAAAACATGCATCATATTTGCAATAAGGAACTAAGGTAAAACTGCGAAGAATGTGGCAAATGTCCTGGATACAAAGTTATGTATCCAGGACAGGGGTGTGAATACTTATGTACATTAGATATTTCTGTATTTAATTTTCAATACATTTGCAAAAAATGTTAAACATGTTTTCACTTTTTCATTATGGGGTATTTTCTGTAGCGGGCTGGGAAAATATATATATTTGATCAATTTTTAATTCAGACCATAACAAAACAAAACGTGGAATAAGTCAAGGGGTATGAATACTTTCTGAAGGCACTGTATCTATTAGTAATACCCTAGCCTTTAGTTTTTCCCCTAGCAAGTCAATATCATACAAGTTAATTTACTGAGATGTCCATTTCACCGTTATTCATCCAAGCCTGCAGTTAGAGGGTTACACTTAGTTACCATAGCAACTGCTTGATGTGCACCTGCTAGACTTGATGCAGATGTAGCACTTTGCCTTTTCATCTAGCTGAAGGTAGGACGGGAGGGGAGAGAGAGTTACTAAGAAATGTCTGGAATTATGGTAGCTGTTGATAGAAAGGGAGAGAAAGACAGAGAGAAAGACTGGGGATACAGAGGGAGAGACAGACAGAGTGAGTGAGTGTGAGTGTGAGTGTGAGTGTGAGTGTGAGTGAGAGTGAGAGTGAGTGAGTGAGTGAGTGAGTGTGTGAGAGTGAGTGAGAGTGAGTGAGAGTGAGTGAGTGAGAGTGAGTGAGAGTGAGTGAGAGTGAGAGTGAGAGTGAGAGTGAGAGTGAGAGTGAGAGTGAGTGAGTGAGAGTGAGAGTGAGTGAGAGTGAGAGAGATAGATAAAGAAAGATAAAGAAAGATACTGCAGATAGAGAGTGAAAGAGATGAGAGTTACTTAGAAATGTCTGGGTTTGTGTGCATGTTGAAACGCTCACAGATTAATGTACCGAAACAAGCTTTGATCTTGCTGAGACGTAGCCATGTGTGTGAGCATCATCATAACACATAGAGATGACATTGAAATGCACAGAGAGCCAATTGCTGCTTCCACATTTTGAATGCAGTCCCTGCAAGCTGCTGTCACTCCCATTCATTGAGTGCTTGTTGTTGGAAACAGTGTCAGCCAGCACACTTTTTGTTGAGTGTGCTTTTCCCCTAGCATCCAGTCAGGCACAGACTACAATCTGACTTGTCTAGTGAATAGAAGTCTCTGGCTATTACTAATGCTATTTTCTATGGCTACTTCCTATAGCTATTTCTATGGGGCAGCTATTTCTATGGATACTTCTATGGCTTTTCCATATGGCTATTTTGATGATTATCAGTGATACTTGATCGCAGAATGAAAAGCACAGTCTGAGGCTGAATAATGAAACGTGCTTATGAATTATGAGCCATGAGAACATTAAATGCTTCAAAAAAGGCAGGGTGGTGGTCAACTTCTTACGAGCTATATGAGCTGTACACTCTTAGAAAAAAAGGTGCCAAAAGTGTTCTTTGGCTGACCTCATAGGAGAACCCTTTTTGTTTCCAGGTAGAACCCTTTTGTGTTTCATGTAGAACCCTCTGTGGAAAGGGTTCTACATGGAACCCAAAAGGTTTCTACCTGGAACCAAAAGTGTTTTACCTGGAACCAAAAAGGGTTTCGTTAAAGGGTTATCCTATGGGGACAGCCGAAGAACCCGTTTAGGTTCTCAACAGCACCTTTTTTTCTAAGTGTGTATGCTTTAGATTATGTTGTTAGATGATGTTGTTAGTGCAGCCCTCTGATCAGTGTGTGTGTGTGTGTGTTTGTGGTTAAAATACATGTGTATTTGAGTATTTAAATACTTTGTTCTAGAGTCCTGCATCAGGTCGATATCCACCGTTCCATGCGGTTGATCTGCAAAACAATCAGCTGGCGGGTGGAATGAATAGATTTTTTCAACAAGTGGGGCGGCTCGCGGGTCGGAAACATTTTAAAATAGGATAATGTATTTTTCTCAACTCAGGAGCTTGTTGTGTTGAATTGTGTTGTGAATTCCATTAGGCTATGTGAGCGGTGGGGCTGACATAGCCAGGTCTAGGTAGGTTACCAGCCACGCAGCGAGAGAGTAGAACACCACTGTGAAAGAGTTCCCAATCTTTCTGATTGTGGCGTCAAGGTGTAAAAGTTCTCACAGTGTGAAAATGTTCCCAGTTCAATAATTACAGGTGTGCAGTTTTAGCTTGTTTGTATAGGTAAATTAATTAATTTAAAAGCTAGGTTTTAGCCAAAGTATAAACAACTGTTTCACATTGAGCTAGCTATCTGCCATTCTGTGGATAACATGATACACTAGCTTGCTAGCACAACTAGCTGCGTCCTTTACATTGCTCATCAGCTAGCTAGCTAGCTTATAACCCAACAGTACCATGGTTGCCTCTACTGGAGCAATCCTTGAGTGGAAAGTAAATGGCAGCACAGCAAATAACTGCAATGCTAATTCGTGGTGAAGCCAAATCAACTATCCATTTTTATAACTAACTCATGGTACTGCAATTTCTCCAAAAGTATCTGTTTAGCTGTCATTTATGTCACTTGAGTGACTTCTACTGTCGTAATGTGTAACTGAATACTTGACTGCGTTACGAGTGTGTCGTCCAAGTTTGTCTACAGAATATTATTGCCAAGGAGAAAGTGAGTCCTTGATATCATTTATGGCCATATGCTTAATTAGTAGGTTGATAACATAAATTGACAGTGAAATACTGTATTTGAGTGAACACAATTGTTTTCAGGGTATGAGAGGAAGAGACATTACAGGCTATCCAAAATAAAACTATTCATCCTCCCCCCTGGCAGGTCTCAGACCAAAAGCATTAGATGTAAAAACCTGCTTAAACAAGTCACATGTCTCAGCGATCTGCTGTCTTGTAGCAGGTGTTTATGACACTTTAAAAGCAAATCAAATGAATAGATAGATAATAGCTAATAATAGATAATAGCTAATAGCACACAAAATAAATGTAGCCAAATTTTGAAGCCTAAAGCCTATTTGATTCTAAATTTCAGTTAAACTATTTGATTATCTAAACAATATTAAATGTAACAATATTGAATGTATAATGTTTTGTTATGACGCCTATAGGCTTTCGTTAGATAAGAAGTATTTTCAAATACACAGTCCAAAACAATAACTATTATTTGAGTATTTGTGTCACGCCAACTCCCGCTCCCCATCTCCGGCGCTCGACGTCGCCGGTCTACTAACCACCGGCCCTGGCAATTATCATTACGCACACCTGGACTTCATCATCACCTTGATTACTCTCCCTTTATTTAGCACTCAGTAGCCTCAGTCATCAGACAGCAGTGGTTTGTTTTCATTCACGTTCCTGTACACTTCTCAAGTTTTGTTTATCTGCGTCATTCATTATTAAACTCACCTTCTGAACCTGCTTCCTGACTCCCGGCGTATACGTATACGTGACAATTTGAATGGTTATTTGTAAAAAAAAAAAAAATGATAATAGATGACCAAATAGCATTTGAAAATATTTGAACTCTGTGAATAGTCAGTGTAATTTTGTATTTTCAAATACAGTGAGGGAAAAAAGTATTTGATCCCCTGCTGATTTTGTACGTTTGCCCAATGACAAAGAAATGATAAGTCTATAATTTTAATGGTAGGTTTATTTGAACAGTGAGAGACAGAATAACAACCAAAAAATCCAGAAAAACGCATGTGACAAAATGTTATAAATTGATTTGCATTTTAATGAGGGAAATAAGTATTTGACCCCTCTGCAAAACATGACTTAGTATTTGGTGGAAAAACCCTTGTTGGCAATCACAGAGGTCAGACATTTCTTGTAGTTGGCCACCAGGTTTGCACACATCTCAGGAGGGATTTTGTCCCACTCCTCTTTGCAGATCTTCTCCAAGGTTTCGAGGCTGACGTTTGGCAACTCGAACCTTCAGCTCCCTCCACAGATTTTCTATGGGATTAAGGTCTGGAGACTGGCTAGGCCACTCCAGGACCTTAATGTGCTTCTTCTTGAGCCACTCCTTTGTTGCCTTGGCCGTGTGTTTTGGGTCATTGTCATGCTGGAACACCCATCCACGACCCATTTTCAATGCACTGGCTGAGGGAAGGAGGTTCTCACCCAAGATTTGACGGTACATGGCCCCGTCCATCATCCCTTTGATGCTGTGAAGTTGTCCTGTCCCCTTAGCAGAAAAACACCCCCAACGCATAATGTTCCACCTCTATGTTTGACGGTGGGGATGATGTTCTTGGGGTCATAGGCAGCATTCCTCCTCCTCCAAACACGGCAAGTTGAGTTGATGCCAAAAAGCTCCATTTTGGTCTCATCTGACCACAACACTTTCACCCAGTTGTCCTCTGAATCATTCAGATGTTCATTGGCAAACTTCATACGGCATGTATATGTGCTTTCTTGAGCAGGGGGGCCATGCGGGCGCTGCAGGATTTCAGTCCTTCCTTGTTACCAACTGTTTTCTTGGTGACTATGGTCCCAGCTGCCTTGAGATCATTGACAAGATCCTCCCGTGGAGTTCTGGGCTGATTCCTCACCGTTCTCATTATCATTGCAACCCCACGAGGTGAGATCTTGCATGGAGCCCCAGGCTGAGGGAGATTGACAGTTCTTTTGTGTTTCTTCCATTTACGAATAATCGCACCAACTGTTGTCACCTTCTCACCAAGCTGCTTGGCGATGGTCTTGTAGCCCATTCCAGCCTTGTGTAGGTCTACAATCTTGTCCCTGACATCCTTGGAGAGCTCTTTGGTCTTGGCCATGGTGGAGAGTTTGGAATCTGATTGATTGATTGCTTCTGTGGACAGGTGTCATTTATACATGTAACAAACTGAGATTAGGAGCACTCCCCTTTAACTTCTTAGGGAGCGGTGGGGCGCTTGCGAAATGCAAGGCGCCAAATTCAAAATCCAAAAGTTGAATTATTAAACATGCATCAATATACAAGTGTTGCAAAGTCATCAAAAGCTCTGCTTCTTGGCAATATCACAGCATTGTCAGATTTCAAAAAGGATTTACGGCGAAAGCATCACATTTGATTGTTTGAGGATAGCACCCCACATATTTTTCCCATTACCATAAATTCATAAGCCTTCACGGTTCACACGTAACACATTTCACAGCAAAAAACAAATCAATTACCTTTTGAAGAACTTCTGCTGAGGGCTTCCCAAGTGTCCAACGAAGACAATCCATGGTTATTTTGTTAGAAAAAGTAATGTATTATATCCATAAATCTCAGTTTGGTTGGCGTTATAATGAGAAAATACAGCCGACTCCTCCATTGAAACGTGAAGAGAACTCTGCTCAACTTATACCTATAAACTTGTCCAAGAACAATCAAACATAATTGTAAATGTATCCTTAGGAACACTTTTATGTATATGTTGTATAATATTTCAACCGAATATAAACTGGGCGATAAGAAAGGAAAACCACAGAACGCTACCAGCCGGGAACGCGATTTTCTTCTATTGACATCTGTGTGGCCACTTCCTTATTCGTCTTCTTCTACAATCTAAAAGCAGCTAAAAAGAATCAAAACACTTTCTCGAGACTGTTGACATCCAGAGGAAGCAATAGGTACTGCATTCATATGCCCTTATATGGGCATTTTCATAAGGGAGGGGTTCCAAATGAGGCAATGTGTCAAAACCACTTTTTCCAGGACAGACATTCCTCAGGTTTTTGCCTGCCATATCCGTTCTGTTATACTCACAGACAAAATATTAACACTTTTAGAAACGTCAGAGTGTTTCCTATCCAATGGTACTACATATGTGCATATCCTATTTTCTGGGCCTGAATGGGAGGCATTTTACTTTGGGCACGCCAGGCTCTCCAAAACCTTCACCTCGTGCGCTGCTCCCAAAGAAGTTAAGAGTGTGCTCCTAATCTCAGCTCATTACCTGTATAAAAGACACCTGGGAGCCAGAAATCTTTCTGATTGAGAGGGGGTCAAATACTTATTTCCCTCATTAAAATGCAAATCAATTTTTAACATTTTTCACATGCGTTTTTCTGGATTTTTTTGTTGTTAATCTGTCTCTCACTGTTCAAATAAACCTACCATTAAAATTATAGACTGATCGTTTCTTTGTCAGTGGGCAAACGTACAAAATCAGCAGGGTATCAAATACTTTTTTCCCTCACTGTACTTTTCAAGTGTATTTCCATAAACATTCCTCTATTCAACTACTTCGTTTTTTTAAATGAAGGTTGTCTGAACAGTTGTTTTGATATGTATTGAAAAGTAATTGAAATACCTAAAATAGTATAGTGTGTGTGTGAGTGTGTGTGTGTGTGGCTTCCTATGAGCTATGTAAGCTGCCTGTTTGTGATAATTTTGTTAGAAGGTAGCTCTCTAATCACTGCACTTCAACTCAATAATACAATCTGACCCTGACCACATACACTTCAATTTGAGAGCTGAGCCCATTAGTGGTTAGTAATTAGTGAGAGAGAAGCCGAAGCATTCAACCATTTAAACCAATTACAGTCTATATCAAGTCTGCCGGTAAGCACATACAATGGCTGGTCTGGTTACAGTCCTAAGGAGTCATCATACAGAAAGACCTCAGAGATCAGAGAGAGTGAGAGAGAGAGGGGAGGGGAATGGAGGGATGGGGGGAGAGCGAGTCTAACAAGTCTTCCGGTAAGCACATACTAAAGAGTCATCCTAAAGAGAGAACTCAGAGATCAAAAAGAGAAAGAGGGAGAGGAAAAGAGGGAGGGAGGGAGAGAGGGGGAGGGAGGGAGCAAGAGGGGAGAAAAACGAGAAAGTGAATGGGGGAGGAAGGTGGGGGGGACTGAGAGGGGAGGGAGAGGGGGAGGGAGAGAAGGAGGGAGAGTGAGGGTAGGGATGGAGGGATAGAGGGAAAGAGCGACACTGAGCTAGGGAGAGAGGGGGAGAGAGGGAGGGTGGAAGGGAGAGCGAGAGAGGGAGGGAGAGATGTTAATGAAAGATGAAGTTCATAAAATGATGATGAGAGAGCAGACGTGACCCCGTTGGCAACCTTTCAAGAAGTCTGATCTGCTATCATACTGTTTAGCTCTTTCTTGGCTTTTTTTAGAGGTTGGCAAATGAGTGTGAAAAATATAAGTAATTGTCACACTTTCAGAGCCCTAAATACAGTACCAGTCCAAAATTTCAACACAACTACTCATTTAAGTGTTTTTCTTTATTTTTACTATTTTCTACATTGCTGAATAATAGTGAAGACATCAATAGTATGAAATAACACATACGGAATCATGTAGTAACCAAAAAATGGTTGGAAAATCAACATATATTTTAAATTTGAGATTCTTAAAAGTAGCCACCCTTTGCCTTGATGACAGCTTTGCACACTCTTAGCATTCACTCAACCAGCTTCACCTGGAATGCTTTTCCAAAAGTTACCACATATGCTGAGCTCTTGTTGGCTGCTTTTCCTTCCTTCTTTCCTTCTTCCTTCTCTTTTCCAACTCATCCCAAACCATCTCAATTGGGTTGAAGTCGGGCGATTGTGGAGGCTAGGTCATCTGATGCAGCACTCCATCTCTATCCTTCTTGGTCAAATAGCCCTTAAACAGCCTGGAGGTGTGTTGGGTCATTGTCCTGTTGACAAAAAAAATTATTGTCCCACTAAGCACAAACTAGATAGGATGGCGTATCGCTGCAGAATGCTGTGGTAGCCATGTTGGTTGTGTGCCTAAATCACTGACAGCGTCACCAGCAAAGCCCCCCCCCACCCCATCACACCTCTTCCTCCATGCTTCACAGTGGGAACCACACATGCAGAGATCATCCGTTCACCTACTCTGCGTCTCACAAAGACACAGCAGTTAGAACCAAAAATCTCACATTTGGACTGATCAGACCAAAGGACAGATTTCCACTGGTATAATGTCCATTGCTTGTGTTTTATTTATTTATTTTATTTTATTTAACCTTCATTTAACTAGGCAAGTCAGTTAAGAACAAATTCTTAATTACAATGGCAGCCTACCAAAAGGCCTCCTGTGGGGACAGGGGCTGGGATAATATATATATATTTTAAATGGTGTGCCTTGTGTTGCTTGGCCCAAGCAAGTTTATTCTTATTGGTGTCCTTTAGTAGTGGTTTCTTTGTAGCAATTTTACCATGAAGGCCTGATTCACGCAGTCGCCTCTGAACAGTTGATGTCTGTTGAACTCTGTGAAGCATTTATTTGGGCTGCAATCTGAGGCTGGTAACTCTAATGAACGTATCCTCTGCAGCAGACGTAACTCTGGGTCTTTCTTACCTGTGGCGGTCCTCATGAGAGCCAGTTTCATCATAGCGCTCGATGATTTTTGCGACTGCACTTGAAGAACCTTTCAAAGTTCTTGAAATTTTCCACATTGATTGACCTTCATGTCTTAAAGTAATGATGGACTGTTGTTTCTCTTTGCTTATTTGAGCTGTTCTTGCTATAATATGGACTTGGTCTTTTACCAAATAGGGCTATCTTCTGTATACCACCCTTCCTTGTCAACACACAACTGATTGGCTCAAACGCATTAAGAAGGAAAGAAATTCCACAAATTAACTTTTAACAAGGCACATCTGTTAAAACTTCTTAGGGATCGGTGGGACACTAGCGGTCCACCTACGACAACATCCGGTGAAATGCAGAGCGCCAAATTCAAATGACAAAAATAGTAATATTAAACATTCATGAAAATACAATTGTTGTACACCGTTCAAACGCTTAGAATTTTGGTAATCGAACCGCGTTGTCAGATTTACAATAGGCTTTACGGCGAAAGCAGAACATTCGATTGTCTGAGGACAGCGCCCCACAACAACATATTATTCAAACCAGCACAGGCGTTACAAAATTTAAAATAGCAATAAAATAAATCACTGAAGATCTTCCTCTGTTTGCAATCCCACGGGTCCCAGGAACACAAAGAATGGTTGTTTTGTTCGATAAAGTCCTTCTATATCCCAAAAAGTCAGTTTAGTTGGAGTTCTGTAATCCAGTCGTTCAACACGCAGACAAAGAAATCTCAAAAGTACCGGTAAAGTTTGTCCAAACAAGTCAAACAATGTTTCTAATTAATCCTCAGGTTGTCAAATATCTAATTAAACATTAATATTTCAGACGGAAAATAGTCTGTTCAATAGGAAAGAAAAATAAAGAGGAGCGCGTACCCATTCATGTGCGCAAAAAAGTAGTGTCCGTTTCATGAGCCACTTGGAAGAACTTCAATTTCTTTGTTTTTCAAAAAACAAGCCTGAAACCATGTCTAAAGACCATTGACATCTAGTGGAAGCCATAGAAACTGCAATCTAGGAGCTAATTCTCTCTATAGTCAATAGCAAATCAATGGAAAGACAGTGACCTCAAAAAAACACATTTTCTGGATGGATTTTCCTCTGGTTTTCGCCTGCCATATCAGTTCTGTTATACTCACAGAGTATAACATTTATACTTATTTTAACTTCTTAGGGAGCGGTGGGGCGCTAGCTCCCGACACTACCCGGTGAAATGCAAGGTGCCAAAATCAAAATCCAAAAGTTGAATTATTAAACATGCATCAATATACAAGTGTTGCATAGTCATCAAAAGCTCTGCTTCTTGGCAATATCACAGCATTGTCAGATTTCAAAAAGGCTTTATGGCGAAAGCACTATATTTGATTGTTTGAGGGTAGCACCTTCAATATTCGTACCATTACCATAAATTCATAAGCCATCACAGTTCACACAAAACACATTTCACAGTGAAAACAAATCAATTACCTTTTGAAGAACTTCTGCTGAGGGCTTCCCAAGTGTCCAACGAAGGAAATCCATGGTTCTTTTGTTAGAAAAAGTAATGTATTATATCCATAAATCTCAGTTTGGTTGGCGCGTTATAATGAGTTTATACAGCCTCCACTCATCCATTGAAACGTGAAGAGAACTCGTTCAACTTATACCTATAAACTTGTCCAAGAACAATCAAACATAATTGTAAATGTATCCTTAGGAACACTTTTATGTATATATAGTATAATATTTCAACCGAATATAAACTGGGCGATAAGAAAGGAAAACCACAGAGCGCGCCAGCCGGGAACGTGCATTTTCTTCTATTGACATCTGTGTGGCCACTTCCTTATTCGTCTTCTTCTACAATCTAAAAGCATCTAAAAAGAATCAAAACACTTTCTCGAGACTGTTGACATCCAGAGGAAGGAATAGGTACTGCATTCATATGCCCTTATATGGGCATTTTCATAAGGGAGGGGTTCCAAATGAGGCAATGTGTCAAAACCACTTTTTCCAGGACAGAAATTCCTCTGGTTTTTGCCTGCCATATCCGTTCTGTTATACTCACAGATGAAATGTTAACACTTTTAGAAACATCAGAGTGTTTCCTATCCAATGGTACTAAATATGTGCATATCCTATTTTCTGGGCCTGAATGGGAGGCATTTTACTTTGGGCACGCCAGGCTCTCCAAAACCGTCACCTCGTGCGCTGCTCCCAAAGAAGTTAACAGTTTTAGAAACTTCAGAGTGTTTTCTATCCAATACTACCATTATATGCATGTCCTAGCTTCTGGGCCTGAGTAACAGGCAGTTTACTTTGGGCACGTCAGGCTCTCCATACTTCCAAACACTGCCCCCTAGCCCGTAGAGGTTAATTGAAATGCATTCCAGGTGACTATTTCATGAAGCTGGCTGAGAGAATTCCAAGAGTGTGCAAAGCTGTCATCAAGGCAAAGGGTGACTACTTTGAAGTATCTCAAATATAAAATATATTTGGATTTGTCACTTTGTTGGTTACTACATGATTCCATATGTGTTATTTCACAGTTTTGATATCCTAACTATTATTCTACAATGTAAAAAATTGCAAAAATAAAGAAAAACCCTTGAATGAGAAGGTGTCCACACTTTTGACTTGTATTGTACGTGTGTACTGAGACAAAGTCAATTAGATATTTATTGATGCACTGCAAGAGCTAGCATATCACTAGGGGCTGGAAAAACACAGTTTTGCTGAGTAAGACTTGTATTTTTTGTAAACAGCGTATAGTTTTGTTACTAATAACAGAAGAAGAAATGAAGTCAAAAGTGAATGTAGGTTACTTTGAAGATGTGTTTTTTGGGGAGGAATAATTTGTAGGCTAGACTACTTTGGAGTATACTTTAGTGGTGAGCTAGTTATTATTGTTCTTTATCTATAACAGACTTAGTTATTTGCATCATTCCTGAGGGAGAGACATAGAACCACCTGTTTCCACTGAGAGAGAGAGACATCTGTTTCCTCTTAGAGAAAGAGAGAGCGAGAGAAAGAGAGAGAAAGAAACCCATGAAAGAGCTGGCCACTCCCTCAGAGAAGCCAGCGGAACAGTCCACCCCAGATCCTGACCACAGCCTTGACACCACAGCAGGACAGATAAATGAAGATCCACCAGCCCAGCAGACCCCACTCCCTCTTAGCAGCCCGCATGAAAACCTCTCAACACAAAAGCCACATATTGTGCTCCTTATGAACTCGAATGGGAAATACATACAAGAAAATGTACTTTTCTCCAAACACACAGTCACTAAACTCTGGTGCCCAAACACCCAGCGCCTTCTAGACCTGCTATCTGAGGACCAACTAGGGTCACCCATGCCCTTAATAATTCACACAGGCACAAACAGCAGGAAAGGGTGTCCGCAGCACTCCAGGGAGTGATTGAAAAAGCTTCTTCCACTTTCCCCAACGCACGAGTGGTCATCTCCACCCGGCTACCACAAAAATACTTTCCTTCTACTACCATACAGTGGGTAAACCCAAGCATTTCCTGTGACTGTGCCTCAAAACCAAATATTTAGATGGCCCACCACTCCACTCTGGAGTTGAACAGCCTTATGACCAGGTCCACCTCTAGAAAGCAACAGTCTCTACTTTTGCAAGGACCCTGAAAGACATCGCCCGCAGCCCAGAACCTCACACAGGAGCAACAGAGGACCTCAACATGACAATCACACATATGCCCAGGCAGTGAGCAGAGAATCATACCCAAACCCCACCACTACACCCGTCTAAGCCCCATCCTGCGAACTAAGAGTTATGCATCAGATGCTCAACATGCTCTGCTCACACCTACTGTAATGGTCTGAGCCTAAACCACATGAAAACAACACTGGACACTAACAAATAGCCAAGTGCAACACATATACATGATAAAATACAAATCTTAGAATCAGCTATTAAAGACTACCAGAACCCACTGGATTCTCCAATTACATTGGATGATTTACAGGACAAAATACAAACCCTCCAACCCAAAAAGGCCTGTGGTGTGATAAAATATACAGACCACAAGTTCAAATTGGCTATTCTTGGTCTGAGCCTAAACCACACGAAAACAACACTGGACACTATGGAACCAAAGTCTGAGGGGTGGCAGGTAGCCTGGCTGGTAGGAGCGTTGTGCCAGTAACCGAAAGGTTGCTGGATTGAATCCCCGAGCTGAGAAGGTAAAAATCTGCCGTTCTGCTCCTGAGCAAGGCAGTTAACACGCTGTTCCCATGCACCATCAATTAAGGCAGCCCTCCGCACCTCTCTGATTTAGAGGGGTTGGGTTAAATGCGGAAGACACATTTCAGTTGAATACATTCAGTTGTACAACTGACTATGTATCCCCTTTCCCTTAAAGAAATGGACCCACTGGTTGCCCTCCATGTGTTAAACAAGGAAGAGACCAGGAGGTATGCTAATTTGTTATTTCGTAGAGCAGACTTAACCCACCCCATTAAATTAATCAAAACAGGAATATTTTACATTTGGCTTGAAAGTAAAAAGGAAATCATCTAAACGGAAAACAATGTCCTCCTGTGTGCTACCTATATCCCCCCACTAGAATCCCCATACTTTAATGAAGACAGCTTCTCCATCCTGGAGTGGGAGATCAACCATTTCCAGGCCCAGGGACATGCACTAGTCTGTTGTGACCTAAACATCAGAACTGGACAAGAACCTGACACCCTCAGCACACAGGGGCATAAGCACATACCTGGAGGTAACAGCATTCTTTCCCAAATATGCCCTCCTAGACACAACTATGACAAAACAACCAACAAAAATGGTTCACAAACAACTCCTGCAGCTCTGTTGTACACTGGGTCTGTACAAAAAACAACTGGCCAATAACAAATCTAATCCCTCCTTCCTGGACAAAATGTTTCCCTGCAATAGTGAAGGTGTAAACTTAGCAGTACGAAGCCTGAACACTATATTTGACCTATCAGCTAACATATATATATATATATATAAATTATTCTAGCAGAACACCTAAGAAAACTAACAACAATGACAAATGAGAAACCTAGCCAACCAAAAACACAGAGACCCAGAAAATCAGAACCGACGCCTTCACTATGGGGAAACACTAAAACAATACAGACATACACTATGAAAAAAATGGAGATGTATAGATTAACCACTTCTCCAACCTTTTCGGCCATATAACAAATAGCCAAGTGCAACACATATACATGATAAAATACAAATCTTAGAATCAGCTATTAAAGACTACCAGAACCCACTGGATTCTCCAATTACATTGGATGATTTACAGGACAAAATACAAACCCTCCAACCCAAAAAGGCCTGTGGTGTGATAAAATATACAGACCACAAGTTCAAATGGGCTATTCTTAAACTCTTTAACATTATCCTCATCTTCCCCAATATTTGGAACCAAGGTCTGATCACCCCAATCCACAAAATACAAATTTGACCCCAATAATTACAGTGGAATCTGGGTCAACAGTAGCCTCGGGAAAATCCTCCAACATTTCTTTAGTGAAAACAATGTCTTGAGCAAATGTCCAATTGGCTTCTAACAAAAATATTTTACGACAGACCACGTATACACCCTGCACACCATAATTATAAGGGCACAAGGTGAGACCCAGATGCAGACACAGGAGGCAGATAGTTAGAGTCCAAGATGTTTATTAACAATCCAAAAAGTAGATGTCCTAACCAACCTGCCAAAACTATAGTTTGTTAACAAGAAATTAGTGGAGTGGTTGGAAAAACTAGTTTTAATGACTTCAACCTAAGTGTATGTAAACTTCTGACTTCAACTGTCTACATACACATACACATACATGCATACATAAATACACGTACATATACATACACATATAATTACATTTACATACATATACTGTATATACACATCTTAAAAAATATACATTTTCCTTTATTACTTTCTAACCCTACCGTCCCTCCCCTAACTGGAGTAAACTAGTAAACAACAATGCTTAGGCTTCTACTTCCAGCTTATACATACTATATATATTTTACGGGCACAGTCAATTTTACAATAGTTATAATGTTTTTTGTTTTAACTCCTGTCCTTCCTCTAACCTCAACCTCTCCCATCTATTTCTTTTACAAAAGTTCTGAACCTATGTACGCTTTGTGGACACAGTATGTTTTGCATTAGTTATCTGGTTGTTATTAGTTGTTATTATCCCCAAACTTCAGCTCCATTCAACCCCTCCCATCAATCTCTTAACACCATTCATATTGGATTTCTATTTGCCATATATTTTTCAACATGTGCTGTGATGTTTCACAAAAGTTCTCAACCTTTCTATTCTCATAATTTCGACAGATTGTAAATTATTTTTGCTAAAAGTATTAATATATTATTGATCGATTGACTATGACTTTTCAGATCACCCAGTATTGCTATCTGCAGAGTTGGCTCCAGGTAAATGTTGCAATTCTTCAGCCATTCCTGGACCTGTTACCAAAAACAAGCTACATACAGTGGGGCAAAAAAGTATTTAGTCAGCCACCAATTGTGCAAGTTCTCCAACTTAAAAAGATGAGAGAGGCCTGTAATTTTCATCATAGGTACACTTCAACTATGACAGACGAAATGAGAAAAAGAAATCCAGAAAATCACATTGTAGGATTTTTAATTTATTTATTTGCAAATTATGGTGGAAAATAAGTATTTGGTCAATAACAAAAGTTTATCTCAATACTTTGTTATATACCCTTTGTTGGCAATGACAGAGGTCAAACGTTTTCTGTAAGTCTTCACAAGGTTTTCACACACTGTTGCTGGTATTTTTGGCCCATTCCTCCATGCAGATCTCCTCTAGAGCAGTGATGTTTTGGGGCTGTCGCTGGGCAACACGGACTTTCGAACCCTCCAAAGATTTTCTATGGGGTTGAGATCTGGAGACTGGCTAGGCCACTCCAGGACCTTGAAATGCTTCTTACGAAGCCACTCCTTCGTTCGGGCGGTGTGTTTGGGATCATTGTCATGCTGAAAGACCCAGCCACGTTTCATCTTCAATGCCCTTGCTGATGGAAGGAGGTTTTCACTCAAAATATCACGATACATGGCCCCATTCATTCTTTCCTTTACACGGATCAGTCGTCCCTGGTCCCTTTGCAGAAAAACAGCCCCAAAGCATGATGTTTCCACCCCATGCTTCACAGTAGGTATGGTGTTCTTTGGATGCAACTCAGCATTCTTTGTCCTCCAAACACGACGAGTTGAGTTTTTACCAAAAAGTTATATTTTGGTTTCATCTGACATTCTCCCAATCCTCATCTGGATCATCCAAATGCTCTCTAGCAAACTTCAGACGGGCCTGAACATGTACTGGCTTAAGCAGGGGGACACGTCTGGCACTGCAGGATTTGAGTCCCTGGCGGCGTAGTGTGTTACTGATGGTAGGCTTTGTTACTTTGGTCCCAGCTCTTTTTTTTCCCTCATTTTGTCTGTCATAGTTGAAGTGTACATATGATGAAAATTACAGGCCTCTCTCATCTTTTTAAGTGAGAGAACTTGCACAATTGGTGGCTGACTAAATACTTTTTTGCCCCACTGTATGGACAGTACCAAAACAAATGATCTAATTATTCTGTCTCTTCGCAGCAAAATCTGCACAGCTGGGAAGGTTGTATCCCCCATTATTGTAACATTATATTGGTTGCAAAAATTATGTTTAATAATTTAAATTCTAAGTTTTGAATCCAGTGCTGTTTTCCGTATCAATTCATAAACCATGTGCCATGGAATCGCTACGCTGAAAATATCTTCACAACGTTTTTGCAATCTATATGGCACTGTCACACCCTTTATCTGTTTCACCTGTCTTTGTGCTTGTCTCCACGCCCCCACCCTCCTGGTGTCACCCATCTTCCTATTATCCCCTCTGTATTTATACCTGTGCTCTCTGTTTGTCTGTTGCCAGTTCGTCTTGTCTTGTCTTTTCTTACCAGCGTGCTTTCCCATCTTCCTTTTGCACAAGTTCTGTTTACTGGTTTTCCCAGTTCTGACTATTCTGCCTGCCCTGACCCCGAACCTGCCTGCCGTCCTGTACCTGCCTGACTCTGACCTGATCAAGAACCCCTGCCTGTCCTCGACCTGCCCTTTGCCTGCCCTGTGTTTACAATAAATCAGCTGAGAACTGGACTATCTGCCTCCTGTGTCTGCATCTGGGTCATATCCTGAGTCGTGATAGGCGCAGCTGTCAATTCTGGCCCTTAAAACTTCTCAGGGATCACTGGGGCGCTAGCGGGCTGCTCCCGACACTACCAGGTAATATGTAAGGCGCCAAATTCAAAATCCAAAAGTTGAATTATTAAACATCCACCAATATACAAGTGTTCCATACTCATCAAAAGCTCTGTTTCTTGGCAATATCACAGCGTTGTCAGATTTCAAAAAGGCTTTACGGCGAAAGCAGCACATTTGATTGTTTGAGAGTAGCACCTCACATATTTTTCCCATAGCCATGTATCGATTAGCCATCATGGCACACACATAACACATTTCAAAGCAAAAACAAATCAATTACCTGTTGAAGAACTTCTGCTGAGGTCATCCTAAGTGTCCAACGAAGACAATCCATGGTTCTTTTGTTAGAAAAAGTAATGTATTTTATCCATAAATCCTCCATTTGGTTCTGCGTTATAATCAGAAACGACAGCTTCCACTACTCCATTAAACGTGACGCGAACTCGCTCATCTTATACCTATAAACTTGTCCAAGAACAATCAAACATAGTTTTAAATGTATCCTTAGGAACACTTTTACGTATATTTACTATTATAAATCAACCGGAATATAAACTGATCGATAACGACGGTAAAAAAGACACTTCGCGCTTTGTCGGGAGCGCGCACTGGGTTCTGTTTACATGACAGAGTGACTTCCTTGTTTGCTCTTCCTCTCTGGTCTTATTCATCCAAAATGAAAAAAATACACTGTCTCGAGACTGTTGACATCTAAAGGAAGCGATGGGTACTGCATTCATATGCCCTTATATGGTTATTTTCATGAGGGAGGGGTGCCCAAATGAGCAATGTGTCAAAATCCCTTTTTCCAGGACAGAAATTCCTCGGGGTTTCGCCTGCTATATGCGTTCTGTTTTACACACAGACAAATGGTTAACAGTTTTGGAAAATTCAGTGTTTCCTATCCAATGATACCAAATATATGCATATCCTATTTTCTGGGCCTGAATGGGAGGCATTTTACTTTGGGCACGCCAGGCTCTCCAAAACCGACCCCTCAGCTGCCACTCCCTAACAAGTTAAACGAAACTGGTATACTTTTTTATTCATCACAATTTTCTTTAACCAATGATGGTCTTTAATGCAGGGACAACAGACAAGTTCCCTACTTTTTCCCCCTTCCACTTACTTTCCTATTCCATTTTTGCGGTAATGCTGCAATTAGTTGGTTGTAATTTTGGGTAGAGCAGACATTTCCATATATTTTTGTTAGCTGCATGTGTGACACAATGCCACTAGTCCTATTTATGATATATTTTACAAAGATTATACCTTTATTTAAACAAATAATTATTATATTTTTTTATCTATTAGTATATTTGAGTTCAACCACAATATTTGTTGTATTATTGTTCTGTTTTTTTCTGGTGGATTAAATTGAAATTGCAACCAACTTTCTCTGGCTTGTTTTAAAAATAGCGATATTTGGGAGATTATTTCCTTTTCAAATAACTGAAAGTGAGAGGTTGTAATCTGATCAAAGGGGAAAAGGCCATTCTTGAAAATGGGGTGAGACATTCTTATTAATTTGCTAGAGAACCAGTTTGGATTTAAGTATAACTTTTGTATGACTGAAGCCTTTAGTGAGAGGTCTAATGCTTTAATATGTAATCATTTCAGTCCTCCAAATTCATTTTCATTATATAAATAGGCACGTTTAATTTTGTCTGGCTTGCCGTCCCAAATAAAATTGAATATTCTTTATAACTGTTCGCTGGGTGTAGGCAAGACCAAAAGCAAATAGGTCAACTGGGATATGACTGAAGTGTTAATCATGGTGATTTTTTCACAAATAGACAGGTATTTTCCTTTCCATGGTAGCAAGATATGATCTATTTTTGCTAACTTTCTATTAAAATGTATTGGAGTCTTGCTAAAAAGGGAAAAGGAGGTTTCAAAATGGCCTAACACCTGCCAGATATAGACAGTTCCAAAGGCAAAATAAGTTTAATTTTAACGTTTAATCAAAATGAACAGGACTAAAATGAGCCATTCATTGAATGGAAACATTGTACTAACCTTCTTGTCCGCCTCTTGGAATTTCTTATTTTCTCTGGTTCTGGAATACTATGGCATCATTCTGAAGTACTTTGACCACAGAGATGCATTAACCTCTATGACTTTAGTGGAGTTAAGGTGTCCACATACATAGGTTTGGTTTGCTCTTAGCAGAACTCGACTAGGCTTTAGGGAACATCTGTGCTTGCATACTCCCTTAGAATACCTTAGCTTGAAAAACGAGGAAAAAGCAGCAATATTACTGTTTGTCCCCCTTGAAATGCCGTAGCAACAAGTACACATCCTCAAAATAGTCTGAATTAATCTAAGATAACTCAAGAAATCTGCATTTAATTTAGTATTTTTGCCGAGGTCTTAGTCGCATGAATTTACATCTAACTAAGATGTTAGGTGAAGTATTTCTCAAGTAAAAAAATATGTGCATATAAACAGCTGAACGCTGCAAAAATGTTAAATTGTTATGTCATAATACATGTGCAAACTGTTTGGACAGGGAAGCATACGGTAAGCTTAAAATATAGAAGCTTGGCTCAAGATGGCTATATTATTTGGAATGAATGTGTCATGTATGATTGGGGCTCTCGAGTGGCGCAGCGGTCTAAGGCACTGCACCTCAGTATCACATCCGAATGTGATTGGGAGTCCCATAGGACACAATTGGCCCAGCGTTGTCCGGCTTTGGCCAGGGTAGGCCGTCATTGTAAATAAGAGCTTGTTCTTAACTGACTTGCCTAGTTAAATAAAGGTAAAATAAATTGTAAAAAGACAAGGGGAGAAACCACTCTTTCACACTTCCAACTATTAGCATATCTAGATTTACATTGTGGGTATGCGGGAGCAACAGTCCCAGCTCTAAACACCCCGCAATTCATACCGGTGTGATTAATGGTCAGCTGCCTCTTCACACATATTGAACAGATGTAAGTAGCTTCCTCTCCTCTCCCCCCTGCCATGCTCCCTGCCCCACTTTCCACCATGACAGAATCAGGACAGACAGACCCTTAGTTTTGGGCTTCAGACAGAGTCAGAGACAGAGAGCAGGAAACAAGTTGAGAACTCACATCCACAACATACAGGCTTCAAACACCCCACTGATATGTTGGAGGCAGGAAGCAGAGATAACATACCCTTAAATTCTTTCTCTCGCTAGACATCTTGGACCTGAGCTAGATTTCTATCACTCAACATCCTTCACTCACGCCTGTGTTCTCTCTCTGTTCGTCCTTTCCAGAGAGATGTTACAAAAACAGGTTCTCCTTTAGTCATTCTCTCGACCCTCGACGCTGGTCTCTATAGAGTACTTGGGATGCCCTCTGTGGGGCTACTTAGCTAGCCACATTACTCTCTCTCTATCTGTGTCTCTGTGTTTCTCTCTCTCATTGTCTCTGTTTCTGTCTCTCTCTCTCTCTCTGTGTCTGTCTCTGTGTTTCTCTCTCTCTTTCTGTCTCTGTCTCTTTGTCTCTCGCTCTGTCTCTTTCTTTCTCAGGTGACATGACCAGAGCACAGAGTCGAGGGAAGAGATGGAAGAGATGGAAGAGAGAGGAGAAGAAGTGTGAAGGATAGGGGTGCCAACGGCATTCATTATTCAGTCAACCTATCAGCTCCCGTTGGGAAAGAGGCGGGTCGCCCTGCGCGTAATAACAAACACAGCGCCGTTTACGGAAACAAACAACCCAACAGCCTTTATCTGGGGAGAGGTGTGTGTGTGTGTGTCTTTATCAGGTGAGAGCAGCTGGGAGGTGGGATGGCTTTTAGGCTTTCATTCAGACTACTTCAAGGAATATAATTCTCAAGACAAACAAAGAAACCAACTGCTTTGTTGTGGGAGTGGGTGGGAGAGATTAAACCTGACTCTCTGTATCACTGTTAGACTGCACATGTAGAAAGGAGAGGTCCACGCCCCAACATGCAAACTTTGACAGGATTCGTAGTCTGAAATATGAGAGTCCTTTTGACTTACATGGCAGTTGTCAGCATATTCCTACAAATGCGTCCCAAATGGCACCCTATTACCTATATAGTGCACTACTTTTGACAGTATCCCTAGGGGCTCTGTTCAAAAGTGTGCACTTTAGGTAATAGGGTGCCATTTGTAACTGACACTATCTAATCCTCTTCCTCCTCCATCTCTAACCTTGACATTCTCTGCCTATTAACTTTCAGGGAACTTCCTGACAAGTAGGCTTTTACTAAGTACCCATAACCCCAGCCAGTGTTGAAGTTCAATAACACTCAATATTGGAATAGCTATTGTCAATAAAGTATAATTCTCCATTCATTTTTGTGCCATCTTCCACTGAGAGAACCTGCTAGATTAAAGCGTTGAGGGCCGCTTGGCTTGTTAATCAGCTTTCAGGCCGATGAATAATAATCTCTTTTGACAGGAAAAACATCTGTGTAATTTAAAAAGAGCTGAGTGAAGGTCCCGTCCCTCGCTGTGCAAGTTGCCGGGGGCGACATTGTTTCTCGGCATGCGCCCAATCAGCAGCTATCATTTGGTATTCCGGCTGCACATCAGGGCAAACTGTAAACACACAAGCAGATGCTAGCATTGGAGGCAAGCGTACACACCTACACACACGCACATACGCACACACACGCAGCGCGCGTACACACAAACACACACAATCACAAAGACTAGACATTAATCACCAGAGAGAGAGGCAGTGACTGAAGATCTCTAATGTTAGCGAACGCTCCGTCTTAAACTCCACATTGGGGCTAGCAGAGGACTGACTCTAACGGCCAACCAAACATTGTCTACCTCCCAAATGGCACCCTGTTCACTTCATAGTGCACTACTTTTGACCAGCATACTGGGAATAGGGTGCCATTTGGGACACATCCGTGCTCATGTCTACCAACCTCTGCCAGATTCTGGTTCCTGCTTGAATGAATGTGACGATAAAAGCATTACGTTTCAGAACATGTTGTCCATATCTATTAAGGGTTGTTTATTGTTGTTATATATTGTTTACTCCCAGGTGAGCAGCTTGGTACTGTGGGTATTGTGCTTTGGAGATTTCTCGCCTCAAGACTCTCGCCTACTGCTCTGCAATCATAAATCGTGAGGACTGCATGTCGAACACGTTAATACACAGCTGAGCAAGAGAGATAGATGGAGAGAGAGACCCCTATCTCTCCATATATCTCTCTTGCTCAGCTGTAGGGAAGGGAAAGGTAGGGAAAGAGAGAGGGGGAGAGAGAGGGGGAGAGGGGAGGGAAAGAGAGAGGAGCGAGGGAGAGAGAGAGAGTAACGTGCTATACACTGTTAACGATACTGTAATGGGGATTTAGGGGATGAGCATGTTTACTATCTTTATGCCTTTGGTTGTCCTTTATCAAGCAAGGCATCAGAACTAAGGACAATGATTAACCTTATAAAACTAAAAATAATTAACTAGATTCTATCTGACACCTCATCCATCCTTCAGTTGCATTGGAAAAGAAAAGTGCAAACTGGACTGATTATTTGACATTAGTACAGCAGAGGGCATATCTACAGGTTTCAGTTGACTGGTATATTGCAAAGGTTAGTCTCACTGAGCTAAAACATGTTTTAGGAAGATGACAGCATTCAGTTGACAGGTAGATTGAGGAAAATGTACCCGTTTCTTAAAAACATTCTTGAATAAATTATGTGAAGTTTAAAGTAGTCCTGTGTGCAGCACTAATAAGAGTTGGTTCTGATTCTGGCCTCTTTTTTTGCAGCAGCATTTGAGTATCGATCACAAACCTCAAGTGCCTGTCAAATATGCCCTTCTGTGTTTTCAAATCCCATGTTTTGCCAAAGCCCGTTGCTTCTAACCCAATTACTAGATTTCACTTTTTTTATTACTCCCTTTAGAATTTTTATTCAAACACTGCTGGGCTATTATTCAAATTGACTATACATGTCTGATGCAATCACATTCATTTCCATTATGGTGGCAGAAATAATCAAGGGAAACGTACTTTAGATATAAACTAAAGGAAAGGTTTTTATTTCATTGAATTGAATAGGGACATGTACAAACACATTGATCACGTTTAGCGGTACTCTGTCTTAGAGCTTCTCTAAAATAATATCCATCACACTGACACCCAGGCCTGTCAACGTCAGTGTGATTCGTAATAGTAGCTATTACATTAATGCATGTGAAACATGACCGATTGCCTTTGTGTTTGAGATATGGTACGTCCTGTTTTCCCTTCTGGGTTGGGTTCTCTCTGATATATATTGTTCAGGCAGTCATTACATGTGTATGTACAGTGCTTTCAGAAAGTATTCACACCCCTTGACTTTTCAAAATTTTGTTGTGTGACAGCCTGAATTTAAAATGTATAAAATTAAGATTTTGGCATACGCACAATACCCCATAATGTCAAAGTAGAATGATATTTTTTTAAATGCTTACAAATTATTTAAAAATGAAAAGCTGAAATGTCTTTAGTCAGTAAGTATTCATCCCTAAATAGGTTAAGGAGTGAAAATGTGCTTAACAAGTCACATAAAAAGTTGCATGGACTCACTCTGTGGGCAATAATAGTATTTAACATGATTTTTGAATGACTACCTCATCTCTAAACTCGACACATACAATTATCTGTAAGGTCGCTCAGTCGAGCAGTGAATATCAAACTCAAATTCAGCCACAAAGAACAGGGAGGTCGTGCAATGCCTCGCAAAGAACGGGCACCTATTAGTAAATGGAAAAAAATATATATCAACATTGAATATCCCTTTGAGCATGGTGAAGTTATTAACTACACTTTGGATGGTGTATTAATACACAGTCACAACAAAGATACAGGCATTCTTCCTAACTTCTTAGGGCTAGGCCCCTTTTTTCTCCACTTCCTGTCTGAATGACGTGCCCAAGTGAACTGCCTGTAGCTCAAGGATGTGCATATAATTGGTACCATTGGAAAGAAAACACTTTGAAGTTTGTGGAAATGTTAAAATAATGTAGGAGAATATAACACAATAGATATAGTAGAAGAAAATCCAGAGAAAAACCAACCAGTATTTTTTTGGGGGAGAGAGACCAGCCTCTTAGAAATGCAAGAGAGAATTATCTCCCTGGATGCAATTCCTATGGCTTCCACAGGGTGCCAGCAGTCTATGTTCAAGGTTTCAGGCTTGGACCTTTGAAAAAAGAATAAGAAATATCAGTTTTAGTACAGGGACACAGTCTTGGAAATGTGTGTTTGAGCGCGCCATGAAGACATTACGCACCTGCTAAAATCGGTTTCATATTGAACATACTTCTTTCTGTAAAAAATATTATAGTTTGATTACATTTTAGGGTATCTGAGGAGTAAATAGAAACATACTTTGACTTGTTGAAACAAAGTTTAGGGGTAGATTTTCGGATTACTTTCTCTGCAAGTTGAACGAGTGGATTACTCAAATCGATGGCACCAACTAAACTGACTTTTTGGGATATAAAGAAGGATTTTATCGAACAAAACGAGACTACATGTTAAAGCTGGGAACCTTTGGATGACAAATCAGAGGAATATTTTCAAAAAGTAAGTGAATATTTTATCGTTATATGTGAATGTATGAAACCTGTGCTGGTGGAAAAAAAATGTGATGTGGGGCACCATCCTCAAACAATCGCATGGCATGTTTTCGCTGTAATAGCTACTGTAAATCGATGCAGTTAGATTAACAAGAATTTAAGCTTTCAGCCGATACAAGATACTTATATGTACCTAAATGTTTAAAATCCATAATAGTTATGATTATTTATTTGAATTGCGCGCCCTCCAGTTTCACTGGAAGTTGTCTCGTTAGCTGGACACCGATCCTTACACAGTTGCCGGAGAGGAAGGAAACCGCTCAGGGATTTCACCATGAGGCCAATGTTGACTTTAAAACAGTTACAGAGTTTAATGGCTGAGATAGGAGAAAACTGAGGATGGATTACCAACTCTAATTGACAGAGTAAAAAAAAGGAAGCCTGTACAGAATACAAATATATTCCAAAAACATGGATCCTGTTTGCAACAAGGCATTAAAGTAATATTGCAAAAAATGTGGCAAAGCAATTAACTTTTTGTCCTGAATACAAAGTGTTATGTTTGGGGAAAAGCCAACACAACTAAGTACCACTCTTCATATGTTCAAGCGTAGTGGGGGCTGAATCATATTATGGGCATGCTTGTAACCGTTAAGGACTGGGGAGTTTATCAGGATAAAAAAGAAACGGAATGAAGAGTAGGACAGGCAAAATCCTAGAGGAAAACCTGGTTCAGTCTGTTTTCCACCAGACACTGGGAAAATAATTCACCTTTCAGCAGGACAATAACGTAAAACACAAGGCCAAATCTACACTGGAGTTGCTTACCAAGAAGACAGTGAATGTTCCTGAGTGGCCGAGTTACAGTTTTGATTAACATCTACTTGAAAATCTGTGTCAAGACCTGAAAATTATTGTAACACAACAGGCTGTAACACAACAAAATGTGGAATAAGTCAAGGGGTATGAATACTTTCTGAAGGCACTGTAGCTGTTCACTGAGGAGAATGGTAAATGCCAGGCCAGAGTTGTGTGAATCCACACACACATGCACACACACGCACAGGTGTGATTAAGACAGTGTTGTGATTAATGAGCATTAGCCCCATTTAATGATCTCTAGCCCCGTTGATACCTGCCGCTAACATGCGTCCATCTTCCTGATCTCGCCTATTTACACCTATAAAATCGATTAAAATCCATTCACAATGCGTCTTTTAATAGTCTACACCTGCCTAAAAATGTGGGCACAATCAGAATGTGGACAACATCAGGACAAAGGATGCATGTTATAAGTATAAACAAGGCTTCTGTCTCTTTCTCTCTTGCTCTCTCTTTCTTTCCCTCTCTCTCTCTACAATGGGACATAGATGTTGTGGTGTGTTGGGAATATGTCGCAGAGCATCATGGGAGTTGAACATTGAGATGATCACATTCTAGATAAATGGTTGAAATGATTCCCCTCTCCCATCATTATTTAATTGTTATAAACACGTGGTTATGAAATCCACCAGACATAACAAAAGATTGTCGGTGAGTAAGTCTGAAAATACAGGAACTATTTTGTCTGGAAGAAGTCGGTTTTTACAAGTGTAAAACTGTTATTTTCCATGGTACAGTTTAGGCTAATGTTAGCACATTGTATCACTAGAATAGGCATAGTTGAGCTAGCTAAGAGAGAGCATCGTCATGGACGGTAGAAAAGGATTCGAGATGGACGTCGGCGCGGGGAAACAATTTTAATTTGGAGTGCATTAGTGAGTAAAGGAAAGGCACTTTATTTAACTGTCAAGACGAACTTTGAAATTAAAATCTGCTAGATGAGTGAACTTGAGGATTAAACAGCAGTAAGTGAAATTAATGAAGATCACGTGACTACTGTTTGGAAGGGCTCCAGTGCTGTTCCAGAAGGCGATGGACCAGTGGATTGACAGGAGTACAATGCTACCTGGATGACATCCTTGTTACTAGGAAAGATGAAGAGGATCATCTTCGGAACTTGGATGCAACGATTCAGATGACTACAGACTCCGAGTTCGTAGGGACAAATGTGCATTCCTCCAATCATCAGTTGAATACCTCGGACACGTCATCGACGCCACAAGCCATCACAAGGCTCTGTCCAAGGTCAAGGCTATCGTGGAGTCCCCCAGCTCCTCAGAACGCTAGCATACTAAGTTCCTTCCTAGGGTTACTGAATTTCTACGGACGCTTTATCTCAAGCTTAGCAACGAAGGTGAAGCTGGTGCATCAGTTGCATTTCAAGATAAAACATGGAAATGTACAGAAAAACGCTAGGAAGCATTCAGGAGCATCTTTGGACCACATACTGGGATTCCATCACTTGTTGCAAGCAGAATGCAAAGGTGGACATTGTTGTTGTCAGCACACACCTACGACATCATGTACTGCAAGTCAGAACTGCACTGAAATGCAGATGGACTTTCCAGGTTAGTACTACCTGTGGTCAAACCAGAGTCACGCCAAGTGAACATCTTCTACTTCAGACAAGTGGAAAATGCACCAGTCACTTCAACACGAGTGCGGAGAAACCTGAAGTGGTGGTGATCAAAGGTAGAGCCAAAGGAGATGCTCTGGATCTGAAACCGTACCTTTCCAAGAGAAATAAGCTGTCAGTACAGTCCGGTTATCTGCTGTGGGGGAGGAGAGTTATCATTCTGTCTTTGCTGAGGAAACCAGTTTTGCAACAGCTACTCTCAGATCATTGTGGAATAGTTTGCATAAGTAAAATTGCTCAAAGCTACTTCTGGTGGCCTGGATTGGATGGAAGCACTGAGGAGAAAGCAAAAACATGTTCCTCATGCAGAAGGTTCGCAACAAACCTTAACTTGCACCTCTTTATCCTTGGGATTGGCTAGAGGAGGCGTGGCAACGCATACACATCAACTTCGCATGTCCATTCAAAGACAGAATGTTTCTTGTGGTCGTAGATGCTAATAGCAAGTGGCCAGTGGTTGCCATCATGAGGTTTACTACTGTAGAGATGACCATCGAGAAGATTGGAGAAGTGTTTAGTCGGTTCGGGTCGCCGCTCCAACTCATTAGTAACAACGGACAGCAGCTAGTTTCAATACAAAACCTAGGAGGCTAATGGTTCTAATCCCCTTCCATAGACTTGCACAATAATTATGACAAAAAAAAAAATGTCAAATCAAATCAAATTTTATTTGTCACATACACATGGTTAGCAGATGTTAATGTGAGTGTAGCGAAATGCTTGTGCTTCTAGTTCCGACCATGCAGTAGTATCTAACAAGTAATCTAACAAATTCACAGCAACTACCTTATACACACAAGAGTAAAGGAATGAATACGAGTATGCACATATAAATATATGGATGAGCGATGGCTGACCGGCATAGGCAAGATGCAGTAGATGGTATGGAGTACAGTATATACACATATATATATATGAGATGAGTAATGTAGGATATGTAAACATTATATAAATGGCATTGTTTAAAGTGGCTAGTGATACATTATTTCATCCAATTATAATTATTAAAGTGGCTAGAGATTTGGGTCGATGGCCGAACGGCATAGGCAAGATACAGTAGATGGTTTAGAGTACAGTGTATACATTTGATATGAGTATGTCGGATACGTAAACATTATATACAAAATTGTTTAAAGTGGCTAGTGATACATTTGTTACATCAAATTCCTATGTTTAAAGTGGCTAGAGATTTGAGTCAGTATGTTGGCAGCAGCCACTCAATGTTAGTGATGGCTGTTTAACAGTCTGATGGCCTTGGGGTAGAAGCTGTTTTTCAGTCTCTCGGTCCCAGCTTTGATGCACCTGTACTGACCTCGCCTTCTGGATGATAGCGGGGTGAACAGGCAGTGGCTCGGGTGGTTGTTGTCCTTGATGATCTTTTTGGCCTTCCTGTGACATCGGGTGGTGTAGGTGTCCTGAAGAGCAGGTAGTTTACCCTCGGTGATGCGCTGTGCACTCCTCACTACCCTCTGGAGAGCCTTACGGTTGTGGGCGGAGCAGTTGCCGTACCAGGCGGTGATACAGCCCGACAGGATGCTCTCGATTGTGCATCTGTAAAAGTTTGTGAGTGATTTTGGTGACAAGCCGAATTTCTTCAGCCTCCTGAGGTTGAAGAGGCGCTGTTGCGCCTTCTTCACCACGCTGTCTGTGTGGGTGGACCAATTCAGTTTGTCCGTGATGTGTACGCCGAGGAACTTAAAACTTTCCACCTTCTCCACTACTGTCCCCTCGATGTGGATAGGGGGGTGCTCCCTCTCCTGTTTCCTGAAGTCCACGATCATCTCCTTTGTTTTGCTGACATTGAGTGAGAGGTTATTTTCCTGACACCACACTCCGAGGGCCCTCACCTCCTCTCTGTAGGCCGTCTCGTCATGAAATGTGGTGATTAGTTCACTCAAAGAGAGAGAAAGACAATAGTTGAACAGTTTTTAACAAATTAATTTCTTCAACAGTGAAGGAGTAGCAAGAGAGCGAGAGAGATTTTCTTGTATTTCCTTGTTTACTTTCATTTTCTTAGCAAATGCAGATAGCTAGTTTAGCCTACTCAAACACCTGCTCAAACAGAGAGGGATGCTATGTTAGCTAGCTGGCTATGACTACCCAACACTGGAACTCTTCCAAGTCAAGGTAAGCTTTTGGTTTTGTTCATTTATTGCCACTGGGAGATGCCGGTGTAACTGCTAAACTGCTTGCTGACTGAACACTGTACTGCATGATCATATTGGGTTTACTAACGCATTAGTTCTATTAACTATGTTGACTATGACGTTAGCTTATATGGTGACAACAAGGTAGGTTGTGTGTAGAGGTTGGCGGTTATGATATGAAGGTTCGGCTTGTAAAGTTTTCTTTCGCCTGGTCACAGACAGCTGACGTGTTGTGCACTGAAGTCCACAAGCGAACGGAAAACATGAGAGGAGGAGAGCGTGTAGATGCAAAAAGGAATTATACAACGTGGCTGCTATGAAAGTGAACTGTGTTTGCATGTGGTCAGGGTTGTATTAATTCTGCCGATTCTGTTGAAAAGCGTTTCTTGCATGGAAGTAAACGGAACAAAATCGGGATAAATATACCTCAAAAACTCTCGTTTGCAACTGTTGGATTAATGATTACAGTTTAGATCAGCTAGATGCAGGCAAGAGTGTGCAAGACGGTATTGAATGTGTCATTGTCTGTCACCTTGATTAAAAAAATATATATATATCTCAACAGGTGCACATACTGTACGTTGTAAACTTTCATTTATAGGATATGTTGTAGTAACCTCAGGATGGGTACAGGGAAAATTAGAATATCATGTGGTAGCCTAAACCTATTGATGTTACATTGAGCTGGGTGAATGACAGTCATCCAATATGCTGCAATAGAAATAAGGCCCTGCTTTACCTGAAATCTGGAAGGGATGTTGTTGTTGGTATTGTCAGTCATGAAAGGATTACGCACCCAGTCAAGTTTGGCAGGGAAGTAGGAGTTGAACTCACTGTTGAGTTTGGATAAATGTGAGCTTACTATGTACACCATATGAGCTCTGTGAACATAATATATATGCCATTTAGTAGACACTTTCATCCAAAGAGATTTACAGTAATGCATGCATACATTTCACGTATTGGTGGCCCCAGGAATGGAACCCACAGCCCTGGCGGTGCAAGCGCCATGCTCTACCAACTGAGCCACCTGTAGAAAGGGAGGTGTCAAGATGCTTATGTCCCCATCTTCACATTTCCCTTCCCACAGTTTGATCTTCTTCATGAATCCACACACCTTGTCATACAGGTTTAGAATGTTGTGTCTTTACATTGCAGTTGGACTCAGGTTGTTCAGTTTTCCGAACACATCAGCAAGGCGGGCTACACAGACTGTGTCCTCAAACACAGCCACAAGGGGGTGTGAATGCTCAGACAGATAATCACTTACTTTGGCGCGCAGCTCAAAAAGCCTTTGTAAAGTTTTCCGAAAGGACGTCGATGTGAAGCAGTAGCTGCTGGTGCTTGGTCCCACTGTCATGACAGAGCCTTTCAAACTGTTGGTGATCCAGAGGCCTGGACTGGATGAAGTTAATCACTTTCACTGCGTCATTCAAACCATCATGTAACTCCGGAGTCATTCCCTTGCTGGCCTACTGCCTCCCTGTGAATGATACAGTGATTCCATTCAACGTCGGGATTTACCTTCATTGATGCCGCACCATCTGTGCACACATGAACACAGGATTTCCAATCCAGATTGTGCTCTGAGAAAAATCTGTCAATAACGTGAAACACATCCTCACCTGTAGTTCTCCCCGTTAGCTTCTTGCAGAGCAGCATGTGCTCAGAACAGAATGTGCTCATTAATTTCCAAAATGTCTCTGTATTACACAAACACAATCAACTGGGCTTCCCCACTGACATCAGTCGACTCGTCCAACTGCCAAGCAAATTGGCTGGATTTCTGTGCTTTTCCACCACTTGATCAACAACATCAACACCCATATCCTCGATCTTATGGCACACCGTGTTATTTGACAATGATACAGTCTTCAGTGCATCAGCTGCTGTCTTATCAATCATAACTTCTTTATAACAGCATAAGGCAAAATTAGCTCCTCAGCTATAGTGAATGGCTTTTTTTTACTTAGCCACAAGTTGCGACACAGCATATGAAGCCTCCAATGCTTTGTTTGACACTGTAATCGCTTTCTTTCATTTCTCTTGACTTAAATTCTGACAGCTTTTAATGGAAAAACGATACTGTCTTACCCACACAGGAAAGAGCTTGGTACTGAGGTGCCGGTGTAAATGGGCTGGTTTTATGCTATTATTTGAGAGAAAGTCGCGGCAGAAGAACACATTGGCTGAGGCAGATCCATAGGTGTGGAGGTGAAACCGAAAGGGACATACTAAACCTCATCAACTTTCTTTATTTTTCCACGGGTTCACTTGAGCTGGCACTAACACTGCTACTGCTGCTTGGAAGAGTGTGTTTTAGCCATTGATCCATAGCTAGTTTCTACTCAAAGCTAGCTGTGTTACCTGAAATGGTGAGCCACTCTGGCAAGCGGAGCAGAGGACCATTTTTTGTATTTAACGGCCTACCAAAAAGCAAAAGGCCTCTTGCGGGGACGGGGGCTGGGACTAAATCGGCATATTCTGGGGGGATGTGCACGGTGGATACCTGGTCTGGACTTTCCACTGTGGTAGCACCAACGGAAACTCCTACACACCTCCCCAAGCACTCTGGTGACCACACTGAGAGAGCCCTCTGTTGCCAGGAAATGGAGGGGTTATGACGAGCCAACCAGGGAAGACCCAGTACCACGGGAAACGCAGGAGAATAAATGAGAAAGAGACACATTTTCTCCTCGTGAACCCCCAGCGTCTCCATGGAAAGGGAGATGGTGGCTTCCCTGATTAGCCCGGACCCTAATGGTCGACTATCCAGAGCGTGAACCGGGAAAGGTCTAGCCACAGGAATAATGGGGATCTCTAAACTAAGAGCTAACGGTTTGTCGATAAAATTCCCAGCTGCGCCTGAATCGACGAGCGCCTTATACTGGGAATGCGGGGAAAACTCAGGGAAACAAACAGGTACAAGCAGGTGAACAACAGAGGACTCTGGATGAGAGTGGTGCAGATTCTCCTGGGTGACGCCAGAGTGCCCTGCCTGCTGCCTCGACTCCTAGAAGGACCAACCCGGCACCGACCGGCAGTGTGTCCTCTGCGGCCACAGATGGTGCACGTGAAAGCACCTCCTCCAGCCTCCCTACGCGCAGCCCCTCCCAACTCCATGGGCACCGGAGTGCTGGGAGATGGAACCGACAGAGCCCCCTCAGGACATCCACAGGTAACCAGCAGGTTATCCAACCGGATGGACAGATCCACCAGTTGGTCAAAGGTGATGGTGGCATCCCTGCAGGCCAACTCCCGTTGGACATCCTCGCACAGGCTGCATCGATAGTGTGCGATGAGGGCCCTGTCATTCCATCCTGCTCCGGCGGCCAAGGTCCGGAATTCCAGCGTGAACTCCTGTGCGCTCCTTGTCCCCTGCCTCAATTGGAAAAGTCGTTCCCCTGCCGCTCTACCTTCGGGTGGATGGTCAAAGACAGTCCGGAAGCGATGGTTGAACTCCTTGAAGTGGTCCAACACCACGTCTTCCTCTTCCCACACGGCGTTTGCCCACTCCAGAGCTCTCCCCGAGAGGCATGAGACGAGGGCGGAGACTCTTTGCCTTCCTGAGGGAGCTGGGTGAACGGTGGCCAGGTATAGGTCCAGTTGTAAAAGGAACCCCTGGCACTGTGCAGCTGTCCCATCATACTCCTGGGATGGGAGAGACGCATCCCACTGGAGCTGGATCCGGACGGAACGGGTAGAGGTAACCCCGGTTGCGTTGGTCGAGGCGCTGGAGAGACTTCCGGTTTCTCTCAGCGGTCCATGGTCTGGACAACGCAATCCATCACGGCACTGAGATGATGTAGCATTGCCGCGTGTTCCTGGACGTGTTCCTCGACTCCTCTGACCGGGGTCACTGCTCCTGCTGACTCCATGAGGGTGTGTGATTCTGTCAAGGTTCGTGTGTAGCTGGTGCATGAAGAGTCAGGCGCAGCAGAACAGGACTGAGTAATCAAAGCACTATACTCAAAGAACCAAACAAACAAACGCAACCGTGTAATTACCACAATACTTTGCCAAACGCAAAACAAGCGATGCAACGCACCAGCCGGAACGAAAACAGCTTAACAATAAACAATCAAACACAAAGACATGGGGGAAAACAGAGGGTTAAATACACAACAGATAATGATGGGGAATGCAAACCAGGTGTGTGAAAAACAAGACAAGACAAATGGAAAATGAAAAGTGGATCGGTGATGATTAGAAGACCGGTGACGTCGACCGCCAAATGCCGCCCGAACGAGGAGGGGAACCGACTTCAGTAAAAGTTGTGACAGGTGGACAAAATGTCATAACCGCCACAGCCCTAGGCCCATACATTTTTGGGGGGGGACAGAGAAAGGTACAAATACACTGAGCACATTGAACACATTGAACAGTGCTCCATACCAAATGTACCTTGTTCCCTCTATAGGGCACTACTTTGGACTTTTGCCATTTAAGCCTTGTTCTCTGAATGTCTTCTCTAGTGAATATAATAAGACCCAGGCCTGTCAGTGTGATATGTACTATAATCGTAGCTATTACATTACAGCGTGTCAAACATGAACGATTGCCTTTGTGTTTGAGATAATGTCCTGTTTTCCGCTCTAGGTTGGGTTCTCTATGAGCAGCACGTATATTATTCAGGCAGTCATTACGTGTACATCTAACTGCTCACTGTGGAGATGGTAAATGCCAGGCCAGAGTTGTGTGGTTGCACACACACACACACATGCATGCACGCACACACACAAACCCACGCACACTATCTCCGGGCGCCGAAGACGTGGATGTCAGTTAAGGCACCTCTCTGATTCAGAGGGGTTGGGTTAAATGCGGAAGACACATTTCAGTTGAAGGCATTCAGTTGTACAACTGACTAGGTATTCCCCTTTCCCTTTCTCTTTCTCTCTCTATCTCCCAGTCTCTCTCTGCAATGGGAGATAGATGTATAGAAAGGAACTAAACAAATAAAGGCTTGCTGTAGTTCTGTGTCTCTGAGGGTCAACGCTCTTCAACCCGTTGTTACTGTTCTCTCCATATCTACAGGGGAGAGAAGCTGTGGAAGAGAAGAAAGAGCTAGATGGAGGAGCGAAAAATATGGGGAAGTGGAAAAGAAAGAGATGGATGGAGTTAATAAGAGCTTACATGAAATAAACAAGTCTCCTCGGCTTGGCATGTCCACTGCTTATAGTATATAATATTGTGGTCTAGTACTGCATGCTGACAAAACACTGATATTTAAACAGAACCAACAATACTGTGTGTTCCTTGCTGTGTTGAGCTCAATAAAGAGTCCACAGTCACAGAGACACAGCAATTGTGAATATCCCTTTCCTGAACCATAAGTGATAACATAGAACCTTGCAGTGGTGGAAAAAGTATCCAATTGTCATACTTGAGTAAAAGTAAAAATACCTTCATAAAAGTGAAAGTCACCCAGAGAAATATTACTTGAGTAAAAGTCTAAAGGTAGTTGGTTTTAAATTTACTTAAGTATCAAAAGTAAATGTAATTGCTTAAATATACTTAAGTACAAAGTAAATTCCCAATTAAGCAAACCAGAGGGCACCATTTTCTTGTATTTCTTTTATTTACAGATAGCCAGGGGCAGTTTCCAACACTCAGACATCATTTTCAAATGAATCATGTGTATTTAGTGAGTCCGCCAGATCAGAGGCCGTAGGGATGACCAGGGATGGTCTCTTGATTTCCTGTCCATTTCCTGTCCTGCTAAGCATTCAAAATGTAACGAGTATTTTGGTTGTCAGTGAAAATGTATAGAGTAAAAAAAAAAGGACATTATTTTCTTGAAAAATGTAGTGAAGTAAAAGTAGTCAAATATAAATTGTAAAGTACAGATACCCAAATAAACTGCTTAAGTAGTACTTTTATAAGGATCGGACCCTATTTTTCAATTTTCGACTAAAATGACATACCCAAATCGAACTGCCTGTTGTTCAGGACCTGAAGCAAGGATATGCTTATTCTTGATACCATTTAAAAGGAAACCCTTTGAAGTTTGTGGAAATGTGAAATTAATGTAGGAAAATATAACAAATAAAAAATATAATACAATATAATAAAATATTTTACAATCGCTAGGACCCATTTCTCAATACTTTTTTTCAAAACACTTCACACAGTTCTAACCAACTTTCAGCTTGGCACAGCAATTAATTTCACATCCAAAATGCATTAAAACCACCAAAACACTTCATACATGTCTCAAATCCTCTCATTCTTCCATAACACTAGCGAAGGTTGTGTCACGATCGTCTTGAAGAACAGACCAAGGCGCAGCGTGCATAGAGTTCCACATCTTTTTAATTAATGTGAACCGTTAAAAACAATGAAAAAAACAACCGATCGAAAGATACATCACGCACGCACGCACGCACGCACGCACGCACGCACGCACGCACGCACGCACGCACGCACGCACGCAGACGCACGACGCACGCACGCACGCACGCACGCACGCACGCACGCACAACAAACAATAACCCACAACACAGGTGGGGAAAAGAACAGCCTAAGTATGGTCCCCAATTAGAGGCAACGAATAACATCTGCCTCCAATTGGGAACCACACACAAAACCAAAACATAGAAATACACAAACTAGACCCAAAAATCCCCCTAGTCACGTCCTGACAAACACCACCCTAGAACCCAGAGGGCTAATCTATGGCCAGGATGTGACAGGTTGTCACCCAACAAGCACACTTTGTCACTCATAAAACAATGACCTAAAAAACACTAACAACAGGTTGCATTGCACAATGTTTTCTATTGTAAAATGTCTTTACAAAACAAGAATGACACCTCGCTACTGTTTAGAATTCACTGCAGTATATGTTACAGAAATGAATCAGACATGATGCAATATGCTTCAATATGTTTTATGTAATTTTTTGCCATTGATTGATTTCAAAATACAAGAATTTGTATATACACCATCTACCGATACAGATACAGTAGCAATGCTAGTCAACCCTGTCTTCTGCATTTGGCCACAGGTTCTCATCCACATCACATCTTATGTCATCTTGGGCAATACACCTAGGAAATCATATTTTGGAATGCCTGGTCCATCCCTGGTAATCTTCTGCAGAAATGTCCAGGCATCCATCATTCATTGTGTCCAGGAGGGACATTTGATCATGTGGATGGTGGTCATAAACCTTCCAACTCCATGAGGAAAATAATTCCTTTATGGGGTTGAGGAAATGAGAGTAAGGTGGGAGAAAAAGTGACACCATCCTGGGATGGCCGAGGTCATCCAGGAATGAAATGAGACACTCAGTGTTGTATGGCCCAATTAGCAGGTTGTGTAACAGCAATCCATCAGAGGATATTGCTGCTCACATTGTGATGTTGGCATCCCTCTGGCCCGGGACATCCACTGTGGCTCTTTTCCCAATCACATTCCTTCCTCGCCGCCGTGTTTTGGCCAAGTTGAAACCAGCCTCATCCACAAAGATGAATATGTGGGGTATTTGCCTAGCTTCAATCTCCATGACTCTCTAAAATAAATCCACAAGGCAGCAAGAGTTAGGCTATTACGGTAGTTTACATTATACCTAAAACCATGCCATTGTGTGCCTCTGCCCTGTTTGGTTTTGTTCAAAATCAGTTCTGTATTTTATAGTCATCTTACCTGGACATATTGGTTTCTGAGTTGCTTGACTCTCAAAGGGGACAGTGTACAACTGCTTCATCCTGGCCTGATGTTGTTTCAGGACTCTAGAAATAGTTGTTATGCTTACATTGTGAATATTTCCAAATTATGTTGTCTGCCAAAACTCTGTCCCGAATCTCTGTGAGTTTTATGCCATTATTTCTGATGACCATATCAACGATTGCAGTTTCCTGCAGAGCAGTGAAAATCCTCCCTCTCCCGCCTGTGGGAGGTAACCGTTGGGTCCTGAGCAAAAATGCAAAAACAATCACAAATAAGAGGGTTTGGAGGCTTTGCTCAATGTACTTCTGTAATGTGCAGTTCAGTCAGATGCCCTTGCAGAATGCACATCTTACCTGTTGTTTTGCCGGAAATCTGAGACTACAGCTCTTGATCTTCCTCTTCCTCGTTAGCTCAACCGTCCCGCAGGGGGGACACCGATCCTGTAGAGGTGAAAGAATTTTTACTTAAAGGACAAATCAACCCAAAATCACCCATTCCTTTAATTTACAGTGTTAAATAACACTAATATGTGAGACAGGATTACGTGACGATTAGCTTAGCAACCGCGTGACGCAGCATGACAACGTGAACGCGATTGGTTGACAGTCTGCAACATGGGGCGTTATACAATTTTCCTTTCATTTGATTCCTATCTCCTTTCTATAATATCTCTGGCAACGGCATCATGCAATGCACCCTGGACTAAAGAGGCAGACAAATTGGAAAAATATGCTAGACTGCACATTTGTTGAGGTAGGAATATCGCAAAAATATGATCAATGGCTTATTCGAGAGAAGACATCCTCCCGAGTTATGACATAGGGCAGTATTGAAATCTGACATGACATTAACTTCCAGTGTAACGAGAGCGACTTTATCACAGTGCTATGTCATACTGGTCGAATTTCTGCCTGCTTGAATGCCAATAACTCAGATACACATAAAAACATGAAATGACCCAGGGAAACGATAGAACATCACTCAGAGATGCACAAAAACAATATAACATTCAAAATAGGTGAACCTTTACTTTAAATACTTAAACCACTGGAACCTGGTCAAGGTACAAAACACAATATGGGCCTTGCTGCTAACCTGTACATCCAGCCTAACGTACCCATGATGTTGGTTCATTCTGTATTCTATGCTCTGGTGTGTTTGTGAGCAATGAGCATTTCTTATTTAATTTGTTTTTTAAACAATACAAAGCATACAAATACAGATGCACACAAACATCAACGACACCACACATGCCCAGACCCACGTGCTCACACTCCCATGTCCAGCGCCGGCATCACTAATGAGCAATTCTTTTATATGTCTAATATTCTCCATTACAGACTCTCACCTCCATCAACACACAGAAGACCAGGGCCCGTATTCATAAAGCATTTCAGAGAAAGCTTGCTGATCTAGGATCAGGTTACCACTGTCCATGTAATCTTATTCGTTATGATCTCAAAGACAAAACTGATCCTAGATCAGCACTCTTACTCTGAGACGGTTTATGAAAACAGTCCTAGGATTATTCAACTGGTGAGCTCTCCCCAGGGCGATGTAATATTGAATATGACTGTTGACCCTCACTAATGACTAACTCTCTTTTTCTCATAAAAGCTTCTCTTTGCTCCTAACTGATCATTACTAGTGCTGTTAACCTGCGTTACGGCTTTGCCCAAAGGCACTCTATTCCATAGGGACCAGGGTCAAAAGTAGTGGACTATATAGTGAATAGCGTGCCATTTGGGACACATTCTACTAGTGCTGCTAAGCTGCTCTTTCCGATCGCTTCTCATTAACATTGACCCCTCTGCTTTACAGCTAATGTTGCTTTACAGCTAATGTTGCTTTACAGCTAATGTTGCTTTACAGCTAATGTTGGTTAACAGCTAATGCTGTTTTACAGCTAATGTTGTTTTACAGCTATTGTTGCTTAACAGCTATTGTTGCTTTACAGCTAATGTTGCTTAACAGCTAATGCTGCTTTACAGGTAATGCTGCTTCACAGCTAATGCTGCTTCACAGCTAATGTTGCTTTACAGCTAATGTTAGATGAGCTTTATTGATTTTATGGGTCTATTTTGTGATGTCTTGAGAGACCACTATGTTGCTCTCTGATGTCCTGGCAGACCACTATGTTGATCTCTGATGTCCTGACAGACCACTATGTTGCTCTCTGATGACCTGACAGACCACTATGTTGCTCTCTGATGTCCTGACAGACCACTATGTTGCTCTCTGATGTCCTGACAGACCACTATGTTGCTCTCTGATATCCTGGCAGACCACTGTGTTGCTCTCTGATGACCTGACTGACCACAATGTTGCTCTCTGATGACCTGACAGACCACTATGTTGCTCTCTGATGTCCTGACAGACCACTATGTTGCTCTCTGATGTCCTGACAGACCACTATGTTGCTCTCTGATGACCTGACAGACCACTATGTTGCTCTCTGATGTCCTGACAGACCACTGTGTTGCTCTCTGAAGACCTGACAGACCACTATGTTGCTCTCTGATGTCCTACACTCTGATGTCCTGACAGACCACTATGTTGCTCTCTGATGTCCTGACAGACCACTATGTTGCTCTCTGATGTCCTGACAGACCACTATGTTGCTCTCTGATGTCCTGACAGACCACTATGTTGCTCTCTGATGAATGACAGACCATTATGTTGCTCTCTGATGACCTGACAGACAAATATGTTGCTCTCTGATGTCCTGGCAGACTTCTATGTTGCTCTATGATATCCTGACAGACCACTATGTTGCTCTCTGATGTCCTGACAGACCACTATGTTGCTCTCTGATTTCCTGCACTCTGATGTCCTGATAGACCACTATGTTGCTCTCTGATGTCCTGACAGACAACTATGAGGCTATCAGATGTCCTGCACTCTGATGTCCTGACAGACCACTATGTTGCTCTCTGATATCCTGACAGACGACTATGTTGCAATCTGATGTCCTGCACTCTGATGTCCTGACAGACCAATATGTGGCTCTCTGATATCCTGACAGACCACTATGTTGCTCTCGGATGTCCTGGCAGACCACTATGTTGCTCTCTGAAGTCCTGACAGACAACTATGTTGCTCTCTGATATCCTGACAGACCACTATGTTGCTCTCTGATGTCCTGGCAGACCACTATGTTGCTCTCTGATATCCTGACAGACCACTATGTTGCTCTCTGATGTCCTGGCAGACCACTATGTTGCTCTCTGATGTCCTGACAGACCACTATGTTGCTCTCTGATGACCTGACAGACCACTATGTTGCTCTCTGATGTCCTGACAGACAACTATGTTGCTCTCTGATATCCTGACAGACGACTATGTTGCAATCTGATGTCCTGCACTCTGATGTCCTGACAGACCAATATGTTGCTCTCTGATATCCTTACAGACCACTATGTTTGCTCTCTGATATCCTGACAGACAACTATGTTGCTCTCTGATATCCTTACAGACAACGATGTTGCTCTCTGATATCCTGGCAGACCACTGTGTTGCTCTCTGATGACCTGACTGACCACAATGTTGCTCTCTGATGACCTGACAGACCACTATGTTGCTCTCTGATGTCCTGACAGACCACTATGTTGCTCTCTGATGTCCTGACAGACCACTATGTTGCTCTCTGATGACCTGACAGACCACTATGTTGCTCTCTGATGTCCTGACAGACCACTGTGTTGCTCTCTGAAGACCTGACAGACCACTATGTTGCTCTCTGATGTCCTGCACTCTGATGTCCTGACAGACCACTATGTTGCTCTCTGATGTCCTGACAGACCACTATGTTGCTCTCTGATGTCCTGACAGACCACTGTGTTGCTCTCTGATGAATGACAGACCATTATGTTGCTCTCTGATGACCTGACAGACAACTATGTTGCTCTATGATATCCTGACAGACCACTATGTTGCTCTCTGATGTCCTGAAAGACCACTATGTTGCTCTTTGATTTCCTGCACTCTGATGTCCTGATAGACCACTATGTTGCTCTCTGATGTCCTGACAGACAACTATGAGGCTATCAGATGTCCTGCACTCTGATGTCCTGACAGACCACTATGTTGCTCTCTGATATCCTGACAGACAACTATGTTGCTCTCTGATATCCTGACAGACCACTATGTTGCTCTCTGATGACCTGACAGACCACTATGTTGCTCTCTGATGTCCTGCACTCTGATGTCCTGACAGACCACGATGTTGCTCTCTGATGACCTGACAGACCACTATGTTGCTCTCTGATATCCTGACAGACAACTATGTTGCTCTCTGATGTTCTGCACTCTGATGTCCCGACAGACCACTATGTTGCTGTCTGATATCCTTACAGACCACTATTTTGCTCTCTGATATCCTGACAGGCCACAATGTTGCTCTCTGATGTCCTGGCAGACCAATATGTTGCTCTCTGACGACCTGACAGACCAGTATGTTGCTCTCTGATATCATGACAGACCACTATGTTGCTCTCTGATATCCTGGCAGACCACTGTGTTGCTCTCTGATGACCTGACTGACCACAATGTTGCTCTCTGATGACCTGACAGACCACTATGTTGCTCTCTGATGTCCTGACAGACCACTATGTTGCTCTCTGATGTCCTGACAGACCACTATGTTGCTCTCTGATGACCTGACAGACCACTATGTTGCTCTCTGATGTCCTGACAGACCACTGTGTTGCTCTCTGAAGACCTGACAGACCACTATGTTGCTCTCTGATGTCCTACACTCTGATGTCCTGACAGACCACTATGTTGCTCTCTGATGTCCTGACAGACCACTATGTTGCTCTCTGATGTCCTGACAGACCACTATGTTGCTCTCTGATGTCCTGACAGACCACTATGTTGCTCTCTGATGAATGACAGACCATTATGTTGCTCTCTGATGACCTGACAGACAAATATGTTGCTCTCTGATGTCCTGGCAGACTTCTATGTTGCTCTATGATATCCTGACAGACCACTATGTTGCTCTCTGATGTCCTGACAGACCACTATGTTGCTCTCTGATTTCCTGCACTCTGATGTCCTGATAGACCACTATGTTGCTCTCTGATGTCCTGACAGACAACTATGAGGCTATCAGATGTCCTGCACTCTGATGTCCTGACAGACCACTATGTTGCTCTCTGATATCCTGACAGACGACTATGTTGCAATCTGATGTCCTGCACTCTGATGTCCTGACAGACCAATACGTGGCTCTCTGATATCCTGACAGACCACTATGTTGCTCTCGGATGTCCTGGCAGACCACTATGTTGCTCTCTGATGTCCTGACAGACAACTATGTTGCTCTCTGATATCCTGACAGACCACTATGTTGCTCTCTGATGTCCTGGCAGACCACTATGTTGCTCTCTGATGTCCTGACAGACCACTATGTTGCTCTCTGATGACCTGACAGACCACTATGTTGCTCTCTGATGTCCTGACAGACAACTATGTTGCTCTCTGATATCCTGACAGACGACTATGTTGCAATCTGATGTCCTGCACTCTGATGTCCTGACAGACCAATATGTTGCTCTCTGATATCCTTACAGACCACTATGTTGCTCTCTGATATCCTGACAGACAACTATGTTGCTCTCTGATATCCTTACAGACAACGATGTTGCTCTCTGATATCCTGGCAGACCACTGTGTTGCTCTCTGATGACCTGACTGACCACAATGTTGCTCTCTGATGACCTGACAGACCACTATGTTGCTCTCTGATGTCCTGACAGACCACTATGTTGCTCTCTGATGTCCTGACAGACCACTATGTTGCTCTCTGATGACCTGACAGACCACTATGTTGCTCTCTGATGTCCTGACAGACCACTGTGTTGCTCTCTGAAGACCTGACAGACCACTATGTTGCTCTCTGATGTCCTGCACTCTGATGTCCTGACAGACCACTATGTTGCTCTCTGATGTCCTGACAGACCACTATGTTGCTCTCTGATGTCCTGACAGACCACTGTGTTGCTCTCTGATGAATGACAGACCATTATGTTGCTCTCTGATGACCTGACAGACAACTATGTTGCTCTATGATATCCTGACAGACCACTATGTTGCTCTCTGATGTCCTGAAAGACCACTATGTTGCTCTTTGATTTCCTGCACTCTGATGTCCTGATAGACCACTATGTTGCTCTCTGATGTCCTGACAGACAACTATGAGGCTATCAGATGTCCTGCACTCTGATGTCCTGACAGACCACTATGTTGCTCTCTGATATCCTGACAGACAACTATGTTGCTCTCTGATATCCTGACAGACCACTATGTTGCTCTCTGATGACCTGACAGACCACTATGTTGCTCTCTGATGTCCTGCACTCTGATGTCCTGACAGACCACGATGTTGCTCTCTGATGACCTGACAGACCACTATGTTGCTCTCTGATATCCTGACAGACAACTATGTTGCTCTCTGATGTTCTGCACTCTGATGTCCCGACAGACCACTATGTTGCTGTCTGATATCCTTACAGACCACTATTTTGCTCTCTGATATCCTGACAGGCCCCAATGTTGCTCTCTGATGTCCTGGCAGACCAATATGTTGCTCTCTGACGACCTGACAGACCAGTATGTTGCTCTCTGATATCATGACAGACCACTATGTTGCTCTCTGATGTTCTGGCCTCTGATGTCCTGACAGACCACTATGTTGCTCTCTGATGTCCTGACAGGCCACTGTGTTGCTCTCTGATGACCTGACAGACCACTATGTTGCTCTCTGATGACCTGACAGACCACTATGTTGCTCTCTGATATCCTGACAGACAGCTATGTTGCTCTATGATGTTGTGCACTCTGATGTCCTGACAGACCACTATGTTGCTCTCTGATATCCTTACAGACCACTATTTTGCTCTCTGATATCCTGACAGGCCACTATGTTTCTCTCTGTTGTCCTGACAGACCCCTATGTTGCTCTCTGATGTCCTGACAGACAACTATGTTGCACTCTGATGTCCTGTCAGACCACTATGTTGCTCTCATATGTCTTGATAGACAACTATGTTGCTCTCTGATATCCTTACAGACCACTATGTTGCTCTCTGATATCCTGGCAGACCACTATGTTGCTCACTGATGACCTGACAGACCACTATGTTGCTCTCTGATGACCTGACAGGTCACTATGTTGCTCTCTGATGTCCTGACAGACAACTATGTTGCACTCTGATGTCCAGCACTCTGATATCCTGACAGACCACTATGTTGCTCTCTGATGTCCTGACAGGTCACTATGTTGCTCTCTGATGTCCTGACAGACCACTATGTTGCACTCTGATTTCCTGACAGACCACTATGTTGCACTCTGATTTCCTGACAGACCACTATGTTGCTCTCTGATGTCCTGGCAGACCACTATGTTGCTCTCTGATTTCTTGATAGACAACTATGTTGCTCTCTGATATCCTGACAGACCACTATGTTGCTCTCTGATGTCCTGACAGACCACTATGTTGCTCTCTGATTTCCTGACAGACCACTATGTTGCTGTTTGATGTCCTGACAGACCAATATGTTGCTCTCTGATATCCTTACAGACCACTATGTTGCTCTCTGATATCCTGACAGACAACTATGTTGCTCTCTGATATCCTTACAGACAACGATGTTGCTCTCTGATATCCTGGCAGACCACTGTGTTGCTCTCTGATGACCTGACTGACCACAATTTTGCTCTCTGATGACCTGACAGACCACTATGTTGCTCTCTGATGTCCTGACAGACCACTATGTTGCTCTCTGATGTCCTGACAGACCACTATGTTGCTCTCTGATGACCTGACAGACCACTATGTTGCTCTCTGATGTCCTGACAGACCACTGTGTTGCTCTCTGAAGACCTGACAGACCACTATGTTGCTCTCTGATGTCCTGCACTCTGATGTCCTGACAGACCACTATGTTGCTCTCTGATGTCCTGACAGACCACTATGTTGCTCTCTGATGTCCTGACAGACCACTGTGTTGCTCTCTGATGAATGACAGACCATTATGTTGCTCTCTGATGACCTGACAGACAACTATGTTGCTCTATGATATCCTGACAGACCACTATGTTGCTCTCTGATGTCCTGAAAGACCACTATGTTGCTCTTTGATTTCCTGCACTCTGATGTCCTGATAGACCACTATGTTGCTCTCTGATGTCCTGACAGACAACTATGAGGCTATCAGATGTCCTGCACTCTGATGTCCTGACAGACCACTATGTTGCTCTCTGATATCCTGACAGACAACTATGTTGCTCTCTGATATCCTGACAGACCACTATGTTGCTCTCTGATGACCTGACAGACCACACTATGTTGCTCTCTGATGTCCTGCACTCTGATGTCCTGACAGACCACGATGTTGCTCTCTGATGACCTGACAGACCACTATGTTGCTCTCTGATATCCTGACAGACAACTATGTTGCTCTCTGATGTTCTGCACTCTGATGTCCCGACAGACCACTATGTTGCTGTCTGATATCCTTACAGACCACTATTTTGCTCTCTGATATCCTGACAGGCCACAATGTTGCTCTCTGATGTCCTGGCAGACCAATATGTTGCTCTCTGACGACCTGACAGACCAGTATGTTGCTCTCTGATATCATGACAGACCACTATGTTGCTCTCTGATGTTCTGGCCTCTGATGTCCTGACAGACCACTATGTTGCTCTCTGATGTCCTGACAGGCCACTGTGTTGCTCTCTGATGACCTGACAGACCACTATGTTGCTCTCTGATGACCTGACAGACCACTATGTTGCTCTCTGATATCCTGACAGACAGCTATGTTGCTCTCTGATGTTGTGCACTCTGATGTCCTGACAGACCACTATGTTGCTCTCTGATATCCTTACAGACCACTATTTTGCTCTCTGATATCCTGACAGGCCACTATGTTTCTCTCTGTTGTCCTGACAGACCCCTATGTTGCTCTCTGATGTCCTGACAGACAACTATGTTGCACTCTGATGTCCTGTCAGACCACTATGTTGCTCTCATATGTCTTGATAGACAACTATGTTGCTCTCTGATATCCTTACAGACCACTATGTTGCTCTCTGATATCCTGGCAGACCACTATGTTGCTCACTGATGACCTGACAGGTCACTATGTTGCTCTCTGATGTCCTGACAGACAACTATGTTGCACTCTGATGTCCAGCACTCTGATATCCTGACAGACCACTATGTTGCTCTCTGATGTCCTGACAGGCCACTATGTTGCTCTCTGATGTCCTGACAGACCACTATGTTGCACTCTGATTTCCTGACAGACCACTATGTTGCACTCTGATTTCCTGACAGACCACTATGTTGCTCTCTGATGTCCTGGCAGACCACTATGTTGCTCTCTGATTTCTTGATAGACAACTATGTTGCTCTCTGATATCCTGACAGACCACTATGTTGCTCTCTGATGTCCTGACAGACCACTATGTTGCTCTCTGATTTCCTGACAGACCACTATGTTGCTGTTTGATGTCCTGACAGACAACTATGTTGCTCTCTGATGTCCTGACAGACAACTATGTTGCTCTCTGATTTCCTGACTGACCACTATGTTGCTCTCTGATTTCCTGACAGACCACTATGTTGCTCTCCGATATCCTGACAGACAACTATTTTGCTCTCTGATGTCCTGACAGACCACTATGTTGCTCTCTGATGTCCTGACAGACAACTATGTTGCTCTCTGATATCCTGACAGACCACTATGTTGCTCTCTGATATCCTTACAGACAACTATGTTGCTCTCTGATGTCCTGACAGACAACTATGTTGCTCTCTGATTTCCTGACAGACCTCTATGTTGCTCTCTGATGTCCTGACAGACCACTATGTTGCTCTCTGATATCCTGACAGACAACTATGTTGCTCTCTGATGTCCTGACAGACCACTATGTTGCTCTCTGATATCCTGACAGACAACTATGTTGTTTTCTTATATCCTGACAGACAACTATGTTGTTTTCTTATATCCTGACAGACCACTATGTTGCTCTCGTACCACATTTCCCAGTTAAAAGTGGTAAGTGAACCAATAGTCTCCTTTTTAAGACCGAAGGTTTTTCCTTCCCGACTTCAGGATATTCCTAATGAGCATTTCATGCACTATTGGAGTACAACATCTAAAAAGGTTTTTAGGGGTGCACATTTCATAGACAAACACATACATATTCATGTTTACTTTAGGTTACGTCATTGGTTAATTCACATCATTCTGAACCATACAGTTAGTGTCTAAAACATTAAAATACATGTTTTAATAGTAATTGTATAGTAATGATGTATCGTAATTGTATATTAATGATGTATAGTAATTGTACATTAATGATGTATAGTAATTGTATATTAATGATGTATAGTAATTGTATATTAATGCTGTATAGTAATTGTATATTAATGATGTATAGTAATTGTATATTAATGCTGTATAGTAATTGACAAAATAATCCCACAAAAAACAAAAGTTTTTGTTAAGTAATGATCTAATTGACAATGATCTAATTATGAACAACAGCACAGCTGAACAACACACCAGATTAGTGGGCCCGTGTGTGTGTGTGTGTGTGTGTGTGTGTGTGTGTGTGTGTGTGTGTGTGTGTGTGTGTGTGTGTGTGTGTGTGTGTGTGTGTGTGTGTGTGTGTGTGTGTGTGTGTGTGTGTGTGTGTGTGTGTGGCTGTGTATGTGTACAATATACGATGAACTGCCGCAGAGAGCCACAATGATGGATCCCAGTCTAATGAATCACAAACTACTCTCAGAAGTGTAGCAATAAATAAGTCATCACTTCTCCTAGGCCCCTGCTCATATCCTGAGTAATTACATCGGAAGATTGCAACAAGGCTTGTTTTAAGCAACCAACACCAACCTCTCATGGTCAAATGAATCATCGAGACCTATAGGGAAAATGAAACCCTCTCATCCACAGCATGTATTAATTAGCAAATCATATTAAAAGGCCTTATTGCTCCACAACATGTATTAGCATATCAAAAAACCCTTAGTGACACGAGTGTCAGTCTCCCAATACCTAGCAATACCAGAGCCGTATTGTACAAAGATATATGGCTTTGTCCAATACTATACATGTTATGTCACAATAATTCAGAGTAAAAGTGTCACATTACGTCACAGTGGAAAAGAACATTGGAACAGCATTATCACAGACACATACACAGAGCAATATGTAGAGAAGTGGAGATACTGTATGGCTCTGGCAGAACCGCTCTGCTTATAAACTATGGGTGTCACAATACTTCACAGACAAAGAGAACATTGGTTGTGAAGGAAGCATTAGACCTTGACAAGTGCAGTGGAACGTTGGATCATGCCACAATGTGTGAGTTAGCAGGTAACTGTGTTTTGTAGGAAGTGTCTGCGTCCCAAATGGCACCCTATTCCATAATAGTGTATTACTTTTGACCAGAGCCCTGTGGGCACAAATACGGTGCCATTTGAGAGGTAGCTTGGGTATTGCAGCAAGTGTGTGAGTGATGGTGTTTCTAGGGTGAGATACTGCTAGGGGGTTGTAGTTGTTGTTGGCAATACATCTGAGAAGCGTGCTCCTCTCTCTCATCTTGCTGCTGAGCTCTGCTGGAGAGAGTTTAGAGGCCTGAGGTTTGCCAGCCTAAGCACATGTGAGGATTACAGTACATTCATTGGTCATCTTTCAGGGTGAAACCAAGCTTCGTCTCTGCCTGGAGTCACTCTGCTGTCTGCTGAAACTGAAAGTGACATTGCTCTTAGTCACTGCTGTCAGTGGGGCTTCTACATCACACAGAACTTAGTGGTTTCAATGCACGTAGACAGCAATATGTGACAAGCCCTATTTTCTTCCAGGAAGGAAGATGATTTTACAACTCCCCCTAATAGCCACACAATTTTTATTTGACCTTTATTTAACTAGGCAAGTCAGTTAAGAATAAATTCTTAGTTACAAAGCCTAGGAACAGTGGGTTAACTGCCTTGTTCAGGGGCAGAACAACAGATTTTTACCTTGTCAGCTCAGGGATTAAATCTAGCAACCTTTCAGTTAGTGGCCCAACGCTCTAACCACTAGGCTACCTGCCTCTAACCACTAGGCTACCTGCCTCTAACCACTAGGCTACCTGCCCCTAACCACTAGGCTACCTGCCTCTAACCACCAGGCTACCTGCCTCTAACCACCAGGCTACCTGCCTCTAACCACCAGGCTACCTGCCTCTAACCACCAGGCTACCTGCCCCCAACCACCAGGCTACCTGCCCCTAACCACCAGGCTACCTGCCCCCAACCACCAGGCTACCTGCCTCTAACCACCAGGCTACCTGCCTCTAACCACCAGGCTACCTGCCCCAACCACCAGGCTACCTGCCTCTAACCACCAGGCTACCTGCCTCTAACCACTAGGCTACCTGCCCCTAACCACTAGGCTACCTGCCCCTAACCACTAGGCTACCTGCCTCTAACCACTAGGCTACCTGCCCCTAACCACTAGGCTACCTGGCATGTGTCACGCCCTGACCTGTAGGAGCCTGTGTATGTCTCTTTTTGGTTTGGTCAGGGTGTGATTTGGGGTGGGCATTCTATGTTCTAGTTTTTGTATTTCTTTGTTGTTGGCCGGGTAGGGCTCTCAATCAGGGACAGCTGTCCATCGTTGTCTCTGATTGGGAGGCATACTTTAGTAGCCCTTTTTTCCTTCCTTTCCTTGTGGGAAGTTGACTCTGTTATTGTGTGTGTGCGCGCTGTTGGTGCTACACTTATTGAGCCTTGTTTGTTGTTTTTGTTTTGAGTGAGTTGACTAATAAATATGTTTAACTCAACCCGGCACGCTGCGCCTTGGTCCGTCACTGAAGATCGTTACAGCATGCTGCCATAGACAAAGCCCCAGCAGTCAGATCTTTTTGCTTTTTTATTTTAGGGTTTTTAGTGTAAGACTAGTGAAAGAGACAGAAAGAGAGACGAGAGAGAGAGAGAGAGAGAGACGAAGAGAGCAGTGCTTGTTTGTTTTCATCTAGCGATGTTACGTCATTCATTGCTGTGTTTTATCTGTGGGGAGTGTGTGTGTCTATCTGATCTGGCTCCGCCGGGAACGGGCCGTTTTCGATGCGGGAAATTGCTCACATCATCTTCAATAACTGAGATGATTGCCTCCACACCTTCCCTTTTCACCCTAGCAACGCACTGCCATCCCCACTCGACACTCAGTCCCCTCAATGCCTCCTCTCCTTACCCTCCTCCTTTCCTTTTTCTCCCCTCACTCCCTCCTCACTTCTTTTCCCAACCCTTTTCTCATTTCTTCCCCTCACCCCTCTACATCTCCTTACCCCTCTCCATCTCTTCCCCTCACCCCTCTACATCTCCTTACCCCTCTCCATCTCTTCCCCTCACCCCTCTACATCTCCTTACCCCTCTCCATCTCTTCCCCTCACATCTCCTTACCCCTCTCCATCTCTTCCCCTCACCCCTCTACCTCTCCTTACCCCTCTCCATCTCTTCCCCTCACCCCTCTACCTCTCCTTACCCCTCTCCCTCTCCATCCCTCACCCCTCCTCTTCCTTCCCCAATTCTCTCCCTCTCCACACTCACATTCCATTGGCTGCTCAAAACCTGTGTGTGTGTGTGTGTCCTGGATTATGTGACTATGACATTACCACAGTGTGACTGTGAATGTACCATAATGTGTTTTCCAGGCAACCCCCTGCTGTGATCTCCAAGTGTGACTTATGTAGTGAGCGTGGCTTGGCCCTGCTGTAAGAGCTCTGTTAAAGGCTAAGGCTTCTGTGGTGAGTGTGACTTTGCCCTGCTGTAAGAGCTCTGTTAGAGACTATGGCTGTGTCCCAAAGGACACCCTGTTCCTACCTGGAACCAAAAAGGGTTCTACCTGGAACCAAAAATGGTTCTCCTAGGGGGACAGCCAAAGAACCCTTTTAGGTTCCAGATAACACACACACACATGCACGCACAAACACACACACACACCCACATGCACGCACAAACACACATACTAGAGATGCATGGAGGCCTACCAGGTATAAGGTAAGAGAATGCTTGTGCAGCAAAAATCTAATATTGTCCTCCATTATTCAACTTTTTGAATTAATGATGACGACCAGTATTGGTGTAATTTTAATTAACACCCAGTACCATGGCTCACATCAACACCATCATCCCAGAAACCCTAGACCCACTCCAATTTGCATACCGCCCCAACAGATGTAATCTCTATTGCACTCCACACTGCCCTTTCCCACCTGGACAAAAGGAATACCTATGTGTGAATGCTATTCATTGACTACAGCTCACCATTCAACACCATAGTGCCCTCAAAGCACATCAATACGCTAAGGACCCTGGGACTAAAAACCTCCCTCTGCAACTGGATCCTGGACTTCCTGACGGGCCGCCCCCCAGGTGGTAAGAGTAGGTAACAACACATCTGCCACGCTGATCCTCAACACAGGGGCACCTTAGGGGTGCGTGCTCAGTGCCCTCCTGTACTCCCCGTTCACTCATGACTGCACGGCCAGGCACGACTCCAACACCATCATTAAATTTGCCGATGACACAACAGTGGTAGGCCTGATCACCGACAACGACGAGACAGCCAGAGGGAGGAGGTCAGAGACCTGGCCGTGTGGTGCCAGGACAACAACCTCTCCCTCAACATGATCAAGACAAAAGGAGATGATTGTGGACTACAGGAAAAGGAGGACCGAGCACGCCCCCATTTTCATCGACGGGGGGTGTAGTGGAGCAGGTTGAGAGCTTCAAGTTCCTTGGTGTCCACATCACCAACAAACTAACATGGTCCAAGCACACCAGGACAGTCGTGAAGAGGGCACGACAAAACCTATTCCCCCTCAGGAGACTGAAAAGATTTGGACGGGGCCTCAGATCCTCAAAAGGTTCTACAGCTGCACCATCGAGAGCATCCTTCCTGGTTGCATCACTGCCTGGTATGGCAACTGCTCGGCCTCAGACCGCAAGACACTACAGAGGGTAGTGTGAACGGCCCAGTACATCACTGGGGCCAAGCTTCCTGCCATCCAGGACCTTTATACCAGGTGGGGTCAGAGGAAGGCCCTAGTCATAGACCAGCCTAGTCATAGACCGTTCTCTCTGCTACCGCACGGCAAGCGGTACCGTAGCGCCAAGTCTAGGTCCAAGAGGCTTCTAAACATCTTCTACCCCCAAGCCATAAGACTCCTGAACATCTAATCAAATGACTACCCAGACAATTTGCATTGCCCCCCCTCTCCCCCTCTTAACACCACTGCTACTCTCTGTTGTCATCTATGCATAGTCACTTTAATAGCTCTACCTACATGTACATACTACCTCAACTAACCAGTGCCCCCGCACATTGACTCTGTATCAGTACCCCCCGGGATATAGTCTCGCCATTGTTATTTTACTGCTGCTCTTAATTACTTGTTACTTTTATCTATTTTTCTTCTCCATATTTTTTTGGGGGGGAAAAATGCATTGTTGGTTAGGGACTCGTAAGTAAACATTTCACTGTAAGGTCTACACCTGTTGTATTTGGCGCATGTGACTAATAACATTTGATTTGATTTGATTGGTGACTATGACATGACCATGTTTTGTGGTTGACATCCTTTACCCCAAAGTAGTGTGAAATACACACAGAAGCAATACCCTAAATGTAGGCTAATTTTGATGGGGGCAACGAGAAGATTCTCGGAGTGAGTGGCGTTGCCATGGCATTTCCATTGTTTTGGTCGAGTTCGATTGATCTCTTTACTGCATCTATGTGCCCTTGGGGCATGCTCAATAGATTGATTCCAGTTACGGACACACTTTCACTGGATGGTCTGACAGAATTGATTTGAGCTCTCATCACATCACTGGTAATTTTATTATTATGCCACCAGTTTGTGTTTGGAAAGTTAAGTCAAATAAGCTTTGGCCTGGAGCAGTTTCAGGGGGTTTTAGTGTGGATAATTTTAGCTAAAGATCAGTGCATCTATTACTGTCGGTGAAAAATGATTGGAATGAAATGGACCTAGAACAGAATTTTATAAGGTTTGAGGTAGTTTATTTTTCAGAGAGATCCCCAGATGTTTTGTTTTTTTATGTTTAATAGCCTGCTTGGTACACTACAGTACCTGAACATTATACTATTAAATGCAAAAACGTTTTAAGAGAAGTAAGCAGGTCTGAAGCTTAAGTATCATAAGGAATTTTAAGGAGTTCTTTTCTCAAACCAGACAGCACTTGACTTAGGAAACATCTCACTCGACTCTAACACAGGGATCTTGTGACTCTGCTCGTTGTGTGAATTCCATATTGACGGCAGCCAGACGGCAGCCAGACGGCAATCAGACGGCATCCAGGCGGCAGCCAGACAGCGAGAATTGTTTTTTCTCTTCACGCAGCGAACCTCAAAGTCCTTCAGTTCAATCAAAGTCACAAAAGGTGAAATTGCACTGACATTACATTCTATGAATCCTTTCATCAAATGACTTTGTCATCAGTCAGCGTCTAGGCGAGGTAGAGAGCTGGGGGAGAGAAGAGGGACGGGGAGAGGGGAAGGAAGATGGGGGAAGGGGGAAAGATGAGGGGGAGAGATGATCTGATTCTACAGGCCGGGTTCAGCCGCCTCGGCAGACACCAACCAGACCTCTGAAACAAATAAACACACACACACGGATGCACTCACACACAGCACTTGAATTAGGAAACATCTCACTTGACTCTAACAAAGGGATCTTGTGACTCTGCTCGTTGTGTAAATTCCATATTGATAAAGACGACAGGCAGGCGGCAGCCAGACAGCCAGACGGCAGCCACACTGTGAGAATTGTATTTTCCCCTCACGCAGCGAACCTCAATGTCCTTCAGTTCAATCGAAATCACAAAAGGTGAAATTGCACTGACATTACATTCTATGAATCCTTCCATCAAATTACTTTGTCATCAGTCGGAGTCTAGGTGAGGTAGAGGCAGAAATTACATTAAGAGAGAGAGTAAGCAAGAAATGCTAAGAGAGAAAAATAGAGAGAGAGCGGGAGAGCGAGGGTGAGAGGGTAAGATGTTGAGAGAGAAAGAGAGAGAGATGCCGGACAGCAACCAGACGGCGAGAATTTTATTTTCTCTTCACGCAGCGAACCTCAAAGTCCTTCAGTTCAATTGAAGGCACAAAAGGTGAAATTGCATTGACATTACATTCTTTGAATCCTTTCTTCTAATGACTTTGTTGTCAGTTGGCGTCTAGGTGAGGTAGAGGCTGAAATGACATTGAGAGAGAGAGAGGTAGAGAAAGAGAAAGTGAGAGAGAGTGTGTGAGAGAGAGAGAGCGAGAGAGAGAGGAGGTCATGAGCAGATGAGCTCCTGAATTGTTCAGCATGTTTTTACAAAAAGATAGATTTAGGGTTGTATAACATTTGATTGTTTTACAAGGACATACAACCTGCTTTTGGACCAAATTACACTGAAGGATTTTTATTACCAAGGATTCTTACTGCCAAGGACTTTTCAGCTTAATTTTCTGACAAACCAGCAACAAGCAAAAGAAGCACAACAGAAACTCAAAAATATCCTCCAACCTGGAACTAAGTAAGTAATGTTCAGTCTGAAGCTACTTCGAAATCCTAGAATGAAAAGAACATTACGATAATCTCCAAATATTTAACTTTGTGCTAAGTCTAAAGGCTACCAAGCTTGCTAGGACTGAACAGACACGGCTGTAGCACTGTAATGTGAAGTGAGAGGTGTGATGCTCCTGAGCCCAACAATGGCAGCAGAGTTCCTCCCCCACCCAAATGCAGAGCCCTCTTTGACCCCCTGCACCATGGCTTCCCTCTGTGCAGAGGTCACTACAGTACAGTACCCCTTTCGATATTAAAAATGACAAGCCACAGAAAGAGTATAACGACAAGCTAGTCAACACACTCCAGACAGCACAGACACACAAAACAGAGCAGCACAACACCACCACCCCTACAGTACCCAGGGGGCTGAAGGTGGAGATAGACGGCTGTCTGAGAGAGCTGGCTGTACTCCGGTCTGAGATGAGAGAACTTAAGGAGGAGAGAGAGGAACACATGCCACAGCTAACAGAGGAACACACAGCACTGCTAATAGCACTGGAGGAGAGGAACACATTTATTATAAAAAAAAATATTTAACCTTTATTTATCAAGGCAAGTCAGTTAAGAACAAATTCTTATTTACAATGTGCTATTTTTACCACATAGCACAGCTAACAGCACCGCAGGAGGACGTGAGAAAGCTGAGGTGCAACAATCAACCATGCTAGATTACGGAGACGTAATTTATAGATCGGCAGGTAAGGGTGCTCTCCAGCGGCTAGATGTTCTTTACCATTTGGCCATCAGATTTGCTACCAATGTTCCTTATAGGACACATCACTGCACTCTATAATCCTCTGTAAACTGGTCATCTATGTATACCCATCGCAAGACCCACTGGTTGATGCTTATTTATAAAACCCTCTTAGGCCTCCCTCCCCCTATCTGAGATATCTACTGCAGCCGTCATCCTTCACATACAACACCCGTTCTGCCAGTCACATTCTGTTGAAGGTCCCCAAAGCACACACATCCTTGGCTCGCTCGTCTATTCAGTTTGCTGCAGCTAGCGACTGGAACAAGCTGCAACAAACACTCACCCTGGACAGTTTAATTCAATCTCTTCATTTGAAGACTCAATCATGGACACTCTTACTGACTGTTGTGGCTGCTTTGCGTGATGTATTGTTGTCTCTACCTTCTTGCCCTTTGTGCTGTTGTCTGTGCCCAATAACGTTTGTATCCTGTTTTGTGCTGCTACCATGTTGTGATTCTGCCATGTTGTGTTGCTACCATGTTGTTGTAATGTTGTATTGCTACCATGCTGTGTTGTAATGTGCTGCTGCCATGCTATGTGGTTGTCTTAGGTCTCTCTTTATGTAGTGTTGTGGTGTGTGTTTTGTCCTATATTTTAATTTAATTTATTTTTATTTGTAATCCCAGCCCCGGCAGGAGGCCTTTTGCCTTTTGGTAGGCCGTCATTGTAAATAAGAATTTGTACTTAACTGACTTGCCTAGTTAAATAAAGGTTAAATAAATGAGAGGGCTAGCCATCCCCACAGAGAAGCCAACAGAACAGCCCACTTCAGAGATTGTGCTCCTCATTGAGAGGAAACCTTTTCCAAAACACCAAGTGGCTAAACTCTGGTGTCCGAACAACCGGCGTGCCCTGGAGCTGCTGTCAGAGGACCGACTAGGGTCCCCCAGCCACATCATAATACACACAGGCACAAACAACCTGAGAGCCCAGCAGGAAAGGGTGGCCACAGCACTCAAGGGATTGATTGAAAAAGCCTCTTCCACTTTCTAACCTGCTACCACGAAAATACTTTCACCATGCCACCCTACAGCGAGTCAATGCAAGCATTTCCCGGGAATGTGCCTCAAAACCAAATGTTTACCTGGCCCACCACTCCACCTTTGACTTGAACAGCTTTCATGACCAGGTCCACCTCTACAAGGTAGCAGTCCCCATCTTTGCCAGGACCCTGAGGCACATCACCCTCAACCGCAGCCCCAGCACCTCACACAGGAGCAACAGAGAAACGGACACCCTGCTCAGACCAGCGAGACACCCTCCCAGAACTGTGAGACCCTCCCCAGGATCCACACCAAGAGGATCCACACCAAGAGGACCTACCAGACCACAAAACCACCAGCCACATGCCCCTCGCCCCTGCAACAAGGACCTCAACATTACAGCTGCACATATGCCCAGGCCGTGACCAGAGCAACAGGCCCAACCCCCACTACTACACCCGCCCAAGCCCCATCCTGCGACCTAAGAGGTATGTATCAGATGCTCAACATGCTCTGCTCAACCTACTGTAATAGTACGAGCCTAAACCACACAAAAACAACACTAGACACTATGGAACACAAAGCTGTGAAAAATCTGAGAGACAAGGCAAGAAGGGTCTTGTACGCCATCAAAAGGAACATAAAAATCGACATACTAAAGAGGATCTGGCAGAAATCACACACACAAAGCTAAATCACTCTGCATATTAAGTATTTAACACACCTACCACCCCCATCCGTTTACCCACCAGCCTCTCCCATACCCCCTTGTGGCCCTACCGGCACACACACACACACGCACACATAAGCACACGCACACGCATACACACACTCCCCACCCCATCCACCCCAAATGGCCTCTCGCTAAATGTATTCTCTGTGTATTCATGAAACAGACTGAGGAATGGTACAGATCAGATGAGGATGACAGCCGTGTTTTTGTTGCTTTGATAATTGATAAGCTTTCTTCGTTCGCAGCTCCCCATTCCCAGCCATGGACTAAAAGCTCTAAAGTTGTTAATGTATGTCCTACATTTTAGCTGCTGTGTCTGTGGGGATGTTGTGCGCTGTTAGAGCTGTTAGTGCTGTGGTGAATTGTTAGAGCTGTTAGTGCTGTGGTGAATTGTTAGAGCTGTTAGTGCTGTGGTGAATTGTTAGAGCTGTTAGTGCTGTGGTGAATTGTTAGAGCTGTTAGGGCCGTGGTGAATTGTTATGGCTGTGGTGAGCTGTTAGAGCTGTAAAGCTGTAAGGGCTGTCATAGCTGTTGGGCTGTGGTGAGCTGTTAGAGCTGTTAGGGCTGTGGTGAGCTGTTAGAGATGTTATAGCTGTTGGGGCTGTGGTGAGCTGTTAGAGATGTTATAGCTGTTGGGGCTGTGGTGAGCTGTTAGAGATGTTATAGCTGTTGGGGCGTCACTGGTCTTCTAGCCATCACCGATCCACTTTTCATTTTCCATTTGTTTTGTCTAGTTTCCCCACACACCTGGTTGTCATTCCATCATTACTTGTCATGTATTTAACCTTCTGGATTCCCCCATGTCTGTGTGTGTGATTGTTTATTTGTCAGAGGCACGTTTCCGGCTGGTTTGCAGCAGACTGTTATTTTGTACGATGCTTCACCATCGTCCATCCGCTCCATACTGGATTCGAGGCATCTGAAGAGGGTACCACGTGGAGTGGGAGGGGTATGGTTCGGAGGAGAGATGCTGGGTTCCGGTGGAGGACGTTTTGGACCCGTCTATGCTGCGGGAGTTCCATCGTCTCCGTCCGGATCGCCCTGTGCCTCGCCATCCGGGTCGGCCCCGAGACCGGTGTCGGCGCTCTGCTGGAGCCGACATGTCAAGGGGGTACTGTCATGACTTCCGCCGAAGTTGGTGCCTCTCCTTATTCGGGTGGTGTTCGCGGGTCGACGTCACCGGTCATCTAGCCATCACCGATCCACTTTTCATTTTCCATTTGTTTTGTCTTGTTTCCCCACACACCTGGTTGTCATTCCCTCATTACTTGACATGTATTTAACCTTCTGGATTCCCCCATGTCTGTGTGTGTGATTGTTTATTTGTCAGAGGCACGTTTCCGGCTGGTTTGCGCCAGACTGTTATTTTGTACTTTCAGTTTGTACTGTGTACAATAAAGTACTTTCGTTTCACTATCTCTGCTCTCCTGCGCCTGACTCTCATGCACCAGCTACACACACGGATCCTGACAGGCTGTGGTGAGTTGTTAGAGCTGTTACAGCTGCTGGGGCTGTGGTGAGCTGTTTGAGCTGTTAGGGCTGTGGTGATCTGTTAGGGCTGTTGGGGCTGTGGTGAGCTGTTAGAGCTGTTAGGGCTGTTAGAGCTGTGGTGAGCTGTTAGGGCTATTAGAGCGGTTGGGGCTGTGGTGAGCTGTTATAGCTGTTAGGGCTGTGGTGAGCTGTTATAGCTGTTAGGGCTGTTAGAGCTGTGGTGAGCTGTTAGGGCTATTAGGGCTGTTGGGGCTGTGGTGAGCTGTTAGAGCTGTTGGGGCTCTTAGGTTTGTGGTGAGCTGTTAGAGCTGTTGGCGCTGTGGTGAGCTGTTAGGGCTGTTATGGCTGTCATAGCTGTTAGGGCTGTGGTGAGTTGTTAGAGCTGTTAGAGCGGTTGGGGCTGTGGTGAGCTGTTATAGCTGTTAGGGCTGTGGTGAGCTGTTATAGCTGTTAGGGCTGTTAGAGCTGTGGTGAGCTGTTAGGGCTATTAGGGCTGTTGGGGCTGTGGTGAGCTGTTAGAGCTGTTGGGGCTCTTAGGTTTGTGGTGAGCTGTTAGAGCTGTTGGCGCTGTGGTGAGCTGTTAGGGCTGTTATGGCTGTCATAGCTGTTAGGGCTGTGGTGATCTGTTAGGGCTGTTGGGGCTGTGGTGAGCTGTTAGAGCTGTTAGGGCTGTTAGAGCTGTGGTGAGCTGTTAGGGCTATTAGAGCGGTTGGGGCTGTGGTGAGCTGTTATAGCTGTTAGGGCTGTGGTGAGCTGTTATAGCTGTTAGGGCTGTTAGAGCTGTGGTGAGCTGTTAGGGCTATTAGGGCTGTTGGGGCTGTGGTGAGCTGTTAGAGCTGTTGGGGCTCTTAGGTTTGTGGTGAGCTGTTAGAGCTGTTGGCGCTGTGGTGAGCTGTTAGGGCTGTTATGGCTGTCATAGCTGTTAGGGCTGTGGTGAGTTGTTAGAGCTGTTAGAGCGGTTGGGGCTGTGGTGAACTGTTTGAGCTGTTAGGGCTGTGGTGATCTGTTAGGGCTGTTGGGGCTGTGGTAAGCTGTTTGAGCTGTTAGGGCTGTGGTGAACTGTTTGAGCTGTTAGGGCTGTGGTGATCTGTTAGGGCTGTTGGGTCTGTGGTGAGCTGTTTGAGCTGTTAGGGCTGTGGTGAGCTGTTAGGGCTGTTCGGGCTGTGGTGAGCTGTTAGGGCTGTGGTGAGCTGTTGGGGCTGTGGTGAGCTGTTGGGGCTGTTAGGGCTGTTATGGCTGTTAGAGCTGTGGTGAGCTGTTAGGGCTATTAGAGCGGTTGGGGCTGTGGTGAGCTGTTAGGGCTGTTGGGGCTGTGGTGAGCTGTTAGAGCTGTTTGAGCTGTTAGGGCTGTGGTGAGCTGTTAGAGCTGTTGGGGCTGTGGTGAGCTGTTGGGGCTGTGGTGAGCTGTTAGGGCTGTTATGGCTGTTAGAGCTGTGGTGAGCTGTTAGGGCTATTAGAGCAGTTGGGGCTGTGGTGAGCTGTTGGGGCTGTGGTGAGCTGTTAGAGTGGTTGGGGCTGTGGTGAGCTGTTAGGGCTGTTGGGGCTGTGGTGAGCTGTTAGGGCTGTGGTGATCTGTTGGGGCTGTGGTGAGCTGTTAGGGCGGTTGGGGCTGTGGTGAACTGTTTGAGCTGTTAGGGTTGTGGTGATCTGTTAGGGCTGTTGGGGCTGTGGTGAGCTGTTAGGGCTGTTCGGGCTGTGGTGAGCTGTTAGGGCTGTTAGGGCTGTGGTGAGCTGTTAGAGCTGTTAGGGCTGTTGGTGCTGTTAAGGGTGGTTCAAGGAGTTCTTCTGACCTGTAATCCTCCTCTGGGGAGTCTGTTTAGTATGGGCAGAGCTGGACAGCCAGGGTCAGGGGTGAAAGCTATCCAAGCATGGTAGAAGGGTATCGGAGGACAAGTCCATAGACAAAGCAGGGAGAGAGAGTTCAGAGTCAAAGCAGCGATCTCAAGGGAAAGTATGAAGGAACAGGCAGGGGGCAAGGGGGGGTTCATATAGTGATAGTGTCTCAGGGGTCCATTCTCATGAGGAGGAGGGGGGCATAGAGTCAAATACTACCTCAACTACAGTATGGTGAGGAGAAGACTGATCTATAGAGAGAGAGGAGGTTGAGAGGACAGGGACCTATAGCTGCATGGGTTTCTAAGAATAACCATGATGTGGAATATATGCTTCTCATTGGCTATGAGGCTCTGTGGAAAGAAAATGAACAATAAAATATCCTGTTACTGTCAGGTTGGTGTGTGTAGCTGGTGAAAAGTCAGGCGCAGGAAAGCAGAGATGAGCGCATTGGATTTGTTATCCTGTTCTCCCGTATTTTAGTATTTTATTAAATACGGGAGAACAGGATAACAAATCCAATGCGCCCAAAAAACAAACGGGCGAAATAATACCAGCCATAAACATAACCAAAAACCTACAACAAACAATCATGCACACCAAACATGGGTAAAACAGAGGTTTAAATAATGAACATGTAATTATGGAATTGAACCCAGGTGTGTAAAACAAAGACAAAACAAATGGAACATGAAAAATAGATCGACAATGGCTAGAAGGCCAGTGACGTCGACCGCCGAAAACCGCCTGAACAAGGAGAGGGACCGACCTCGGCAGAAGTCGTGACAGTAACCCCCCTTGACGCGCGGCTCCGGCAGCGCACTGACACCGACCTCGGGGATGACCTGGAGGACGAGGCAAAACCGATCCGGATGGAGACGGTGGAACTCCCGCAGCATCGAAGGGTCCAACACGTCCTCCACTGGCACCCAGCATCTCTCCTCCGGACCGTACCCTTCCCACTCCACGAGGTACTGAAGGCCCCTCCTCCGACGCCTCGAGTCCATGATGGCTCGAACAGCATACGCCGGGGCCCCCTCGATGTCCAGAGGGGGCGGAGGAATCTCCCGCACCTCAGACTCCTGGAGTGGACCAGCTACCACCGGCCTGAGGAGAGACACATGGAACGAGGGGTTAATGCTGTAATCTGGGGGGAGCTGTAATCTGTAACAAACCTCGTTCAGTCTCCTCAGTACTTTGAATGGCCCACATACCGCGCACGGGCCCAGCTTCCGGCAGGGCAGGCGGAGGGCCAAGTTTCGGTTCGAGAGCCAGACCCTGTCCCCTGTTGCGAACACCAGGGCCTCCCTGCGGTGGCGGTCGGCACTCGCCTTCTGCCGCCTCACGGCCTGTTGCAGGTGCACATGGGCGGCGTCCCAGGTCTCCTCCGAGCGCTTAAACCACTCGTCCACCGCATGAGCCTCGATCTTGCTCTGTTGCCAAGGTGCCAGGAGGTTGAGGTTGAAGTTTTTTTCTCGCCTGCCAAATTTTTTTATTAAACCATCAAGTGTTCAGCGAAATAACAACGCAATGTCAAATACAGGTAGCCTAGTCAATTAACATCCAATCACATTAACAGTTACTCTCTCACGGGAATTCCACTAACGGTCCGTATGTAGCCAAACGTAGCTGCTGCTCATGTATAAAAGCAAACGATACCATTAATAAGAAGGGGCTAGAAGCGTCTTATATGGTGAGCTACCGAGTGGCTAGGACAGGCAAGCCCCATACTATTGTGGAGGACTTAATTATTCCTGCTGCCGCGGATATGGCTGGGACAATGCTGGGGGAAAAAGCCAACACTGTTTGACGACGCATCAGTGACATAGCAGGAGATGTTTTGAAACAATTACTGCTTCGGATATAAGCCAGTGAATTCTATCCATTACAGCTGGATGAGTCAATAGACGTGGTGGGCCTGGCACAGCTCCTGGTATATGTCTACATTTATGGGGGGTCAATTAAGGAAAACATCCTCTTCTGCAATCCACTGGAAACCAGCACAACAGGAGAGGATATTTTTAAAGTACTGGACAGCTTTGTGACATCAAATGGACTTCGGTGGTCAAGATGTGTTGGTATCTGTACTGATGGTGCAAAAGCCATGACAGGGAGACATAGTGGAGTGGTTACGCGCGTGCAAGCAGTTGCTCCCGACGCCTCTTGGGTACACTGCAGCATCGACCGAGAGGCTCTTGCTGCCAAGGGAAAGCCTGACAGCTTGAAAGACGTTTTGGACACTACAGTGAAAATAGTTAACTTTGTTAAAGCAAGGCCTCTGAACTCTCGTGTATTTTCTGCACTATGCAGCGATATGGGCAGCGACCATGTAGCACTTTTACAACATACAGAAGTGCGCTGTTATCAAGGGGCAAAGTATTGACACGTTTTTTTAAATTGAGAGACAAGCTTAACGTTTTCTTTACTGACCATCATTTTCACTTGTCTGACTGTTTGCAGGATGACGAGTTTGTCACACGACAGGCCTATCTGGGTGATGTTTTTTCTCGCCTGAATGATCTGAATCTAGGATTACAGGGACACTCTGCAACTATATTTAATGTGCGCTACAAAATTGAGGCTATGATTAAGAAGTTGGAGCTCTTCTCTGTCTGCATTAACAAGGACAACACACAGGTCTTTCCATCATTGTATGATTTTTTTGTGTGCAAATGAACTCAAGCTTACAGACAATGTCAAATGTGATATAGCAAAGCCCCTGAGTGAGTTGGGTGCGAAACAGATGACAAACACCTGGATTTGTTATCCCTTTCATGCCCTGCCTCCAGTCCACTTACCAATATCTGAACAAGAGAGCCTCATCAAAATTGCAACAAGCGGTTCTGTGAAAATTTTATCAGAAGCCACTGCCAGATTTCTGGATTGGGCTGCGCTCAGAGTGTCCTGCCTTGGCAAGTCGTGCTGTTAAGACACTGACACTGTTTAATAAATGTATCGTAGTGTGTGTGTGTGGCAAGCTAACAATGATAACAAAAAACAACATTTGAGAGTGCGCTGACCCTGGTGCTAGAGGGGGTACGCAGCTGGAGGTTGAATGTTTGAAATGGTACGGGACTATAAAGAGTTTGGGAACCACTGGTCTAGAACACATAACAAATCCAGATAGTTAAGTCAAAGTTTATTCTCAGAAAATGTTACCATGGTGAAACTAGAGAAGCACAGCGAAATACTCCATCTCAGGGTATTGAGAAATACTGCCTGCTGTTACCAATACAGAGCAGAGTGGTGTTACCAATACAGAGTGGTGTTACCAATACAGAGCAGAGTGGTGTAGACACTGGCAGAGCTAGACCAATACAGAGCAGAGTGGTGTAGACACTGGCAGAGCTAGACCAATACAGAGCAGAGTGGTGTAGACACTGGCAGAGCTAAACCAATACAGAGCAGAGTGGTGTAGACACTGGCAGAGCTAGACCAATACAGAACAGAGTGGTGTAGACACTGGCAGAGCTACACCAATACAGAACAGAGTGGTGTAGACACTGGCAGAGCTACACCAATACAGAACAGATTGGTGTAGACACTGGCAGAGCTACACCACTACAGAATAGAGTGGTTTAGACACTGGCAGAGCTACACCAATACAGAACAGAGTAGTGTAGACACTGGCAGAGCTAGACCAATACAGAACAGAGTAGTGTACACACTGGCAGAGCTACACCAATACAGAACAGAGTGGTGTAGACACTGGCAGAGCTACACCAATACAGAACAGAGTGGTGTAGACACTGGCAGAGTTAGACCAATACAGAGCAGAGCAGTGTAGACACTGGCAGAGTTAGACCAATACAGAACAGAGTGGTGTAGACAGATTGGTGTAGACACTGGCAGAGCTACACCAATACAGAACAGATTGGTGTAGACACTGACAGAGCTAGACCGATACAGAACAGAGTGGTGTATACACTGGCAGAGTTAGACCAATACAGAACAGAGTGGTGTAGACACTGGCAGAGCTAGACCAATACAGAACAGAGGGGTGTAGACATTGGCAGAGCGACTACAATACAGAACAGAGTGGTGTAGACACTGGCAGAGCTAGACCAATACAGAACAGAGTGGTGTAGACTCTGACAGAGCTACACCAATATAGAACAGAGTGGTGTAGACACTGGCAGAGTTAGACCAATACAGAACAGAGTGGTGTAGACACTGGCAGAGCTACACCAATACAGAACAGAGCGGTGTAGACACTGGCAGAGCTACACCAATACAGAACAGAGTGGTGTAGACAATGGCAGAGCTAGACCAATACAGAACAGAGTGGTGTAGACACTGGCAGAGCTAGACCAATACAGAACAGAGTGGTGTAGACACTGGCAGAGCTAGACCAATACAGAACAGAGTGGTGTAGACACTGGCAGAGCTAGACCGATTCAGAACAGAGTGGTGTAGACACTGGCAGAGCTACACCAATACAGAACAGAGTGGTGTAGACACTGGCAGAGCTAGACCGATACAGAACAGAGTGGTGTAGACACTGGCAGAGCTAGACCAATACAGAACAGAGTGGTGTAGTCACTGGCAGAGCTAGACCAATACAGAACAGAGTGGTGTAGACACTGGCAGAGCTAGACCAATACAGAACAGAGTGGTGTAGACACTGGCAGAGCTAGACCAATACAGAACAGAGTGGTGTAGACACTGGCAGAGCTAGACCAATACAGAACAGAGTGGTGTAGACACTGGCAGAGCTAGACCAATACAGAACAGAGTGGTGTAGACACTGGCAGAGCTAGACCAGGTTAGATTTGGCCATGTTTAAACACTGTTATTACTGTTCATACACACACACATACCGCTGAGACACACACAAACACACACACACACATCTCCATCTTCCTGTTAGAAAGGCCACATGTCTCCATTGTACTGCTATGATTGGTGTTTGTAAAAGGATAGGACACACACAGAGACACACTCCATTGTCGTCACTTTAGGGGGTTTCGAACTTCGCTTCACAGTAAGAAAGTAAGCATTCAAAATGCCCAATTACACAATTTAAAAAAACAAGCAAATAAAGAAAAGAAGAAAGAAGGGAAGGAAGGAAATACAAGCGTCAGTTGGCAGTGGGTTGCTGGTGGGGAAAGAAAAAGTGCTGAATCTGAACGTAGCGATAAACGAGTCCCTTAGCAGATGCCTGCGCTGATAAATATTCATGAAGACAGTAATAAAATAGGAGGAGGCTACGAAAGAGAAGGCAATTAAACTGTAAATATATACCTCAGTTCAGAGTCTGACATCACTCAGTAAACATAAAGATGAGCTCCTGGTCTAATCTACCCACCTCTCAATGACTGGATGGTCAAGACTTCATTGGACAGGAAAAGGCGCAACACACGCTTACCGTTCAAAATTCATAAACAAGTTTAAAAGATTGACGTTTCAGGCTTCAATGGCCTTTTCAGAATAATAATGGTCAAGGCTATCAATAGACTATACTTATTAAGGCTAGGTAAGCCCTGCTACCGTATTCATAAAGCGTCTCAGAGTAGGAGTGTTGATCTAGGATAAGTTCCCCCCGTCCATATAATCTTATTAATTATGATTTACAAGGTGAAACCCTCCTCTTAGCGCTTGGACATTCACGGCCAGAGCAACACTAGACTTATTAGGGTCAGGTTACCTATAGCCCTGTCCCGTATGCTTGCTGTAGCTGAATCTTCTGATTTTGACGTGACTATGTAGAAGACAGACCGGACCATCAGGCTAGAGTTAACTCAGGCCTTGCTACTTTTGTTCCCATTGGTTTTAGACAACTTATGGTCAGAGAGATCAGGTCAGCCCCAGAAGTCAACAACAAAGATATAGAGTATGTCTATGATCAACAACACTCCGCCCTTATAAACTCTCAACGGATGCTCTTAGTGGTTTGATGAATAGATTCAAATCAAATAACATTTTATTGGTCACATACACGTGATTAGCACATGTTAATGCGAATGTAGCGAAATGCTTATGCTTCTAGTTCCGACAGTGCAGTAATCTAACAATTTCACAACAACTACCTTATACACACACAAGTGTAAAGGGATGAATAAGAATATGTACATAGAAATATATGGATGCAGTAGATGGTATGGAGTACAGTATATACATATGAGATGAGTAATGTAGGATATGTAAACATTATTAAAGTGGCGTTATTTAAAGTGACTAGTGATACCTTTATTAAATCCATTTATTAAAGCGGCCAGAGATTTGAGTCAGTATGTTGGCAGCAGCCTCTATGTTAGTGATGGCTGTTTAACAGTCTGATGGCCTTGAGATAGAATCTGTTTTTTAGTCTCTCGGTCCCAGCTTTGATGCACCTGTGCTGACCGCGCCTTCTGGATGATAGCGGGGTGAACCTGCAGTGGCTCGGGTGGTTGTTGCCCTAAATTATCTTTTTGGCCTTCCTGTGACATCGGGTACTGTAGGTGTCCTGGAGGGCAGGTAGTTTGCCACCGGTGATGCGTTGTGCAGACCTCACTACCCTCTGGAGAGCCTTGCGGTTCAGGGCGGTGCTGTTATCGTACCAGGCGGTGATACAGCCCGACAGGATGCTCTCGATTGTGCATCTGTAAAAGTTTGTGAGTGTTTTAGGTGACAAGCCAAATTTCTTCAGCCTCCTGAGGTTGAAGAGGCACTGTTGCACCTTCTTCACCACGCTGTCTGTGTGGGTGGAGACCATTTCAGTTTGTCTGCAATGTGTACGCTGAGGAACTTAAAACTTTCCACCTTCTCCACTACTGTCCCGTCGATGTGGATGGGGGGTGCTCCCTCTGCTGTTTCCTGAAGTCCACGATCATCTCATTTGTTTTGTTGACGTTGAGTGAGAGGTTATTTTCTGACACCACACTCCGAGGGCCCTCACCTCCTCCCTGTAGGCCGTCTCATCGTTGTTGGTAATCAAGCCTACCACTGTAGTGTCGTCTGCAATCTTGATGATTGAGTTGGAGGCGGGCATGGCCACGCAGTCATGGGTGAACAGGGAGTACAGGAGAGGGCTGAGCACTTGTGTTTCCTGTTTTAGTTTCTGCCTATAGGATGGGAGCAACACAATGGAGTCATGGTCAGATTTGCAGAAGGGAGGGCGGGGGAGGGCTTGGTATGCATTGCGGAAGTTAGAGTAGCAATGGTCCAGAATGCTACCAGCTCGTGTCGCACATTCAATATGCTGATAGAATATGGGAAGCCTTGTTCTCAGATTAGCTTTGTTAAAATCCCCAGTTACAATAAATGCATCTTCAGGATATATTCGTTCCCGTTTACATTGAGTCCAGTGAAGTTTTTTCATGGCCATCGAGGTATCTGCTTGGGGGTGGGGATATACACGGCTGTGACTATAATCGAAGATAATTATATTGGGAGATAATGCGGTCTGCATTTGATTGTAAGGAATTCTAGGTCAGGTGATCAAAAGGACGTGAGTTCCTGTATGTTGTTATGATCACACCACGACTCGTTAATCATAAGGCATACACCCCTGCCCTTCTTCTTACCAGAGAGATGTTTGTTTCCATCAGCGTGATGCATGAAGAAACCGGGTGGCTGCACCGACTCTGACAACATATCCCGAGTGTGCCATGTTTCTGTGAAACAGAGAATGTTACAATCTCTGATGTCTCTCTGGAAGGCAACTCGTGCCCTAATTCCATCCATCTTGTTGTCTAGAGTTTGGTACAGTGGAGAAGATTGATGATTCAATTTATGTTTCAAGTTTTAATGTCATGTGCACAGTGAAATGCCTTTCTTGCAAACGCCAAATGTGCTTGAGCGGATTTGAAGTACACAGAGAGTATAGAGATGATAATGAAATACAATATACATTTGTATTTGTACTTATCAGGGAAACCCATTAGCTGCTGCCAAGGCTACTCTTGCTGGGGTCCAAACAGATTAAATGACACACAAAACAAAAGATAAAACAGTACATATGTCAGGATATGTCTGGAAGACCAGGGCTATGGATAGCACCCAAATGGCTTGACATTAAAAAATATACATAGAATTCATTAATTTGTTTATTTGTTCATTTACTTGTTTATTGTTTTGTTTATTCACTATAATAAGGGGTGCAGCCTAGCTTCTCAGCTGTGCATGGAGCAAGTAGTGATGGGAGGACATTTGTGAGAGCCACGCTTTCCCAATGAACCCTCCTCGTGTCTTTATCGAACGTCTCTGCATTCATGACAGTTGGGCTGCTGTTTGGAGAGCATATGGAATGGAGACTCCAGTAAATGGAAGGGGTGAGGGGGCAGGGAGGGGCATGCTGAGTGCTATTTACAATGGTGTAAATCACAGTTGAGGGTGTCACTGAGGCTGGAGCAGAGTGTGTGTGTTCCAGGGATAAGGAGGATGATAGGTTAGATTCTGTACCTCTATAGAAAGGCTGCCAGCAATACACAAAGCAATCACAGCAGAGCTCCCAGCACAGAGACAGTGGACGATAAACAAGCTAGGAGCCACAGGGAGCGATGATTGACCCAGGCCACCTCAACCTAACTGTGTGAGGACGATTCAGACAAACACACACACACACGGTTGACATTTAAAATCAGACAAATGTATGTATTTTCATTATGTGTAAAATGTTCTCTTAGTTTGTGAGCCTCTACAGTTTTTTTGCGGTTTCATTTCACATTAGGGACCTCTGCCCTTGAAAACATTCAATTTTGATTCGATTTACAAAATGGTATGCTAGTTATCATCACGCTCTGTGTTGGATTGGAGATTATTTTGTAATCACTGTTTTTCCTTGATCTGAATAACCTAACACTCTTCTGCTACAAACAACAACGAGAAATAGATTCTCTCTCTCTCTCTCACTCTCACTCTGAATTCAATTTAAGGGATTTATTGGCATGGGAAACATGTTTAGATAATACATATGAAATAGATAATAAACAACACATTTACAGTAAACATTACACTTACAAAAGTTACAAAAGAATATAGACTTTTCAAATGTCATATTATGTCTATATACAGTGCTGTAATGATGTGCAATTACTTAAAGTACAAAAGGGAAAATAAATAAACATAAATATAGGTTGTATTTACAATGGTGTTCGTTCTTCACTGGTTGCCATTTTCTTGTGGCAACAGGTCATAAATCTTGCTGCTGTGATTACACACTGTGGTATTTCACCCAGTAGATATGGGAGTTTATCAAAATTGGATTTGTTTTTGAATTCTTTGTGGGTCTGTGTAATCTGAGGGAAATATGTCTCTCTAATCTGGTCATACATTTGGCAGGAGGTTAGGCTCTCTCTTTCTTTCTTTCTCTCTCTCTCTCTGTCTCTCTCCTTCTCACACACGCACACACACACACACGCACATTGACTCCTGGCCCATAAATCTCTTGAAGGTAGAATGTAAAATAGCAACACTATCATGGGTCAGAGGTATTGGCCCCATGGTACAGAGATTACACTTCTGCTTTATTCAATCAGCGATATATCACCAAAGATCAGGCGGTCTTATTCTTTTTAATAACTTTCATTTGACTCTTTTGTTCTACATTCTTCTGTGACCATTTCATTTCAGCTAAAAAAGAAAACCGGTGCAACCTTGTGGAAACGTGGATTAAATCTTGCCCTATGTGTTGGTCATTGCATGTGATTCCCATGGCAACTACAGTATAAACTCTGCATGTGTGTCTCTGTATGCGTGTCTCTGTCTGTGTCTGTATTTACCGGTGGTCTGGGAGGTAATGAAGATTAGGTCGGGGTATTTTCCCCCAGGAAACATCTCGTTGATGTTCAGACATATACAGAGAAAACAACATTTGCATATTACAACATTACACAGTACCACTACAGTCTTTATTGAGTCTGTAAGTGTTTGAAACCAAGTAGACTACACTGCCCTACCGTGTTCATTTAAATGATGATAATACTTCATCATCGATTTTTATTGATTGATGGCCTGGTCCCAGTGGTTCAGAAATTAGAGACTTTTAGCCAGATTAAGCCTGTAATTAAATGGCCAAGATATTTTGATTTTATGCCAGAATGAGTCTGCGTCCCAAATGGCACCCCATTCCATATGTAGTGCACTACTTTTGACCGGGACCCACAGAGCTCTTGTCAAATGTAGTGCACTATATAGGGAATAGGAATGCCATATGGGACACAGACTAAGACAGGGACATTTGGGTTAACGCCCCTCCATTCTCTTCATACAGAACATACTCCTGGGAGTGAATCTGTCTTTGTTATGTGTCTTGACTTTAATTCACTCTCAAAGTTCCTCAGACATTTTCAGACTATGTCCCAAATGGAACCCTTCCTGGGCTCTGGTAAAAAGTAGTGCACTATATAGGGAATACTCTAGGTAGGGTAGGGAATAGGCAGCCCTTTTGGGACGCAGACTCTAAAAGTGCATGGTCTAATATTGAGCTGAATGATGCTAAGTCCACGTCCCATGCCATCTGTTGTTGTGTAGATCCTGCTCTATGCCTCAATGCCTACGTATATTTCTCATTTGTTTGGGATTGAGGCATATAGCCAGATGCATATAAACAGATGGTGTGCAATGTGTGCACTCGCCAACATTCGGACGCTTTTGAGGTCTGACAATCTTTTACTTACTTTGTTACATTGGAGTAAACTATCACTTTTGTTGGCGCCTCCTATGGTGTAAAACCCCTACGGTTCTGTTTGTTTACTACGACGCAAAGCTCCTGTCACAGCACTGAATGAGAAAGTACTATTTGATGACTGCCCCCTGTTGATCAACCGACAACACTTCAAGTTTACAAACTTTATTATCCATCCCAGGATTTGGACCGTGTTGTGTTGCTCCCAGGCTTCACACTTCACTTTGTTCTGTTGGTCATGCTCGGCTGCTCTAGTCTAGGGGCTGTGTGGTGATGAATCCTTTATGCTTGGCTTCTCTGGTCTGGGGCTGTGTGCAGTGTGATGTCTGTGGGAGGGGGATACACTGAGGATCGATAAACATCATAAATTCCCCAGTCCTCATGATGCGTATTGATTTAGTGTTCAGGGCCTGGTATCAGCTCCAGGGCATGACCACCAGGACTACGTCCAAAATAGCACCCTATTCCATTTATAGTGCACTACTTTTCACCAGGTCCAATAGGGTTCTGGTCAAAAGAAGTGCACTATATAGGGAATAGTGTGCCATTTTGGAGACAACCCTACTCCCTCACTCCTCATCTTATGGCATTGATATCCCATGGAAAAAAGAGAGTTACCCAGCCATCCATACCACTATCTCCATCTATCTCCTGTCATGTCAGAGCAACCCAGCTGAACTCTGAGGGAAGTGAGTCAGTCATGCCGCTTGTTTGTGAAATCTGAAATATCTCCTCTCATTTAGTTCATAGTGACACAGTCAGGGAGGGAAGGTATTCTCAAATGGTCATTTAAATCTCGCCACCCACCAGTGGTCTAGAGCTAACGGCCAGACATTAGCATGGTCTTCCTAGAAACTCTCTGTTTCTATCTTCCCCCTTATCTCTTTATTTCTAATTTACTCCCTACTTCTATCCTCTCTTTCCTTCCTCGCCCTCCTTCCTCTCCCTCTTGCTGTGAATCAATCACCAGGTCTGCGGTGTGCAGGAGCACGGTGTGAGTGGGGCCCTTTGAAGAGGAGGATAAAACAGGAAGAAGATTACAGCGAGCATAGGTGAGGTTAGGTGTGTGTGTGTTGCAAATAGCTCTCACAGTTTCACGTCGGAATTAGACGTTCATCCATGTTTCTTAAACATCAAATTTCAAAGTTGTTGCAAACGTCAAATTTCTAAGTGTTTAAGGCATTTCCTCTGAAATCTTAAGGTTAGGCATTAGCTCCGAATGGTTAAGGTAAAGTTAAAGGTTTGGGATAGGCTTAAAACAAACATTTTAAAAACAACTTTCTATTGCTGGATTCGAACTTACAACCTTTGGAATCAGAATGTTTGCACCCCTCCTCCATCCCTGTCCACAATGCCCCTAGTGACTGGTTTCCACGTCTTCTCCCGACGTCCTCAGACAAAGATGTCGAATACTAACTTGTATCACGGGTGACCTGGCTGATGTGTTGAGAGGGGGAGACGGATCTGCAGAGATCTGCTTGCCAGGGGCAAGTTAAGACAGCTCTACCACAGTTGGAGGAGACCCGTGAAGGTGACCGGCGTTGCCCTCCACGCCCTGGTGATGAGAGAATACTCCAGAGAGTCCGGAGACGGTCCTCAGCAGAGAGGGTGGGAAAAGACAGCAAGACAGCACCCTCAACTGAAGAGGGAAAGAGAGAGCATAAGAGGGAAATATAATTGATTAGTTTACAAAGGGAGGGAAACCATATTAGAATGTAAGGACTTTTATCACAAAAGGGTTACATCCAGTTAAAAGAATGCATGTGTGTCACTGTTCTTTAGTTCTTTAGTTGGTATCAGAGTTTGGAGGTGGCTCTAAGCGTACTGCAGGCCTGATATATATTCTCATGTTTCTATTAGCTTGCAGTGAAATCTAACTCAACTGCCTTGTCATTCACCTCATAGTAAATTACCTCTCTTTAGGTGAAATACATTGTGAAGACTGAGGAAATATCAAAATAATGCACAAATGCTAAATTACATTAAAATGTATTGCTATGTATTTATCACTTTTCCTCAACATTCTCCATTGCATAATACTAATAAAATTCCCCTTTACCTGATATTTACATTCCATACAATGGACTTGTTGAGATTTATTCTAAAATATTCCTTTTTTATTTTTTACTTCTATTTTCTCCGCTCTGCCATGTCGTGGGCTCTTCCTTTCTCTGCTGTCACAGAGACCCCTGTGAAGTAGGGGCGGTGTGTGTGTGTGTGTGTTTGTGCGGCTGGGAATGAAGACAGGATGAAGTAGCCTGGGCCATGCGTCTCCCGAGCCCAGCCATAGCCACTCCAGCCCGGGATGAAGACAGGGTGTCAGCCATCTGCTCTCTAGACCTCTGTAGACCTCCCTCCACACCAACATTAATTAGTCTGATAAAGTGGAGCAGCCTTGTCTCGCTCCCGGCCTCTGAGTCGTCTTCTTCACTCCCATCTCCCACAGGCCCCCTCACCTCTCGTGCCACCTCTGTAATTTAAACTGTGGGGAGAGAGAGAGAAGAGCACAGGGTGGGGGGGGGACACACAGAGAGAGAGTTGGCCCTCTATGGTTGTGAGGTCTGGGGTCCACTCACCAACCAGGAATTCACAAAGTAGGACAAACATCAAATTGAGACTGCATGCAGAATTTTGACAGCATGCAGAAACCATCCTCCGTAAAACACCAAATAATGCATACAGAGCAGAATTAGGACGATTCCCACAGAGCCCCTGGACAGCAACACAACTAGACCCAACTAAATCATAAGAAAACAAAAAGACAATGTCTTGAAACATTGGAAAGAATTAACAAAAAAAATGTTAAACAGAGAATACACAGTAGCAGAATATCTGACCACTGTGACTCAAAATTAAGAAAAGCTTTGACTATGTACAGACTCTGTGAGCATGGCCTTGCTATTGAGAGAGGCCTCCACCGGCAATACCTGTGGTATTTAACCTAATAGATATTGGAGTTTATTAAGATTGGATTTGTTTTCAAATTCTTTGTGGATCTGTGTAATCTGAGGGAAATGTGTGTCTCTAATATGGTTCTACATTTGGCAGGTTAGGAAATGCAGCTCGGGTTTCCAACTCATTTTGTGGGCAGTGTGCACAGCAGCAAGATGTGTGACCTATTGCCACAAGAAAAGGGCAACCAGTGAAGAACAAACACCATTGTAAATACAACCCATATTTATGTTTATTTATTTTCCCTTTCATACATCAACTATTTGCACATAGCCAATAATATAACAATTCAAATGTCTACATTGTTTAAAAACTTTTGTGAGTGTAATGTTTACTGTTCATTTCTGATTGTTTATTGTCTATTCTACTTGAATTTGGAAATGTGAACACGTTTCCCATGCCAATAAAGCCCATTGAATTGAGAGAAATTGAGAGAGAAATAGAGAAAGAGAGATAGGAATGGAGAAAGAGAGAGACTGAGGGAGAGTGAGAAATAGAGAGAGAAAGAGAGAAGAGAATAGAGAGAAAGAGAATTCCCCAGATCTATGTATGACAATGGTCTGTCATGTCTTTGACTCAAGTTCATCGTTTGGCTATGGAGTTTGTTCTGTCCCGGCGGTTAGATAATATCTGCTCTATTTTCAAGGTGAAACAACGCTCCTGGATGAAAGATAGCGCTGGTATCTGCATTAGGAACTCATCTCTCACCTTCAGGAGTCAGAGGAGACAGAGAGACATTCTTCTTCACGACCTCTTTTTTTGTCTTCAATATCAGGTAAAAAAGGATTGTAGCAGTGCACGTCATCACATGGCCCGGTTCCAATCCCCAGTGAATTGTGTCTTTCAGGTGCTTTCTACACCCACCAGTTAAAGCAGTCAGGAGCGGGACAAAAGTTATAAAATCCTTGAAAGAGTTTAAAAGGAATGTTAACTTTTTTGTTCTATATTCATTTTCTATATTTTTTCAGAATTGTTTTTGAGTTCGTTGACTGGTTATTAAATCTAAAATAATCTAAAACTTCACAAAAGTGAACTATCACGATACCTCCCCTCTAATATCACAATAACACCCCTCTATACCACAATATCACCCCAATATACCCCTATATCACCCCTCTATACCCTTATATCACCCTTATATACAACTATACGACCCCTCTATACCACTATATCACCACTCAATACCACAATATCACTCCTCTATGTCCCAATATCACCCCTCTATACCCCTATACCACTACTCTATACCACCCCTCTATACCCCTATATCACCTCTCTATACCACTATATCACCCCACTATACCACTATATCACCCCACTATACCTCTATGTAACCACTCTATACCCCTATATCACCACTCTATACCACTATATAACCTCTATACCACTATATCACCCCTCTATACACCTATATCACCCCTCTATACCACTATATCACCCCTCTATACACCTATATCACCCCTCTATACCACTATATCACCCGTCTATACCCCTATATCACCACTCTATACCACTACAGCACCCCTCTAAACCCCTATATAACCCCTAAATCACCACTCTATACCACTATATCACCCCTCAATACCACTATATCACCCCTCAATACCCCTATATCACCCCTCTATACCCCTATACCTTGTTAGGGCCAGGGTCCCATTTTCAGAATTTTCGCCTGTCTGTAAAATGCCTGCCACTCAGGCCCAGAAACTAGGATATGCACATAGTACTATTGGATAGCAAACACTCTGAAGTTTATAAAACCGTTAAAATAATGTCTGTAAGTATAACAGAACTGATATAGCAGGCAAAAACCTGAGGAATTTCTGTCCGGAAATCTTATATTTTTTTTACCTTCTCTCACTTTCAATGGAAGCTTATGGGAATTCCAGTGAAATAGCTCCCAGATTGCAGTACCTATGGCTTCCACTAGATGTCAACAGTCTTTAGACAGTGTTTCATGCGTTTATCATGGAACAGAGCTGAATAGAAGAAGAATTTGTAAGAGGACCCAGGAAGTCAATATAATTTTCGGTGCGCGAGACCGTGAGCGCGTTCCTCTTTATTTTCCTTTTATATCGTTTAGGATACTATCCGTGTGAAATATAATAACTAATATAGATAAAAGGATACCTAAGGATGCATTATAAATGATGTTTGATTTGTTTGGGCAAAGTTGATAGGTATAATTTGAACGCTTTCTCTTCACTGTACAACGGGCGAGTAGACAGTGAATGCTTGGTGGATTATCTGAAAATTACGCGCCAACCAAACAGAGATTTATGGATATAAACAATTACTTTTTCTAACAAAAGAAACATGAATTGTCTTGCTTGGACACTTCGGCTTGCCCTCAGCAGAAGATCATCAAAAGGTAAGAGATTTATTTTAGCTCTTATATGTGTTTTGTGAGACCCGCGCTGGTTATGGAATTATGCTAATGCTAAAATATGAGAGGTGCTATCCTAAAACAACCAAATGTTGCGCTTTCGCCGTAAAGCCTTTTCGAAATCTGACAATGCTGTGATATTATCATGACTCTAATCTTTGTAACCGTATGCAACACTTGTATTTCCATGAATGTTAAATTTACACATTTTTATTTTGAATTTGGCACGCTTTGTTTTCTCCGAAAACGATCCCACTCACAGGATTGGATCCCTAAGAGGTTTTAACACCCCTCTATAACACTATATCACCCCTCTATACCCCTATATCACCCCTCTATACCCCTATATCACCCCTATATAACCACTCTATACCACTATATGACCCCTCTATACTACTGTATCACCCCTCTATACCCCTATATAATCACTCGATACCAATATATCACCCCTCCATACTCCTATATCACCCCTCTATAACCCTATATCACCCCTCTATAACCCTATATCACCCCTCTATACCCCTATATAATCACTCTATACCACTATATCACCCCTCCATACCCCTATATCACCCCTCTATGCCAATGTATCACCCCTCTATACCACTATATCACCCCTCTATACCGCTATATCACCCCTCTATACAACTATATCACCCCTATATACCGCTATATCACCTAACTATAAAACTATATCACCACTCTATCACCCATCTATACCACTATATCACCCCTCTATACCCCTAAATCACCGCTATAACACCACTTTATACCACTATATCACCCCTCTATACCCCTATATCGCCCCTCAAAAAACTATCACCCCTCTACACCTCTATTTCACCCCTCTATACCCTTATATCACCACTATATAACCCATCTATACCCCTATATCACCCCTCTATACCCCTATATCATCCCTCTATACCCCTATATCACCAATCTATGCCACTATATCACCCCTATATACCGCTATATCACCTAACTATACGACTATATCACCACTTTACCACTCTATCACCCATCTATACCACTATCACCCCTCTATACCCATATATCACCGCTATAACACCACTTTATACCACTACAGTGAGGAAAAAAGTATTTGATCCCCTGATGATTTTGTACGTTTGCCCACTGACGAAGAAATTATCAGTCTATAATTTTAATGGTAGGTTTATTTGAACAGTGAGAGACAGAATAACAACAAAGAAATCCAGAAAAACGCATGTGAAAAATGTTATAAATTGATTTGCATTTTAATGAGGGAAATAAGTATTTGACCCCTCTGCAAAACATGACTTAGTACTTGGTGGCAAAACCCTTGTTGGCAATCACAGAGGTCAGACGTTTCTTGTAGTTGGCCACCAGGTTTGCACACATCTCAGGAGGGATTTTGTCCCACTCCTCTTTGCAGATCTTCTCCAAGTCATTAAGGTTTCGAGGCTGACGTTTGGCAACTCGAACCTTCAGCTCCCTCCACAGATTTTCTATGGGATTAAGGTCTGGAGACTGGCTAGGCCACTCCAGGACCTTAATGTGCTTCTTCTTGAGCCACTCCTTTGTTGCCTTGGCCGTGTGTTTTGGGTCATTGTCATGCTGGAATTACCCATCCACGACCCATTTTCAATGCCCTGCTGAGGGAAGGAGGTTCTCACCCAAGATTTGACAGTACATAGCCCCGTCCATCGTCCCTTTGATGCAGTGAAGTTGTCCAGTCCCCTTAGCAGAAAAACACCCCCAAAGCATAATGTTTCCACCTCCATGTTTGACGGTGGGGATGGTGTTCTTGGGGTCATAGGCAGCATTCCTCCTCCTCCAAACACGGCGAGTTGTGTTGATGCCAAAGAGCTCCATTTTGGTCTTATCTGACCACAACAGTTTCACCCAGTTGTCCTCTGAATCATTCAGATGTTCATTGGCAAACTTCAGACGGGCATGTATATGTGCTTTCTTGAGGAGGGGGACCTTGCGGGCGCTGCAGGATTTCAGTCCTTCATGGCGTAGTGTGTTACCAATTGTTTTCTTGGTGACTATGGTCCCAGCTGCCTTGAGATCATCGACAAGATCCTCCCGTGTAGTTCTGGGCTGATTCCTCACTGTTCTCATGATCATTGCAACTCCACGAGGTGAGATCTTGCATGGAGCCCCAAGCCGAGGGAGATTGACAGTTCTTTTGTGTTTCTTCCATTTGCGAATCATCGCACCAACTGTTGTCACCTTCTCACCAAGCTGCTTGGCGATGGTCTTGTAGCCCATTCATGCCTTGTGTAGGTCTACAATCTTGTCCCTGACATCCTTGGAGAGCTCTTTGGTCTTGGCCATGGTGGAGAGTTTGGAATCTGATTGATTGATTGCTTCTGTGGACAGGTGTCTTTTATACAGGTAACAAACTGAGATTAGGAGCACTCCCTTTAAGAGTGTGCTCCTAATCTCAGCTCGTTACCTGTATAAAAGACACCTGGGAGCCAGAAATCTTTCTGATTGAGAGGGTGTCAAATACTTATTTCCCTCATTAAAATGCAAATCAATTTATGCGTTTTTCTAGATTTTTGTTGTTGTTATTCTGTCTCTCACTGTTCAAATGAACCTAACATTAAAATTATAGACTGATCATTTCTTTGTGAGTGGGCAAACGTACAAAATCATCAGGGGATCAAATACTTTTTTCCCCTCACTGTATATCACCCCTCTATACCCCTATATCACCCCCCAAAAATGATATCACCCCTCTACACCTCTATATCACCACTCTATACCACTGTATCACCCCTCTATACCACTATATCACCCCTCTATACCACTATATCACCCCTCTATACCCCTATATCACCCCTGTATCACCAATCTATACCACTATATCAACCCTCTTTACCGCTATACCACCACTCTATACCACTATATAACCACTCTATCACCCCTCTATACTACAATATTATCCCTCTATACCCCTATATCACCACTCTATACCACTATATCACCCCTTCATAACCCTATATCACCCCTCTATACCACGATGTCACCCCTCTATACCCCTATATCACCCCTCTAGACCCCTATATCACCCGTCTATACCCCTATATCACCCGTCTATACCCCTATATCACCCTATATCGCCCATCTATACCCCTATATCACCACTCTATACCCCTATATCACCCCTCTATACCCCTATATCACCCCTCTATACCCCTATATCACCCTATATCGCCCATCTATACCCCTATATCACCACTCTATACCCCTATATCACCCCTCTATACACCTATATCACCCCTCTATACCCCTATATCACCCCTCTATACCCCTATATCACCCCTCTATACCCCTATATCACCCCTCTATACCCCTATATCACCCTTTATACCCCTATATCACCACTCTATACCACTATATCACCCCTTCATAACCCTATATCACCCTCTATACCACGATATCACCCCTCTATACCATTCTATCACCCCTCTATACACCTATATCACCCCTCTATACCAGAATATCATCCCTCTATACCCCTGTGTCAACACTCTGTACCCCTATATCACCACTCTATACCACTATATCACCCCTCTATACCACTATATCACCCATCTATACCCCTGTATCACCACTCTATACCCCTATATCACCACTCTATACCACAAAATCACCACTCTATACCCCTATAACACCACTTCATAACCCTATATCACCCCTCTATACCACTATCACCACTATATCACCCCTCCATACCCCTATATCACCCCTCCATACCCCTATATCACCCCTCCATACCCTTATATCACCCCTCTATACCCCTATATCACCCCTTTATACCCCTATATCACCACTCTATACCACTATATCACCCCTTCATAACCCTATATCACCCCTCTATACCACGATATCACCCCTCTATACCATTCTATCACCCCTCTATACCCCTATATCACCACTCTATACCACTATATCACCTTTCTATACCCTTATATCAACCCTATATCACCACTCTATACCACTATATCACCCCTCTATCAACCCTATATCACAACTCCATACGACTATATCACCCCTCTATACCCCTATATCACCCCTCTATACCCCTATATCACCACAGTCAACTGACTCACACACTCCTTGAATCTTAAATCAACCCTTAGGATAGCATCTGACTACCGCCCTAGGCACCTTTATCCTCTACCCCCCTAGGAACTTTTATCCTCTACCCCCCTAGGCACTTGTGTAGATCTGAGAGGATTAGATAGGTGAATGCAAAATGGCATTAGCTTACACCTATCCAAGATCTACACAAGTACCTGTGGGCTTGGGGTTGCTTATTCAGGGTCTGTGTGTGACAGCCCATCCTCTCCTAGTAAATACATTTGTATTTAAAACAGTTCTTTTTACCTTTATTTAACTTCTTAGGGAGCGGTGGGGCTTTACGGCGAAAGCACCACATTTGATTGATTGAGGATAGCACCTAACATATTTTTCCCATTACCATAAATTCATAAGCCTTCACGGTTCACACATAACACATTTCACAGCAAAAACAAATCAATTACCTTTTGAAGAACTTCTGCTGAGGGCTTCCCAAGTGTCCAACGAAGACATCCATGGTTCTTTTGTTAGAAAAAGTAATGTATTATATCCATAAATCTCCGTTTGGTTGGCGCGTTATAATCAGAAAATACAGCGTTGACTCGTCCATTGAAACGTGAAGAGAACTCGTTAAACTTATACCTATAAACTTGTCCAAGAACAATCAAACATAATTGATAATGTATCCTTAGGAACACTTTTATGTATAAATAGTATAATATTTCACCCGGAATATAAACTGGGCGATAAGAAAGGAAAAAACCACAGAGCGTGCCAGCCGGGAACGCGCGTTTTCCTCTATTGACATTCTGTGTGACCACTTCCTAATTCTTCTTCTTCTGCCATATAAAGCATCTAAACAGAATCAAACCACTTTCTCGAGACTGTTGACATCCAGAGGAAGCAATAGGTACTGCATTCATATGCCCTTATATGGGCATTTTCATAAGGGAGGGGTTCCAAATGAGGCAATGTGTCAAAATCACTTTTTTCAGGACAGAAATTCCTCGGATTTTCGCCTGCCATATCCATTCTGTTATACTCACAGACAAAATGTTAACACGTTTAGAAACTTCAGAGTGTTTCCTATCCAATGGTACTAAATATGTGCATATCCTATCTTCTGGGCCTGAATGGGAGGCATTTTACTTTGGGCACACCAGGCTCTCCAAAACCGTCACCTCGTGCGGTGCTCCCAAAGAAGTTAACTAGGAAAGTCAGTTAAGAACAAATTCTTCTTTACAATGATGGCCAATCACGGCCAGATGTGATACAACCTGGGAATCGCACTAAGATGCAGTGCATTAGACTGCTGCCAAGTCAAATGGGTTTGCTGGTTCAATTGCCATCAATAAATGTAAGAAAAGGCAAGAAAACGTTTAATATGTACAGCTTCTTCACCTTCCATGGGGCTGAACAGAGAACTCAGAGAAACAGTCTCTACTAAAAGTTAGTACATTACACATCTAAGGAGATACAGCGAGACCCACAGCTATACATCTCTGTCACAAAAGGGAGTTCTGCAGGGACTTCAATATAGTTGTGCATTCAGATTTACTGATAGTGGCTGAGCTGAACACAGGGGCCACTCACAGAGAAACAGTGCTGTCAGTGAAAACAGTCAGTAGGATTATATTACCCATCCAGAAGAGACAGTGAAACTACAGTCAGTAAGATTATATTACCCATCCAAGAGAGACAGTGAAACTACAGTCAGTAAGATTATATTACCCATCCAGGAGAGACAGTGAAACTACAGTCAGTAGGATTATATTACCCATCCAGGAGAGACAGTGAGATCCATAGCTATCCAGATCTAAATATCAGTGAACTAGTGAACAATTATGTTGGGGAATAGGGGTTCAAAGCTACCATTGAGGACAACCAGCTTTAAAGCACTGACGACATTAGCCTTGGTGAACATAGCTCTGCTATGTGTGTGTGTGTGTGTGTGTGTGTGTGTGTGTGCCTATGGGGACTTACATGGGTCCCAGTGTTACACCCCCAGCAGTAAAAAAAGGGTACTGGAGGTTAGGAGGAAAGCCTGTTAGGGCTCCTCTTCATGCTCTAAGATATGAAAACACACACAGCGGAGATATGAACACACACACAGCTAAGATATGAACACACACACACAACTAAGATATGAACACACACACAGCTGAGATATGAACACACACAGCTGAGATATGAACACACACAGCTGAGATATGAACACACACACAACTGAGATATGAACACACACACAGCTGAGATATGAACACACACAGCTGAGATATGAACACACACAGCTAAGATATGAACACACACACAACTGAGATATGAAAACACACACAGCTGAGATATGAACACACACACAGCTAAGATATGAACACACACACAGCTGAGATATGAACACACACAGCTGAGATATGAACACACACAGCTGAGATATGAACACACACACAGCTAAGATATGAACACACACACAGCTGAGATATGAACACACACACAGCTGAGATATGAACACACACAGCTGAGATATGAACACACACACACACACAACTGAGATATGAAAACACACACAGCTGAGATATGAACACACACACAGCTGAGATATGAACACACACAACTGAGATATGAAAACACACACAGCTGAGATATGAACACACACACAGCTAAGATATGAACACACACACAGCTGAGATATGAACACACACACAGCTGAGATATGAACACACACAGCTGAGATATGAACACACACACAGCTAAGATATGAACACACACACAGCTGAGATATGAACACACACACAGCTGAGATATGAACACACACACAGCTGAGATATGAACACACACACAGCTGAGATATGAACACACACACAGCTGAGATATGAACACACACAGCTGTGATATGAACACACACAGCTAAGATATGAACACACACACAACTAAGATATGAAAACACACACAGCTGAGATATGAACACACACAGCTGAGATATGAACACACACACAGCTAAGATATGAACACACACACAGCTAAGATATGAACACACTCACAGCTATGAACACACACATAGCTGAGATATGAACACACACACAGCTGAGATAGGAACACACACAGCTGAGATATGAACACACACAGCTAAGATATGAACACACACACAACTAAGATATGAAAACACACACAGCTGAGATATGAACACACACACAGCTAAGATATGAACACACACACAGCTAAGATATGAACACACTCACAGCTATGAACACACACACAGCTGAGATATGAACACACACAGCTGAGATATGAACACACACAGCTGAGATATGAACACACACACAGCTAAGATATGAACACACACACAGCTGAGATATGAACACACACACAGCTGAGATATGAACACACACACAGCTGAGATATGAACACACACAGCTGAGATATGAACACACACACACACAACTGAGATATGAAAACACACACAGCTGAGATATGAACACACACACAGCTGAGATATGAACACACACAGCTGAGATATGAACACACACACAGCTGAGATATGAACACACACAACTGAGATATGAAAACACACACAGCTGAGATATGAACACACACACAGCTAAGATATGAACACACACACAGCTGAGATATGAACACACACACAGCTGAGATATGAACACACACAGCTGAGATATGAACACACACACAGCTAAGATATGAACACACACACAACTGAGATATGAAAACACACACAGCTGAGATATGAACACACACACAGCTGAGATATGAAAACACACACAGCTGAGATATGAACACACACACAGCTGAGATATGAACACACACAGCTGTGATATGAACACACACAGCTAAGATATGAACACACACACAACTAAGATATGAAAACACACACAGCTGAGATATGAACACACACAGCTGAGATATGAACACACACACAGCTAAGATATGAACACACACACAGCTAAGATATGAACACACTCACAGCTATGAACACACACATAGCTGAGATATGAACACACACACAGCTGAGATAGGAACACACACAGCTGAGATGTGAACACACACACAGCTAAGATATGAACACACACACAGCTGAGATATGAACACACACACGGCCGTGGGTGAGGGCCCCCACCGACCCAGGGGACTGGGTGATCTCGCTCTCCAAAGCCGTCGTGAGTCAGGTCTTTAATCAGGTCAACACTCACAAGGCGGTGTTCTCAGAGCATGCGTAGAACAGTTGGCAGGCATTTTCATGGTCATCTTCAGCCTCTCCTTGTCCCAGTCTGTAATCCCCAGACCACCATCATTCCTGTTCCCTCTAAGGCTTCATGCCACAATGACTACTGCCCTGTAGCACTCACATCTGTAATCATGAAGTGCTTTGAAAGGCTGATTATGGCACACATCAACTCCATCATCCCAGACACCCTAGACCCACTCCAATTTGCATTAGACAATGCAATCTCAATTGCACTCCACACTGCCCTCACCCACCTAGATAAGAGGAATACCTATGTAAGAATTCTGTTGAGTACAGCGTTCAACACCATTGTCCCCTCCAAGCTCGTCACCAAGCTTAGGACCCTGGGACAAAACACCTCCCTCTGCAACTGGATCCTGGATTTCCTGACAGGCCACAGACCGCAGGTGGTGAGGGTAGGCAACATCACCTCCACCACGCTGACCCTCAACACGGGGGCCACACAGGGGTGTGTGCTTAGTCCCTTCCTGTACTCCTTGTTGCCCACAACTGTGTGGCCACACACATCTCCAACACCATCATCAAGTTTGCTGACTACACGACAGGCCTGATCACCTGTGACGATGAGACAGCCTTCAGGGAGGAGGTCAGGGACCTGGCAGTGTGGTGCCGGGACAACAACCTCTCACTCAACATCAGTAAGACCAATGAGCTGATCGTCCACTACAGGAAATGGGGGGTGAGCACGCCCCCATCCACATCGATGGGGCTGCATGAGGCGGGTCGAGAGCTTCAAGTTCCTCTGTGTTCAAATCACTAAGTTCTTAATATGGTCCACACACGTGCACAGTCGTGAAGAAGGTGCAACAGCACCTCTTCCCACTCAGGAGGTTGAAATGGTTTGGTATGGGCCCTCAAATCCTCAAAAGGTTCTACAGCTGCACCATTACGAGCAGCTTGACTGGGTGCATCACCGCTTGGTATGGCACCAGCACCGCCCTCGATCGCATGGTGCTACAGGCGGTGTTGCGGACAGCCCAGTAAACCACCTGTGACGGCCCTATCCTCATCAACAGAGAGGCCGTCGAAATGGTTCCATCATTAAAATATCTCGGAATAACAATAGACTAGAAGCTCACCTTCGAACAACACCACTGAAATAACTAAGAAATCACAGCAAAGCCTGTCTGTCATCCGGCATATGTGCAACCTGTCCATCAAACCCAAACTCCTCCTCCTACCGTACCGGAGCATCATGGCCACTACTCATCGACTGCAGCATCTGGACTATTTCTGCCTGACTGTTCTTTTCTTCCTCTGTTTTATGTATTCATGTGTGAGCTGTGCCAAGATTTTCCAGGCTCTCTGCCATCCAGGACCTCTATATCAGGCTCTCTGCCATCCAGGACCTCTATATCAGGCTCTCTGCCATCCAGGACCTCTATATCAGGCTCCCTGCCATCCAGGACCTCTATATCAGGCTCCCTGCCATCCAGGACCTCTATATCAGGCTCCCCGCCATCCAGGACCTATATATCAAGCTCCCCGCCATTCCAGGACCTCTATATCAGGCTCTCTGCCATCCAGGACCTCTATATCAGGCTCCCTGCCATCCAGGACCTATATATCAGGCTCCCCGCCATCCAGGACCTATATCAGGCTCCCCGCCATCCAGGACCTATATCAGGCTCTCTGCCATCCAGGACCTCTATCAGGCTCTCTGCCATCCAGGACCTCTATATCAGGCTCCCTGCCATCCAGGACCTCTATATCAGGCTCTCTGCCATCCAGGACCTCTATATCAGGCTCCCTGCCATCCAGGACCTCTATATCAGGCTCTCCGCCATCCAGGACCTCTATATCAGGCTCTCCGCCATCCAGGACCTCTATATCAGGCTCTCCGCCATCCAGGACCTCTATATCAGGCTCTCCGCCATCCAGGACCTCTATATCAGGCTCCCCGCCATCCAGGACCTATATATCAGGCTCCCCGCCATCCAGGACCTATATATCAAGCTCCCCGCCATCCAGGACCTCTACATCAGGCTCCCCGCCATCCAGGACCTCTATATCAGGCTCTCTGCCATCCAGGACCTCTATATCAGGCTCTCTGCCATCCAGGACCTCTATATCAGGCTATCAGTTTCCCTGCCATCCAGGACCTATATATCAGGCTATCAGTTTCCCTGCCATCCAGGACCTATATATCAAGCTCCCCGCCATCCAGGACCTATATATCAGGCTCCCGCCATCCAGGACCTATATATCAGGCTCCCGCCATCCAGGACCTATATCAGGCTCCCGCCATCCAGGACCTATATCAGGCTCCCCGCCATCCAGGACCTATATCAGGCTCCCCGCCATCCAGGACCTATATCAGGCTCCCCGCCATCCAGGACCTATATCAGGCTCCCCGCCATCCAGGACCTATATCAGGCTCCCCGCCATCCAGGACCTATATCAGGCTATCTGCCATCCAGGACCTCTATATCAGGCTCTCTGCCATCCAGGACCTATATATCAAGCTCCCTGCCATCCAGGACCTCTATATCAGTTTCCCTGCCATCCAGGACCTATATATCAAGCTCCCCACCATCCAGGACCTATATATCAAGCTCCCCGCCATCCAGGACCTCTATATCAGGCTCTCTGCCATCCAGGACCTCTATATCAGGCTCTCTGCCATCCAGGACCTCTATATCAGGCTATCAGTTTCCCTGCCATCCAGGACCTATATATCAAGCTCCCCACCATCCAGGACCTATATATCAAGCTCCCCGCCATCCAGGACCTATATCAGGCTCCCCGCCATCCAGGACCTATATCAGGCTCCCCGCCATCCAGGACCTATATCAAGCTCCCCGCCATCCAGGACCTATATCAGGCTCCCCGCCATCCAGGACCTATATCAGGCTCCCCGCCATCCAGGACCTCTATATCAGGCTCTCTGCCATCCAGGACCTATATATCAAGCTCCCTGCCATCCAGGACCTCTATATCAGTTTCCCTGCCATCCAGGACCTATATATCAAGCTCCCCACCATCCAGGACCTATATATCAAGCTCCCCGCCATCCAGGACCTATATCAGGCTATCTGCCATCCAGGACCTCTATATCAGGCTCTCTGCCATCCAGGACCTATATATCAAGCTCCCTGCCATCCAGGACCTCTAAATCAGGCTCCCTGCCATCCAGGACCTATATATCAGGCTCCCTGCCATCCAGGACCTCTATATCAGGCTCTCCGCCATACAGGACCTCTATATCAGGCTCCCTGCCATCCAGGACCTATATATCAGGCTCCCTGCCATCCAGGACCTCTATATCAGGTGGTGTGAAAGGAAGGCCCAGAGAATCGTTGAAGACTCCAGCCACCTAAGCCATAGTCTGTTCTCTCTGCTTCCGCATGGCAAGTGGTACTGGTGCATCAAGTCAGCTTCTAACCCAAGCTATAAGACCACTATATAGCTAACTAAATGGCTACATGGCCTTGTATTTATTTTTTTACTGTCAATACACACTCACAGGACTCTACACTCACACACACTCACTTAATTTGCTAACACACACGTTTATACTGACTCTACACATACACACTCACATACAATATTCACATACGCTGTTACTCTGTCACCTTACCCCTATACATACAGTATCTACCTCCATCACTCCAGTATCCCTGCACATTGTAAATACGGTAGTGGAACCAACACTGTATAGAGCTTATTTACTTTCTTGTGTTCTTATTTCTTATTTTTATTTCCTGTGTGTTTTTGTTCTACCTTACATTATTACCTCTTACAAAAACAAGTAGTGATTAAGTCAATCTCTCCTCCACTTTGAGCCATGAGAGATTGACATGCATATCATTAATGTTAGCTCTCCGTGTACATTTAAGGGCCAGCTACGCTGCCCTGTTCTGAGCCAATTGCAACTTTCCTAAGTCCTTCTTTGTGGCACCTGACCACACGACTGAACAGTAGTCCAGGTGCGACACTGTTGACAGTGTCGTCAAGAAGGCAGAGCAGCGCTTTATTATGGACAGACTTCTCCCCATTTTAACCACTGTTGTATCAACATGTTTTGACCATGACAGTTTACAATCCAGGGTTACTCCAAGTAGTTTAGTCACCTCAACTTGCTGAATTTCCATATTACTCATTACAAGATTTAGTTTAAGTTTAGGGTTTAGTGAATGATTTGTCCCAAATACAACACTTTTCGTTTTTGAAATATTTAGGACTAATTTATTCCTTGCCACCAACTCAGAAATTAACTGCAGCTCTTTGTTAAGCGTTGCAGTCATTGTAGTAGCTGATGTGTATAGTGTTGAGTCATCTGCATACATAGATACACTGGCTTTACTCAAACTTTGTGATCACTACATCTGATGGATTTGGATACTGCTTTAAAGCAATTTTCTGCAGCATTAGTAAAGATATGATTAATACATGATGATTTCATTCCTGTGCTGTTTGTAAACTACCCTGGTAGGTTGACGGATAACCTGAACTAGGTTGCAGGCACTAGTTAGTTTGAAGATTTGTCTTGAGTGGGCAGCCTGATGAAAGCCAGTCAATATTTAAATCACCCAGAAAATATACCTCTCTGTTGATATCACCTACTATATCAAGCATTTCACACATCATCCAGATATTGACAGTTAGCACTTGGTGGTCTATAGCAGCTTCCCACCAGAATGGGCTTTAGGTGAGGCAGATGAACCTGCAGCCATATTCAACAGTATTTAACATGAGATCCTCTCTAAGCTTTACAGGAATGTGGTTCTGAATATAAATGGCATCACCTCCACCTTTGGCATTTCTGTCTTTTTTGTAGATGTTATAACCATGTATTGATACCACTGTATCATCAAAGGTATTATCTAAGCGAGTTACAGAGATAGTCAGAACATGAATAACATCTGTTACCAGTATGAACCTTGTTTCTAAAGCTACATATGTTAACGTGGGCTATTTTTAGGACTTTTCTGGGATGCTTGTTTGTATTCATTGCTTTACTAGGAAACTTAACAGAAGTAGACATGCTCAAGTTATTTATGTTAGTGCAGGGTGAGCTGCACACTGCCTCTGTGCTAACAGTATAACTCTGGTTCATAGGCACATGATTACTGCATACAATAGCTGTGGGATTAGCAGAGGCATTTAGGGCAGTAAGAGGGACAGAAATTAGGTTACTTACATTGTGTCTTCTAACTCCCCTGGGATAATGTACATAATGTACAACTCAGCGACACAATGGTAGGGATTAACTGAGCTGGGCTTGGGTCATTGATAAGTCAATGTCTCAACACAGCCTTATAATGCTGTGAAAGGATCCAGGAACCCAAATGACTTGGGTGGATTCCATCCTCCATATAAAACGAGCTTTGCTTCCAGAAGGTATCAACATTTTCAATAAATGTTACACCCACAGAGATGCAATAGTCCCGTAGCCAGTTATGGACGGCTAAAAGTCAGCTGAACCGTTCAATGCCACGATTTAGTGACCCAATCACTTCTTTAAAATCCATCTTCAGCTGTTCTGAGCTGCCCTTCATAATGTCATTGAATCCCACATGAACTATGATAGACTACATTTCCTGATGCTGGTTTGGGAGCAGCATTATTGGGTTTAGAGCTTGCAAGAAAGGCATTTCAGTGTACTTGTGCACCTGACAGTAAAACTTAAAACAGCTGAGATATGAACACACAGCTGAGATATGAACGCACACACATCCCACTGGGCACAGACATCAGGTCTAGTTTTCATTTACATTTGGTTGAGTTTTCAACTAATGTGAATTCAACATAAAATCTATGAAAAATGTCACCGTCAGTGGATTTAGGTTAAAGGTTGGATGAAAAAAAATATGAAATTCCTTTACATTAATGACTTTTTACAAATCCAATCAGTTTTACGTGTTCATTCAACCACATCACAGTGAATCATTTTGTTGAAATGACGTGGAATCAATGTTGATTCAACCAGTTTTTGCCCAGTGTGATAGCTCAGACCTCACACTCTCTCTCACACACACAGCTGAGATATTAACATACACAGACACACAAAAAAAACACACACAAAGCTCATACACTGTATTAACATACTATATATCACTTTAATCCATCAGGACATCATCTGACTTTCTCCAATCTGCTAATCCTGTGTTTATCAAAGACCCTTCTAGTTTGGTAACTGGTTTCCTGTTTATCAAAGACCCTTCCAGTCTGGTAACTGGTCTCCTGTTTATCAAAGACCCTTCCAATCTGGTAACTGGTCTCCTGTTTATCAAAGACCCTTCCAGTCTGGTAACTGGTCTCCTGTTTATCAAAGACCCTTCCAGTCTGGTAACTGGTCTCCTGTTTATCAAGGACCCTTCCAGTCTGGTAACTGGTCTCCTATTTATCAAAGACCCTTCCAGTCTGGTAACTGGTTTACTGTTTATCAAAGACCCTTCCCGTTTGGTAGCTGGTTTACTGTTATCGAACACCCTTCCAGTTTGGTAACTGGTTTCCTGTTTATCATAGACCCTTCCAGTCTGGTAACTGGTTTCCTGTTTATCAAAGACCCTTCCAGTTTGGTAGCTGGTTTACTGTTATCGAACACCCTTCCAGTTTGGTAACTGGTTTCCTGTTTATCATAGACCCTTCCAGTTTTGGTAACTGGTCTCCTGTTTATCATAGACCCTTCCAGTTTGGTAACTGGTTTCCTGTTTATCATAGACCCTTCCAGTTTTGGTAACTGGTCTCCTGTTTATTTCACATTTCACACAGAAATGTAATTTACTCTTAACAAATCTAACAGCCCTCCCAGGTGAGAGAAACATTCATATTTGGCACACACTCAAACTAATCACATGCATGCACACCAATGACACACACATACGCATGTACACACACACACACACACACACACGCACACACGGTCCCTGATATTGGAGGAGATAAAAGCACTAGGATTAAACCTCTGAGGGGTGAGGCCAGGACCAGTAATGTCAGCCAGTAAGTGCGAGACTGAGAAGGAGGGAGCATTCGCCAGGCGGCCTATTTAAACAACTTTAGTGAGAAAACATTCCAAAACCCTGACCTACTTCTGAACTTTAGCATGTTCTCTCCTGAAAGCTAAAAAAAAAACATAAGATACAAGAAAAAAAGAAACCCAGCAACTTAACAGCCAGCCCAGACAGGTCTTTATGTTCTCCCCCGCAGTGGATTACATCAACACACACACGCCACTGTGGCACAGACAGACTAGGTAATCAAACATCCTTCCAGTTTGGTAACTGGTTTCCTGTTTATCAAGACCCTTCCAGTTTGGTAACTGGTTTCATGTTTATCAAAAACCCTTCCAGTTTGGTACTGGTTTCATGTTATCGCAAATTTCATACAGAAATGTACATTGCTCTCAACAAATTAAACAGACTTAACAAGTGCGAGAGAAACATCAATACATGACACACAAACTAATCACATGCATGCACACCACTACCTAGGTTTTTGCGACAGATTTTAATGAGAATATTCTAAAACCTGCATTAAACAATATGCGTATTTTCCCAGCAGAGATGGGTTTTCATCAAATGGATTCATTGCAAAACAAACTGTGCGTGATAATGTAGCGCACATAAAAATTACTTTTGCCATTCAATTCTGTACCGAATGTAAAATAGAATGGGTTGTCATCGCATTTTCAACACTACTGATGGTTTTGTCACAAAAACTGTTGCGTTATATTGCAAACGTGCCCACTCTGGTCTTGGCTCTAGCCAACAGCTTGCAGATACAGTGCAGGCAGGCTACATGCATTATGAGATTATTATGGATAAGAGCAATATTATTTTTGTTTGTCAAACGACATCCTAGCATCAATCATCATGTCACCAAAATAAGATATTTATTGGTAGGGAGAACGTGCACTTTCACCACCCTGTGAATTTCAAATCATCTGTAGCCTAATAAACTGCATGGTTTACCGAGTCGTAATGGGAGGACCAAAGAACATATCATCGCGTGACTCCAAGTTTACTGCGTTATGATGGTCATTACACTGAATGAAAACATAAACGCAACATGCAACAATTTCAACAATTTTACATAGTTACAGTTCATATAAGAAAATCTGTCAATTGAAATAAAGTCATTAGGCCCTAATCTATGGATTTCACGACTGGGAATACAGATATGCATCTGTTGGTCACAGATACTTTTTTAATAAAAGGCATGGATCAGAAAACCAGTCATTACCTGGTGTGACCACCATTTGCGTCATGCAGCGCCGCACATCTCCTTCGCATGGAGTTGAACAGGCTGTTGATTGTGGCCTGAGGAACATTGTCCCACTACTCTTCAATGGCTGTGTAAAGTAGATGGATATTGGTGGGAAGTGTACACGTCGATCCAGAGCATCCCAAAAATGCTCATTGGGTGACATGTCTGGTGAGTATGCGACATGGGGCCGTGCATTATCATGCTGAAACTTGAGGTGATGGCAGCGGATAAATGGCTCAACAATGGGCCTCGATCTCGTCACGGTATCATTCAAATTGCCATCAATAAAATGCAATTGTGTTCCTTGTCCGTAGCTTACGCCTGCCCATAGCATAACCCCACTGCCACTATTGGGCATTCTGATCACGTTGACATCAGCAAACCGCACACCCACATGACGCCATACACGCTGTCTGCCATCTGCCCAGTACAGCTGAAACCGGGATTCATCCGTGAAGAGCACACTTCTCCAGTGTGCCAGTGAAGGTGAGCATTTGCCCACTGAAGTCAGTTACAATGCCAAACTGCAGAAAGATCAAGATGAGGAGCACGCAGTTGAGCTAACCTAAGACAGTTTGTGCAGAAATTCTTGGGTTGTACAAACCCAGTTTCATCAGCTGTCCGGGTGGCTGGTCTCAGACGATCCCGCAGGTGAAGAAGCGGGATGTGGAGGTCCTGGTCTGGCGTGGTTACACGTGGTCTGCGGCTGTGAGGCCGGTCGGACGTAGTGCCAAATTCTCTAAAACATCGTTGGAGGCAGCTTATGGTAGAGAAATTAACATTACATTTTCTGGCAACCACTCTGGTGGACATTCCTGCAGTCAGCATGCCAACTGCACACTCCCTAAATACTTGAGACATCTGTGGCATTGTATTGGGTGACAAAACTGCACATTTTAGAGTGGCCTTCTAGTGTCCCCAGCACAAGGTGCACCTGTGTAATGATGCTATTTAATCAGCTTCTTGATATGCCACACCTGTCAGGTGGACGGATTATCTTGGCAAAGGAGAAATGCAAAAAAAAAGTGCACAACATTTTAGAGAAATATGCTTTTTGTGCGTATGAAACATTAATTTATCTCAGCTCATGAAACATGGAACCAACAAAAATAATGATAATGATTTATGAAATAATGATTTATTTCAGCTTTTATTTCTTTCATCACATTCCCAGTGGGTCAGAAGTTTACATACACTTAATTAGTATTTGGTAGCATTGCCTTTAAATTGTTTAACTTGGGTCAAACGTTTCAGGTAGCCTTCCACAATCTTCCCACAATAGGTTGGGTGAATTTTGTCCCATTCCTCCTGACAGAGCTGGTGTAACTAAGTCAGGTTTGTAGGCCTCCATGCTCGCACACGCTTTTTCAGTTCTGCCCACACATTTTCTATGGGTTTGAGGTCAGGGCTTTGTGATGGTCCCATGGTGTTTATACTTGCGTACTATTGTTTGTATGGATGAACGTGGTACCTTCAGGCGTTTGGAAATTGCTCCCAAGGAGGTCTACAATGAGGTCTTGGCTGATTTCTTTTGATTTTTCCATGATGTCAAGCAAAGAGGCACTGAGTTTGAAGGTAGGCCTTGAAATACATCCACAGGTACACCTCCAATTGACTCAAATTATGTCAATTAGCCTATCAGAAGCTTCTAAATCCATGAAATCCTTTTCTGGAATTTTCCAAGCTGTTTAAAGGCACAGTCAACTTTGTGTATGTAAACTTCTGACCCACTGGAATTGTGATACAGTGAATTATAAGTGAAATAATCTGTAAACAATTGTTGGAAAAATTGCACAAAGTAGATGTCCTAACTGACTTGCCAAAACTATAGTTTGTTAACAAGACATTTGTGGAATGGTTGAAAAACGAGTTTTAATGAGTCCAACCTAAGTGTATGTAAACTTCTGACTTCAACTGTACATTTTACTGACACAAAAAGATCCCACCATGTCGAACGAACAAATTGTCTGTAGGCATTTATAAAATTGGACCAGCATATCCTGTTCCCATCAGTCCGATCCTGACTTTTTTCTTTCCATGCATTAGGTAATTCATCCGCATGAAATGCTTGTTACTGACACACACACACACCCTGAAATTTGAAGAGGTGAAGGCACTAGGATGAATCCCCTGAGGGGTGAGGCCAGGAAGGGTAACATCAGCTAATCAGTGTGAGGCTGAGATGGAGGGAGCAGTCGCCAGGCAGTCTACTTATAAACCAACTTCAGTGAAAGAACATCCTAAACCCTGACCTACTTCAGAACTTTAAGACTGTTTTCTCTCCAGAAAGCTTGGCACCGAGAAAAGATAAGAAAAAAACAACCCAGCAACTTAACAGCCAGCCCACACAGGTGTTTATGTTCTCTCCCACAGTGGATTACATCAACACACACACACAGCGGCACGGGACACACACACACACACACACACACACACAAACATGAAAAGGTGTGGGCAAAAATATCTTGATTGCAACTGATTAATGTGCATTTCAGATGTCATTTGAAATATATCCCATCACAGGTGCAATAGCCATAGAAATATACTTAATAGAACAGATAGCCACAAATTGCAGAGCGGCTTTGCACCTTCTAGTCATTCTATTTCTATGAAAGTAGTCTTGGGACAGACAGTCTGTCAGCCACCGTGCTGAACAGCATCCTGTTCACTCGCTTGCACGCACAGACACCCTGAAGTAGCATCCTGTTAGTGTTTATCTCTTGAGAGGGAGAGGGGGGATGAGGACAACTCCAACCCCCTCCAGCCGGCTGGCTGTCTCCTCTTGGATCTGTCCCCGCTTCGCCTGCCTCATCTGGCCCAGTTCCCCCAGCAGGAAGCCCTCTCTCCGCTGCAGCTCAACGATCAGTGAGGAGGCCTGGACTTGGACCCTCACCGTGCCTGTCCCAGACACTCTGCCTGGCAGCACTGCCCCATCACAGGCTTGTGGGAGCACAGACCCTGGCCTACAAGGCTGGTGGTGGTTGGGAAGTGGCTGTGGCTGTGGCCCCTGGAGACTTGGCCTGTAACTACAGCAACCAGATGTAGGAGTTGAAATACAGGACTCAGCCAAGCCATGCAGCCTGTGAGCCACTCTCCTCTCAATCTCCTCCAACTCCTCAACGTCTTGAAGAACACTCTGTGCTTTTCTGCTCTGTCGGGACAGAAGAAAAGAGACATTGACAAACAGTTCAGTGCAATGAATTGCATGATAACTCTGCCTCTTTCAGTATATCATCTAAGACAATTACTTCTTACTAAAATGTTTTTACCTCTAAAACAAAATGACCGCTAGGCCCCGGCAGCATTTCATTTACACTGATGACTCTCATGGGGGAGGTGTGTGTGTGCTTACGGCATTAGTGCATTCATGCGCAATAATGGGTGAGAATTTGGCAGACATTTTGATATTGCACCAGACACTTCCCACATTAGTGTTGAGAGAGAGAGAGAGAGAGAGAGAGAGAGAGAGAGAGAGAGAGAGAGAGAGAGAGAGAGAGAGAATAATTAATGTAGCCTATATTATTAGGTGACCTAGATGTGCTGATTGTGGGGTTGGTAATAATTCCCAGCTGTATCAGTGTAATGATATGAATAAAAGTGGAAGCCATGCAAGCCTTGAGTCTGGAGAGAAGCAATAAGCAAATAGGCAATATAGCATAATGAAATGTAATGCTGCTCACAAAAGCACAGATTTAGGCATTCATATTCTAAATGAAAGAGCTCAATTCATAAGCCACTTCAATTGAGAAAATGATTCCTGAAAATTATTTCCCAAAGAAAACAAGAGAGAGAGAGAGATAGTGGAACAGGAGCACATATTGCCATCAGACCCACTCCCACTTGAACTGCATAATGCAAGTCCTCCAGAACATTGAAGTTCCCTTTTTTGTTCTGACAAATTCTCTTTCTCAAAATGTCCTAAAACTTTTCCTCTCCTCCTTCAGTCCAATGACCTGAAAGAACTGACAAGGTGAAAGCCAATCTAATGATGAGCTTCCACCATATTGTTTTCACCTGTCCTTTTCCAATCAGTGAAGACAGTAGAGGACGAGAGGACGGAATTTCATACAATTTATAAAGAGCCGAACAGCCAAATGTTGATTCCCTGCCAGTTGGTACTCACCTGCTGTGTGAGGGCGTGTATTACCTGTCTTTTGTATGTGTCCTTCAGCCCTGTCTGCAGCCTCAGCAGCATGTTGTCCAGTCGTTCCAGACCCTCATTGTAACCGTAGGGATAGCAACTATTGACAACTTGGTGTACAGGTGACATGTTCTCTACAGTGTCCTCCTCTCTCAGGTCTGAGAGCTGGCTGTCCACAACACTATCCTTCAGAGAGAGGGAGGGGGGAGATAGGGAGGAAGGAGAGAAGGAAAGAGGGTTGAGAAAGAGAGAGAAACAGAGAACCACTGTTCATAATGCATGATCCTGGGAAATTAATTTCAAACCTCAAGAGTTCTGTTATTAAATTAAAGTTGCAATATGTAACTATTGTAAATAAGAATTTGTTCTTAACAGACTTAAATAAAATGGTTAAAAAAAAAAAGAACTGGAGCTTTTGTCAAGATCAGACTTCCTATGAAATTGCAGCTCACGTCCAATATTGATCCATGTGGGTCTAGTTCTAATCAACAGCCCAACAACAGCCTCCCTCCTAGAAGAGAGGTCAGGCAGAGTCCAGGCACAGACAAATTGCACCCTATGGGGCCCTGGTCAAAAGTAGAACAGTATATAGGGAATAGGGTTTCATTTAGGACGCAGCCCATGACTGTGAGGATAAACTCCTTACAGGCTTATGGCAGACTCTCTACACTAACTCCCCAACAGATAACAATAAATCATAGACAAGGTCCTCCATACATTCAACACATACACTGAACAAAATATAAAACACAACATGTAAAGTGTTGGTCCCACGTTTCATTATTTGAAATAAAAGATCCCAGAAATTTTCCATATACACAAAAAGCTTATTTCTCAAAAATGTGTTTACATCCCTGTTAGAAGCTGATTGAACAGCATGATCATTACACAGGTGCACCTTCTGCTGGGGACAATAAAAGGCCACTCTAAAATGTACAGTTTGGTCACACTACACAACGCCACAGATGTCTTAAGTGTTGACAATGTTGTTTTAGAGAATTTGGTAGGACATCCAACCGCAGACCACATGTAACCACGCCAGCCAAGGACCTCCACATCCGGCTTCTTCACCTGCGGGATCCTCGGAGACCAGCCATCCGGACAGCTGATGAAACTGGATATTCACAACCGAAGAATTTCTGCACCAACTGTCAGAAACCGTCTCAGGGAAGCTCATCTGCGTGCTTGTCCTCACCAGGGTCTTGACCTGAATGCAGTTCAGCGTCGTAACCGACTTCAGTGGACAAATGGTCACCTTCAATGGCCACTGGCATGAGGGATAAGTGTGCTCTTCACAGATGAATCCCGGTTTCAACTTTACCGGGCAGATAGCATTGTGTGGGCGAGCGGTTTGCTGATGTCAACGTTGTGAACAGAGTGCCCCATGGTGGCGGTGGGGTTATGGTATGGGCAGGCATAAGCTACGGACAACAAACACTAATGCACGGCCCTATGTCACAAGGATCTGTAGACAATTTCTGGAAGCTGATAATGTCCCAGTTCTTCAACGGCCTGCATACTAACCAGACATGTCGCCCATTAACGTGTACGACAGCGTGTTCCAGTTCCCGCCAACATCCAGCAACTTCGTACAACCATTGAAGAGGAGTGGGACAACGTTCCACAGGCCACAATCAATAGCCTGATCAACTATGCAAAGGAGATGTGTCGCCCTGCATGAGGCAAATGGTGGTCATACCAGATACTGACTGGTTTTCTGATCCACGCCCTACTTTATTTTTTTTTTAAGGTATCTGTGACCAACAGATGCATATCTGTATTCCCAGTAGGGCGGTCCCTGACCAAAAAAGATCTTAGTCAACCAGGATTAATCTGTTCTTTCAACCAATCGATTGGTTGAAATGTTAAAATGTGTTTTTTTTCTGTATATACAGTGAGGGAAAAAAGTATTTGATCCCCTGCTGATTTTGTACGTTTGCCCACTGACAGAAAAATGATCAGTCTATAATTTGAATGGTAGGTTTATTTGAACAGTGAGAGACAGAATAACAACAACATAATCCAGAAAAACGCATGTGAAAAATGTTATAAATGGAATTGCATTTTATTGAGGGAAATAAGTATTTGACCCCTCTGCAAAACACGACTTATTACTTGGTGGCAAAACCCTTGTTGGCAATCACAGAGGTCAGACATTTCTTGTAGTTGGCCACCAGGTTAGCACACATCTCAGGAGGGATTTTGTCCCACTCCTCTATGCAGATCTTCTCCAAGTCATTAAGGTTTCGAGGCTGACGTTTGGCAACTCGAACCTTCAGCGCTCTCCACAGATTTTCTATGGGATTAAGGTCTGGAGACTGGCTAGGCCACTCCAGGACCTTAATGTGCTTCTTCTTGAGCCACTCCTTTGTTGCCTTGGCCATGTGTTTTGGGTCATTTTCATGCTAGAATACCCATCTACGACCCATTTTCAATGCCCTGGCTGAAGGAAGGAGGTTCTCACCCAAGATTTGACGGTACATGGCCCCGTCCATCGTCCCTTTGATGCGGTGAAGTTGTCCTGTCCCCTTAGCAGAAAAACAACCCCAAAGCATAATGTTTCCACCTCCATGTTTGACGGTGTTCTTGGGGTCATAGGCAGCATTCCTCCTCCTCCAAACACGGCGAGTTGATTTGATGCCTAAGAGCTCTATTTTGGTCTCATCTGACCAGAACACTTTCACCCAGATGTCCTCTGAATCATTCAGATGTTCACTGGCAAACTTCAGACGGGCATGTATATCTGCTTTCTTAAATAGGGGGACCTTGCGTGCGCTGTAGGATTTCAGTCCTTCACGGCGTAGTGTGTTACCAATTGTTTTCTTGGTGACCATGGTCCCAGCTGCCTTGAGATCATTGACAAGATCCTCCCGTGTAGTGCTGGGCTGATTCCTCATCGTTCTCATGATCATTGCAACTCCACGAGATGAGATCTTGCATGGAGCCCCAGGCCGAGGGAGATTGACAGTTATTTTGTGTTTCTTCCATTTGCAAATAATCGCACCAACTGTTGTCACCTTCTCACCAAGCTGCTTGGCGATGGTCTTGTAGCCCATTCCAGCCTTGTGTAGGTCTACAATCTTGTCCCTGACATCCTTGGAGAGCTCTTTGGTCTTGGCCATGGTGGAGAGTTTGGAATCTGATTGATTGATTGCTTCTGTGGACAGGTGTCTTTTATACAGGTAACAAACTGAGATTAGGAGCACTCCCTTTAAGAGTGTGCTCCTAATCTCAGCTCGTTACCTGTATAAAAGACACCTGGGAGCCAGAAATCTTTCTGATTGAAAGGGGGGTCAAATACTTATTTCCCTCATTAAAATGCAAATCAATGTATAACATTTTTCACATGCGTTTGTCTGGATTTTTTTGTTGTTATTCTGTCTCTCACTGTTCAAATAAACCTACCATTAAAATTATAGACTGATCATTTCTTTGTCAGTGGGCAAACGTACAAAATCAGCAGGGGATCAATTACTTTTTTCCCCTCACTGTAGACACATCCTATGTGTTTGAATCAAATCAACTATATGCACTGAGCTTGTCTGATGCTTTAAGCACACTGTTTGATTAAATAATTAAAAAGACACAAATGACTAAAGGGGAGTCAGACCACAATCGATTTGATTGTGCTGCCTGGCTCAGACTTTCTGCGCTGTGTTAAAAATAAAAAGACAGCGAGTGACTGCGTGCCTAGCACCCGTTGCCTCTCTGTCCTCCCTGCTGCAAAATCCACCATAGAACATCAATGTGTGTAGGGCTGTCCCGGTTGCTGAAGCTGCAACATAATTACAGCCATTTCTGACTGAAAAGTTTTTACCGAAATCCCAAATTTGTTTAGGAAAAACATTCCCTGTCCCCTGAACCCTTGCTCTCTTTATGTAAAACATGTAAGCATCGCATGCATGTGACCAATAGGGCCTGAGCTATAGCCTGTCATAATCACATCAATAAATTGGTTGTAACTAACTCCGAACATAGTAATGTCGACAGCAAAATGGATGTGGAGGACGTGAAAAAGACACTGGAAACGGGCTAATGTTTACTGGTCGCTCAGGAGGGAAAGGGGAAGACAGATGTGTGGAAGACATTTGACTTAGTTGAGGAAACTACTGGAGATCCTGTAAAAGGAGGGTATAGGAGCAAGCACTGTGTGAGTATTGTGTCCCAAACTGTTGCTGTTAGATCATCTTTCTGCCTGTTTGGAACAGTGTAAACAACACTAAATACATTAAAAAGTCATAACAGTCTGTTCTAATGAAAAGAAAAGTGTAAAGCCTTTATTACAGCATAGCAAAGATTAAAAACAGCCGAATCTGAGAAGTTGCTTTATCTGACCGTGGTGCTCGGTGCTTGGTGCTCACGGAATCAGTAGGCTATTAAACAATCACTCAAACAGGCAACAGAAGCAGAATCTGTCTTATTTCTGTAGCTATACAGTACTAGTCAAATATTTGGACACACCTACTCATTCCAGGGTTTTTCTTTATATTTACTATTATCTACATTGTAGAATAATAGTGAGGATGTCAAAATCCGGAAAATGTCAACAACTTTGAAAGTTTTCAAGTGCAGTCGCAAAAACCATCAAGCGCTATGATAAAACTGGCTCTGCTGCAGAGGATAAGTTCATTAGAGTTAACTGCACCTCAGATTGCAGCCCAAATAAATGCTTCACAGAGTTCAAGTAACAGACACATCTCAAAACAGGGTTCAATTCTTGGGCCGACTCTCTTCTCTGTATACATCAATGATGTCGCTCTTGCTGCTGGTGATTATCTGATCGACCTCTACGCAGACGACACCATTCTGTATACTTCTGGCCCTTCTTTGGACACTGTTAACTACCCTCCAGACGAGCTTCAATGCCATACAACTCTCCTTCCGTGGCCTACAACTGCTCTTAAATGCAAGTAAAACTAAATGCATGCTCTTCAACCGATCGCTGCCCGCATCACTACTCTGGACGGTTCTTAGAATATGTGGACAACTACAAATACCTAGGTGTCTAGCTAGACTGCAAACTCTCCTTCCAGACTCACATCAAACATCTCCAATCCAAAATTAAATCTAGAATTGGCTTCCTATTTCGCAACAAAGCATACTTCACTCATGCTGCCAAACATACCCTCGTAAAACTGACCATCCTACCGATTCTAGACTTCGGCGATGTCATTTACAAAATAGCCTCCAACACTCTACTCAACAAATTGGATGCAGTCTATTACAGTGCCATCCGTTTTGTCACCAAAGCCCCATATACTACCCACCACCGCGACCTGTACGCTCTCGTTGGCTGGCCCTCGCTTCATACTCATCGCCAAACCCATTGGCTCCAGGTCATCTACAAGTCCGAGGATAGGTAAAGCCTCAGCTAGATAGGTCACCATAGCAGCACCCACCCGTAGCACGCACTCCAGCAGGTATATCTCACTGGTCACCCCCAAAGCCAATTCCTCCTTTGGCCGCCTTTCCTTCCAGTTCTCTGCTGTCAATGACTGGAACGAACTACAAAAGTCACTGAAACTGGAGACACTTATCTCCCTCTCTAGCTTTAAGCACCAGCTGTCAGAGCAGCTCACAGATCACTGCACCTGTACATAGCCCATCTGTAAATAGCCCAACCAACTACCTCATCCCCTACTGTATTTATTTACTTTGCACCCCAGTATTTCTACTTTGCACATTCATCTACTGCACATCTACCATTCCAGTGTTTAATTGCTATATTGTAATTACTTCGCCACCATGGCCTATTTATTGCCTTACCTTCCTTATCTTACCTCATTTGCACACATTGTATATAGACTTGTTTTTCTACTGTATGTTTGTTTACTCCATGTGTAAACTCTGTGTTGTTGTATGTGTCGAACTGCTTTGTTTTATCTTGGCCAGGTCGCAGTTGTAAATGAGAACTTGTTCTTAACTTGCCTACCTGGTTAAATAAAGGTGAAATAAAAATAAAAAATTAATAAAAACAACTGTTCAGAGGAGACTGTGTGAATCAGGCCTTCATGGTCGAAGTTTTGCAAAGAAACCACTACTAAAGGACACCAACAAGAAGAACAGACTTGCTTGGGCCAAGAAACACGAGCAATTGACATTAGACCGGTGAAAATCTGTCCTTTGGTCTGATGAGTCCAAGTGCTCAGCATATGTGGGAACTCCTTCAAGACTGTTGGAAAAGCATTCCTCATGAAGCTGGTTGAGAGAATGCAAGAGTGTGCAAAGCTGTCATCGAAGGCACAAAGGGCGGCTACTTTGAAGAATCTAAAATATAACACTTTTTTGGTTACTACATGATTCCATATGTGTTATTTAATAGTCTTGAGGTCTTCACTATTATTCTCCAATGTAGAAAATAGTCAAAACATAGAAAAACCCTTGAATGAGTAGGTGTGTCCAAACTTTTGACTGGTACTGTATATGGATCATTTATAAAGCGGGACATTTAACAGTTAGGCTACTGATTATAGACCTAATTAAGTTGGGGTTTGCCCTCTCCTCAAATTTCTTAGACAATTAAGCTAAGCCCTATTCACATGGGACTAATATTACTAGAGAACTTTAATTACATAACTATCACCCCAGAATGTCCGTTATTCCAGACAACGATTTGCATGGGATTAGTTTTTTTACAAACTGCCCCATGTAATTCTTAATTTTTGTTCCAATAAATTGACAATTATGACAGAAGCCTGGAGGTTCTTTCTAGGAGTGAAGAGTCCACGCGATAACATGGCTACACTGATAACTCGAGTTTAGTTCGCAAGTTTCTAAACCATCTTTGGTAAAGTGTCACCATAATATTTGAATTGAGGAAGTGTGATCATAATCATTAGGATATTTAGCGATCCTCAGTAGACATCCTAAATGGCCCCGGCCTTCAGATGGGAGATAAAACGCATTTCAAGTGCAAGGGCACTGTTTAAGGCTATGGATGTGAACTCATCATATCCGGTTATTATAATAAATATATTTTTTCTACAATTTGGAACAGTGTAAACCACACTAAATACATTAAATAATACCAGAGAGGCTGGTCTCATGGAAAAAACGTGTAAAGCCTTTATTACAGCAAAGCAAAGATTAAAAACAGCCAATCTGTGAAATTGTTGGGTGAGGCTTGGTGCTCACAGAATCAGTAGGCTATTAAACACACACTCAAACAGGCAACAGAAGCAGGATCTGTCTTATTTCTGTAGATATATATTGATGATGTATAAAGCCAGGCACATTTAACAGTTAGACTATTGATTATAGACCTAATTAAGTTGGGGTTTTCTCTCGCCTCACTTTTCTTAGACAATTAAGGTAAGGGCTGTTTTCTCCTCCTAACTCCGCAGCCTCAGCCGCATTGTTCTCAAAACCAATATGCTGGTTAACTTTGCTATTATGCACATAGCAACATGGTCTAGAAAAAGGTGCCAATAAAACAGCGCACTAATGTGTTTCAGAACCGTGGACAACAACCACTATCCAGCAAGGGAGAATGCGCCATTTGTTAGAAGATAATTTGTTGCACCAAAGTCAGTCAAAGTCACCATTATTAGTCAGTTGTACAACCGAATGCCTTCAACCGAAATGTTTCTTCCGCATTTAACCCAACCCCTCTGAATCAGAGAGGTGCGGAGGGCTGCCTTAATCGACATCCACGTCTTCGGCGCCCGGGGAACAGTGGGTTAACTGCCTTGTTCAGGGGCAGAACAACAGATTTTTTCCTTGTCAGCTCGGGGATTCGAACTTGCAACCCTCCGGTTACAAGTCCAACACTCTAACCACTAGGCTACCTGCCGCCCCCACTAGGCTACCTGCCGCCCCTGCCGCCCCCCACTAGGCTACCATTGTTCTTACATAATATAACCACATACAATTTCAGTAGCACGTCTTATACTGACGGACTGTGCCATCCCCACGGCCTCCACAATGGATCAGTCCACTGAGACAAGCGCCAATCAGACAGGTGTCTTGTACACCATGATTAGTTTAATCTCAGTCGACCAACCGACCAAACAATCGACCAGTCAACTAAATGGGGTCAGTCGTAATTCCCAGTCATGTGAAATCTATAGATTAGTGAATTTATTTCATTTGACGGATTTCCTTATATGAACAGTAATTCAGTAAAATATTTACAATTGTTGCGTTTATATTTTTGTTCAGTGTATTATAAACCAGGTACTACGGGTCATGTATGCTGATGGGCTGAAACAGCATTCCAGCCATTTGTATGTAAGATAAAATATACCACTGCTAAGACGCAAAAATAATTCTATTTATGTTGGTAACCAGTTTATAATTCCTCCTATAGGTCTCCAGTAGAGCTTTAAATTAATTTACATTTGATCTACATCAAATCTTGAAAGTTATTCATAGATATGCCCCCCAAAAAATGTACCCAATTTTTAAGCGATAAGGCAGTGAACAGCAAGACTAGCGAGTTAATAATTGGGACGTATTACATTTCTCACAAAAGGCAACAAAGGAATATTTTAAAAAATGTTAAATGGCTTTGAGGTGGATTAAAGTACTAGTTTAAATTATTTTCACATTACTGTAATCGACTGGACTTCAATAATCAAAACCCTGGGAGTCCAACTGTGGGTTTCAAACATACTGATAGAAACACAATGAAAGGAAGCCGTTTCTGTTTTACTTTAGGGAAAACACTCAAAGGACTTCTGATACGTCTATTTCTAATGAAACTGCACTTAATTTTGAACTTTTACAATCCTCAAATCCACATCTCTGATCTGCACGCAAAGAGAGAATCAAAGTAGAGTGACTATTGCCAAAAACATCTCTCTATGTCAATCTGAATCACAGTCAGACAGACTTCAGAGATGAGAGCTCAGAATGGTAGTGAATCATTCTGTCAGACACTGCAGAGGTAGTTAATGAGAGTGAGGAAGAGGATATGTAGTTCTGTAAATGTATGTAGTTCTGTTCTTGAGCTGTTCTTGTCTATTGATGTTCTGTATTATGTTTCATGTTTTGTGTGGACCCCAGGAAGAGTAGCTGCTGCTTTTGCAACAGCTAATGGGGATCATAATAAAATACCAAAAGATACAGGTAGTACTACCGGGAAAGAGAAGATTAGAAGGAGGCTATTAGTTCCTTAATAATTGTGTTTCACTCTAACTATCTCCATGTTGGCTTTCCTTTAAAAAAAACTAAATGACATGCAAAACCTAGTCAATTAAACTGTAGAGTAGACAGAACATATTAAAGGACTGGTTAAAAGCAGTGCTAAGGCACTGAGGAGAGAGAGGAAGCACTTTCCCCTACCATCCAGCACCAGAAGAGTGGCTCCTGTCTCTTCCACTCCAGGTAGGCCTCCAACAGCTGACTGAGAGTCTGTAGACGCTCCACCTCCTGCAACACACAGACAGACATGGGACATTCCTTTAACCCAGCCTGCCTCAACCACTGTCAAACATTCACTGTGCAACACACACAGACAGGAGACATTTAGCTCATAATTAATGCTCTCAAATCTTCATTTGTTTAACCTGCATGTCTTCCTCAAAACATATGCATGTTTATTTGATTTCATCTGCTAGTGAGCTGAGCTCTATGGCCTACTTTAGTTTCTGCCAGGCATGTTTCCCTCTGAGTGACTCTCCATTGTGTGTTTTTGTTGTGTTGCTAATAATATATGACATTTAGCAGATGCTTTTATCCATAGCGACTTATAGTCATGCGTGTATACATTTTAAGTACGGGTGGTCCCGGGAATCAAATCCACTACCCTGGTGTTGCATGTGCCATTCTCTACCAACTAGTGTTACACAGTAAACCGAAAACCTCTGTACTTTCTCAATACAAAACAATTGTTCGGTACTAGACTTTTTGTTACGTTTGGTACTTTTGTCAAATGTGTCTCACGTGATTGAGAGGATCAAGTCTGTCTATCAGTGCAGCCCCTTTATAGCGTGAAGAGCAAAGTACCTGCTCCACTTACTCATTCATTGCTAGAGCTGTCTGGGCTGCATTAGCGCCCCACTCATGATGCACAGAAGTTAACATGCTTGAATAATGCAACACGGCATGTAGAAATAGTTAATTACTGTTCGCAAAACAATGGCCATACAGGCTTAGAACACTTACAATGCAAAACGATACCGGAAGCTTCCAGCTTTAATTGTAGGGAAACTTTCCTTGCTAGCTTAGGCTACAGCTGAATTCACTACCCTAGTACTTTGTTGTGATCATATGCTGATTACATAATATATGCTGATTTCAAAGCTGATTGTCACCAAAAACATTATTAATTCACTTAGTCTCCCTCACCACCAAAAACTCATTCACTTCCTCTCCCATCCGGTTTCCACTAGATTCCATAGCTAAAGTCAGATTCCAAAGTCAGATTCCATAGCCACTTTCTGCCTTGCAAATGACCTCAATCATTTCTTAAAGAGACTACACACACTTTCATAAAATAAGAGATTGCTTCTTCTATGCAAATGTTGTTGATCAGTACAATAAAATAATATTTTATCCTAGCAGTTGCCAATGAAACAAGTCCTAAATGGAAGGGAGTGTTTGTCATCTGTAGCCCTATGAAATCAGCTAAAACAAGCTCAATAACCCAATACATGGCACACTATTGAATACTATGCATTAACCTGCATTTTGAATGGACCTAGGCTACATCTAGATTCACCCAGTTTTTATTTGTTCGTTTTTTTTTTTAACTTTTACCCCTTTTTCGTGGTATCCAATTGGTAGTCACAGTCTTGTCCCATCGCTGCAACTCCCATACGGACTCGAAAGAGGCAAAGGTCGAGAGACCTGTGTCCTCTGAAACACGACCCTGCCAAGCCGCACTGCTACTTGACACACTGCTTGCTTAACCCGGATGCCAGCCGCACCAACATATCGGAGGAAACACCGTAAAACTGGCGACCGAAGTCAGATCGCAGGCGAAGGGCAAGGAGTCGCTAGAGCGCGATGGGACAAGGAAATCCTGGCCGGCTAAACTCTCCCCTAATCCGGACGACGCTGAGCCAATTGAGCGCCGCCTCATGGGTCTCCCGGTCACAGCCAGCTGTGACACAGCCTGGGATCGAACGCGGGGCTGTAGTGATGCCTCAAGCACTGCGAAGCAATGCCTTAGACCGCTGCGCCACTCGGGAGATTTACCCAGTTTATCAATAGACTAGAGATTTACCATTCCAATAAATGATTACCATGTTGTTTTGTAGTTAGTCAAATTGAATGTATGATTGTATAATTGATTCAATTAACGCATATATGGCTGTCTCAAAAAAATGTGCAATGATAATTGAACTATGCCCAACGACTGAAGAGCGGCAGGTAGCCTAGTGGTTAGAGCGTTGGGCCAGTAACCGAAAGGTTGCTGCATCGAATCCCGGAGCTGACAAGATAAAAATCTGTTGTTTTGCCCCTGAACAAGGCAGTTAACTTCACCGGCTCCAGCAGAAAAACTGACTGTTTTGGAGAGCCTGGCGTGCCCAAAGTAAAATGCCTCCCATTTAGGCCCAGAAAATGGGATATGCATATATTTAGTACCATTGGATAGGAAACACTCTGAATTTTCCAAAACTGTTAACCATTTGTCTGTGGGTCAATCAGAACGCATTTGGCAGGCAAAACCCTGAGGAATCTCTGTCCTGAAAAAGTCATTTTGACACATTGCTCATTTTTGAGCCCCTCCTATCCAAAATGACCATATATAGGCATGTGAACTCAGTGCACGTCGCTTCCTTATGATGTCATCAACCACGAGACGGTGTTTTACTCCATCTTGGGGAATTTCGCCATTGAAAAACAGCATGGAACGAGAGACCACCTTATGAAAACTCTTCAGAGTCTTGGCGTGCATGAGAAGGCGCTGTGCCTTATTTATCGCTTTTAGCGTTCAGTTTATATTCCGGCTGATTTATAATAGTACATATACGTAAAAGGATTCCTAAGGATACATTTAAAACTATGTTTGATTGTTTTTGGACAAGTTTATAGGTAACATTTGAACGAGTTGGCGCTGCGTTTCAAAAGAGTAATGGAGGCTGTCGCTTTGCATGAACCAAATGGAGGATTTATGGATAAAAGCGTTACTTTTTCTAACAAAAGAACCATGGATTGTCTTCGTTGGACACTTAGGAAGACCTCAGCAGAAGTTCTTCAACAGGTAATTACTTTGTTTTCGCTGTGAAATGTGTTATGTGTGTGCCATGATTGCTAATCGATACATGGCTATTGGAAAATATGTGAGGTGCTACCCTCAAACAAATGAATGTGCTGCTTTCGCCGTAAAGCCTTTTTGAAATCTGACAACGCTGTGATATTGCCTAGAAACAGAGCTTTTGATGAGTATGGAACACTTGTATATAGCTGGATGTTTAATAATTCAATTTTCGGATTTTAAATCTGGCGCTACAGGTTTTAGCTGGTAGTGTCGGGATGATCCCGCTAGCGACCCACTGGTATTTGAGTCGTTTTAACCCACTGTTCCTAGGCCAACATTGTAAATAAGAATTTGACATTTGACTTGCCTAGTTTAATAAAGGTTAAATAAATACAAATAAAAAGAGAGCAGTAGCTGAGTCTGTCTGGATCAATTGCCTTTCTGTGACTGGCTAATCCACCTATTTTTTTGTGTGGTATTGAGTATCGTGATGTTATCGAGTACCGTGATACTAAACCTGGTATCGAAGTCAAAAATCTGGTATCGTGACAACACTACTACCAACTGAGCTACAGAGGACACCAGAGCTCCCTCTCTGCCTCCCTGGCTGACATTGGTACAATGCACTGTGTCGGTCAAAGGCTAAGAAAAGGTACAGGATGATCCTCCCTGTGGAGCTTTCCAGCTATTAGAGAAACAAAGCAGTAGAGATCTCTCACTCTCTCGCTCTCTGGCTCCGTCTCTGCACATCACTCACATCTCTCCCAGGAGGGCTGCACCAGGGCCTTCACTACTTAGTGTCAAAACACACTCCGGGAGGCACAGGCTCTTTGGCCGTGTCTAGATTTTTCTTTCCCTCCCTTTCAAAAAACAAGCACTCAAAAATACATCTTCCTCCTTGTCTCTCACTTTCTCTCCTTGTGCCCTTTCTAGTACTGACTCCCACTGCAACAAACGGTGCCCTAAGAAACACCTGTTACATGGTGAGGATGTACCCCCTTAAACCCTGCTGCTTAAAAGCTCTCTCACTTTAAGGAAAAGGCTTTTGTTCCTCAACCAACAGATGTCTTGCCTGTTATCTGACATCTAAAGTGTGGAGAGATACAGTGGAGGAAGGATATCCTTTAACCCATCAGCAATGTTTGCCAGAACTCTTTACAAAGAGGAAATAGGTATACTGTGCCTCTCCTCCCTCATCTGTGATTTGTAGTTAGCCTGTGTCTGGTGACGGTAGCGCTGTTGGACATGATGCATGAAGGGGACAGGGGCAGGAGGACCCGTCACCTTTTTCAGGGCAGTTGAGCACATGCTGTGATGGGCATCAGAAGAAGGGGGCTGGGAGGTGGACGTGGAGGGCATTGTGCTGGAGGAAAGGACCTAAGAAAATAGGAGTCAGAGGCTATGGTGTTGATCCATTTCACCAGAACACACAGATTGTGAGACATTGGAACAAACCAGTATGATGATAATGATGTTCACGCTCCATTGGTTGCATTATTGTGAAGTGTCTTTGGGTTTTAGAAAAGTGTTTTAAAAATTAGATGTATTATTATGGTCCAGGTTGAATGACTTGCCTGGTGAAGGAGTCTAGCTCTTTCCTCTTGAATGGAGAGCAACCTCCGCCACTGGAACCGGAGTTTCCCATACTGCCATTGGAGTCTCCTGAGGAGCCTGTCTTCCTTCAGGCCTCCTTGGCCATCGACATCCCCAAGGGAGCCTCCCTCTCTGGGGCTACTCAGTGAGACCTGAGATAAATCAAATCAAATGTTATTTGTCACATGCGCCGAATAAAACAGGCGTAGACCTTACAGTGAAATGCTTACTTACAAGCCCTTAACCAACAACGCAGTTAATAAAAATAAGTGTTAATAAAGTATTTACTAAAATAAACTGAAGTAAAAAATAAAATAAAAATAACAAATAATTAAAGAGCAACCATAAAATAACAGTAGCGAGGCTATATACAGGGGGTACCGGTACAGAGTCAATGTGCAGGGGCACAGGTTAGTCGAGGTAATTATGTACATGTAGGTAGAGTTAAAACGACAATGCAAATAGTCCGGGTAACCACCAGCTGTTCAGGAGTCTTGTGGCTTGGGGGCAAAAGCTGTTAAGAAGCCTTTTGGACCTAGACTTGGCGCTCCAGTACCGCTTGCCGTGCGGTAGCAGAGAGAACAGTCTATGAGTAGGGTGGCTGGAGTCTTTGACAATTTTTTGGGCCTTCCTCTGATACTGCCTGGTATAGAGGTCCTGGAAGGCAGGAAGCTTGGCCCCAGTGATGTACTGGGCCGTACGCACTACCCTCTGTAGTGCCTTGCGGTCGGAGGCCGAGCAGTTGCCATACCAGGCATGATGCAACCAGTCAGGATGCTCTCAATGGTTCAGCTATAGAACTTTTTGAGGATCTGAGGACCCATGCCAAATCTTTTCAGTCTCCTGGTGGGGAATAGGTGTTGTCGGGCCATCTTCACGACTGTCTTGGTGTGTTTGGACCATGATATTTTGTTAGTGATGTGGACACCAAGGAACTTGAAACTCTCGACCCGCTTCACTATAGCCCAGTCGAAGTTAATGGGGGCGTGCTGGTCCTCCCTTTCCTGTAGTCCACGATCAGCTCCTTTAGTCTTGATCACGTTGAGGGAGAGGCCGTTATCCTGGCACCACACTGTCAGGTCTCTGACCTCCTCCTTATAGGCTGTCTCATCGTTGTTGGTGATCAGGCCTACCACTGTTGTGTCGTCAACAAAATTAATGATGGTGTTGAAGTCGTGCTTGGCCATGCAGTCATGGGTGAACAGGGAGTACAGGAGGGGACTGAGCACGCACCCCTGAGGGGCCCCCATGTTGAGGATCAGCATGGCAGATGTGTTGTTGCCTACCCTTACCACCTGATCCAGTTTCAGGTGTTTAGTCCCAGGTTCCTTAGATTAGTGATGAGCTTTGAGGGCAGGAGTGCATTTACCTCACCCTCTGACAATCACAACCAAAGGCTTGAGTCTAGAGAGTAAAGGTTTGTCTGGAGGGCACTCCACAAGGTAGATCCATCTCAACATCTCCAAAGTGGAGGGATCATAGGGTAATTACATGGCATGTTTTTTCTCTTTAAATATTCATGGAATTTTGAATGATTTTCAGATTAGGGTGATTGGTGGGGTTTAAGTGTTTATTTATGAGAAAGGGGGAAATGGTTTTTGTTCTCTCATCTCCTTCCACTTACAGACATGGATTTCTAGTTCTATTGAGTCAGAAGCTCATCAGCAGAGCAACACTGCTACCTCCTGGACAAATATGGGACTACCACTTCCAATATTATTATTTTTTTTTACTTAAAAGTGTTGTTAATACAAGTAGATTTTATTCAGACAAAACATATTTTGTTATAAGACTTGTAAAAGAATCTCACCGTGGGTGGGAGTGAGAGGATATCCAGCTCCAGGGATCTTTTTCTCAGCAGGGCCTCCAGCAGGCTCCCTGAAGACAACACCCACCCAAACGCCACCAGCAGCTCTCGGCTCCCAACTTCACTCCTGGGACGGAGCCTGGCTGTCGTCACAACAATCCAGCTGGCACCGTAACCACACTGCCAGAGTGCCTCTCTCACATGGCTGTCTGCAGAGACACAATCACAATGTTTCATAATAGCTACAATGGGCATAATAGCTACAATGGACACTACTCATACAGCATACGCACTCCTCCATAAATAATTACACTTACCCAAGTCTGAAAGTGTTGTGCAAGAACATTCCAGTCGCAGTGCTTTCAGAAGAAAACTATGAAGGAGCTTCCAGAACTCCATCACCTGAAATACAGATTCCAAGGTAAGCAACCACCTGACGACTAAAGGAGATAAACAAATATCCCTCCTGTCATATAATATAGCTCTGGTCCAAGCACATGTGTCTATCAGAGCACTGAGTGCAGCCCCTTTAAAGCGTGAAGAGCAAAGTACCTGCTCCACTTACTCATTCATTGCTAGAGCTGTCTGGGCTGCATTAGCGCCCCACTCATGATGCACAGAAGTTAACATGCTTGAATAATGCAACACGGCATGTAGAAATAGTTCATTACTGTTCACAAAACAATGGCCATACAGGCTTAGAACACTTACAATGCAAGACGATACCGGAAGCTTCCAGCTTTAATTGTAGGGAAACTTTCCTTGTTAGCTTAGGCTACAGCTGAATTCACTACCCTAGTACTTTATTGTGATCACAACATGCTGATTTCAAAGCGGATTGTCACCAAAAACGTTAATTCAATTAGTCTCCCTCAAGCAAATTAATTAGATTCAAACGCAGCCCCTATAACCGACGGAGAGCTCATAAGACGTTTATTTTGTATTATTGTGAAATGTCAGCCTGTACAGACAGAAAACGAAGACGGCGCCGGAGAAGATGGCTGACGTTGTATGTGCTCCTAACCGATTCTGTATTTATGAGAAAAAAAATTGTGTTGTTTGTAACTTATTTTTTTACTTATTTTGTACATAATGTTGCTGCTACCGACTCTTATGACCGAAAACAACTTCTGGACATCAGAACAGCGATTACTCACCACGAACTGGCATAAGCCTTTTTTTCCTTTAACGAGTCTGACGAGCCCGACGTGAAGGACCCACTGGTTTCCCTGGAACAGGCCCAAATCCCCGCCATTTGCGTGAAGAGACAACGGAGAAAAAAAGGACGGAGGTCAAGCTGCCTTCTGAGAATTCGTAGGCGATCGAATAAACCCCCCCTGCCTTCCGTCCTACTAGCTAACGTGCATTCATTGGAAAATAAAATCGACAACCTACGAGGAAGATTAAACTACCAACGGGACATTCAAAACTGTAATATCTTATGCTTCACGGAGTCGTGGCTGAACGACAACATTATCAACATAGTGCTTGCTGGCTATACACTGTATCAGCAGGATAGAACAGCGGCATCTTGCTGGAACATGTTCTGAACTAGCCTACCTGGTTAAATAAGGGTTAAATATTTTTGTACTTTTTATCTGGTAAAACAAGGGGCGGACTATGCATATTAGTAAACAACAGCTGGTGCACGATAACTAAGGAAGTCAAGAGGTTTTGCTCGCCTGAGGTAGAGTATCTCATGATAAGCTGTAGACCACACTATCTACCTAGAGAGTTTTCATCTGTATTTTTCATAGCTGTCTACATACCACCACAGACCGATGCTGGCACTAAGACCACACTCAATGAGCTGTATTCTGCCATAAGCCAACAGGAAAACGCTCATCCGCTCATCCAGTGGCGGCGCTCCTACTGGCCTGGGACTTTAATACAGGGAAACTTAAATATGTTTAACCAAATTTCTATCAGCATGTTAAATGTGCAACCAGAAGGAAAAGAACTTGAGACCCCCTTTACTCTACACACAGAGACGCGTACAAAGCTCTCCCTCGCCCTCCATTTGGCAAATTGACCATAATTCTACCCTCCTGATTCCTGCTTACAAGCAAATATTCAAGCAGGAATAGTGACACGGTCAATAAAAAAGTGGTCAGATGAAGCAGATGCTAAGCTACGGGACTGTTCTGCTAGCACAGACTGGAATATGTTCCAAGATTCTTCCGATGGCATTGAGGAGTACACCACATCAGTCAATGCCTTCATCAATAAGTCCCCACAGTGACCGTACGTACATACCCCAACCAGAAGCCACTGGCTGAGCTAAAAGCTAGAGCTGCCGCTTTCAAGGAGCGGGACTCTAACCCGGGAGCTTATAAGAAATCTCGCTATGCCCTCCAACGAACCAACAAACGGGCAAAGTGTCAATACAGGACTGAGATCGAATCGTACTACACCGGCTCCGCCGCTTGTCGGATGTGGCACCGGCTCCTGATCCGTAGCACTCACTACGTATGTAGCCATGAAGTGCTTTGAAAGGCTTGTCATGGCTCACATCATCACCATCATCCCAGACAACCTGGACCCACTCCAAGTTGCTTACCGCCCTCCACAGATGATGCAAACTCTATTGCACTCCACACTGCCCTTTCCCACCAGGACAAAAGGAACACCTACGTGAGAATAGCGTTCAACATCATAGATGCCCTCAAAGCTCATCAATAAGCTAAGGACCCTGGGACAAAACACCTCCCTCTGCAACTGGATCCTGGACTTCCTGACGGGGCCGCCCGCAGGTGGTAAGGGTAGGTAACAAGACATCCGACACACTGATCCTCAACACAGGGGCCCCTCAGGGGTGCGTGCTCAGTCCCCTCCTGTACTCCCTGTTCACTCATGACTGCACAGCCAGGCAACAACCTCTCCCTCAACGTGATCAAGACTAAGGACATGATGGTGGAATACAGGAAAAGGAGGACCGAGCACGCCCCCATTCTCATCGACGGGGCTGTAGTGGAACAGGTTGAGAACTTCAAGTTCCTTGGTGTCCACATCACCAACAAACTAACATGGTCCAAGCACACCAAGACAGTCGTGAAGAGGGCACGACAAAACCTATTCCCCCTCAGGAGACTGAAAAGATTTGGCATGGGTCCTCAGATCCTCAAAAGGTTCTACAGCTGCACCATCCTGACTGGTTGCATCACTGCCTGGTATGGCAACTGCTCAGCCTCCTACCACAAGGCACTACAGAGAGTAGTGCGTACGGCCAAGTTCATCACTGGGGCCAAGCTTCCTGCCATCCAGGACCTCTACACCAGGTGGGGTCAGAGGAAGGCCCTAAAAATTGTCAAAGACTCCAGCCACCCTAGTCATAGATTGTTCTCTCTGCTACAGCACAGCAAGCAGTATGGGTGCGCCAAGTCTAGGTCCAAGAGGCTTCTAAACAGTTTCTACCCCCAAGCCATAAGACTACTGAACATCTAATCAAATGGCTACCAATACTATTTGCATTGCCCCCTCTTTTACACCGCTGCTACTCTGTTAATATCTATGTATAGTCACTTTAATAACTCTACCTACATGTACACTACCGGTCACTACCTACTTATTCAAGGGTTTTTTCTTTATATTTACATTATAGAATAATTGTCAAGACATCAAAACTATGAAATAACATTTGGAATCACGTAGTAACCAAAAGTGTTAAACAAATAGCCACCCTTTGCCTTGATGACAGCTGTGCACACTAGGCATTCTCACAACCAGCTTCATGAGGTAGTCACCTGGAATGCATTTCAATGAACAGTTATTTCCTTCTTAATGCATTTGAGCCAATCAGTTGCGTTGTGTTAAGGTAAGGGGAGTATACAGAAGATAGCCCTATTTGGTAAAAGACCAAGTCCATATTATGGCAAGAACAGCTCAAATAAGCAAAGAGAAATGACAGTCCATCATTACTTTAAGACATGGTCAGTCAATACAGAAAACTTCAAGAACTTTTAATGTTTCTTCAAGTGCACTCGCAAAAACCACCAAGCGCAATGATGAAACTGGCTTTCATGAGGACCGCCCCAGGAATGGAAGACCCAGAGTTACCTCTGCTGCAGAGGATAAGTTCATTAGAATTACCAGCCTCAGAAATTGCAGCCCAAATAAATGCTTCACAAAGTTCAAGTAAGACACATCTCAACATCAACTGTTCAGAGGAGACTGCGTGAATCAGGCCTTCATGGTCAAATTACTGCAAAGAAACCACTACTAAAGGACACCAAAAAGAAGAAGAGTCTTGCTTGGGCCAAGAAACACAAGCAATGGGCATTAGACCGGTGGAAATCTGTCCTTTGGTCTGGAGTTGAAATGTTTGATTTTTGGTTCTAACCGCCATATCTTTGTGAGACACTGTGTGGGTGAACAGATGATCTCCGCATGTGTATTTCCCCCCATAAAGCGGGGGGAGGTGTATTTCCCACCATAAAGAGGAGGTTGTGTTTGGTGTGGGGGTGCTTTGCTGGTGTCACTGTCTGTGATTTACTTAGAATTCAAGGCACACTTAACCAGCATGGCTACCACAGCATTCTGCAGCAATACGCCATCCCATCTAGTTTGGGCTTAATGGGACTATCATTTGTTTTTCTACAGGACAATGACCCAACACACATCAAGGCTGTGTAAGGACTATTTTACCAAGAATGAGCGTGATGGAGTGCTGCATGAGATGACCTGGCCTCCACAATCACCTGATCTCAAACAAATTGAGATGGTTTGGGATTGGTCGGGCCGCAGAGTGAAGGAAAAGCAGATAACAATTGCTCAGCATATGTGGGAACTCCTTCAAGACTGTTGAAAAACATTTCAGGTGAAATTGGTTGAGAGAATGCCAAAAGTGTGCTAAGCGGTGTTCAAGGCAAAGGGTGGCTATTTGAATAATTTTGATTTGTTTAACACTTTTTTGGTTACTACATGATTCCATGTGTTATTTCATAGTTTTGATGTCTTCACTATTATTATACAATGTAGAAAATAGTAAAAAATTAAGAAAAACATTTGAATGAGTAGGTGTTCTAAAACGTTTGACCGGTAGTGTACATATTACCTCAATTACCTCGACTAACCGGTGCCCACTCACATTGACTGTACCGGTACCCCCTGTATATAGCCTAGCTATTGTTATTTTACTGCTGCTCTTTCACTACTTGTTACTTTTATTTCCTATTCGTATTTTTTAAACTGCATTGTTGGTTAGGGGCTTGTAAGTACGCATTCCACTGTAAGGTGGAATGCTTGTATTTGGCGCATGTGACTAAAACAATTTGATTTGACAATAATGGTCCAGCGCTAGCAACATCTGTACTTCGGCGAGTTACAAAAGTATACTGAATCCAGTCACTAAACAGCTCACCAACTCACCACACCCTCTCCTTTGTTAAACTTGGCCCGTCTGAACGTTTCTGCACTAGGTATACACTCCAAACCTAGTGAATATAGAAGTTTACAAAGTGATTCAATCACTTCTTTAGCTTTGACACTCTTTTCACGTTGCATTTCAAACTTTGTGGATAAATCGATTCTTTGACTTGCCCGGTGACGCTAAAAACTTCCGGGTAGTAGTCGTCACAGGTTCACTTCCGCATTTGGGTAAATCCACACGTCTGATTGGGTAGTAAATGTAATGGTACTGTACGATGTGTTCCTAAATTCACTCTGGTGTGCGCTCGTAAATTCAGGGCGTTGTCAGATTGTCCGTTCGTAAATTTAGAGCATTTCGCTCTTGGAGAGTTCAGAGCACACACTGGACGCAAATATTTTATATGCACAAAAGGCATATTTTCTCAAATGTTGTGTGCACGTTTGTTTACTTCCCTGTTAGTGAGCATTTCTCATTTGCCAAGATAATCCATCCACCTGACAGGTGACATATCAAGAAACTGATTAAATAGCATGATCATTACACAAGTGCACCTTGTGCTGGCGACAAAAGGCCACTAAAAGCTGCAGTTTTGTCACACAACACAATCAACAGCCTGATCAAATCTATGCAAAGGAGTTGATTCGCACCCCAACCTTTTTTTAAAGGTACAGTATCTGTGATCAAATTATCTGTATTTTCAGTCATGTGAAATCCATAGATTAGGGCCTAATACATTTATTTTGTTTGACTGACTTCCTTATATGAACTGTAACTCAGTAAACATTTTGAAATTGTTGTGTTTATATTTTTTAAATCGGTATATTTAGCTACAGTGCTGGACGCCTGGACCAAAACCACTTTTGTGGGTGGACTGCAGCTAGATATCATAGTTGTGATATGAACACTGCAATAACAAGAGTAGACCTACTTATTGTTTGTTTATGCCTGAATGGATTACGCCATTGTCTTGTCAAATAATAGTGTCTGTACATATTTATAATGCGCTCATTAGAGAACCCCATAGAACACCACAAAACATGACTTCAATAGTTTTTAATTCAACATTTTAAATGCCATTTAAAAAAATCATAAACATCTCAGTATATTAATTTTATACAAAACATGCCTAATAATATACAAACTTAAGAAAAAAAACTTTACAAAACATTTATGTACTATTAGCTAAGAATAGAGCTACATATATATATTTAGTTCATCTTCCATATTTTTTAAATAAAGTATTCATCCATGCACAGAAAATACTTCAAATTGTTCTCCCCTGGCCTTCACCCCGTTTTGTGTGCAACCTCATATTCCTCCTTAAAGGCTGCATACAGGTCGGAAACCAACGTCCTATTTGCATGCAAGCCGAGTGGGAGTCAGGAATCACGTGAAAATAAGACCATCAGCAACCATACAAAAATTTAAATGTGTTTTTTGGAGCAGGGCATCAACATGCACATAGCCTGCCTTGGTTGGTTGCTTAAAAATAAATACAAAATGTCTTGCTCACGAATGGGAATGCAACCTTGTCCCCAGGCTAGAGAGCCGGCTGATGGACAAGACCAATGGGAATGTACCTTTTAGAATGTTTGTGTAGTTACCTCAAAGGATGCTGTTTCATAAGGGCAACAGTGACATACATACATGACATCAGACATTGTAACTGTACTACCTCTTTCGTATTACTTTTTATTTCATGACATCCATTGAGCTGTAAAAGTATCAGCAATGTGCTTCTATGAGAGGTCATCTCCCAACCAGTGGAATGAGCTTATTCAACATCTAAAAAGAGAACAAATAAGATAATAGGATATTGCCTGGTGGATTGATTCTCAATGATGCTGGTATAGAAACCATTTCAATAAAAATATTTTGAAAACAACAACCTGTAAACTGTAAGAGATGAAACTGAATGTGTTAACTGTCTCCCTCATCGTCATCATCCGCCTTGATCACTGGGTTCCCTAAAGAGGAGCGAGATGGAGACCAAAGCTGTTAGGATTGTTGACACATCAATAGCAAAAACTACTGAAATAAGCAATGTGAAATGACAGCAGGCTGTGTCTATACTGAGCCATACTATCTGAAGATCGGCTCAAAATAGTGGCTCAAAATAGTGTAGTTTGGATCAGCCCAATAGTAAGTAAGTAGCTTAGAATGACATCAATACAGTCCTAGGAATATACAGTGGGGAAAAAAGGTATTTAGTCAGCCACCAATTGTGCAAGTTCTCTCACTTAAAAAGATGAGAGGCCTGTAATTTTCATCATAGGTACACTTCAACTATGACAGACGAAATGAGGAAAAGAAATCCAGAAAATCACATTGTAGGATTTTTTATGAATTTATTTGCAAATTATGGTGGAAAATAAGTATTTGGTCAATAACAAAAGTTTATCTCAATACTTTGTTATATACCCTTTGTTGGCAATGACAGAGGTCAAATGTTTTCTGTAAGTCTTCACAAGGTTTTCACACAATGTTGCTGGTATTTTGGCCCATTCCTCCATGCAGATCTCCTCTAGAGCAGTGATGTTTTGGGGCTGCCGCTGGGCAACACGAACTTTCAACTCCCTCCAAAGATTTTCTATGGGGTTGAGATCTGGAGACTGGCTAGGCCACTCCAGGACCTTGAAATGCTTCTTACGAAGCCACTCCTTCATTGCCCGGGCGGTGTGTTTGGGATCATTGTCATGCTGAAAGACCCAGCCACGTTTCATCTTCAATGCCCTTGCTGATGGAAGGAGGTTTTCACTCAAAATCTCACGATACATGGCCCCATTCATTCTTTCCTTTACACGGATCAGTCGTCCTGGTCCCTTTGCAGAAAAACAGCCCCAAAGCATGATGTTTCCACCCCCATGCTTCACAGTAGGTATGGTGTTCTTTGGATGCAACTCAGCATTCTTTGTCCTCCAAACACGACGAGTTGAATTTTTACCAAAAGGTTCTATTTTGGTTTTATCTGACATTCTCCCAATCCTCATCTGGATCATCCAAATGCTCTCTAGCAAACTTTAGACGGGCCTGAACATGTACTGGCTTAAGCAGGGGGACACGTCTGGCACTGCAGGATTTGAGTCCCTGGCGGCGTAGTGTGTTACTGATGGTAGGCTTTGTTACTTTGGTCCCAGCTCTCTGCAGGTCATTCACTAGGTCCCCGTGTGGTTCTGGGATTTTTGCTCACCGTTCTTGTGATCATTTTGACCCCACGGGTGAGATCTTGGCGTGGAGCCCCAGATCGAGGAAGATTATCAGTGGTCTTGTATGTCTTCCATTTCCTAATAATTGCTCCCACAGTTGATTTCTTCAAACCAAGCTGCTTACCTATTGCAGATTCAGTCTTCCCAACCTGGTGCAGGTCTACAATTTTGTTTCTGGTGTCCTTTGACACCTCTTTGGTCTTGGCCATAGTGGAGTTTGGAGTGTGACTGTATGAGGTTGTGGACAGGTGTCTTTTATACTGATAACAAGTTCAAACAGGTGCCATTAATACAGGTAATGAGTGGAGGACAGAGGAGCCTCTTAAAGAAGAAGTTACAGGTCTGTGAGAGCCAGAAATCTTGCTTGTTTGTATGTGACCAAATACTTATTTTCCACCATAATTTGCTAATAAATTCATAAGAAATCCTACAATGTGATTTTCTGGATTTTTTTTCCTCATTTCGTCTGTCATAGTTGAAGTGTACCTATGATGAAAATTACAGGCCTCTCATCTTTTTAAGTGAGAGAACTTGCACAATTGGTGGCTGACTAAATACTTTTTTCCCCCACTGTAGCATCCTATTAGAGAAAACAAATAGGAGGTGGACAGTCTTACCATCTAGTTTCTTCAGCTTGGGCAGCCTCTTGGTGGCCTCTTCTAGCCAGTTCCCCTCGGCTGAGTATTTCTCTTCCAGAGGGTTTCCAACAAACACCATGTCCACTAAGGATGGAAGGTCAGCTAGCTTCAAGAACTCAGCTGTAATGGAAAACCACAGTTAACATGTTTGATGGTCGCCATTATATCATAATTGACTTTATTCATGAGGCAGGCATGATAATGAGGATATTCCCATTGTAATTACCACTCTTATTCCCACGGTACAAATTTACTGAGGTGGGGCATTTTCTCCACCGTCCACAAAACAGACACAGAAGTGGCTGTGCATGAAACCAAACATAGTGTAGTGTAGTTATCAAAATCAAAATCACATTTTATTGGTCAGGTACACAGTTTAGCAGGTGTTATGGTGGGTGCAGCGAAATGCTTATGTTCCTAGTTCCTATCGATCAATGCAGTAGATATCAACACACACACAAATAAAACATGTAAAACATAATCAAATTTAGTACAGCAGTAGATGTATAAATAGTACAGTTGAAGTCGGAGGTTTACATACACCTTAGCCAAATACATTTAAACTCAGTTTTTCACAATTCCTGACATTTAATCAGAGTAAAAATTCCCTGTTTTAGGTCAGTTAGGATCACCACTTTATTTTAAGAATGTGAAATGTCAGAATAGTAGAGAATTATTTATTTCAGCTTTTATTTCTTTCATCACATTCCAGTGGGTCAGAAGTTTACATACACTTAATTAGTATTTGGTAGCATTTCCTTTAAGTTGTTTAACTTGGGTCAAACGTTTCAGGTAGCCTTCCACAATCTTCCCACAATAAGTTGGGTGAATTTTGTCCCATTCCTCCTGACAGAGCTGGTGTAACTGAGTCAGGTTTGTAGGCCTCCTTGCTCGCACACGCTTTTTCAGTTCTGTCCACACATTTTCTATAGGATTGAGGTCAGGGCTTTGTGATGGCCACTCCAATACCTTGACTTTGTTGTCCTTAAGCCATTTTGACACAACTTTGGAAGTATGCTTGGGGTCATTATCCATTTGGAAGACACATTTGCGACCAAGCTTTAACTTCCTGACTGATGACTTGAGATGATGCATCAATACATCCACATCATTTTCCTCCTCATGATTCCATCTATTTTGTGAAGTGCACCACTCCCTCCTGCAGCAAAGCACCCCCACAACATGATGCTGCCACCCCCGTGCTTCACGGTTGGGATGGTGTTCTTTGACTTGCAAGCCTCCCCCTTTTTCCTCCAAACATAACACTGGTCATTATGGCCAAACAGTTATATTTTTGTTTCATCGTACCAGAGGACATTTCTCAAAAAATAATGATCTTAGTCCCCATGTGCAGTTGTAAACCATAGTCTGGATTGTTTTATGGCCGTTTTGGAGCAGTGACTTCTTCCTTGCTGAGCGGCCTTTCAGGTTAAGTCGATATAGGACTTGTTTTACTGTGGATATAGATACTTTTGTACCTGTTTCCTCCAGCATCTTCACAAGGTCCTTTGCTGTTGTTCTGAGATTGATTTGCACTTTTCGCAACAAAGTACGTTCATCTCTAGGAGACGGAACGCGTCTCCTTCCTGAGCGGTATGGCGGCTGCATGGTCCCATGGTGATTATACTTGCGTACTATTGTTTGTATGGATGAACGTGGTACCTTCAGGCGTTTGGAAATTGCTCCCAAGGATGAACCAGACTTGTGGAGGTCTACAATTTTTTTTCTGAGGTCTTGGCTGATTTCTTTTGATTTTCTCATGATGTCAAGCAAAGAGGCACTGAGTTTGAAGGATAGGTCTTGAAATACATCCACATGTACACCTCTAATTTACTCAAATGATGTCAATTAACCTATCAGAAGCTTCTAAAGCCATGGCATCATTTTCTGGAATTTTGCAAGCTGTTTAATGGCACGGTCAACTTAGTGTATGTAAACTTCTGACCCACTGGAATTGTGATACTGTGAATTATAAGTGAAATCCTCTGTCTGTAAACAATTGTTGGAAAAATTACTTGTGTCATGCACAAAGTAGATGTCCTAACAGACTTGCCAAAACTATAGTTTGTTAACAAGAAATGTGTGGAGTGGTTGAAAAACAAGTTTTAATGACTCCAACCTAAGTGTATGTAAACTTCCGACTTCAACTGTATGTAAACATTATTCAATTGACCAGTGTTAGATGAGTATGTACATAGGTCAACATGGCACACCCTTAGCCCATGGAAATGAAACCATTGCCTACCCCACTCTTTGACCAGGTTGTTGGACATGTAGAGGACCTTGAGCTTCTTCATAACATGAATTCCTTTGAGCTTCTCTATCAGGTTGTAGGAAATCCACAGTTCCTCTAGCGTGTCACCAACAGCCTCCTGCAGAGACAGACAGTACAAGTTGTGTAAACATTTACATTCCTAATCCTATGCAAGAACATTCTTGGGCTAAGATTACAACACAGTAACAAGTAAAATAGTAGATCACAAAAATGCCATAATCACCAGTCCGTTTAGATTTTTGATGTTGTTCCGCCCCAGTGATAATATCCGTAGGTTTTCTGTGAGATAGAGAAAAGGCCACTCGCCTCAGCTTTTTAAATGATTACACATTTTACACCTTCTCTCCGTTTACATTAAAGGCCATAGTTGAAGTGTTGTTTCCATGAAGACACATCAGTGTGACGCATACTCACTGAGGCCATTCAAGTTGGCAATTTTCTCAATGCAGTTTGTAGACAGGGACAATTTCCTGTCAGAAGAGCACAGTGACAGGAAGTGGAGAATCAGATTTATAGAAGAAAAGAACAGCAGCATAACATTCGTATAGTGTGTGTGACCACCCTTGATCTATTAAATTAGGTTTCAGACCGAAGCTGGATAGTTTCACAGAGGAGAATCAGAATTATGAATGAATAGAGCCCCAGATATTCCTATATTGAATTACCATCCTTGTACTATGAAATTAGATCTCAGAATTAAGAGGAATAAGGTTTCACTCACTCGCAGTTGATGAGGGTGGAGAGAGAAGCATCCATCTTCTCAATAGGAGGAATCTGACCATACAGCTTGACTGCTTTCGCCTCCCCCACCTTCTCTCCTGCCTTCTCCTCCTGTTGAAATCACACAAGGTCGCCAACAAATGTCAGTGGCTGTTCTCCTTTTTTATGTAGGAGAGAACTAGACTGGTCCAAGACCTGCTTGTGCTGTAATGCCAAATCCATTGCCATGAGAGTTAACAAAACAGCACAAACAGAACTGATCTGGGACCAGGCTAAGAGAGAGCTCTGATGCACTTACCCATTTCACAAGGGCTTCTTTTATGGTTGTTGGTTTTGCCTGTGAAACAATAATACAAACTTTTAGTTCAACGGATAAAATCTCAGTCAGTAGTCATGCAAATCCATCAGCTAATCGTGCAGCTATACTGTTGCAGCTATGACCGGCCTTTGCATTAGATTATAACAGCGTTGTGCCCATCTTATTTTAATGTAATAAATGCTAGCTAGCTAGCTAGCCACTGACAAACAGCTATCAGTTAGATAATTGAATCATGCACAAATCAATCATTCAGAGCCTAGCAAAGCTAACGTAAACAGAACATAGCACCCTAACGTTAGTTGGGTGTCTTTAGCTAACGTGAATAGCTAACGTTAGGTAGCAAGCTAGCTAACGTTAGCAGTAGCTGGCTAGCCATCTTCACACGGGTTTATCTTCATACTAACAAGCTGTCAAACTGATGCATAATATATTAAACGTTATGTTACATTCACAAGATCACGGCTGGAGAATAATTGCCATTTCCTAGTTCTAGCAGACAGGTTACTGGAGAGACTACATGGACACAGCTAACGCTTAAACATAAAAATCGAACACTGACCCTAACCCACATTTTTTATTAATTATTAATCGAAATATCGGTTTGGGCGTCAGGCGTGTCCTTTTATCAATTTCCCAGGTTAACATTAGCAAACGTCGTTCAGCTAGCTAAAGTTAACGCCTTAGATGGGGCTGAGATTCGTGCGTCGTTCGTGTTTATGGCAGTAGCTAGCAAACATTTAATAGTACTATAGCTACAACGTTAACATTGCTTTGGTGACATTTTTTAATGCAAAATAATCTTTCTAGCTAGCCAGTTACTGAAAAACGACATTCCCAAAGCATTTTAAGAGCCAAACAACTCACCATGTTGTCCTCTCCGGTTGCTATGACACAGGCTGAAGCTTCACAAGTCACGACGCATGTGCAGGAGCTCGTGCCATACAACATGTGTTCTTCTTCTTTTTCCTTCTTCTTCTTCTTTGGTATTATGGCGGTCAACAAACAAATGTTATAAGTGCATGCCGCCACCTACTGTATTGGCTGTGTATCAGCCTACTGTTATGTTGTATCTTTACACTCTGTGAAAAATTGCCCTACCAACTAACACTGCACCCATTAAAACCTCATCACTATTCCACGGAGATCGGGCTGCCTTCTGAGAAATCGTAGGCGATTGAAGAATAAAATACTGCCTTCCATTCTACTAGCTAACATGCAATCATTGGAAAATACAATCGACAACCTACGAGGAAGATTAAACTACCAGCGGGACATTAATAACTGTAATATCTTATGCTTCACAGAGTCGTGGCTGAACGACGACATTATTAACATACAGCTGGCTGGTTATATGCTGTATCGACAGGATAGAACAGCTGCGTCTGGTAAGACAAGGGGGCGGACTATGTATATTTGTAAACAACGGCTGGTGCACGATAGCTAAGGAAGTCTCAAGGTTTTGCTCGCCTGAGGTAGAGTATCTCATGATAAGCTATCACACTATCTACCTAGAGAGTTTTCATCTGTATTTTTCGTAGCTGTCTACATACCACCACAGACCGATGCTGGAACTAAGATCGCACTCAATGAGCTGTATTCCACAATTTTTATTTTTTTAAACATTTTTATTTAACCTTTATTTAACCAGGTAGGCCAAGTTCTCATTTACAAATGCGACCTGGCCAAGATAAAGCAAAGCAGTGCGACAAAAACAACAACACAGAGTTACACATGGGATAAACAAACAGACAGTCAAATAACACAATAGAAAAATCTGTATACAGTGTGTGTAAATGAAGTAAGGAGGTAAGGCAATAAATAGGCCATAGTGGCGAAGTAATTACAATTTAGCAATTAACACTGGAGTGATAAATGTACAGATGAGGACGTGCAAGTAGAAATACCGGTGTGCAATAAGCAAACAGGAAAACGTTCATCCAGAAGTGGCGCTCCTAGTGGCCAGGGACTTTAACGCAGGGAAACTTAAATCCGTTTTACCAAATTTCGATCAACATGTTAAATTTGCAACCAGAGAGAAAAAATTCCAGACCACTTTTACCTCACACACAGATACGTTTACAAAGCTCTCCCTCGCCCTCCATTTGGCAAATCTGACCATAATTCTACCCTCCTGATTCCTGCTTACAAGCAAATATTCAAGCAGGAATAGTGACACAGTCATTAAAAAAGTGGTCAGATGAAGCAGATGCTAAGCTACAGGACTGTTCTGCTAGCACAGACTGGAATATGTTCTGGAATTCTTCCAATGGCATTGAGGAGTACATCACATCAGTCATTGGCTTCATCAATAAGTGCATCGACAACGTCATCCCCACAGTGACCGTACGTACGTACCCCAACCAGAAGTCATGGATTACAGGCAACATCCACACCGAGCTAAAGGCTAGAGCTGCCGCTTTCAAGGAGTGGCAGCTCAAACAGGCAAAGTGTCAATACAGGACTAAGATCGAATCGTATTACACCGGCTCCGACGCTCGTCGGATGTGGCAGGACTTGCAAACCATTACAGACTACAAAGGGAAGCACAGCCGAGAGCTGCCCAGTGACACGTGCCTACCAGACGAGCTAAACTACTTCTATGCTCGCTTCGAAGCAAATAACACTGAAACATGCATGAGTGCACCAGCTGTTCTGGACGACTGTGTGATCACTCTCTCTGCAGCCAATGTGAGTAAGACCTTTAAACAGGTCAACATTCACAAGGCCACAGGGCCAGACAGATTACCAGGACGTGTACTGCAAGCAAGCACTGACCAACTGGCAAGTGTCTTCACTGACATTTTCCACCTCTCCATGTCAGAGTCTGTAATACCAACATGTTTTAAGCAGACCACCATAGTCCCTGTGCCCAAGAACACTAAGGTATCCTGCCTAAATAACTACCGACCGTTAGTAGCCATGAAGTGCTTTGAAAGGCTGGTCATGGCTCACATCAACATCATTATCCCAGAAACCCTAGGCCCACTCCAAGTTGCATACCGCCCAAACAGATCCACAGATGATGCAATCTCTATTGCACTCCACACTGCCCTTTCCCACCAGGACAAAAGGAACACCTATGTGAGAATGCTATTCATTGACTACAGCTCAGCGTTCAACACCATAGTGGCCTCAAAGCTCATCAATAATCTAAGGACCCTGGGACTAAACACCTCCCTCTGCAACTGTATCCTGGACTTCCTGACGGGCCGCCCCCAGGTGGGAAGGGTAGGTAACAACACATCCGCCACGCTGATCCTCAACACAGGGGCCCCTTAGGGGTGCGTGCTCAGTCCCCTCCTGTACTCCCTGTTCACTCATGACTGCACGGCCAGGCACGACTCCAACACCATCATTAAGTTTGCCGATGACACAACAGTGGTAGGCCTGATCACCGACAACGACGAGACAGCCTATAGGGAGGAGGTCAGAGACCTGGCCGTGTGGTGCCAGGACAACAACCTCTCCCTCAACGTGATCAAGACAAATAAGATGATTTTGGACTACAGGAAAAGGAGGACCAAGCACGCCCCCATTCTCATCGACTGGGTTGTAGTGGAGCAGGTTGAGAGCTTCAAGTCCCTTGGTGTCCACATCACCAACAAACTAACATGGTCCAAGCACACCAAGACAGTCGTGAAGAGGGCACGACAAAACCTATTCCCCCCCTCAGGAGACCGCAAAGATTTGCATGGGTCCTCAGATCCTCAAAAGGTTCTACACCTGCACCATTGAGATCATCCTGACTGGTTGCATCTCTGCCTGGTATGGCAACTGCTCGGCCTCCGACCGCAAGGCACTACAGAGGGTAGTGCATACGTCCCAGTACATCACTGGGGCCAAGCTTCCTGCCATCCAGCTGTACCGTAGCGCCAAGTCTAGGTCCAAGAGGCTTCTAAACAGCTTCTACACCCAAGCCATAAGACTCCTGAACATCTAATCAAATGTCTACCCAGACTAATTGCATTGCCCCCCCCCTCTTTTACACCGCTGCTACTCTCAGTTATCATCTATGCATAGTCACTTTAATAACTCTACCTACATGTACATATTACCTTGACTAACCGGTGTCCCCGCACATTGACTCTGTACCGGTACCCCCTGTATATAGTCTCCCTATTGTTATTTTACTGCTTCTCTTTAACTACTTGTTCCTTTTATTTCTTATTCTTATTCATTTTTTAAACTGCATTGTTGGTTATGGGCTTCTAAGTAAGCATTTCATTGTAAGGTCTACACATGTTGTATTCGGCGCATGTGACTAATACAATATGATTTGATTTGATCTGATCCTACTCCAGGCCAACAGAGAAGGTATTCTCAGTCTCACCATTGCCATCGTGTCTACGTCTCAACAAACGGCGGGCGTCACAAACACTAGGAATATTCCTTTTCATTTGATCTACCTCTACCCTCAACGCTACCACACTAATCACCCCTTTTGGCACCATCCTGCTCCGGAGAGAAAAGCATGCCACAGGTTAAGCCCCAAGCCGTGTGACGCAGACCTCATGCTTCCTACTGGAGGCAGATACTCAAAAATTCCACTTCTCGACACTTTCACAGATATAACCATTCCCAGTTTTTCATTCGCCCAGCTCAACACTATGTATGGGTCGGCCATAAAGCAGGACACAAAATCATCTCTGGTAGGATTCTCAGGGCAAATGTTGGAAGTCTTCACTACACCTGTCGCCGCAGGTAGGCCCACTTCATCCTGGACTGATTCAACCTCAGAGCGCTCACCACTGCCGTCTGACTCCATTTAGAGGTCATCAAGGTTCTCAAGAGACCATGAAGACCTACAAGTCATATTATTTTGTTTGTAGCGTAGGTAAGTACACCTCGAACGAAGATGTTCGGTGAATACTCAGGAGACGAATCTCTGATCTTGACAGTGCCATTCCTATGTTTTCACGTCATCGCACTTCCTTCCGGTGTCTTACCACGCCCCTTCCCAAAAATATACATTTGTGTAAGGACGAGACGAGAGACGAGACGAGAAGCAGGTACGGGGAGTCAACATTTAACAAGGAACAAACATGAAACAAGACAGGCGCAGCGTCAGCACACGGGCAAAATAACAACATTCGACAAACAATGCTGAGGCGGGGAACAGAGCAGGGGAACAGACAGATATAGGGGAGGTAATGACAGAGGGGATTGAGTCCAGGTGAGTCCAATAATCGCTGATGCGCATGACGGGGGAAGGCAGGTGTGTGTAATGATGGTTGCATGAGTGCGTAATGCTGGGGAGCCTGGCACCATCGGGCGCCAGGGGGGAAGAGCGGGAGCAGGCGTGACACATTTGTATCCCATTCTGTTCAGGAGGATATTAGTGGATTCATACGTAGCAACGCTGTATTTATTTTGATGGTTTGTTTACTTACTAAACTGAAAAGAGATTTTATATCTTTAATTTTGAACATTAATATTTAAACTGTGAAAATGCATTTTGTCAATACATTGGTCATTCACTTAAAAAAAAAAAAAAGAAGACATTGCTATGACAACTTGCACGAAAAGTTTGAAACCCTGGCCTTCTTAACAATGGCTGTATTACAACGTTAATACCACTGGATGGAACTAGCACAACATTGTTGGTTTATGAAAACAAGACCACTTTCTGTGGCTATGCTATCTAGTGTATACTAGAGTAATAGGTCTATAGGTTATCTGGCTAGCTTCCTCCAGGTGTACCATTGCCAAACAATCAAGGTTGTTTTACAAAAACTGCAATGCTGGCAAGCATAGAACATTGAGCATTTCTAATTTACCAGAGTTTATGACTATATGGCTGCGGTTCAGGGCCCATATAAAAAAGTGCCTGGTCTAAGATCGGGTCCTCCCTATCCATGTAGTCTTATTCATTATATTTTAAAGGCAAACCTGATCCTATACCAGTACTCCTAGTAATCTGAGATACTGTATGAATACAGGCACAGTGTGCTGCTGTTAGAAATGTCATCTTAGGGCAGGTATTAGGGAAATTAGTCTGCCCATCTAATTTGCATATCATTAAGGGACTATAACATAATGGTTGTTTGGACAGTGTCAGCATAATGCCAGGGAAATGTTTGTTAGACAATAAAGCTTCTGTTTCCTGGACAGCATGCTAAACAGATGCCATGACATGATATGCACCCACCTGCCATCCACTCTTTCTAAGTCTGGGATATCATTTACTTTTATAGCTCCTGAAATGACCTAGTCCTACTCCTGCATACCTGTACAAGGTTAAAAAAGGGGACCCAAAAGGATTCATCGGCTGTCCCCATAGGATAACCCTTTGAAGAACCCTTGTTGGTTTCAGGTAGAACTATTTTGGTTCCAAGTAGACCAGTTTTGGGTTCCATGTAGGACCCTTTCCACAGACATTGAATTTTATGATTACACACTATCTTCAGACTTTTCAGAGCCTCACAAATAGATATAATTAAGACACCTGTTTGTTAAACCCACTTTTTGGCACCGAATTGAGCTGTTCAATTTCAACGTCTATTCTGGTAATACCAAATAGCCTCATATAAAAAGAGTAGAACACAATATAGTTCAAAAGGTTCCGATTTTTTTAAATGACGACGCATCATTGTCGCCCAGTCAAGAAGACTGGATGGAGTGTGAGCAGATCGAACCGGTCATTGAATTGACGCAAGCATGCGCAATGGGGCTCTGTGTCAATTCGAGTCTCCTCATTAGAAGCCAAGCATAGCGGAGTGACTACTCGTCAGGCGCGCAGCAGTCCTGCTCCTACCCAGTTCCTGTTTCCGCCTTCAGTCTTCAGACAGTTTACAACTCAAAGCATCATGGTCAGGCAGAATATAGACCTTGAAGAAATGCAAGCTCAATGAGATAAAGCCAGGTAAGCCAATTTCTTATATTGTGTGTTGCAGAAAACGAATAGAAATTGGTGTCTGCGCCGTCTCCCTTGTCCCTTCTCCCTCCATCCCTGGCCTGTTGCTATTTGCCTGCTTCGACCGCAGCCGAGAGGTAACAAAATAGCGGACACGGATTTACACTATCGAGTTGTCGGACGAGGTTCCGTTAGAATTCGCATCTTCCTTATGAAAGTCATTCATGCACAGGAAGTTTTCGGAGAAGAATTCGTTCAGTTTTGCTACATTGTGCATATAATGGTTATGTTAATTAACATTTGATAAGGTATGAGAAATACAATTCAGTCACCATCCAGGGACAATGAACTGCGACGTTTCTCCATCTTACCTCTTTAAATGAATTCTGTATTGGCAGAAAACGCTCACATTTACCAAGAATGACAAGTGTATTGTGAAGCTTTCTTATAAACAAACGAAATGCTTATGTTTTATGTGCCTATATTGGACCGTTATTTTTTGAAGTCAGCCTGCATCGGCCGTTGCTCCCTTGTTGGTCTTGCTGGGTCGAATCAAAGGAGATCGTGAGCCACCCCGCTATTTTTTAGACATTGGTTGAAACCGCTGAAAAGTAGCCTAATCTATCTCTTTTTGGATACGCATTCAGTTGTGTTTGTGCAGTTGATCCACCATAGACTAGAGTTGAGTAATAAGCCTATAATGTGGATGTTGCTTTTGTTATTAGTACTTCATAAATCAGAACGTTAACTGATACACAAACACACACACGCGCTCGTACGCACGCACGCACACACACACACTCACACTCACTCACACACTCATTCACTCAGAACACACACACATTCTGTTGTTAGTGTTTTTGTTGTCATAGGTGGTGGCTGAGAATGTTTCTCCTATACTGTGTTCATTGTTTACATTTTGTTTTGGACCCAACTCAGTAATCATGCTATGCTTTACTACATGATTATTTCATTTAACATGTTTCATTCCCTGACTGCTGTGTTATTACCACATATCACAGTTGGACTTGTAGTAAAATAGATAGATACGCCTATAGGTCTATTTGCATGTGCACATCTAACAGACTTAACCTTTGAACTCAATGAAAACCCTGTGGTCAGTTATGGTCAACTGGCTCACAGCTGGTTGATCTGAAATAGGATATCTTGAGATGTAAACATGCAATTAGGGACTGGAGCCCAGCCAACTTGCCTGGTCCATCTGTGGGATAGTAGCCATAGAATGACTCTTCAATCCGGACACATTACTGTGTGAGTAGTATGCCCATAATAAAGTAGTATTAGGCCTTTAATATAGGCTAGTATTAGGGCTTTAATATAAGCTAGTATTAAGCCTTTAATGTAGGCTAGTAGTAGGCCTTTAATGTAGGCTAGTATTAGACATTTAATGTAGGCTAGTATTAGGCATTTAATATAGGATAGTATTAGGCATTTAATGTAGGCTAGTATTAGGTCTTTAATATAGGCTAGTATTAGGAATTTAATGTAGGCTAGTATTAGTCTTTTAATGTAGGCTTGTATTAGGCCTTTAATGTAGGTGTCACGCCCTGGCCATAGAGAGCCCTCTGGGTTTCTCTATGGGGTGTTATGCCAGGGCGTGACTAGGGTTTTCTATGGGACTCTATGTGTGTTTTTGTGTTGGTTCATGATTAGAAGCAGCTGTATGTCATTGCCTCTAATTGGGAATCCTATTTGAGTTTGTTCCCTTCCCTACCTGCCTTGTGGGTTATTGTTTGTTTTGTGTATCTGTGCTGCTGCGCTACACATTAGTTGTACGAGCTGTTGGGTGTTTATTGTTGGTGTTTTGTAAGTTTCACATTCGAAATTAAGAAATGTGGAACTCCATCCGCACTGCACCTTGGTCCGCTTCTTTACAAGATCGTGACAGTAGGCTAGTATTGGGCCTTTAATATAGGCTAGTATTAGGCATTTATGTAGGCTAGTATTAGGCATTTATGTAGGCTAGTATTGGGCATTTAATGTAGGCTAGTATTAGACCTTTAATGTAGGCTAGCATTGGGCCTTTAATGTAGGCTACTATTGGGCCTTTAATGTAGGCTAGTATTGGGCCTTTAATGTAGGCTAGTATTGGGCCTTTAATGTAGGCTAGTATTGGGCCTTTAATGTAGGCTAGTATTTGGCCTTTAATGTAGGCTAATATTAGGCATTTATTGCTAGAATTCTGACCATTTCATGTTTTTGATGTGCTTCAGAATTTGGAAATGATAGCATTTCACAGCTTAATTTCTCAGAGAATTGAGATGATATTCAGCTAAGTCAAATGTCCCGCTTTGCCAAGCGTACCACAATAATGAGCTATGTAATGTGAAAGTCTCGTTCTGTCCTCTGTTTGGGGTGATTGCACAACGTTTCATTATATTAACAAGGCCTTTGTATGCACAATTGGCCAATTCATAAATCTTTAATTTCCTGTAACTATCACTCTACCCCATTACAGACTATATTAATTAAGTAAAGCACAGTGATGACAGAGGCTGCACCACATACTGATTCTGATTTATTTTCACATTTGAGTTTTTTCAATCATCTGACAGATTCAAGTCACAGGAAAGAGAGAGGGCGTGAATGATTGAGAGACAGCAGTGTGGTCGTTTCACCTTATTTAAATTCTTCCCAGTATGTATAGTGGACATCCTGGACCCCATAGTCATGGTTACACTTGAATGCAGCTGTTATTGGCCTACCACATGACCAGTTTAATGTGTCTCGTAGGCAATAGAAGACGGAATAAGACCCTGCTTGTCATGCTCGTTTTATACTAATCATATTTCACATTTATTACATGGTTCAGAACTGACCACAGGCTGTGCTTGTTGAAAATGCTTGATTGTAAAGGGAGTGACCAACAGCAACTTGTCTGTCAAGTATAGCTAACAGTAACAACACACTTGATGTACGTGATCTGCTGCTACCCAACGCATGCAGGAACTTAATCTTGTGCTTTGTTGAAGTAGAATCTGCCCATTGTGACCATACTAGAAAAGCTTTTATGTTATTGAGATTTGGGATGATTTCCTTTCAAACTCTACACTTGATCATGCCCTCCAATTGAAAAGCAATTTCCACTTGCCTGTATTTGTAGAGTGACTGCATGTCGCTATGCTAAGCGCCTGATAAATTACTAAAATGTATATAGGGGTAGGCTATATGATAGATAGATATAGATATATATAGTTTACATACATCTTAGCCAAATACATTTAAACTCAGTTTTTCACAATTCCTGACATTTAATCAGAGTAAAAATTCCCTGTCTTGGGTCAGTTAGGATCACCACTTTATTTTAAGAATGTGAAATGTCAGAATAATAGTAGAGAGAATTATTTATTTCAGCTTTTATTTATTTCATCACATTCCCAGTGGGTCAGAAGTTTACATACACTCAATTATTATTTGGTAGCATTGCCTTTAAATTGTTTAACTTGGGTCAAACATTTCAGGTAGCCTTCCAAAAGCTTCCCACAATAAGTTGGGTTTTGGCCCATTTCTCCTGTCACTACTTCCGCCAAAGTCGGTCCCTATCCTTGTTCGGGCGGCGTTCGGCGGTCGACGTCACCGGTCTTCTAGCCATCGTCGATCCACTTTTCATTTTCCATTTATTTTGTCTTGTGTTCCCACACACATGGTTTCAATTCCCAAATTAAGTGTCATGTATTTAACCCTGTGTTTCCCCCATGTCTTTGTGTGTGATTGTTCATTTTTGTTCAGGTCGGTATTGTTCCGGCTGGTTTGTGCCGGGTGCCATTTATTTCACCCGTGTTCTGTGGCAACCGTTCTTTTGCACTTTGTATAATGGTTTTACTTTGTGCTATCTAAGTAAAGTGTGTTTGGTTTACTCATCTCTGCTCTCCTGCGCCTGCCTTCATACACCAGCTACACCCACCCATCTGACACCTCCTGACAGAGCTGGTGTAACTGAGTCAGGTTTGTAGGCCTCCTTGCTCATACACGCTTTTTCAGTTCTAGCCAACAAATTTTCTATGCGATTGAGGTCAGGGCTTTGTGATGGCCACTCCAATACCTTGACTTTGTTGTCCTTAAGTGATTTTGCCACAACTTTGGAAGTATGCTTGGGGTCATTGTCCATTTGGAAGACCCATTTGTGACCAAGCTTTAACTTCTCAAGGAGCAGCAGCAGAGGTGACTGTTTTGGAGAGCCTGGCGTGCCCAAAGTAAAATGCCTCCCATTTAGGCCCAGAAAATGGGATATGCATATATTTAGTACCATTGGATAGGAAACACTCTGAATTTTCCAAAACTGTTAACCATTCGTCTGTGAGTCAATCAGAACGCATATAGCAGGCAAAACCCTGAGGAATCTCTGTCCTGGGAAAAGGGATTTTGACACATTGCTCATTTTGGAACCCCTCCCTATTGAAAATGACCATATATAGGCATATGAATGCAGTACACGTCGCTTCCTTATGATGTCATCAACCACGAGACGGTGTTTTACTCCATTTTGGATGAATTTAGACCATTGAAAAACAGCATGGCATGAGGACTCCACGTTCTGAAAACTCTTCACATTGCGCGCGCACGAGAAGTCACGCCGTGTCTTATTTATCGTCTTTAGCGCTCAGTTTATATTCCGGCTGATTTATAATAGTAAATATACGTAAAGTGTTCCTAAGGATACATTTAAAACTATGTTTGATTGTTTTTGGACAAGTTTATAGGTATAATTTGAACGAGTTGGCGCCGCGTTTCAATGGAGTAGTGGAAGCTGTAGTTTCTGATTATAACGCGCGAACCAAATGGAGGATTTATGGATAAAAGACGTTACTTTTTCTAACAAAAGAACCATGGATTGTCTTCGTTGGACACTTAGGATGACCTCAGCAGAAGTTCTTCAACAGGTAATTGATTTGTTTTCGCTGTGAAATGTGTTATGTGTGTGCCATGATGGCTAATCGATACATGGCTATTGGAAAATATGTGAGGTGATAGCCTCAAACAAATGAATGTGCTGCTTTAGCCGTAAAGCCTTTTTGAAATCTGACAACGCTGTGATATTGCCAAGAAACAGAGCTTTTGATGAGTATGGAACACTTGTATATTGCTGGATGTTTAATAATTCCATTTTGGGATTTTGAATTTGGCGCTTTAGATTTTCGCTGGTAGTGTCGGGACGAGCCCGCTAGCGACCCAGCAATCCCTGACTGGTTTAACTTCCTGACTGATGTCTTGAGATGATGCTTCAATATGTCCACATAATTTCCCCTCATGATGCCATCTATTTTGTGAAGTGGACCAGTCCCTCCTGCAGCAAAGCACCCCCACAACATGATGCTGCCACCCCCGTGCTTCACGTTTGGGATGGTGTTCTTCGGCTTGCAAGCCTCCCCCTTTTTCCTCCAAACATAACGCTGGTCATTATGGCCAAACAGTTATATTTTTGTTTCATCGGACCAGAGGACATTTCTCCAAAAATAATGATCTTTGTCCCCATGTGCAGTTGCAAACCATAGTCTGGATTGTTTATGGCCGTTTTGGAGCAGTGGCTTCTTCCTTGCTGAGCGGCCTTTCAGTCTATGTTCGATATAGGACTTGTTTTACTGTGGATATAGATACATTTGTACTGGCTTCCTCCAGCATCTTCACAAGGTCCTTTGCTGTTGTTCTGGGATTGATTTGCACTTTTCGCACCAAAGTACGTTCATCTCTAAGGGACAGAACGCGTCTCCTTCCTGAGCGGTATGACTGCCGCGTGGTCCCATGGTGTTTATACTTGCGCACTATTGTTTGTACAGATGAACGTGGTACCTTCAGGTGTTTGGAAATTGCTCCCAAGGATGAACCAGATCTGTGGAGGTCTACTATTCTTTTTTTCTGAGGTCTTGGCTGATTTCTTTTGATTTTCTCATGATGTCAAGCAAAGAGGCACTGAGTTTATAGGTAGGCCTTGAAATACATCCACAGGTACACCTCCAATTGACTCAAATGATGTCAAATTGCCTACCAGAAGATTCTAAAGCCATGAAATCATTTTCTGGAATTTTCCAAGCTGTTTAAAGGCACAGTCAACTTAGTGTATGTAAACTTCTGACCCACTGGAATTGTGATACAGTGAATTATAAGTTAAATAATCTGTCTGTAAACAATTGTTGAAAAGATTACTTGTGTCATGCACAAAGTAGATGTCCTAACCGACTTGCCAAAACTATAGTTTGTTAACAAGACATTTGTGGAGTGGTTGAAACACTTAGGTTGGAGTTATTAAAACTAGTTTATGTAAACTTCCGACTTCAACTGTAGATAGATAGATAGAATGTACACTGAATTTAAGAGACTTTTTTCAAATGTGTTTTTAACTAATACAAACATCACCATGTGAAGATATTTGTAAATATGTATCTATGTACAGTTCCAGTCAAAAGTTTGGACACCTACTCATAATAGTGAAGACATCAAAACTATGAAATAACACATATTTGAGGTTCTTCAAAGTAGCCAACCTTTGCCTTGATGACAGCTTTGCACACTCTTGGCATTCTCTCAAACAGCTTCATGAGGTAGTCACCTGGAAGGCATTTCAATTAACAGGGTTGCCTTGTTAAAAGTTAATTTGTGGAATTGTTTTCTTTTTTAATGCATTTGAGCCAATCAGTTGTGTTGTGACAAGGTAGGGGTGGAATACAGAAGATAGCCCTATTTGGTAAAAGACCAAGTCCATATTATGAAAAGAACACAGCTCAAATAAGCAAAGAGAAACGACAGTCCATCATTACTTTAAGACAAGAAGGTCAGTCACTGCAGAATATTTCAAGAACTTTGAACGTTTCTTCAAGTGCAGTCGCCAAAACCATCAAGCGCTATGATGAAACTGGCTCTCATGAGGACCGCCACAGGAAAGGAAGACCCAGAGTTACCTCTGCTGCAGAGTATAAGTTCATTAGAGTTAACTGCACCTCAGATTGCAGCCCAAATAAAGGCTTCACGGAGTTCAAGTAACCGACACATCTCAACATCAACTGTTCAGAGGAGACTGCGTGAATCAGGCCTTCATGTTCGAAATGCTGCAAAGAAACCACTACTAAAGGACACCAATAAGAAGAAGAGACTTGGTTGGGCCAAGAAACACAAGCAATGGACATTAAACCGGTGGAAATCTGTCCTTTGTTCTGATGAGTCCAAATTTTTGGTTCCAACCGCCGTGTCTTTGTGAGACGCAGATTAGGTGAACGGATTATCTCCGCATGATACTTTAGGTGATTTATTCAGAATTCAAAGCACACGGACCAAAACTACCAAAGCATTCTGCAACGATATGCCATCCCATATGGTTTGTGCTTAGTGGGACTATCATTTTTCTTTTCAAGAGGACAATGACCCAAAACACACCTCCAGACTGTGTAAGGGCTATTTGACCAAGGAGAGTGCTGCATCAGATGACCTGATATCTACAATCACCAGACCTCAACCCAATTGAGATGAGTTGGACAGCAGAATGAAGGAAATGCAGCCAACAGGTGCTCAGCATATGTGGGAACTCCAACAACTGTTGGAAAAACATTCCTCATGAAGCTGGTTGAGAGAATGCCAAGAGTTTGCAAAGCTGTTATCAAGGCAAAGAGTGGCTACTTTGAAGAAACACAAATATTAAATATATTTTTATTTATTTAGCACTTTTTTGGTTACTACATGATTCCATGTGTAATTTCATATAGTTTTGATGTCTTCACTATTATTCTACAATGAAGAAAATAGTAAAAATAACAAAAACCCCTGGAATGAGTAGGCGTGTCCAAACCTTTGACTGGTACTGTATATACTATAGGTACTTTGTTTTATTAGTTGTATTAGTAGTTGTAGCAGTAGTTTATATTAGTTATAGGCCTATTAGTAGTTGTACAATAACTTTTTTATGCTGTTAGTGTAAGTAAAAATATATATATTTATTATTATTTTATTATTGTTAGATGGTAGTTGCCATATTTTTCTTGTTACTAATTATTGTTTGTTGTTTTTTCATTTGGACACTTGAAAACGAGTTGGTGCATCGAGTTATCATCCGGCAACATTTCAAATAAATAACTTTAATGATGCGGTCCATTGAGGGATTGTTCTACCTGTCACTCCACCCATGGGCGGACTGGTATCTGGCATTTTGGTCCATTTTTAGCCTAGTGGGACTGTCTAACTTGTTTTTATTTGGCGCAAAATGATAATTATCTGGCTAATAATGAAAGGGAAAGTCAGTTGTACAAATGAATGCATTCAACTGAAATGTGTCTTCCGCATTTAACCCAACACCTCTGAATAATGAGGGCCTCAAGGAAAAATGTATGCTGTGCTACAAATGCCAGGGTCGATTATTGGTCCCAGTCCACCCCTGATCTCCACACCTTCTCAGCAGTCAGCACAATAGCATCAGTTACCTTGAGTGTCAGCAGGAGTACCTGGCAACAACCTGAAACACCTACACACAGTGTCAGGGAATGACGGGTGTGGTCATTAGTCAGTCAATCAACCACCTCTCCTAATGAAGAACAGAACAGGGTCTCTCTCCCTATGGGCAGCCTGGTTACAGGACATAGTTTCTCTCCCTATGGACCTATAGGCAAAAGTATATATACAGTGCCTTCAGAAAGTATTCATACCCCTTGACTTATTCCACATTTTGTTGTGTTACAGCCTGAATTCAAAATGGATTAAATATATTTTTTTCCCCTCACCCATCTACTCAGATAATGACAAAGTGAAAACATGTTTTTAGAAATGTTTGCAAATGTATTGAAAATGAAATACTTAAATATCTAAATTACATTACTAATTCATATCTAATTACAATATCTAAGTATTCACACTCTTGAGTCAATACTTTGTAGAAGCACCTTTGCAGCGATTACAGCTGTGCGTCTTTCTGGGTAAGTCTCTAAGAGCTTTCCACACCTGGATTATGCAACATTTGTACATTATTATTTTCAAAATTCTGTCAAAATGTTTGTTGGTTACTACTAGACAGTCATTTTCAGGTCTTGACATCGATTTTCAAGCAGATTTAAGGCAAAACTGTAACTCGGCCACTCAGGAACATTCACTGTCTTCTTGGTTAGCAACTCCAGTGTAGATTTGGTTTTAGGTTATTGTCCTGCTGAAAGGTGAATTCATCTCGCAGTGTCTGGTGGAAAGCAGACTGAACCTGGTTTTCCTCTAGGATTTTGCCCATGCTTAGCTCCATTCTGTTAATTTTTATCCTGAAAAACTCCCCAGTCCTTAACAATTACAAGCATACCCATAACATGATGCAGCCACCCCTATGCTTGAAAATATGGAGTGGTACTCAGTAATGTGTTGTATTAGATTTGCCCGAAACATAACACTTTGTATTCAGGGCAAAAAGTTAATTGCTTTGCCACTATCTTTTGCAGTATTAATTTAGTGCCTTACTGCAAACAAGATGCATGTTTTGGAATATTTGTGTTCTTTACAGGCTTCCTTCCTTTCACTCTGTCAATTAGGTTAGTTTTGTTGAGTAACTACAATGTTGTCATTCATCATCAGTTTTCTCCTATCACAGCCATTTAACTCTGTATCTGTTTTAAAGTCACCACTGGCCTCATTGTTAAATCCCTGAACGGTTTCCGTCCTCTCCGGCAACTGATTTAGGAAGGATACCTGTATCTTTGTAGTGACTGGGTGTATTGATCCACCATCCAAAGTGTAATGAATAACTTCACCATGCTCAAAGGAATATTCAATGTCTACTTAATTTTTTTAACCAATCTACCAATAGATGCCCTTCTTTGCGAGGCATTGGAAAACCTCCCTGGTCTTTGAAGTTGAATATATGTTTGAAATTCACTGCTCACCTGAGGGACATTACAGATAAGTGTATGTTTGGAGCACAGAGATGAGGTAAGACATTTCAGCTTTAATTTTAATTAATTTGTACATATTTCAAAAAACATAATTCCACTTTAATGTTATTGGGTATTGTGTGTAGGCCAGGGACAAAACAATATTTTTTGAAGGCACTGTATATAGTCAGGGTGTTATTTTCCCTTAAGAGTTTCAGGATCATGGAAAAAAGCTAATGTATGGTCCGTACTCACCACCTCCTTGAGCTTTTGTAACCCTATGACTCATCTCTGCCACAGATAGGTAGAGACATAATAGCATAGAATAGATGATGGGCCATCTCCAAGTATGTAATCATAACTCTGTCTGTTTGCATCATCCTGGTCTTGGGTTGATTAAGCCTTGGTTTCTGGGATAATTTATATGCGACCACCTGTATAAAGTGTAGAATCTTTATGAAGTGTAGAATCTGTATGAAGTGTACAATCTGTATTATAGTTATGGGGTAGAAAATCAATACAGTTTCATATCAGGATATTATCTTTGACGATACATCGTATAGTATCGTTATTACAATATCGCAATGTTATTTTTGTGCTAGGTGGGTGTACCAGCACCTAAACTCCAGTATTTATCCTTCATAGCTTGTTTTCCATCTTTTTAAATAGGGAGCCCTTTTATTTGCATGACTGATCAAACTCATTTTCTCATGGCTCTCCCTCAGACATATGGTGAGCAAAATGTTTGGAACACCGAATTGCAATAAAATCAGAGTATCGAATCGCAATATATATATAGAATCATGAGAATCACAATAGATATCGTATCGGCACCAAAGTATCGTAATAATATCATATCGTGAGGTCTGTCGTATAGCCGCAAGGCTGGAACCTTGATAATAAATAGTCTCCTTTATATTCCAATGTCCCTGTTTGTTTCCTATAGTATATACAGACGCTCTAGGCCTAGGGTATATATGCATTCTGGCACTGCTCACTGTGTTATTTAACAAGTCTATCTTATAGCCGAGGCTACAATTCATTTTGATAAGATAGCAGATGTCCAAGAGGCCATTGTTGCCTTGTTGCCTAGTTCGCAAATGGAATACTCATGTTACATATTTCTTGAAAGCTCAGCAAGCTTTGTTTGGGGGTGAATGTGTGAATTTAGTTATAACAATAGATCAGCCAAAAAGTGTTATTATCCATATCCTTGTTCTTTTTGTATTCTGAAAAGTTTTAAACATATCATGTTTGCTGTAGGAGCAAGCTCTGTTCTCTCTGGGGCAGGGTCGCTGAAATGTAACACACCTTGTCTGGGTTATCTGTAAAACTCTGTGAACCTTACAGTCACAGTGTTTGTTAGTCAAACATTACCACAAAGGCTTGTGTTATCTGCCCCAGTCCTCGTCATCATTGCCCACAACAACGTGGCTTTCTCCAGTCTGTAGCCTACCACTCACTGTGGCCTCAGTGTGCAGGAGGAAACTGAGGCGGATCTGATACCAGTAAGGGTGCGGTCATATGGGGATCCTAGTCCACATCACAGACCCTCACAGCCTCACCTACACCACTGTTATACACGCAGCCTGACAGCTGTCAATCAAAACCTCCTCACGTTTATTATGTTATGGCAACATATTCAGTTATGGTTGATCATCCAGGCTCCAGCATGCTCCATGTTTACTGATCAGACCGCAGAGAGACACTTGCTAGGAAATAAGGACTACTCTAACAATTGTTTTTTTTCTCTCTCTTATTTACCATTACTGATAACGAATCCTAATTACTAAATGGCCTCATATATATTCATTCAATACAAAAAAAGTGCCATTTGAGATTAATTGGTTATATTATATAGTGGAACACAATCTTCAAATTGGTAGTAACCTCAGCAGTGTGGCGCTTGATTGTAGAAGCCTATGGCATTGTACGGTTCTGTATTTATTTTCTTAGTCAACTTTGTGTTCTGTTTCGTTGTGTTCTTGAACGTAGCCCTGTTTTTTTGTTCTTGAACGTAGCTGTCTTTCATTTTTGTTCATTGATTTCACCTGTGTTAGTTACTCACCGGGTCTCATCAGCTCCTTATTTAGTTCAGTTCATTCTGTTTGTGCTTTTGTGAGGTATTGTTCGTTTTGACTCTTTTAAGCCTTGAATCGACACCCTTTTCTCCCTGAGAATTCATTACAGGCATAGCCTTGTTTAGTTATTTTAGCAGACAAGACGTGATTTTACAGTAAAAAATGACGTAAAATAGAACAGAATAGTGCAAAGGGATTCACATCTCGTGTCTGGAACAACTTTATTCTTATTGAATGATAATTTGAAACGGCTCAATTTGTCAAGTTGAAATACACATTTGTCCGGGTTATAAACCAACATATAAACCGATATACAGATGTTCGGTTTAGTTTATTATACCTGTTCTTTGGAATTTTCTAAATGGATTAACAATGAACCACAGTCATAAACCCTGCCTGTAGCTACAATTTCACTTCTTAGTCTTATTTTAAACCTAACCTTAACCATACTGCTAACCTTATGCCTCACCCTAACCTTAAATTAAGAAAATAAAACACATCTGTGTTTTCATGATTTAAGATATAGCCAATGCTGACTTTGTGGCTGTGGTAACTAGTGACAACCGCCTTGTAACCTAAACGAAAATGACGCAATTATTCCAAAACTCCAGCTCATTGTCGGAACACACTTCAGTTAACCAGTCCGTTTTTGAATTTGAGATACCACTGTTGTCATTTGACAAGGAATGTAGCTCGTGTATCACATCAGTTAGATACGTTTGTATAGTCATTTATTTCTGTGTACAGGGAGCGGGACCCGTCGGAACGCAATTGAGTGAGTGCGACATGAAGGGGAAACAAAATTTAGGGCGCAGAACTGTGATGTTTGTCTTTGTTTCTTTTTTGTTGTGTCCCGCAAATGCACATGTACAAATGGAACACAAAGTCAAAGCACATTAACGTTGTCTTCAATACAACATTTTGACCAAATAGTATTTGGTCTCTGGTTAAAGGTCTCTCTCTCTCTCTCTCTCTCTCTCTCTCTCTCTCTCTCTCTCTCTCTCTCTCACACACTCACACTCACACTCACACTCACACTCACACTCACTCTCACTCAGTGTTGTCAAAATCCAGTGACAACTCTCAGTAGGTTTCCAATTTCCAAGGCAATGCCTGCAAGTATGCGGGAATAAAGAAGTGCTCATTAGTTTTAATGATAGTGTCGCTTTTTCTGTTTGAGGAGAGAATCTCTCTAACAGGTGGTTTTGCATGAGTTTTGGCAGAAGAAGAGGGGTTGGTGCATGTGAGTGTGTGAGCGAGTCTGTGTGTGTGTGATGATCAACTGAGAAGTGACAGAGAGAGAGGAGCTAATCACAGACTGGATCTCCAGCAGAGAGCCTAGTGGAAGCTCACAATGCTTTACACATGATGAACAAACGCTCTCTCGCTCCCTCTTTCTTTCACTCTTTGCTCACTTTCTCTCTCGCTCTCTCGCTCGCTCTCGCTCTCTCTATCCATTAAGATGTAGTGAAAACCCACCAAACCCAATCTTGGCATCTGTACTGTATTATTCATGCACAGAATTCAAAGATAAAAAAGGGAAAGAGTGTGTGTATAAAGTCAGAACATAACGTGTATAAAGTCAGAACATCTGCTGTCTCTGCCACTGCCTGTCACCAAGGGAGTACCCCAAGGCTCAATCCTAGGCCCCACGCTATTATCAATTTACATCAACAACATAGCTCAGGCAGTAGGAAGCTCTCTCATCCATGTATTTGTAGATGATACAGTTTTATACTCAGCTGGCCCTTCCCTGGATTTTGTGTTAAATGCTCTACAACAAAGCTTTTACTGTCCAGCAAGCTTTCTCTGCCCTTAAAACAAAGGTCATGTCGTTCGGTAAGAAGAATGCCCCTCTCCTCTGGTGTGGTTACCTCTGAGGGTTTAGAGCTTGAGGTAGTCAGCTCATACAAGTACTTGGGAGTATGGCTAGACGGTACACTGGCCTTCTCTCAGCATATATCCAAGCTGCAGGCTAAGGTTAAATATAGACTTGGTTTCCTCTATCGTAATCGTTCCTCTTTCACCCCAGCTGCGAAACGAACCCTGATTCAGATGACCATCCTACCCATGCTAGATTACGGAGACGTAATTCATAGATCGGCAGGTAAGGGTGCTCTCGAGCAGTTAGATGTTCTTTACCATTCGGCCATCAAATTTGCCACCAATGTTCCTTATAGGACACCTCACTGCACTCTATACTCCTCTGTAAACTGGTCATCTCTGTATACCCTGTCGCAAGACCCACTGGTTGATTCTTATTTATAAAACCCTCTTTGGCCGCTCCTCTTTTCAGTTCACTGCAGCTAGCGACTAGAACGAGCTGCAACAAACACTCAAAATTGACAGTTTTATCTCCATCTCTTCATTCAAAGACTCAATCATGGACACTCTTACTGACAGTTGTGGCTGCTTTGCATAATGTAATGTTGTCTCTACATTTTTGCCCTTTGTGCTGTTGTCTGTGCCCAACAATGTCTGTACCATGTTTGTGCTGATACCATGTTGTGCTGCTGCCATGTTGTGTTGCTACCATGCTGTGTTCTCATGTGTTGCTGCCATGCTATGTTGTCTTAGGTCTCTCTTTATGTAGTGTTGTCTCTCCTGTGATCTGTGTTTTGTCCTACATTTGTATTTTTAATCCCAGCCCCGTCCCCGCAGGAGGTCTTTTGCCTCTTGGTGGGTTGTCATGGTAAATAAGAATTTGTTCTTGCTTAGGTAAATAAAGGTTAATTATTTTAAAAGAAATACATTTCAGCGTGTGTGTTTGTGCAAGCATTGTGTGTGTACATTTGAGCGTGCCTGCCTGTGCTTGTGTGTTCCCTGCAGTGTTTGGCCAGGCCCTGGATTATCCAGTCAGTGGTTTGTCCAGGCCCTGGGTTAGCCAGTCAGTGGTTTGTTCAAGCCCTGGGCTAGCCAGTCAGTGGTTTGTTCAAGCCCTGGGCTAGCCAGTCAGTGGTTTGTTCAAGCCCTGGGCTAGCCAGTCAGTGGTTTGTCCAGGCCCTGGGCTAGCCAGTCAGTGGTTTGTCCAGGCCCTGGGCTAGCCAGTCAGTGGTTTGTCCAGGCCCTGGGCTAGCCAGTCAGTGGTTTGTCCAGGCCCTGGGCTAGCCAGTCAGTGTGTTTGACCCCATCGGCCTTGACAGTCACAGTGCCCACAGCTACACAACCAGCTATAAATAAAAGTCTCTCTCTCTGGCTGCAGTGTGGAGTCAGCACAGCATCCCAAATGGCACACTATTTCCCTATTTAGTGCACTACTTTTTACCAGGCTCCGTAGGACTCTGGTCAAAAGTTGTGCGCTACATAGGGAATAGGGTTGCATTTGGGACGCAGTTAAAGTGGAGCGTCTCTCATGCAGCTGCAGGGAAGCAGCTCTCCTCTGCTCTGACATCACCAGGGAGCGACAGGGGAAGTCAGGAATAGAACAACAGTCCTCATAGGACCTACTCCTGCACAGACTAGCACTTCTTCATTTGTTATGCTACATAAAGAAATAAATACAGGTTTTACAGGCAGTCAGGCTGCTGTATACTACTCAGGCCTTCTACTCACAAAACTGTGAGTGTGTGAGACTCTTTCCTAGACACGCTTGGTCAAACAAAGCCCCCTTCAGAGTCCCAATGGGTTAGACAGGGACAGTCCCCACACAGTGACACAGAGAAGATGGAGGGAGAGCGTTGGTAGTAGAGGGAGGGAAACAAACTCATAACAGGCCTCTCACAGTCACACATGGGCAGAGAGAGACAGAGAGGGGGGTGACAAGAGAGAGAGAGTGTGTTGGTAGTAGGGGGAGGGAAAACACTCAACATAACAGAATACTAGTTTGTCCTTTATCTCAGTGAAATCCTAACACTGTAGCCACTTGCTGCAGCTGGCTACAGAGAATGACAGAGCGAGAAAAAATAAATACGTTTGAATGTTCTTGTATGGCTCAGCTGGACATAAGGCAATGGAAAGGGAGAGAGAGAATTAATGAGGAAAACATCCATCACCTCATGAGAAAAACACATACCACAGCTACTCAGTGTTTACTAAACCAGAAACACACTGGCACCCTCACTCCTAATCCACATTGCTGATGTCATGTCACACCTATATATACAGTACCAGTCAAAGGATTGGACACACCTACTCATTCAAGGGTTTTTCTTTATTTGACTATTTTCTACATTGTAGAATAATAGTGAAGACCTCAAAACTATGAAATAGCACATATGGAATAATGTAGTAACCAAAGAAGTGTCAAACAAATCAAAATAAATTTGAGATTCTTCAAAGTAGCCACCCTTTGCCTTGATGGCAGCGTTGCACACGCTTGGCATTCTATCAACCAGCTTCACCTGGAATGCTTTTCCAACAGTCTTGAAGGAGTTCCCACATATGCTGAGCACTTGTTGGCTGTTTATCCTTCACTCTGCAGTCTAACTCATCCCAAACCATCTCAATTGGGTTGAGGTCGGTTGATTGTGGAGGCCAGGTCTTTTGATGCAACACTCCATCACTCTCCTTCTTGGTCAAATAGCCCTTACGCTTCCTGGGGGTGTGTTGGGTTATTGTTCCGTTTAAAAACAAATGATAGTCCCACTAAGTGCAAACCAGATGGGATGGCATATATCGCTGCAGAGTGCTGTGGTAGCCATGCTGGTTAAGTGTGCCTTGAATTCTTAATAAATCACTGACAGTGTCACCAGCAAAGCACCATCACACTTCCTCCTCCATGCCTCACAATGGGAAACACACATGCAGAGATAATCCGTTCACCTACTCTGCGTCTCACTAAGACACGGCAGTTGGAACCAAAAGTCTCAAATTTGGACTCATCAGACCAAAGGACAGATTTCCACCAGTCTAATGTCCTTTGCTCGTGTTTCTTGGCCCAAGCAAGTCTCTTCTTATTATTGGTGTCCTTTAGTACTGGTTTCTTTGCAGCAATTCAACCATGAAGGCGTCATGACTGACCACAAGAATCCAAATTGGTCAGATCAGGTTTGCAATGACTAACTTCAATCAGACCCCCTTTCACCCTTAGAGGGGGAGGATAGAACTAGTGGGGATTGACACTCACACCCTGTTGTAAACCAAGGGAGAAGATCCAGGCCTGTTCTTTGTCTCAACAGACCTTTTTCCGCTGAAACTCTTAACATGTTAAAAAGTGAATACCGGTACAATATTTTGAACGTAGAATGTGGGGAATTTTGTGTTGAAAAGTGTGTAGCAGAACAACTGATTGCCCACCTCAACAACAGCCCCTTCACATTACACTCCATGCAGTTTGGCTTCAGAGCAAAACACACAGAAACGGCCAACTGCTTTCTTCTGGAAAATGTGAAGTCCAAGATGGACAAAGGGGGCGTTGTTGAGGCTGTGTTTCTGGACCTAAGGCTTTTGATACTGTTAACCATGAAGTTCTCATCACAAAATTGTCCAAGTTCAACTTTTCCCCCAATGCCTTGAGATGGATGAACTCATACCTTGAAGGCAGAACTCAGCGTGTCAGAGTGAGCAATGAGCTGTCGCCTACTCTTAGCTATGATGTGGGCGTGCCCCAAGGGTCAATACTGGGGCCCCTCCTGTTCAGCCTGTACATTAATGATCTGCCTTCTGTCTGTACTGGGTCTGAAGTTCAAATGTATGCAGATGATACAGTGATATATGTGCATGCAAAGAGCAAACAACAAGCTGCACAAGAACTCACTACTGTAATGGTCCAGGTTACAAAGTGGCTCAGTGACTCATGTTTGCATCTCAATGTGAAATAAACTGTCTGCATGTTCTTCACAAAGATGGCAACTGATGCTACTGAGCCAGATGTCTATGTGTCAGGGGAGAAGCTACAGGTGGTATTCCATTTTAAGTACCTTGGCATCATACTTGATTCCAAACTCTCTTTTAAAAAGCAGGTGAAAAAGAAGGTAACTCAAATAACCAAATTCAACCTAGCTAATTTCCGATTTAGACAATTGTTGGACTACAGAGGTAGCAAAACTGTACTTCAAATCTATGATACCCCCCCACTTAACATACTGCTTGACTAGTTGGGCCCAAGCTGTACAACATTAAAACCCATTCAGTCTGTCTACAAACAGGCTCTCAAAGTGATTGATAGGAAGCCCAATAGCCATCATCACTGTTACATCCTCAGAAAGCATGAGCTCCTGAGTTGGAAAAATCTTGTGCAATACACTGACACATGTCTTGTATTCAAGATCCTAAATGGCCTGGCTCCCCCTCCACTCAGTACTTTTGTTAAACAGAAAACCCAAACATATGGCAGCAGATCGACAAGGTCTGCCATGAGAGGTGACTGTATAGTTCCCTTAAGGAAAAGCACCTTTAATCAATCTGCTTTCTCTGTGAGAGCTTCCCATGTTTGGAACACACTGTCATCAGACACACACAACTGCACCACCTATCACGCTTTCACAAAAAAACATGAAGACTTAGCTAAAGGCCAATCAGACTTGTAAACATAATCCCTAGTTGTGTATTTCCACTTTCCATGTTGTCTGGCTGGGCCACTCAAGGACATTCAGAGACTTATCCCGAAGCCACTCCTGCGTTGTTTTAGGGTCGTTGTCTTGATTGAACTCTTTGGCCTGAATGTCAAGCGTCACGTCTGGAGAAAACCTGGCACCATCCCTACGATGAAGCATGGTGGTGGCAGCATCATGCTGTGGGGATGTTATTCAGCGGCAGGGACTGGAAGACTAGAGAGGATCGAGGCAAAGATGAATGTATCAAAGTACAGAGATATCCTTGATGAAAACCTGCTCCAGAGCGCTCAGGACCTCAGACTGGGGCGACGGTTCACCTTCCAACAGGACAGTGACCCGCAGCCAAGACAACGTAGAAGTGGCTTCGGGACAAGTCTCTGAATGTCCTTCAGTGGCCCAGCCAGAGCCCGGACTTGAACCCGATCTAACATCTCTGGAGAGACCTGAAAATAGCTGTGCAGCGACACTCCCCCTCCAACCTGACAGAGCTTGAGAGGATCTGCAGAGAAGAATGGGAGAAACAACAAATGACTAAGTAAAGGGTCTGAATACTTATGTAAATGTGATATTTCAGTTGATTTATATAAACTCTGGACAGCTGATGCTATTTACAGTATGAGCCATTGAATGGCTTTGAAGCCATGGGTCGGACATATTGGCACTCTCCAGTAGGAGCAGTCCTTCATAGGAATTAATGGAATTATACAGTATTTCAATTAAATGTTTCAAGGACCAAAAATATGTTTTACAATTGTGAGGGAGTGCCAAGATGATGGCATGGTGTCCCCAATCAGTAATTTAATGTATATATAAATAATTGGTCCCGAAGCAGTGAGTGGATGAAATAAGCGTTGTGTTTCTGATGTGTCTTGCTGAATACTTTGTCCTCTCTCCCCCTCTATCTGCATCACTCAGCAATGACCCGTATGGTGATGTAATGTGCTGCCTCAGCTCCACTGGAGCATGTGGTGGAGGGAATCTATAGAGCCTTGTGGCATTCCAATGTTCCATTCTAACATCCTAAAAGCATTATAACAGTGTTTTTATGTTCTAACAGCCCCTCTGGGACAATTAAGCTGGTTGATCTGTGGGAGGATGCACTGCCAAGGGGAACGGCGGGACAGGGCTGGGGAGTGTGTGGGAAAGGAAGGGAAGGTGTGTGCTCGTGCGAGCGTGTGTACGTGTGGACGTGCACATGTGTGTGTAAGGGGTCAAGTTTGCGTTTCAGGTTTATGTAAGGTTATGAAGCTGGTTTCTCTGTAAGTCAGATGTGAAAAGTGGATCAGAGTGTGTTAGGTCAAGCAAGGGTAAGCCAGGAGGTCTTTACCTGATCCAGGTATGCTCATGTATATTCACTGTGTGTGTGTGTTTGTATTTATTTTGTCTGTGTGTGCGTGTACACACTAGTGTGTGCTTGCGCCATCCATGCACCGTGTGCGTGTGCGCCGAGCATGTATGTACATGTGTGTATAAGTGTGTGTTTGAGAACATCAAATCATATAGATTTGTATTGATCGCCTACACAGTTTAGCAGGTTTATGGCGGGTGCAGCAAAATGCTATGGATCAATGCAGTAAATGTCAAACAAGCATACAATATTTCCATTATTTTTAATAATCAACACTTTTGTACAGCAGTAAATATATAAATAGTATGTAAAACGATTAAAGTGACCAGTGTTCAATGACTATCTACATAGGGCAGCAGTCCCTAAGGTGCAGGGTAGAGTACAGGGTGGTAGCCGGCTAAGGGGCAGAGTAGGGTACTGGGCAGAGGGCAGGGTAGTGGTGGCTGTTTATCAGTCTCTCGATCCCAGATTTGATGCACCTCTACTGTTTCCTCCTTCTAGATGGTAGTGGGGTGAACAGGCTGTGGCTCGGGTGGCTGAGGTCCTTGATGATCTTCTTGGCCTTCCTGTGACACTGGGTGCTGTATATTTCCTGGAGGGTAGACAGTGTTCCCCCGATGGTTCGTTGGGCTGACTTCACCACCCTCTGGAGAGCCCTGCGGTTGCGGACGGTGCAATTTCTGTACCATACAGCCCGACAGGATGCTTTCAATGGTGCATCTGTAGAAGTTTGTGAGGGTCTTAAGGGCCAAGCCAAATTTCATCCACCTTCTGAGGTTGAAGAGGGGGCGGTTGCACTTTCTTCAACGCACTGTCAGGGTGAAGGGACCATTTCAGGTCCTCTGTGATATGCATGCTGAGGAATTTGAAGCTTTTGACCCTCTCCACTGCGGCCCGTCGATGTGGATGGGGGTCTGCTCTCTCTGCTGTCTTCTGTAGTCCACAATCAGCTCCTTAGCTTTGTTGACGTTGAGGGACAGGTTATTTTCCTGGCAGCACTCCGCCAAGACACTCACCTCATCTCGTCGTTGTTGGTAATCAGGCCCACCACTGTTGTGTCATCAGCAAACTTTATGATTGAATTGGAGACGTGCCTTGCCACGCAGTCATGGGTGAACAGGGAGTACAGGAGGGGGGCTGAGCACACACCCCTGTGGGGCCCCCATGTAGCAAGCTAGCTACCTAAACAATGAACCATAATCCCAACTCATAACATTACTACCCTACATTAATCTACATGTAGATAAAGCTAACCAACTAGGTTCGATGTTAGCTAGCTAGTTAACGTTACGCTATAACTAGCAATGCAAATGGCTTTGAGATATGAAAAATATTACTATGCAGGTCATACACATAACGTTAGCTAGCGTGCTAGCTACGCTTTAACTTGCAATGAAAATGATTTTCTGACAAAATTAGAAACGTATAATATCTGAAAATTTAGCTAGCTAAACTCTCTTACCCATGTACATGGATGAACGCTTCTACCTCTCTGTCACGGATGCCATAGTTGCCCTTAGTATCGAGATGTAATCCGGAGACAGGTGTTTTATACAACAGTCTTTGTGTGCTCTCTTTTCGACTCCCTCCAAATAATCCAACACCTCCATTTTCTCCATCTCCTTAGCTATCATACTCTGCTTCCACCGGACCAGGCATTCCACTGATTTCAAAATTTGGTCCTCCAGAAAGTGGAGAGTGGAGAGCATTAGCAACATTATCACAGTTCTTCATGATACCTTTAAAAAAACCTGCGTTAGAAAGGATTACCTACACATACAGAGCAGCTCATGTTATAGACAGAAGCATGCTACATGGCAGACCAATCCAAACTCATCTATCGGCATGTCCAGCCCAGCCATTATCTCAGCCAGTCATGGCTAGCGGGAAGGTTCCTATCTTTTTTTGTTGCTAAACCAACTGGGATCATCATTTAACAATTGTATTCATATTTATAGATGGCATACAAGTTTGTTATTAAGGCACATGAAAGTTCACATGTTCCCGAAGTAATTTCTGCCCCCCAAAAAATGTTGATAATTTTTTTTTTTTTTTTTTTTTTTTACAAATGCCTCTCCTGTGAAGTAGTGACGTGTGACATATGCCTAGTTTTCTGAAATTTGTTATTTGTAAGTATGTTCGGGCCCCCTGACCATCTGCGGCTTAATCTAGTTGATCCCTGTCAAAGTCAAAAGTCAAAGTCAAAGTCACCATTATTAGTCAGTTGTACAACCAAATGCCTTCAACCGAAATGTGTCTTCCGCATTTAACCCAACCCCTCTGAATCAGAGAGGTGCGGGCTGCCTTTTTAATCGACATCCACGTCTTGGCGCCCGGGAACAGTGGGTTAACTGCCTTGTTCAGGGCAGAACGACAGATTTTTACCTTGTCAGCTCGGGGATTTGAACTTGCAGCCCTCCGGTTACAAGTCCAACGCTCTAACCACTAGGCTACCTGCCGCCCACTAGGCTACTGCCGCCCACTAGGCTACCTGCCGCCCACTAACCACTAGGCTACCTGCCGCCACCCTGGTTTAGGGTGTCAGGTAAGACGGAGGTGATATAGTCCTTATCTAGCACTTCATGATTACAGAAGTGAGTGCTATGGGGCGATAGTCATTTAGTTAAGTTACTTTTGCTTTCTTGGGCAGAGGTCGTAGTCACAGAGTCAGTGTATACGTACATTTTATTCCCAGAGGCAACCCGGAACATATCCTAGTCTGCTTGATCAAAACGTGATGTGTGTGTGTGCACGCCTGTGTGTGTCTCTGTGTGTGTGTGTGTGTGTGTGTGTGTGTGTGTGTGTGTGTGTGTGTGTGTGTGTGTGTGTGTGTGCCCAATAGGTCAGTGCACTGAGTGTAGCAGAATCATGGTTAGGCCAGTGGCGCAGGAACAGGGCATTTCTCCACTAAGAGGATTCCTCAGGATATGACTGGTTTGGCCTGATTGGATTTCACCAACCACTAATTCTTAACCTGAGTCTGCCACTTACACCTACAGCACAGTAGCACAGAAGCACAGTAGCACAGTAGCCTACTACACAGTGCATTCGCTGTCTGCTCTCCCTACACTTCGCTGAACTGGGAAGTCCCAGTTTGATATCAGAATTGAGCACTCTTTATTACATTTTACCAGCACTGATTCATAATCTGAAACTCTCATTTAAAACACACCACTAGCACATTATCCTACTACACACACTCTGTCTGCAGCACTCTAGCCCTCTATACATGCCTGCTCTACTATGAGTCTGTGGTGGAAAGTCCCATACTCCCAGTTTGACAACATAGCAGAATGTAGTACTTTAGTACTTTTTGCTGCACTTAAACATAATTATGTTGAGTGTAGAGAATGTGTCCATCATCCATCCCACATATCCCCAGCTGACTGGACTGTGGTGATTGTGTTCTGCAGGCTGCAGAGTGCTGGGTCAGAGCTCTGGAGCTGCCTGCCACCCTGCTTGCCCCTCACATTGCTCTATGATGGCTGTGGCTCTCAGAGCTCTCAGCAAATAGACCGATCCAGCAGAGAGGAGACAAGGGTCAGAGCCCACAGGAAGTACAAGCAGTTCCACAGTTAACCCAGCTCTAGCATCCAGCCTCTATGTCTATAGTCTCTAGCCTCATCAGAGAGGAGGACAGCAGGAATCAGAGTAGACCACAGGAAGCTTAGGTAGCCCCAGCCTCTTGGGTTAATCATCTCAGGTGTCCACACAGTCTAAGTTTATTTAATTTGTTCATGTGTCCGTGTGTCCTGTATTTGACTGCAGCCATAGTACCACAATAATTTCCCCAAGGGGATAATAAAGCACAGTGTATCATTCAATCAATCTCGGTTTTTGGTTTTGTGTGTGACTGTGGTCCAAGCTGGGATATGCCTTAGCTGAGCTGGCATGCAGCCAGGCCCTGGCACTGCTGGGGGCTGGAGGCTGGTGCTACCACCATCACATTTGCTAGCAAAGAGATTTGCTCTTGCTAATTAACAGTAAGTAAGAAAATAGTTTCACCCCACAGTTAGACAATATGATTAGCTAGCCATCTAAAGTGGTTTACAGTTAGTTAGCAATCACTCGTAGACTCTTTTGGTCTTTTCTGACGCACCTTCCATGCATATTCACTTTCACATGTGTAATACAGTAACTTTCCACTAATTCCCAAGTTTTCCAGAAATCCTGGTTGGAAGATTCCCGGAGTTATGAGGGAATAAGCAGGAAATTCGTAATCCTCCAACCAGGATCTCTGGAAAACCCAGTCCAGTAACATGGGATGAGAGGGATGGAGTAGGTTTGACAGCAGATGGTTCCCTTTGGACGGCTGCAAAAGATCAGTGCAGAAGTGAGAGAAGCAGTTGTACTTCTTGTGCCTTCTCCATCAATAACAGGTTACAGGCTTGGTTGCAATAGATTACAGGATCTATCTGTTGGCTAGGTCTTCTTTGTAAAATGAGTATCCAGACCTCAATGGGACTTACTGGATATTTAAAAGTAGAATAAAATATGTGGTGACTGACTGACTGACTAACTTACGGACTAGTTGACTGGCTGTCTGGCTTGCTGACTGATTGGAGTCTCTGGCCTCAGTTTGACCAGATGCACTACTGCTGTATTTAGAGCTACTTAGTGGAACGCCATGCATAGAACCACATTTTGTCATTATCACTGCTGTGACTGCTGTTTTACTGCACTAGAGACATTTCGGTCAAACCATTACAAATGTGGTGAATTGTTATGTAATTGAAATCACCACATTATAACTGGGGAATCATTTTAGCCAATCCAGTTCTATAAACAAACTCATCTCTCCCTCTCTCAATCTCTCTCTCAACTTTATTGGCATGGGAAACGTACTAGATAATAAACAAAAGTGAAATAAAGAATAGAAATGAACAGTAAACATTACACTCACTAAAGTTCCAAAAGAATAAAGACATTTCAAATGTCATTGTAAGGGGTGCGTAATCGGTGGCAGGGAAGTCAGACGCAGGAGAGCAGAACTTGGTAATAGCCAGAGCAGTTTAGTAAACAAAACCCACGGAATAAAATGTAACAAGAACAAAATTTGGTACAAATCCCGACGCGCACCAAAACACACGTGCACATGCACTTACAATAAACAATTACGGACAAGGACATGGGGAAACCAGAGGGTTAAATACACAACATGTAATTGAAGGAATTGGAACCAGGTGTGATGGAAGACAAGACAAAACCAATGGATAAAAGAAAAAAAGATCGGCGATGGCTAGAAGGTCGGTGACGTCGACCGCCGAACACCTCCCGAACAAGAAGAGGGACCAACTTCAGCGGAAGTTGTGACAGTCATATTATATGCAAATAGTTAAAGTACAAAAGGGAAAATAAATAAACATAAATATGGGTTGTATTTGTTTTTCACTGGTTGCCCTTTTCTTCTGGCAACAGGTCTTAAATCTTGCTGCTGTGATGGCACACTGTGGTATTTCACCCAATAGATATGGGAGTTTATCAAAATTGGGTTTGTTTTCAAATTCTTTGTGGGTCTGTGTAATCTGAGGGAAATATGTGTCTCTAAAATGGTCATACATTTGGCAGGAAGTTAGGGAAAGTGAGATACCTAGTCAGTTGTCCAACTGAATGAATTCAACTGAAATGTGTCTTCCGCATTTAACCCAACCCCTCTGAATCAGAGAGGTGCGGGGGACTGCCTTAATCGACATCCACGTCTTCGGCGACCAGTGAACAGTGGATTAACTGCCTTGCTCAGGGGCAGAACAACAGTTTACCATGTCAGCTCAGAGATTCAATCCAGCAACCTTCTGGGTACTGGCCCAACGCTCTAACCACTAGGCTACCTCATTTTGTGGGCAGTGTGCACATAGGCTGCCTTCTCTTTAGTACCAGGTCTGCCTACGGCAGAGCTCACTGAGTCTGTACATAGTCAAAGCTTTCTTTAAGTTGGGTCAGTCACAGTGGTCAGGTATTCTGCCACTGTGTACTCTGTTTAGGGCCAAATAGCATTCTAGTTTGCTCTGTTTTTTTGTTAATTCTTTCCAATATGCCAAGTAGTTATCTTTTTGTTTTCTCATGATTTGGTTGTGTCTGATTGTGGCTTGCTTAGGGGACTCTTTTCTAGGTTCATCTCTCTGTAGGTGATGGCTTTGTTATGAAAGGTTTGGGAATCACTTTCTTTTAGGTGAATGTAGAATTTAACGTCTCTTTTCTGGATTGTGACAATTAGCTGATATCGGACTAATTCTGCTCTGCATGCATTATTTGGTCTTTCACGTTGTACATTGCATACAGAATTCTGCAAAAATATATTCAGAGTCTCAATTTGGTGTTTGTCCCATTTTGTTAATTCTTTGTTGGTTAACAGACCCCAGACCTCACAACCATATAACTGATTCAAGTATTTTTAGCCAGATACTAATATGTATGTTTAATGTTATGTTATTTTTGATTGCATAGAAGGCCCTTCTTACCTTGTCTCTCAGACAGTTCACAGCTTTTGGAAGTGGCGCTGATGTTTAGGACGAAGTATGTACAGTGAGGGAAAAAAGTATTTGATCCCCTGCTGATTTTGTACGTTTGCCCACTGACAAAGAAATTATCAGTCTATAATTTTAATGGTAGGTTTATTTGAACAGTGAGAGACAGAATAACAACAAGGGAGTGCTCCTAATCTCAGCTTTGCACCTGTATAAAAGACACCTGTCCACAGAAGCACTCAATCAATCAGATTCCAAACTCTCCACCATGGCCAAGACCAAAGAGCTCTCCAAGGATGTCAGGGACAAGATTGTAGACCTACACAAGGCTGGAATGGGCTACAAGACCATCGCCAAGCAGCTTGGTGAGAAGGTGACAACAGTTGGTGCGATTATTCGCAAATGGAAGAAACACAAAAGAACTGTCAATCTCCCTCGGCCTGTGGCTCCATGCAAGATCTCACCTCGTGGAGTTGCAATGATCATGAGAACGGTGAGGAATCAGCCCAGAACAACACGGGAGGATCTTGTCAATGATCTCAAGGCAGCCGGGACCATAGTCACCAAGAAAACAATTGGTAACACACTACACCGTGAAGGACTGAAATCCTGCAGCACCCGCAAGGTCCCCCTGCTCAAGAAAGCACATATACATGCCCGTCTGAAGTTTGCCAATGAACATCTGAATGATTCAGAGGACAACTGGGTGAAAGTGTTGTGGTCAGATGAGACCAAAATGGAGCTCTTTGGCATCAACTCAACTCGCCGTGTTTGGAGGAGGAGGAATGCTGCCTATGACCCCAAGAACACCATCCCCACCGTCAAACATGGAGGTGGAAACATTATACTTTGGGGGTGTTTTTCTCCTAAGGGGACAGGACAACTTCACCGCGTCAAAGGGACGATGGACGGGGCCATGTACCGTCAAATCTTGGGTGAGAACCTCCTTCCCTCAGCCAGGGCATTGAAAATGGGTCGTGGATGGGTATTCCAGCATGACAATGACCCAAAACACACGGCCAAGGCAACGGAGTGGCTCAAGAAGAAGCACATTAAGGTCCTGGAGTGGCCTAGCCAGTCTCCAGACCTTAATCCCATAGAAAATCTGTGGAGGGAGCTGAAGGTTTGAGTTGCCAAACGTCAGCCTCGAAACCTTAATGACTTGGAGAAGATCTGCAAAGAGGAGTGGGACAAAATCCCTCCTGAGATGTGTGCAAACCTGGTGGCCAACTACAAGAAACGTCTGACCTCTGTGATGGCCAACAAGGGTTTTGCTACCAAGTACCAAGTCATGTTTTGCATATTTATTTCCCTCATTTAAATGCAAATCAATTTATAAAATGTTTCACATTAGTTTTTCTGGATTGTTTTGTTGTTATTCTGTCTCTCACTGTTCAAATAAACCTACCATTACAATTATAGACTGATCATTTCTTTGTCAGTGGGCAAACATACAAAATCAGCAGGGGATCAAATACTTTTTTCCCTCACTGTATAGCTTTTTGTGTGCTCTAGGGCAATGGTGTCTAGATGGAATTTGTATTTGTGGTCCTGGCAACTGGACCTTTTTTGGATCACCATTATTTTTGTCTTACTGAGATTTACTGTCAGGGCCCAGGTCTGACAGAATCTGTGTAGATTATCTAGGTGCTGCTGTAGACCCTCCTTGCTTGGGGAGTGAAGCTCCAGATCATCAGCAAACAGTAGATATTTGTCTTCAGATTCTAGTGGGGTGAGGCCAGGTGCTGCAGACTGTTCTAGTGCTATCACCAATTCATTGATATATATGCTGAAGAGGGTGGGGCTTAAGCTGCATCCCTGTCTCACCCCACGGCCCTGTGGAAAGAAATGTGTGTTTTTTTCGTATTTAACTTGTTAGGGATCGGCTCATGAGGTGACCGTTTTGGAGAGCCTGGCGTGCCCAAAGTAAAATGCCTCCTATTCAGGCCCAGAAAATAGGATATGCACATATTTAGTACCATTGGATAGGAAACACTCTGAATCTTCCAAAAGTGTTAACCATTTGTCTGTGAGTAAAACAGAACGCATATGGCAGGCGAAATCCCAAGGAATTTCTGTCCTGGAAAAAGTGATTTTGACACATTGCTCATTTGGAACCCCTCCCTCATGAAAATGACCATATAAGGGCATATGAATGCAGTACCCATCCCTTCATCTGGATGTCAACAGTCTCGAGACAGTGTACATTTTCAATTTGGATGAATTAGACCAGAGAAGAAGAGCAAACCAGGAAGTGTACTTTTTATGTCAACAGTACCCAGTGCGCGCTCCCGACAAGTGTCTTTTTTTACCGTCTTTATCGATCAGTTTATATTCCGGTTGATTTATAATAGTAAATATACGTAAAAATGTTCCTAAGGATACATTTAAAACTATGTTTGATTGTTCTTGGACAAGTTTATAGGTATAAGTTGAACGAGTTCTCGTCACGTTTCAATGGAGGAGTGGAGGCTGTCGCTTTCTGATTATAACGCCAAAACCAAATGGAGATTTATGGATAAAATACATTACTTTTTCTAACAAAAGAACCATGGATTGTCTTCGTTGGACACTTAGGATGACCTCAGAAGAAGTTCTTCAACAGGTAATTGATTTGTTTTCGCTGTGAAATGTGTTATGTGTGTGCCATGATGGCTAATGGCTTCATGGCTATGGGAAAAATATGTGAGGTGCTACCCTCAAACAATCAAATGTGCTGCTTTCGCCGTAAAGCCTTTTTGAAATCTGACAACGCTGTGATATTGCCAAGAAACAGAGCTTTTGATGAGTATGGAACACTTGTATATTGGTGGATGTTTAATAATTCAACTTTTGGATTTTGAATTTGGCGCCTTGCATTTCACCTGGTAGTGTCGGGATTGGGGCGCTAGCTTAAACTGCACACTTTGTGTACATGGACTTTATAATGTAGTATGTTTTTCCCCCAACCCCACTTTCCATCAATTTGTATAGCAGGCCCTCATGCCAAATTGAGTCAAAAGCTTTTTTGAAATCAACAAAGCATGAGAAGACTTTTCCTTTGTTTTGGTTTGTTTGTTTGTCAATTAGGGTGTGCAGGGTGAATACGTTGTCTGTCGTATGTTAATTTGGTAAAAAGCCAATTTGGACATTTACTCAGTACATTGTTTTCACTTTTCCCAAGGTTGCTGTTGACTCATATCCCACGGCAGTTACTGGTGTAAAATTTGTCTCCACTTTTGTGGATTGGTGTGATAAGTCCTTGGTTCCAAATATTGGGGAAGATGCCAGAGCCAAGGATGATGTTAAAGAGTTTAAATATAGCCAATTGGAATTTATGGTCTGTGTATTTTATCATTTCATTGAGGATACCGTCAACACCATAGGCCTTTTTGGGATGGAGGGTTTGTATTTTGACCTGTAGTTCATTCAACATAATTGGAGAATCCAGTATGTTCTGGTAGTCTTTAATAGTTGATTCTAAGATTTGCATTTGATCATGTTTTTGCTGTTTGTTCTTGTTTATAGAGCCAAAAAGATTGGAGAAGTGGTTTATCCATACATCTCCGTTTTGGATAGAAAACCCTTCGTGTTGCTGTTTGTTTAGTGTTTTCCAATTTTCCCAGAAGTGGTTAGACTCTATGGATTCTTCAATTATATTGTGCTGATTTCTGACGTGCTGTTCCTTCTTTTTCCTTAGTGTATTTCTGTATTATTTTAGTGATTCACCATAGTGAAGGCTCAGGTTTTCTGGGTCTCTGTTTTTGGTTGGATAGGTTTCTCAATTTCTTTCTTAGGTTTTTGCATTTTTCATCAAACCATTTGTTATTGTTGTTAATTTTCTTTGGTTTTCTGTTTTACATTTTTTTATTTGATAGGGAAGCTGAGAGGTCAAACATACTGTTAAGGTTTTCTACTGCCAAGTTTACACCTTCACAATTTTTTTAACTGGTCGTCTAGTACGTTCGGAAACAGAGTAAAAAGAGCAGGTTTCTGGGCGCGATAGAATATATTCAAGGTGTAATGTACAGACAAAGGTATGGTAGGATGTGAATACAGTAGAGGTAAACCAATTATTATTATTTTTGGGGGGCTAGGTGGAACGCTAGCGGTCCACCTGCGACAACATCCGGTGAAATTGCAGAGCGCCAAATTTAAAATAAAAAATCGTAATATTAAACATTCATGGTAATACAAGTGTGTTACAGCATTCAAAAGATTATAATCTTGGTAATCTAACTGTTAGATTTCAAAAAGGATTTACGGTGAAAGCATAGCATTCAATTATCTGAGGGCAGCGCCCACAAAAACATATTATTCAAACCCAGCACAGGCGTTACAAAATTAATAATAGCGATAAAATAAATCACTTACTTTTGAAGTTCTTCCTCTGTTTTCAATCACAGGGGTCCCAGCTACAACATGAATGGTGGTTTTGTTCCATAAAGTCCTTCTTTATATCCCCAAAACGCTGTTTAGTTGGTGTCATTGAGTTCAATAATCCACTCATTCATTATGCAGACAAAAGAGTCCCAAAAGTTACCAGTAAAGTTTGCCCAAACAAGTCAAACAACATTTCTAATTAATCCTCAGGTACTCTAATATCTAAATAAACGATAATATTTCATACGGAGAGAACTATGTTCAATAAGAAAGGAAAAGAACGACGAGCACAGTACAATTGCCACGGTGCTACTTTTGGAACAACAACAAATTCTTGTTCGTTTTTCAAAAAACAAGCCTGGAACATTGAATAAAGACTGTTGACATCTAGCGGAAGCCATAGGAACTGCAATCTGGGAGTTATTCCCCTATACAGTCAATACTGAGCCATTGAAAAGACCAGGGACCTAAAACAATTTGTATTTCCGGATGTTTTTTCCTCTGGTTTTCGCCTGCCATATCAGTTCTGTTATACTCACAGACATTATTTTAACAGTTTTATAAACCTCAGAGTGTTTTCTGTCCAATGCCACTAATTATATGCATATAGCTTCTGGGTCTGAGTAACAGGCAGTTTACTTTGGGCATGTCAGACAGGCGGAAATTCAGAAAACTTTACCCTAGCCCGTAGAGGTTATTTCACCTTTATTTAACCATCTAGGCTAGTTGAGAACAAGTTCTCATTTACAACTGCGACCTGGCCAAGATAAAGCAAAGCAGTTCGACACATACAACAACACAGTTACACATGGAATAAACAAACATACAGTCAATAATACAGTAGGAAAAAATGTCTACATACAGTGTGTGCAAATTAGGTAAGATAAGGGAGGTAAGGCAATAAATAGGCCATGGTGGCAAAGTAATTAAAATATAGCAACTTAACACTGGTATGGTAAATGTGCAGAAGATGAATGTGCAAGTAGAGATACTGGGGTGCAAAGGAGCAATTTGCTCTTATTCTCTGGTCTAATTCATCCAAAATGAAATTTTACATTGTCTCGAGACTGTTGACATCTAAAGGAAGCGATGGGTACTGCATTCATATGCCCTTATATGGTCATTTTCATGAGGGAGGGGTTCCCAAATGAGCAATGTGTCAAAATCACTTTTTCCAGGACAGAAATTCCTTGGGGTTTCGCCTGCTATATGCGTTCTGTTTTACTCACAGACAAATGGTTAACAGTTTTGGAAAATTCAGAGTGTTTCCTATCCAATGGTACCACATATGTGCATATCCTATTTTCTGGGCCTGAATGGGAGGCATTTTACTTTGGGCACGCCAGGCTCTCCAAAACCGACCCCTCAGCTGCCACTCCCTAACAAGTTAACTTGGCTTGTGAAGACCTTAGAAAAGCAGGGTAGGATAGATATAGGTCTGTAGCAGTTTGGGTCTAGAGTGTCTCCCCCTTTGAAGAGGGGGATGACCGTGGCAGCTTTCCAATCTTTGGGAATCTCAGACGATACGAAAGAGAGGTTGAACAGGCTAGTAATAGGAGTTGCAACAATTTCGGCAAATTATTTTAGAAGTAGAGGGTCCAGATTGTCTAGCCCGGCTGATTTGTAGGGGTACAGATTTTGCAGCTCTTTCAGAACATCAGCTATCTGGATTTGGGTGAAGGAGAAATGGGGAGGCTTGGGCGAGTTGCTGTGGGGGGTGCCGGGCTGTTGACCGGGGTATGGGTAGTCAGGTGGAAAACATGGCCAGACTTAGACATTATTGAAATTCTCAGTTATAGTGGATTTATCGGTGGTGACAGTGTTTCCTAGCCTCAGTGCAGTGGGCAGCTGGGAGGAGGTGCTCTTATTCTCCATGGACTTAACAGTGTCCCAGAACTTTTTTGAGTTGTGCTACAGGATGCAAATTTCTTCTTGAAAAAGCTTGCCTTAGCTTTCCTAACTGCCTGTGTATATTGGTTCCTAACTTCCCTGAAAAGTTGCATTTCACAGGGGCTATTCGATGCTAATTCAGAACGCCACAGGATGTTTTTGTGCTGGTCAATGGCAGTCAGGTCTGGAGAGATCCAAGGGCTATATCTGTTCCTGGTTAAAATAAAATTGAAAGGGGCTTGCTTATTTAAATGCTTATTTAAGATGGCGAGGAAGGCACTTTAAAGAATAACCAGGCATCCTCTACTGACGGGATGAGGTCAATATCCTTCCAGGATACCCGGGCCAGGTCGATTAGAAAGGCCTTCTCGCTGAAGTGTTTTAGGGAGCGTTTGACAGTGATGAGGGGTTGTCGTTTGACCCGCAGTCCCATTACGGATGCAGGCAATGAAGCAGTGATCTCTGAGATATTGGTTGAAAACAGCAGAGGTGTATTTGGAGGTTAAGTTGGTTAAGATGATATCTATGAGGGTTCCCCGTGTTTACGGATTTGGGGATGTACCTGGTGGGTTCATAGATTTTTTTGTGTGAGATTGAGGGCATCAAGCTTAGATTGTAGGATGGCCGGGGGTGTTAAGCATGTCCCAGTTTAGGTCACCTAGCAGCACGAGCTCTGAAGATAGATGGAGGGCAATCAATTCACATATGGTGTCCAGGGCACAGCTGGGGGCAGAGGGTGGTCTATAGCAAGCGGCAACGGTGAGAGACTTGTTTCTGGAAAGGTGGATTTTTAAAAGTAGAAGCTCGAATTGTTTGGGTACGGACCTGGATAGTAAGACAGAACTCTGCAGGCAATCTCTGCAGTAGATTGCAACACCACCGCCTTTGGCCATTCTATCTTGTCTGAAGATGTTATAGTTAGGGATGGACATTTCTGGGTTTTTGGTGGTCTTCCTAAGCCAGGATTCAGACACGGCTAGGACATCAGGGTTGGCAGAGTGTGCTGAAGCAGTGAATAAAACAAACTTAGGGAGGAGGCTTCTAATGTTAACATGCATGAAACCAAGGCTTTTACGGTTACAGAAGTCAACAAATGAGAGCACCTGGGGAATAGGAGTGGAACTGGGGGCACTGCAGGGCCTGGATTAACCTCTACATCACCAGAGGAACAGAGGAGGAGTAGAATAAGGGTACGGCTAAAGGCTATAAGAACTGGTCGTCTAGTACGCTCAGAACATAGAGTAAAAGGAGCAGGTTTCTGGGCGCGATAGAATAGATTCAAGGCGTAATGTACAGACAAAGGTATGGTAGGATGTGAATACAGTAGAGGTAAACCTAGGCATTGAGTGATGATGAGAGAGATATTGTCTCTAGAAACATCATTTACACCAGGTGATGTCACCACGTGTGTGGGGGGTGGAACTAAAGGGTTGACTAAGGCATATTGAGCAGGGCTAGAGGCTCTACAGTGAAATAAGACAATAATCACTAACCAGAACAGCAATGGACAAGGAATATTGACATTAGGGAGAGGCATGCGTAGCCGAGTGATCATAGGGGTCCAGTGAGTAGTGAGGCTGGCTGGAGACACGGCGATTCAGACAGCTAGCGGCAGTGAAACGTTTTGTCCAGTAAGTTGTCCAAAAGGGATTGAATTAGTTGTTGCCTAATTGTTTTTTGGTAGATTTCCACACTACTTTTCTTCCATCTATAGCATTTCTTAATATTATTCAGTTATATTATTCTCTCTCGCTATATATATATATACACAGTGGGCTCCAAAAATACTGGCACCCCTGACTAGCAATGCACAAACAATACTTTAAAAAATATAAACAATATAATTATAGAGATAAACTCAAAATACCAACGTGAGAAATACTGTACTTTATTAATGTTTCAATGGAACCAACCAAAATCATACAATTATTTAATACAAAATAAATTTAACCAAAATCAAGGTTTCATAATTATTGGCGCTCCTCATTTAGTACTTAGTGCAACCACCTCTGGCAAGGATAACAGCATGGAGTCTTTTCCTGTAATCTTTGACAAGGTTAAGGAACACATTTGGAGGGATTTTGGACCATTCCTCTATGCAGATCCTTTCAAGATCCTTCACATTCTTGGGTTTGCGCTTATCAACTGCCCTCTTCCACTCAGCCCACAGGTTTTCGATTGGATTGAGGTCCGGCGACTGAGATGGCCATGGCAGAACATTGATTTTGTTGTCACAGAACCATTTCTGTGTGGATCTTGAGGTATGTTTCGGGTCATTGTCTTGTTGGAAAGTCCACCTACGGCCAAGTCCCAGCCTTCTGGCAGAGGCAACCAGATTGTCAGCCAAAATTGCCTGATACTTTGTGGAATTCATTATGCCATCAATCTTAACCAGTGCCCCTGGACCTCTGGAATTAAAACAGCCCCAAAACATCACTGACCCCCCTCCATATTTCACCGTGGGTATGAGGTGCCTCTCCTTGTATGCATCTCTGTTTCGACGCCAAACATGCCGATGCTGTATCTGACCAAAACGTTCAATTTTGGTCTCATCTGACCAGAGCACCTTCTTCCAGTCATAATTTAAATGACGTTTGGCAAACTCCAAGCGCTTGCGTCTGTGTCTTGGGGTCAGAAAGGGCTTTCTTCTGGCAACCCTTCCAAAGAGCCTGTGGTTGTGGAGGTGGCGTCTGATGGTGCTTTTTGAAACCTGGTGACCCCAAGACGCCACCAAGGCCTGCAATTCTTTCACAGTGATTCTTGGGGATTTTGTTGCTTCTCTCACCATCCTCCTCCCTATCCTGGGGATCAAAATGCATTCGCCCTCTACCCGTGAGGTTTTCAACTGTTCCATATCTTTGAATTTTTAATAATTGCCCTGATAGTGCTCAGTGGTATATTCAATCGTTTGTGGATCTTCTTGTAGCCATTACCAGATTTATGAAGATCTACGACCATCTGTCTCTTTTGAACTGCCAGTTCTTTTGTTTTCTTCATGGTGTTGGATGACAAAGGGATATTGCATGTGTGTTACCTCATTTTTATACCCTAGTGAAACAGGAAGTGATGTAATGGCTCAATATAGTTCCTTAAGACTTAGATAAACTTAAATAAGTGGAATTTAATTTGTGGTTTAATTTTGGTAGATGTTATTTACAATAATCTTTAAGGGTGCCATTAATTGTGAAACCTTGATTTGGAGGACATTGATTTTTAATTAAATCAATAAATTATTTTGGTGGGTTCCATTGAAACATTAATAAAGTACAGTATTTCTCACATGTTGGTATTTTGAGTTTATCTCTATTATTATATGGTTTATATTTGTTTAAGTATTATTTGTGCATTGCCAGTCAGGGGTGCCAGTAATTTTGGAGCCCACTGTATATATATATACACAGTTGAAGTCGGAGGTTTACATACACCTTAGCCAAATACATTTAAACTCAGTTTTTCACAATTCCTGACATTTAATCCTAGTAAAAATTCCCTGTCTTAGGTCAGTTAGGATCACCACTTTATTTTAAGAATGTGAAATATCTGAATAATAGTAGAGAGAATGATTTATTTCATCACATTCCCAGTGGGTCAGAAGCTTACATACACTCAATTAGTATTTGGTAGCATTGCCTTTAAATTGTTTAACTTGGATCAAACGTTTTGGGTAGCCTTCCACAAGCTTCCCACAATAAGTTGGGTGAATTTTGGCCCATTCCTCCTGACAGAGCAGGTGTAACTAAGTCAAGTTTGTAGGCCTCCTTGCTCGCACACGCTTTTTCAGTTCTGCCAACATATTTTCTATAGGATTGAGGTCAGGGCTTTGTGATGGCCACTCCAATACCTTGACTTTGTTGTCCTTAAGCCATTTTGCCATAACTTTAGAAGTATTCTTGGGATCATTGTCAATTTGGAAGACCCATTTAGGACCAAGCTTTAACTTCCTGACTGATGTCTTGAGATGTTGCTTCAATATATCCACATCATTTTCCTGCCTCATGATGCCATCTATTTTGTGAAGTGCACCAGTACCTCCTACAGAAAAGCACCCCCACAACATGATGCTGCCACCCCCATGCTTCACAGCTGGGATGATGTTCTTCGTCTTGCAAGCCTCCCCCTTTTTCCTCCAAACATAACTATGGTCATTATGGCCAAACAGTTCTATTTTTGTTTCATCAGACCATAGGACATTTCTCCAAAAAGTACAATCTTTGTCCCCATGTGCAGTTGCAAACCATAGTCTGGCTTTTTTATGGCCGTTTTGTAGCAGTGGCTTCTTCCTTGCTGAGCGGCCTTTCAGGTTATGTCGATATAGGACTTGTTTTCCTGTGGATATAGATACTTTTGTACCTGTTTCCTCCAGCATCTTCACAAGGTCCTTTGCTGGTGTTCTGGGATTGATTTGCACTTTGCTCACTAAAGTACATTAATATCTAGGAGACAGAATGTGTCTCTTTCCTGAGCGGTATGGCGGCTGCCTGGTCCCATGGTGTTTATACTTGCGCACTGTTGTTTCTACAGATGAACGTTCTACCTTCAGGCGTTTGGAAATTGCTCCCAAGGATGAACCAGACTTTTGGAGGTCTACAATTTCTTTTCTGAGGTCTTGGCTGATTTCTTTTTGATTTTCCCATGATGTCAAGCAAAGAGGCACTGAGTTTGAAGGTAGACCTTGAAATACATCCACAGGTGCACCTCTAATTGACTCAAATGATGTCAATTAGCCTATCAGAAGCTTCTAAAGCCATGGCATCATTTTCTGGAATTTTGCAAGCTGTTTAAAGGCACTGTCAACTTAGTGTATGTAAACTTCTGACCCACTGGAATTGTGATACAGTGAATTATAAGTGAAATAATCTGTCTGTAAACAATTGTTGGAAAAATTACTTGTGTCATGCACAAAGTAGATGTCCTAACCGACTTGCCCAAACTATAGTTTGTTAACAATACATTTGTGGAGTGGTTGAAAAACAAGTTTCAATGACTCCAACCTAAGTGTATGTAAACTTCAACTGTGTGTGTATATATATATATATATATATATATATATATATATATACGCACATACTGTATGTATATATTGAACAAAAAAATATAAACTCAAGTGTTTCATCTTTCATTAGCTGAAATAAAAGATCCCAGAAATGTATCAAAAAGCTTTTTTCTCTAATATGCTATGCACACATTTGTTTACATCCCTGTTTGTGACCATTTCTCATTTGCCAAGGTAATCCATCCACCTGGATTGAAGCTGATTAAATAGCATGATCAGTACACAGGTGCACCTTGGGACAATAAAAGGCCACTCCTAAATGTGCAGTTTTCAGATGCCACAGATGTCTCTGTCCACCATGATCTGTTTCACCTGTCCTTGTACTTGTCTCCACCATCTCCACGTGTCACCCATCTTCCCCATTATCCCCTGGGTATTTAAACCTGTGTTTTCTGTCTGTCTGTGCCAGTTTGTCTTGTATGTTCCAAGTCAACCAGCGTGGTTTTCCCGTGCTCCTGCCTTTTCTATTCTCTTTTGCTAGTCCTCCCGGTTTTGACCCTTGCCTGTTTTCTGGACTCTGTACCTGCCTGCCTGACCATTCTGCCTGCCCTAACCTCAAGCCTTCCTGCCACACTGTACCTCCTGGACTCTGAACTGGTTTTGACCTTTTGCCTGTCCACGACCACACCGCCACATCAAATTAAATTGTATTTGTCACATGCCTACTTACTTACAAGCCCTTAACCAACAATGCAGTTTAAAGAAAATAAGAGTAAAAAAAATATTGACTAAATAAACAAAAGTAAAAAAAGTAACACAATAAAATACAATAGCAAGGCTACATACAGGGGGTACCGGTACCTAGTCAATGTGCAGGGGTACAGGTTAGTCGAGGTAAGTGAGGTAATATGTGCATGTAGGTAGGGGTAAAGTGACTATACATAGAAAATTAACAGTGAGTACTGTAGCAGCAGTGTAAATGAAAGCAAAGAGAACAGTCTGGATGGCTGGAGTCTTTGAGAGTTTTTTTAGGCCTTCCTCTGACACCGCCTAGTATAGAGATCCTAGATGGCAGGAAGCTTGGCCCCAGTGATGTACTGGGCCGTACGCACTACCCTCTGTAGCGCCTTACGGTCCGAGCAGTTGCCATACCAGGCTGTGATGCAACCAGTCAGGATGCTCTCAATGTTGCAGCTTTAGAACTTTTTGAGAATCTGGGGACCCATGCAAATCTTTTCAGTCTCCTGAGGGGGAGTAGGCATTGTCCTGCCCTTTTCATGACTGTCTTGGTATGTTTAGACCATGATACATCTGGCTTCTTCACCTGCAGGATCGTCTGAGACCAGCCACCCGGACAGCTGATAAAACAGGGATATTTCTGTCTGTAATAAAGCCCTTTTGTGGGGAAAAACTCATTCTGATTGGCTGTGCTTGGCTCCCCTGTGGGTGGGCCTGGCTTCCAAGTGGGTGTGCCTATTCTCTCCCAGGTCCACCCATGGCTGTGCCCCTGCCCAGCCTAATTAATTTACTTAAATTGATTGATTTCCTTATATGAACTGTAACTCAGTAAAATCGTTGGAATTGTTGCATGTTGCGTTTATATTTTTGTTCAGTATATTTATAAACTGAGTATACTAAACATTAGGCAATCCTCCCTAATATTGAGTTGCATTCCCCCTTTTGCCCTCAGAACAGCCTCAATTCGTCGGGGCATGGACTCTACAAGGTGTCAAATGCGATCCACAGGGATTCTGGCCCATGTTGACTCCAATTCTTCCCACAGTTATGTCAGGTTGGCTGGATGTCCTTAAGGTGGTGGACCATTCTTAATAAACATGGGAAACTCTTTAGCGTGAAAAACCCAGCAGCATTGCAGTTCTTAATATGGCACCTACTACCATACCCCGTTCAAATATTTTGTCTTTCCCATTCACCCTCTGAATGAATCCATGTCTCAATTGTCTCAAGGCTTAAAAAATATTCTTTAACCTGTCTCCTCCCCTTCATCTACACTGATGGAAGTGGATTTATTAACAAGTGACATCAATAAGGGATCATAGCTTTCACCTGGATTCACCTGGTCTGTATGTCATGGAAAGAGCAGGTGTTCTTAATGTTTTGTATACTCAGTGTTTATCTCTCAATCACAACAGTGAGGCTGTGCCAAAGAGATGTATTTACTGCAAATGCCGTTTCCAGTAGTGTCACAGTCTGGAGCCATGGTTCAGAAAGGAAATGGATTGTTGTTCCCGTCAGTACTGCAGGGTTTGTTTACCATCAGTAAAAAAATAATAATAATTAATAATTTAGTAGACGCTCTTATCCAGAACAACTTAGGGTTAAGTGCCTTGCTCGAGGGCACAACAACAGATTTTTCACCTAGTTCGCTCTGGGATTCAGACCAGTGACTTTTCATTTACTGTCCCAACGGTCTTTAGCGCTCTCAACATTTAATCTTCAGTAGTCTGTTTAAGATGGTCGCGGCCAGGCATGTTGTGGTGGTGGTTGAGGCTAAAGAAAAGAAGGTAGTAAAGAATGGAGAAGCGATGGTGAGGGAGGGGTAGAACCTGGTGAACTTTACCCACTCTCAGTGACTCTGTGTGGGCTTGGTGGAGCAATGTGATCTTCTCTGGAGCCCCTGCACTGCACAACAGGATCATGCTGTTTACCAAATGCACAGATAGATACGAGACAGGGGTTATAGTGATGACTCACCGGCAGACCTACAGTAATCTGATGTTGACATAACATTCAGTTTTCATAGATAAATGGGTCCTATTCATTTATGCAAATTGTGATAAAACTATTTGCAAAGGAAAATGAAAACAAGCATTTGTTAGTTCAGGTAATCCTTCCCTGTTTGAGTCTGTTTTCTTCTTTTTGGTGCCTAGTGATGAATACGACCCTAAGTAAAGACATGAGCATAGCAGCAGGACCAATCGCTAACGCAAATCAGTAGAAAGCATCATCATTATCAACACATGACATGTTGCATATGGAAACACAGCCAGTGGATGAACCAGTACAGTAACAACACTATAACAAGATATGGACATCACAATTCAACATAGTTTTTTTTCTTAAGAAACCTGTGACGTTTGTCAATGTTCTGGTTTATAGTTAAAGCTGCTATGGTGACATTAGAGGGACTGGAGCGCCGCTCGGGTGTTTGCAGTCATTGCCAAGTGATATGGTGGCCTACTGAAGTAAGGTAAGACAGTTGAACTGAGAAAGCATGAGGAGGAAGAGGAGAATTGAGGGGGGGAGGATTTGGAGGAGGAGGTGGAGGGGAAGAGAAGCAGCAGCAGGAGGAAGAGGAGCAGGAGGAGGAAGAGGAGAAGCAGCAGCAGGAGGAAGAGGAGGAGGAGAGTGGCTCTGTGAGGCTTTTGTCAATTAGCCTGTGATATGTGTGTTTTTCAGCATTTGCAGCTGAATGGGAGAGTGATTTGCACAGCTGATTGCTTTTATCAGAGCCCTCCATTGAGAGGGTTGGGTGTAGAGAGCGATATGCATTTTAATGGGTTTTAATACATAGAAATGACATTTCAATGTTGTAGTGGGGAGACGTGTCGTTGGGCTTTAACTGTCTGTCTGTCTTATGCCAGGAAGGGAGGGGACTGCTGTGCTGTTAGAAGAAATGGTGCTTTGGCCAGCGAACCAGCTTTTAAGAGACAAGCCTATCCGTGACAATTATTAGACACACATTAAATATCTACATTACAGTTCTGTGACCATGGAAAGAATCCTGTTCGGTGGCACGAGACCCTAATACAGTATACCCTTGTGAGAAGCATGTGAGAAGCATGGATGCTGTAGTTAGCTATTGTATTTTCTATGCCTGCTGCCACAAAATTGTTATCTAGTCAGACGCATTCCCTGATTCAGGAGCAGACATAGTTGTGCAAAGGCGCGTACACTGTTCCAAAAGGGTTCATCGGCTGTCCCCATAGGAGAACCCTTTTTGTTTCCGTGTAGAGCCCGTTTGGGTACCATGTAGAATCCTCTGTAGAAAGGGTTCCACCTGGGCCTCCCAAGTGGCACAGTGGTCTAAGGCACTGCATCACAGTGCTAGCTGTGCCACTAGAGATTCTGGGTTTGTGGCCGGGAGACCCATGGGGTGGCACACAATTGGCCCAGCGTCATCCGGGTTAGGGGAGGGTTTGGCCAGCAGGGATGTCCTTGTCCAATTGTGCACTGGTGACTCCTGTGGTGGGCCGGGCGCAGTGCACGCTGACACTGTCGCCCGGTGTACGGTGTTTCCTTTCGGGTTAAGTGGGCGCTGTGTCAAGAAGCAGTGCGGCTTGGTTGGGTTTCGGAGAACTCACAGCTCTCGACCTTCGCCTCTCCCGAGTCCGTACGGGAGTTGCAGCGATGAGGCAAGACTGTAACTACCAATTGGGGAGAAAAAGGGGTTAAAAAAATGGGTTCTCCTATGGGGACAGCGGAAAAACCCTTTAAGGTTCTAGATAGTGTCCACACAGCATTGGTTATTTTCATATGGAGTCAGAGGTTCTGTTTATTTAGAATGAATCACCTTGTTTCTTCTCCTCCCAGACTGCCTACATTCTCTGTATTGGTTTCCAGAGAGCGAGAGAGCGCGAGGATAGAGAGAGAAGCCCAGTAATTGGGTGCCATGTTCCTTTCATCTGCATTCCTTGTCCTGTTTACCATAGTTACACTGCCCACCCCCCGTACACCCAGAGTACAGGCAGCAAACAGCCTTCCCCCCCTTCTCTCTCACAACCACGCCAAGTTCATATACTCTCACAACTACACCAAGTTCATATACTCACACACACACAACCACGCCAAGTTCATATACTCTCACAACTACACCAAGTTCATATACTCTCACAACTACACCAAGTTCATACACTCACACACACAACCACGCCAAGTTCATATACTCTCACAACTACACCAAGTTCATATACTCTCACAACTACACCAAGTTCATACACTCACACACACACACACACACACACACACACAACCACGCGAAGTTCATACACTCACACACACACACACACACAACTATGCCAAGTTCACACACTCACATACAACTACGCCAAGTTCACATATAATTCATAAAAGTCAATAAACAGTCCTCTGCACTTTCACCGTACTGTCGTCTCACGTCTGCTGGAAGTGTGTGTGTGCGAGTATGTGTGTGCGGCTTGCGCCTGCCTTCGCCTATTTATTTATTCTGAAAAATGGAAATTCCTTTTCCTCATGAAAACTTTTCCATTTCACAGTGTTGCCCTCGGCACTGGATCAGATTGTCATCAGATCCTCCTGGTGTTGCTACTACTCCACCATTTATCGCTTGCTTTCTTTCCCTCTGTTTGTTGTCCTTTTCTCAGCACTTTTTCGGCTTTTAAATCATGTCTGTCCTTCAACGGTTCAGTCGTGTTGACTAGAGCCATGTTATAAATATATTGTTGTTGGTATCTGCTATACAGTGCTATGACTTATAGCTTCTCTTACATTTCTGTTAGCAGTAATAGTTGTTGTTTTAGGTTGTCTCCCTCACAGACTGTGTAGAGTTCTAGCTGGCTTGGTCATGTTAGTAGAGGGTTAGAGAGTGGAGGGTTTGACTGAGAGTTTAAATTCTCTGTCACTTCTCAAAAGCTACAGAGTGAACCCCTCCATGAGAGAGAGAGTGAGAGAGAAATAGAGCGAGAAACAGAGAGAGAGAGAGAGAAATAGAGAGAGAAATAGAGAGAAATAAAGAAAGAAAGAAGAGAGAGTATCTCAGAAAGTGGGAGGCTGAGAGATGAGAAAGAGGGAAAGAGAAAGCGGATAAATCGGGGAGAAACAGATAGAGAGAGAGGGGAGCTAGAGATAGTGGTGTCTCCTGGCACAGCGGGCAGTGTACTGATGAGTTGTGGATGGCACGGCGGAGGCATGGTGTGGCCATGGGGGCTTTTTCTGTGATCGTCTATCCTGGCACACACACACCCACACACAGAACACTGGCATTCACACGCACACACACACACACACACACACACACACACACACAGAACACCTGCATTCACACACACACACACACGCACACACACACACACACACACACACACACACACACATTCTTACAGTTTTTTTCAATTGCTAACAAACATCGGTCAATACTGAAGTCATTACCAGCATTACCAACATGCATCTTGGCCAAACAGTTCATCTCACCTCCAAAACTCACTCAAACCACCAAAACACTTCATACATGTCTCAAAATAATCTTGTTCGACCATAACACTGGAAACAATTGTCACTCATAACACACTGACCTATAAAACACTAACAACAAGGAGCATTACATCATTTATGAACTTTTCTCTTTGAAGTTTGAATGATTTTTCACATAAATCAGTATTTCATTATAGAATAAGAATAACACCTTTTCACTTTATTGACTGTACTAAAATATATGTAACAAGAATGAATCAGAAATGCAGCAATTTGCTTCAATAGCCTTTATTTATTCTATATCTTTGCATATACTTACTTGTGAAAAATAAAAAGTTCCAGGGCTGCAATAATAATTACAACAAAAAAACATTGACAACATGTATAGTATAATCACTCATACTGTTCAGTATTGTGAGGGTTCTAGTTCTCCCTCTCCCTGCATTTGGCCACAAGTCCTCATCAACATCACATATTATGTCTTCTCTGGCGATGCATCTTGGAAAGTAACTTCTGGAATGTCTAATCCAACCCTGGCAGTCTTCAGGAGAAGTGTCTCCACACCCCGCATTCATGGCATCCGGTACGGACATCTGGTCATGTGGATGGTGGTCATAAACCTTCCACCTCCACGCAGGGAAAAACTCCTCTATGGGGTTTAGGAAGGGGGAGTATGGAGGCAGGAATAGTACTGACATCCTGGGATGTGCAGCAACCCTGTCTGTGACTGCAGCAGAGTGGTGGAATGCCACATTATCCCACACAACAACGAAGGTAGGGGAGTTTCTTGCCCCTCTCTCCTCCACTGGCACAAGTCCATTATGCAGGTCATCCAGATAAGAAATGATCCTCTCCTTTGTTGTAGGGGTCAATGAGTTGTTTGTGTAACAGCAGACCATCATTGGACAGAGCTGCACACATTGTGATGTTAGCTCCTCTCTGGCCTGGGACATCCACGGGTGCTCTCTGTCCAATCACGTTTTTTGCCAGGTTGAATCCAGCTTCATCCACAAAGATGAATGTATGTGCAGTTTGCCTGGCTTCCATCTCCATTGTGTGCTAAAATACAGTATATCCACAGTTTTACAGTACTTTACATTATGCATAGCTGTGTATGTACCCTGTATGGTTATTGAACAGACATCTTACCTGGATATATTGATACCGGAGTTCTTTCACATTCACCGTTTCTCTCAAAGGGTACAGTGTACAACTGCTTCATCCTTATTTTATGTTTCTCTAGGACTCTAGGTAATTGTCGTTGTGCTGACCGTATTCACATTCCCCAAAGTGATATTGTCTGCCAGCACTCTGTCCCGAATTTCCCACAGTTTTATTGCATTGTTGCCAATTACCATGTCAACAATGGAAATTTCCTTCACATCTGATAATATTCTGTCTCTCCCTAATGTGGGAGGCAACCTTTGGATCCTACTGAAAAACACAAAACATTAAATATATTTCTAAATGTCAGTACATGTAAAAATGTGAACATACTGTATTGTACTGTAATATGTAGTTCAATTATCATTGAAGGATGCACATCTCACCTGTTATTTTGCCGGAAAATTCGTACTATTAATGCAACTGTTGAATGCTGCAGATTTGGTTGCACCCTTAAACCGGCCTCTCTCAAAGAGAGACCATGGTTTACATCATGGTCAATAATTGTGGCCCTTATCTCATCAGAGACCACCGCTCTTGGTCTTCCTCTCCTTTGTCCTCCACACATTCTTCCTCTCCCTGCCGCTCTTCTTTCCCCACCAACCTGTCTTCCTTTGTGGAGTTAAAATGTACTGTTTAGAAGTCACATGTAACTCCTGCTCCCTTAGCACAGGTAAGTGTACAACAGGTTATTTTTAGGTCCTGTTCTGTGAGCATGTGTGGCCTACCACTTCGCGGCTGAGCCATTGTTGCTCCTAAACATTTCCTCTTCACAATAACAGCACTTACAGTTGACCGGGGCAGCTCTAGCAGGGCAGAAATTTGATGAACTGACTTGTAGGAAAGGTGGCATCGTTGAAAGTCACTGAGCTCTTCAGCAAGGCCATTCTACTGCCAATGTTTTTCTATAGAGATTGCATGGTTGTGTGCTCGGTTTTATACACCTGTCAGCAACGGGTGTGGCTGAAATAGTAAAACCCACAAATTTGAAGGGGTGTCCACATACATTTGAATATATAGTGTATGTTCTGTAAGTTCTTATCCCCATAGTAAAAGGCCAGCGTGCATCAGAGGACTAGTTCCTTTTTAGTGTATTTTTAGCGCTCTCTCTTTCATCCTCCTCTCCCATCTCTCATCCTCCTCTCCCATCTCTCATCCTCCTCTCTCATCTCTCATCCTCCTCTCCCATCTCTCATCCTCCTCTCTCATCCTCCTCTCTCCTCTCTCATCCTCCTCTCCCATCTCTCATCCTCCTCTCTCATCTCTCATCCTCCTCTCCCATCTCTCATCCTCCTCTCTCCTCTCTCATCCTCCTCTCCCATCTCTCATCCTCCTCTCCCATCTCTCATCCTCCTCTCCCATCTCTCATCCTCCTCTCCCATCTCTCATCCTCCTCTCTCATCTCTCATCCTCCTCTCTCATCTCTCATCCTCCTCTCCCATCTCTCATCCTCCTCTCCCATCTCTCATCCTCCTCTCCCATCTCTCATCCTCCTCTCCCATCTCTCATCCTCCTCTCTCATCTCTCATCCTCCTCTCTCATCTCTCATCCTCCATCTCTCATCCTCCATCTCTCATCCTCCATCTCTCATCCTCCATCTCTCATCCTCCTCTCTCATCTCTCATCCTCCTCTCTCATCTCTCATCCTCCTCTCTCATCTCTCATCCTCCTCTCTCATCTCTCATCCTCCTCTCTCATCTCTCATCCTCCTCTCTCATCTCCCCTCTCTCATCTCTCATCCTCCTCCTCTCTCTCATCCTCCTCTCTCTCTCATCCTCCTCTCTCATCTCTCATCCTCCTCTCTCATCTCTCATCCTCCTCTCCCATCTCTCATCCTCCTCTCTCATCTCTCATCCTCCTCTCATCTCTCATCCTCCTCTCCCATCTCTCATCCTCCTCTCTCATCTCTCATCCTCCTCTCCCATCTCTCATCCTCCTCTCCCATCTCTCATCCTCCTCTCTCATCCTCCTCTCTCATCCTCCGCTCTCATCTCTCATCCTCCATCTCTCATCCTCCTCTCCCATCTCTCATCCTCCTCTCTCATCTCTCATCCTCCATCTCTCATCCTCCATCTCTCATCCTCCATCTCTCATCCTCCTCTCTCATCTCTCATCCTCCATCTCTCATCCTCCATCTCTCATCCTCCATCTCTCATCCTCCTCTCATCATCTCATCCTCCTCTCTCATCTCTCATCCTCCTCTCTCATCTCTCATCCTCCTCTCTCATCTCTCATCCTCCTCTCTCATCTCTCATCCTCCTCTCTCATCCTCCTCTCTCATCCTCCTCTCTCATCCTCCTCTCCCATCTCTCATCCTCCTCTCTCATCTCTCATCCTCCTCTCTCATCCTCCTCTCCCATCTCTCATCCTCCTCTCTCATCTCTCATCCTCCTCTCTCATCTCTCATCCTCCCTCTCCCATCTCTCATCCTCCTCTCTCATCTCCATCTCTCATCCTCCTCTCTCATCTCTCATCCTCCTCTCCCATCTCTCATCCTCCTCTCTCATCTCTCATCCTCCTCTCTCATCCTCCTCTCTCATCCTCCTCTCTCATCTCTCATCCTCCTCTCTCATCTCTCATCCTCCTCTCTCATCTCTCATCCTCCTCCTCTCTCTCTCTCCATCTCATCCTCCATCTCTCATCCTCCTCTCTCATCTCTCATCCTCCATCTCATCCTCCTCCATCTCTCATCCTCCTCTCTCTCATCTCTCATCCTCCTCTCTCATCTCTCATCCTCCTCTCTCATCTCTCATCCTCCTCTCTCATCTCTCATCCTCCTCTCTCATCTCTCATCCTCCTCTCTCATCTCTCATCCTCTCTCATCCTCCTCTCTCATCTCTCATCCTCCTCTCTCATCCTCCTCTCTCATCTCTCATCCTCCTCTCTCATCCTCCTCTCTCATCTCTCATCCTCCTCTCTCATCTCTCATCCTCCTCTCATCCTCCTCTCTCTCTCATCTCTCATCCTCCTCTCCTCTCTCATCTCTCATCCTCCTCTCTCATCTCTCATCCTCCCCTCTCCCTCTCATCCTCCTCTCTCATCCTCCTCTCATCCTCCTCTCTCTCATCTCTCCCTCCTCTCATCTCTCATCCTCCCCATCTCTCATCCTCCTCTCTCTCATCCTCCTCTCTCATCTCTCATCCTCCTCTCTCATCTCTCATCCTCCTCTCCCATCTCTCATCCTCCTCTCTCATCCTCATCTCTCATCTCTCATCCTCCTCTCATCCTCTCATCCTCCTCATCTCTCATCCTCCATCTCTCTCTCATCCTCCATCTCTGCCTCTCATCCTCCTCTCCTGCCTCTCATCCTCCTCTCATCCTCCTCTCTCATCCTCCTCTCTCATCTCTCATCCTCCTCTCTCATCCTCCTCTCTCATCTCTCATCCTCCTCTCTCATCCTCCTCTCTCATCTCTCATCTCTCATCCTCCTCTCTCATCTCTCATCCTCCTCTCTCATCTCTCATCCTCCTCTCTCATCTCTCATCCTCCTCTCTCATCCTCCTCTCTCGTCTCTCATCCTCCTCTCTCGTCTCTCATCCTCCTCTCTCGTCTCTCATCCTCCTCTCTCGTCTCTCATCCTCCTCTCCCGTCTCTCATCCTCCTCTCTCATCTCTCATCCTCCTCTCTCATCCTTCCTCTCTCATCTCTCATCCTCCTCACTCATCTCTCATCCTCCTCTCATCCTCCTCTCTCATCCTTCCTCTCCCATCTCTCATCCTCCTCTCTCATCTCTCATCCTCCTCACTCATCTCTCATCCTCCTCACTCATCTCTCATCCTCCTCACTCATCCTCCTCTCTCATCCTCCTCTCTCATCTCTCATCCTCCATCTCTCATCCTCCTCTCTCATCTCTCATCCTTCCTCTCCCATCTCTCATCCTCCTCTCTCATCTCTCATCCTCCTCTCTCATCTCTCATCCTCCTCACTCATCTCTCATATTCCTCTCCCATCTCTCATCCTCCTCTCTCATCTCTCTCCATGTTATTCAGTCCCAAGGACATAGCTGTCCTCAAACGACGAGTGTTGCCGTTTTTAAATTAGGGAGTGCTTTATCTCAATGAATTACAAGTGACTGGAAGTCCTATTTAAATTAGGCCATCGCTTTACATACATTTTACATAGTTGACTGGAGTTGACAGTAAAGTTAGACATTTTCTTTCTGTGGTGAACTGTGAATGTATCTCCTATGTGTGTTAAAAGAAGCTGCTGTAAATTACAGTGACAAGTGTGTGTGTGTGTGTGTGTGTGTGTGCATGCTTTAGTAGGTGCATGTGTGTAACATCTATAATGTGTGTATGTTCTCAATCTCTGACAAACTGTTTTTGAGATGCCTTCCTTTACAGGTTGGGGTTGGGGTTTGGTTGGGATTGGGGGTGGGGGTGGGTTGGGGTTTGGGTTGGGGATGTGTTTGGTTGGGGTTGGGTTGGGTTGGGGAGAAAGACAACAGAGAGTGTTGATTGGGAGTGAAAGTGTGTGAGTGTGAAAGAGGGGGATTTTGCAGACAGGTGCAATGTTTATGTGTGTAGGCTGAACTAAATACATTGTTCATGTGTGTAGGCTGAACTAAATACATTGTTTATGTGTGTAGGCTTAACTAAATACATTGTTCATATGTGTAGGCTGAACTAAATACATTGTTTATGTGTGTAGGCTTAACTAAATACATTGTTTATGTGTGTAGGCTTAGCTAAATACATTGTTTATGTGTGCAGACTTAGCTAAATACATTGTTTATGTGTGCAGACTTAGCTAAATACATTGTTTATGTGTGCAGACTTTGATAAATATGTGCTGGAGTTAGTGTGCGGTGTGAGTGTAACTTTCAGAGAATGTAGTCAGTTAGACTGACTGGTAATGAAGCGTTGTCTTTGGGAACTATTTTCTCTACCGTGGCGCTCTTCCTCTTTGTTTTGAGCAACATGCTCCCTGACTTGAAATACGCTCGTCTCCTTTTGGAGAAGTAAATCTCTCTATCGACAGGCACCCGCGCTCTGCAGGGGATTGCTTCTCCAAACTGGAATACAGAACCTTTGCTTCAAACACACATCCCTCCTCCTCTCCTCTCCCTCTATCCTCCCTCTCTCGCAGGATTGATGAGAGGTCAGAGTCAGTAAGAGATGATCTGTGCCTTGACTTGTTATATTTCATCACTGAAAATGTCTGTTCACATACATAAACTCAGCAAAAAAAGAAAAGTCCTTTTTTCAGGACCCTGTCTTTCAAAGATAATTCATAAAACTCCAAATAACTTCACAGATCTTCATTGTAAAGGGTTTAAGAAGGGACCCCCAGTTGTAAATCATGCAGCGTTGTGTGTCACAGTCACAGATTTTAGAGAAACAACAAATGTTGGTGTCTTATATCGGCTGAAAGCTGAAATTCTTGTTAATATAACTGCACTGTCCAATTTACAGTAGCTATTACTGCAAAAAAAATGCCATGCTATTGTTTGAGGAGAGCTCATAACAACAAAACACTTTTTTCACCGCGATAGGTTTGATAAATTCATCTCTGAAGGTGAAATGTGTACTTACATTCTGAAATCTTGCTCTGATTTAACATGAAGTGTCGTTTTGTTAGATAAAATCCTTTTTCATATCCTAAAAAGGTCCACATAGTATGTACGATCGATTTTGTGTTTCCACTCATTCAATTTGCAAGAGATCCTAGAACGTAACCAGACTTCACTATATCATTAGGAGTGTAGTATATCCTATAGGACACCAAATTTGGTCAGAGAGCGACGCCTTAATGGCGCGCCGATGACACGGCGGTCTTCACTTGATTGACTATAACTTTGTCAAATAAGCATGAATCGGGGTCAAACAAAGCTAGCTAGATAGCCAATGAGCTGGGCTTTACGGGAGTATGCGGACATAAATTGCAATAATATGGAGAGTTATGAAGCTATGAAAACTGGGTGTTTTGCAAATGTTGAACTTACAATATGGCTACTAATACTGGAAAAGCTAAATCAAAGTCCAAGTATACAGATTTGATGATATTCTTGCAGAAAAATGTTATGTAAATGTAAATGTGTCCTTCATGATTTGCTCAAATGTACCTGGGTGACTTCACACTAAATGTCATGTAGCTTGCTCATACTTCAGGTTATCAGTATATTCTCCTACATTCAATTCACATTTCCACAAACGTAAAAGTGTTTCCTTTCAAATGGTACTAAGAATATGCATATCCTTGCTTCAGGGCCTGAGCTACAGGCAGTTAGATTTGGGTATGTCATTTTAGTTTAAATTGAAAAAAAGGGGGTTATCCCTTTCAAAGATAATTCATGAAAATCCAAATAACTTCACAGATCTTCATTGTAAAGGGTTTAAACACTGTTTCCCATGCTTGTTCAATGAATCATAAACAATTAATGAACATGCACCTGTGGAACAGTCGTTAACTTCTTAGGGAGCGGCTCCCGAGGTGATGGTTTTGGAGAGTCTGGCGTGCCCAAAGTAAAATGCCTCCCACTCAGGCCCAGAAAATAGGATATGCACATAGTACTATTGGATAGGAAACACTCTGAAGTTTCTAAAAGTGTTAACATAATGTCAGTGAATATAACAGAACGGATATAGCAGGCGAAAACCCGAGGAATTTCTGTCCTGGAAAAAGTGTTTTTGACACATTGCCTCATTTTGAACCCCTACCCTATTGAAAACAGCCATTTCTGGGAGTAAGATTGCAGTACCTATTGCTTCCACTGGATGTCAACAGTCTCTAGACAGTGTTTGGTGATGTTATAGTTGCTCTGGATGGTAATAGAAGAAGAATTTCGAACTGGTCATCGGATGTCAACAGAAGAGGATGCACGTTCACGGGCTTGCGCGCGCTGTGGTTTTTTCCTCTCCTATCGTCTAGTTTATAATCCGGTTGAAATATTATAGTAAATATACAAAAGTGTTCCTAAGGATACATTATCAATGATGTTTGATTGTTCTTGGACAAGTGTATAGGTATAGGTTGAAAGCGTTCTCTTCACGGTTCAATGGGCGAGTGGACGCTGTATTTTATGATCATAACGCGCCAAACAAACTGAGATTTATGGATATAATAAATGACTTTTTCTAACAAAAGAACCATTGGATGTCTTCGTTGGACACTTTGGAAGCCCTCAGCAGAAGCTTTTCAAAAGGTAAGGGATTTGTTTTCGCTGTGAAATGTGTTTTGTGTGAACCGCGATGGTTTATGAATTTATGCTAATGGAAAAATATTGGGAGGTGCTACCCTCAAACAATCAAATGTTGTGCTTTCGCCGTGAAGCCTTTTTGAAATCTGACAATGCTGTGATATTGCCAAGAAGCAGAGCTTTTGATGACTATGCAACACTTGTATATTGATGAATGTTTAACAGGATGGCAACAGAAACTGCCCGAGTTACACCAGGAACGCACAATCCCTCCATCAGTGCTCAGACTGTCTGCAATAGGCTGAGAGAGGCTGGACTGAGGGCTTGTAGGCCTGTTGTAAGGCAGGTCCTCACCAGACATCACCGGACAGGACTGGCAAAAATGCTCTTCACTGACGAGTCGCGGTTTTGTCTCACCAGGGGTGATGGTCTGATTCGCGTTTATCGTTGAAGGAATGAGCATTACACCAAGGCCTGTACTCTGGAGCGGGGATCGATTTGTAGGTGGAGGGTCCGTCATGGTCTGGGGCGGTGTTTCACAGCATCATCGGACTGAGCTTGTTGTCATTGCAGGCAATCTCAACGCTGTGCGTTACAGGGAAGACATCCTCCTCCCTCATGTGGTACCCTTCCGGCAGGCTCATCCTGACATAACCCTCCAGCATGACAATGCTACCAGCCATACTGTTCTGTGTGTGATTTCCTGCAAGACAGGAATGTCAGTGTTCTGCCATGGCCAGCGAAGAGCCCGGATCTCAATCCCATTGAGCACATCTGTGACCTGTTGGATCGGAGGGTGAGGGCTAGGGCCATTCCTCCCCAGAAATGTCAGAGAACTTGCAGGTGCCTTGGTGGAAGAGTGGGGTAACATCTCACAGCAAGAACTGCCAAATCTGGTGCAGTCCATGAGGAGGAGATGCACTGCAGTACTTAATGCAGCTGGTGGCCACACCAGATACTGACTGTTACTTTTGATTTTGACCCCTACTTTGTTCAGGGACACATTATTCAATTTATGTTCGTCACATATCTTTGGAACTTGTTCAGTTTGTGTCTCAGTTGTTGAATCTTGTTATGTTCATTCAAATATTTACACATGTTAAGTTTGCTGAAAATACATGAGTTTAGGTAGACCCAAACAGTACAAACATCTTCTGAGCATGACACCTAATCTTTGGAAAGTTTTGTTCATCGAGAGATGCATAGATCCTCATCATTGACATTGTTTTGAATAGTTCTCCAATCACTGCATCAGACTGAAGATTGATAAGTTCAAGTTGCAGGTCAGTGGGAGCGTTATCCACATTGAAGGTGAAAGGAGAGGAAACCAACAGCATGTCATTTTCCAAGACTTTGAAATCCTCAAAAAGATGAGAAAACTCACCGTTCAAAGCACGCAGCAGCGATGTATACTTCTCCCGCTGATCATCTGATAGGGAACAGACTAGTAGTGTCGGAAGGTGGGTGAGATTGTTGGCTTCTACTTGGCGGGTCAGGAGGAATAATTTTCCCTTGAAGGCTTTGACAAGGATGTATATCTGATGTGCAAAAAGGTCCTTCCCTTGTAGTTTGGAATTCAGTTCATTCATGAGGGCCATGATGTTCACAGTGAAGGCAAAATCAGCCAACCATTCTTTGTCTTGCAGTTTAGGGAAATCCACATATTTTCCTTTCATTTGCATAAACTCAGCAATCTCCAACTTCAGGTCCCACACCCTTTTAAGCACCTTCCACAAACTTAGCCATCTCACGTTTGTGTGGTAGGGGAGATATGTCTCTTTCAACAGTGAGACAAACTGCCTGTGGTTTATAGATTTTGCTCTTATGAAGTTTACTGTATCCACAACATGGCTCATTTTCAGAACAGAGCACCACCTAATGAATAACGCAATGCAGGAAAATAATTTTCTGATCTGGGTTCAGCAACTTCCTTTTCAAAAGGCCAACATTTTTCCTGTCAAGTTTGGGCACCCATCAGTGGTCACACTGGAAAACTTTGGGCACCCATCAGTGGTCACCCATCAGTGGTCACACTGGAAAACTTTTCAAAACTCAGTCCCAGCTTTGCCACACTTATTAACCTCCTCCAATAAATCTTTCCCTGTGGTTGTGCTCTTCATTGACTGCACGGAAGCAAGCTCCTCTGTCATTTCAAAGTCTGGGGTTATGCCTCGTATGAATAACAACAACTGCGCCCTGTCACGTGCATCACTGCTCTCATCCAGGGCCAAGGAGAAATAGGTGAAATCCTTTACCTTGTCTTTCAACTGTTGTTCCATATTCTCTGCGATGTTCTCAACACGCCGTGTCACTGTTCGTCTTGACAGGGAAACATTTTTAAACAGCTCTTTCTTGTTGGGGCAAAGTATTGCAGCAGAGTCAATTAAACATAATTTTATGAATTCGCCCCTCAGCGAATGGCTTGCTATGTTAAGCAATTTTGTGGTACAGTACATAGCTAGCTCTTGCAATTCCGTTGTTTGCTGAATGCATTTTTGTGAAAAGTCCTTGCTGCTTTTGCAACTGAGAAAGCAACTCTTTCGATGCACTTGCCCTCTGCTCAGAAAACGTATTCCTATATTTCTCTGCATACTTCATCTGGAAGTGTAGGGACAAGTTGTAGTCTTTCAAGACAGCGATGCTCCCTTTGCACACTAAGCACACAGCTTTCCCTGATACCTCAATAAAGAAATATTTCGATGTCCACTCTGGCTGGAACACCCTACATTCATTGTCTACTTTCCTTTTCTTTGAAATCTTTGAAAAACTCTCTTTGAAAACCTTTTTGCGCAATTTCTAGCTAGCTACTATCTGTAACTGTGACGTGTCAGCCTGTCAGTCACTGTCTGTTCTCGTGCAGTTGTTATTTATAAGCGCCTTCAAAATAAATGTCCCACAAGCAGTGGGAGTTAAATAATTACACAAAGGCGAGTATTCATTGGGCTTTAAATTATTATAACAAATACGTTTTTCAAAACTTTACTTATCGCAAATTCTTTGTGATCTGAGCATGATTCCGATGGCCGTATTGAATCAGGTCACAGGCCGCATACGGGCCGGCCTTTTTATTTATTTATTTATTTAACCTTTATTTAACCAGGTAGGCCAGTTGAGAACTCTCATTTACAACTGCGACCTGGCCAAGATAAAGCTAAGCAGTGCGATACAAGCAACAACAGAGTTACACATGGAATAAACAAACGTACAGTCAATAGAAAGATCTATATACAGTGTGTGCAAATGAAGTAAGATTAGGGAAGTAAGGCAATAAATAGACCGTAATGGCGAAATAATTACAATTTAGCAAATAAACACTGGAGTGATAGATGTGCAGAAGATGAATGTGCAAGTAGAGATACTGGGGTGCAAAGGAGCAGGAAAAAAGTTATAACAATATGGGGATGAGGTAGTTGGATGGGCTATTTACAGATGGGCTGTGTACAGGTGCAATGATCTGTGAGCTGCTCTGACAGCTGATGCTTAAAGTTAGTGAGGGAGATATGAGTCTCCAGCTTCAGTGATTTTTGCAATTCGATCCAGTCATTGGCAGCAGAGAACAAGAAGGAAAGGCAGCCAAAGAGGAATTGGCTTTGGGGGTGACCAGTGAACTATACCTGCTGGAGCATGTGCTACGGGTGGGTGCTGCTATGGTGACCAGTGACCTGAGATAAGTCGGGGCTTTACCTAGCAAAGACTTATAGATGACCTGGAGCCAGTGGGTTTGGCGACGAATATGAAGCGAGGGCCAGCCAACGAGCATACAGGTTGAAGTGGTGGGTAGTATATGGGGCTTTGGTGACGAAACGGATGGCACTGTGATAGACTGCATCCAATTTGCTGAGTAGAGTGTTGGAGGCTATTTTGTAAATGACATCGCCGAAGTCAAGGGTCGGTAGGATAGTCAGTTTTACGAGGGTATGTTTGGCAGCATGAGTGAAGGATGCTTTGTTGCAAAATAGGAAGCCAATTATAGATGTAATTTTGGATTGGAGATGCTTAATATGAGTCTGGAAGGAGAGTTTACAGTCTAACCAGACACCTAGTTATTTGTAGTTGTCCACATATTCTAAGTCATAACCGTCCAGAGAAGTGATGTTAGGCGGGCAGGCAGGTGCGGGCAGCGGTCGGTTGAAGATTATGCATTTTACTTGCATTTAAGAGCAGTTGGACACCACGGAAAGAGAGTTGTATGGCATTGAAGCTCGTCTGGAGGTTAGTTAACGTAGTGTCCAAAGACGGGCCAGATGTATACAGAATGGTGTCGTCTGCGTAGAGGTGGATCAGAGAATCACTAGCCGCAAGAGCAACATCATTGATGTATACAGAGAAAAGAGTCGGCCCAAGAATTGAACCCTGTGGCACCCCCATAGAGACTGCCAGAGGTCCGGACAACAGGCCCTCCGATTTGACACACTGAACTCTGTTTGAGAAGTAGTTGGTGAACCAGGCGAGGCAGTCATTTGAGAAACCAAGGCTGTTGAGTCTGCCGATAAGAATGCGGTAATTGACAGAGTCGAAAGCCTTGGCCAGGTCGATGAATACGGCTGCACAGTATTGTCTTCTGTCGATGGCGGTTATGATATCGTTTAGGACCTTGAGCGGGGCTGAGGTGCACCCATGACCAGCTCGGAAACCAGATTGCATAGCGGAGAAGATCAAATCAAATCAAATGTTATTTGTCACATACACATGGTTAGCAGATGTTAATGTGAGTGTAGCGAAATGCTTGTGCTTCTAGTTCCAACCATGCAGTAGTATCTAACATGTAATCTAACAATTTCACAACAACTACCTCATACACACAAGTGTAAAGGAATGAATACGAGTATGTACATATACATATATGGATGAGCGATGGCCGACCGGCATAGGCAAGATGCAGTAGATGGTATAGAGTACAGTATATACATAATGAGATGAGTAATGTAGGATATGTAAACATTATTTAAAGTGGCATTGTTTAAATTAAAGTAGCTAGTGATACATTTATTACATCCAATGTTTAATTATTAAAGTGGCTAGAGATTTGAGTCAGTATGTTGGCAGCAGCCACTCATTGTTAGTGATGGCTGTTTAACAGTCTGATGGCCTTGAGATAGAAGCTGTTTTTCAGTCTCTCGGTCCCAGCTTTGATGCACCTGTACTGACCTCGCCTTCTGGATGATAGTGGGGTGAACAGGCAGTGGCTCGGGTGGTTGTTGTCCTTGATGATCTTTTTGGCCTTCCTGTGAGATCGGGTGCTGTAGGTGTCCTGGAGGGCAGGTAGTTTGCCACCGGAGATGAGTTGTACAGACCGCACTACCCACTGGAGAGCCTTGCAGTTGAGGGCGGAGCAGTTATCGTACCAGGCGGTGATACAGCCCGATAGGATGCTCTCGATTGTGCATCTGTAGAAGTTTGTGAGTGTTTAAGGTGACAAGACAAATTTCTTCAGCCTCCTGAGGTTGAAGAGGCGCTGTTGCGCCTTCTTCACCACGCTGTCTGTGTGGGTGGACCATTTCAGTTTGTCCGTGATGTGTACGCCGAGGAACTTAAAACTTTCCACCTTCTCCACTACTGTCCCGTCGATGTGGATAGGGGGGTGCTCCCTCTGCTGTTTCCTGAAGTCCACGATCATCTCCTTTGTTTTGTTGATGTTGAGTGAGAGGTTATTTTCCTGACACCACACTCCGAGGGCCCTCACCTCCTCCCTGTAGGCCGCCTTGTCGTTGTTGGTAATCAATCCTACCACTGTAGTGTCGTCTGCAAACTTGATGATTGAGTTGGATGCGTGCTTGGCCACGCAGTCATGGGTGAACAGGGAGTACAGGAAAGGGCTGAGAACACACCCTTGTGGGGCCCCAGTGTTGAGGATCAGCGGGGTGGAGATGCTGTTTCTTACCCTCACCACCTCGGGACCGGCCCGTCAGGAAGTCCAGGACCCAGTTGCACAAGGTGGGGTCGAGACCTAGGGCCTCGAGCTTAATGACGAGTTTGGAGGGTACTATGGTGTTAAATGCTGAGCTGTAGTCGATGAACAGCATTCTTACATAGGTATTCCTCTTGTCCAGATGGCTTAGGGCAGTGTAGAGTGTGCAGTGTGATCGCGATTGCGTCGTCTGTGGACCTATTGGGACGGTAAGCAAATTGGAGTGGGTCTAGGGTGTCAGGTAGGATGGAGGTGATATGATCCTTGACTAGTCTCTCAAAGCACTTCATAATGACGGAAGTGAGTGCTACGGGGCAATAGTCATTTAGCTCAGTTACCTTAGCTTTCTTGGGAACAGGAACAATGGTGGCCCTCTCGAGGCATGTGGGAACAGCAGACTGGGATAAGGATTGATTGAATATGTTTGTAACCAGCCAGCTGGTCTGTGCATGCTCTGAGGACCCGGCCAGGGATGCCATCTGGGTCGGCAGCCTTGAGAGGGTTAACACATTTAAATGTTTTACTCATGTTTCCTGCGGTGAAGGAGAGCCCGCAGGTTTTGGTAGTGGGCCGTGTTGGTGGCACTGTATTGTCCTTAAAGCGAGAAAAAAAGTTGTTTAGTTTGTCTGGGAGCATGACATCGTGGTCGGCTATGGGGCTGGTTTTCTTTTTGTAGTCCGTGATTGACTGTAGACCCTGCCACATACCTCTCATGTCTGAGCTGTTGAATTGCGACTCTTGAATTGCGACTTTTATTGCCTTGCGGAGGGAATAGCTACACTGTTTGTATTCAGTCATGTTTCCGGTCGCCTTACCCTGATTAAAAGCAGTGTTTTGCGCTTTCAGTTTTGCGCGAATGCCGCCATCAATCCACGGTTTCTGGTTGGGGAAGGTTTTAATAGTCGCTGTGGGTACAACATCACCGATGCACTTGCTAATAAACTCGCTCACCGAATCAGCGTATACATCAATCTAATTGTCCAATGCTATCCGGAACATATCCCAGTCCACATGATTGAAGCAATCTTGAAGCGTGGAATCAGATTGTTCGGACCAGCGTTGAACAGACCTCAGCACGGGCGTTTCCTGTTTTAGTTTCTGTCTATAGGCTGGGAGCAACAAAATGGAGTCGTGGTCAGATTTGCTTAAAGGGGGAAGGGGAATGGCTTTGTATGCGTCACGGAAGTTAGCATAACAATGATCCAGGATTTTCCCGGCCCGGGTCGCACATTCGATATGCTGATAAAATTTAGGGAGCCTTGTTTTTAGATTAGCCTTGTTAAAATCCCCAGCTACAATAAATGCAGCCTCAGGATATGTGGTTTCCAGTTTACATAGAGTCCAATGAAGTTCTTTCAGGGCCGTCGATGTGTCAGCTTGAGGGGGGGATATACGCGACTGTGATTATAATCGAAGAGAATTCTCTTGATAGATAATGCGGTCGGCATTTGATTGTAAGGAATTCTAGGTCATCTATCTTATCAGATAGATGTTTGTTTCTGTCGGCGCGATGCGTGAAGAAACCAGGTGGCTGTGCCGACTCTGATAACGTATCCCGAGTGAGCCATGTTTCCGTGAAGCAAATAACGTTGCAATCTCTGATGTCTCTCTGGAAGGCATCCCTTGCTCGGATTTCGTCTACCTTGTTGTCAAGAGACTGGACATTGGCAAGTAGTATACTCAGGAGCGGTGCGCGATGTCCCCGTCTACGGAGCCTGACCAGAAGACCGCCTCGTCTGCCCCTTCTCCTACGGCGATGTTGTTTTGGGTCGCCGGCTGGGATCCGGTCTCTTGTCCTGGTTGGTGGACCAAACAGAGGATCCGCTTCGTGAAAGTCGTATTCCTGGTCGTAATGTTGGTAAGTTGACGTTGCTCTTATATCCAATAGTTCCTCCCGGCTGTATGTAATATAACTTAAGATTTACCCCAGGAAATCGGTGGGATTCGAAATGGATTCGAAATGGTTGGTGATCTGTTTGTTCACTTGGCTTTTGAAGACCTTAGGGCAGGATGGATATAGGTCTGTAACAGTTTGGGTCTAGAGTGTCTCCCCCTTTGTAATAGGGGTTACAACAATTGCGGGGGGATAATTTTAGAAAGAGGGTCCAGATTGTCTAGCCCAGCTGGTTTGTAAGGGTCCAGAGGAGGTGCTCTTGTTCTCCATGTACTTTACAGTGTCCCATATCTTTTTGGAGTTTGTGCTACGAGATGCAAATTTCTGTTTGAAAAAGCTAGCCTTTGCATATTGGTTCCTAACTTTCCTGAAAAGTTGCATATCACGGGGGCTATTCGATGCTAATGCAGTACACCACAGGATGTTTTTGTGCTGGGCAATGGCAGTCAGGTCTGGGTTGAACCAAGGGCGATATCTGTTCCTGGTTCTAAATTTCTTTTGAAGGGGGCATGCTTATTTAAGATGGTGAGGAAAACACTTTTAAAGACTAACCAGGCATCCTCTACTGACGGAATGAGGTCAATATCTTTCCAGGATACACGGGCCAGATCGATTAGAAAGGCCTGCTCGCTGAAGTGTTTTTACGGACCTGTCCCATTACGGACGCAGGCAATGAGGTAATGATCGCTGAGATCCTGGTTGAAATGATAATTTGGGTGAGATTGAAGGCATCTATCTTCGATTGTTGGACGGCCAGGGTGTTAAGAATATCCCAGTTTAGGTCACCTAACAGTACAAACTCTGAAGATAAATGGGGGGCAATTAATTCACATATGGTGTCCAGGGCACAGCTGGGGGCTGAGGGGGGTCTGTAACAAGCGGCAACAGTGAGAGACTTATTTCTGGAAAGGTGGATTTTTAAAGTAGAATCTTGAATTGTTTGGGCACAGACCTGGATAGCATGACAGAACTCTGCAGGCTGTCTCTGCAGTAGATTGCAACTCCACCCCCTTTGGCAGTTCTATCTTGGCGGAAATCCTAAGCCAGGAAATCCTAAGCCAGGATTCAGACACGGCTACGACATCAGAGTTGGCGGAGTGTGCTAAAGCAGTGAAAACAACAAACTTAGGGAGGAGGATTCTGATGTTAACATGCATGAAACCAAGGCTTTTACAATTACAGAAGTCAACAAGTGATAGCGCCTGGGGAATAGGAGTGGAACTGGGGGCTACAGGGCCTAGGTTAACCTCTACATCACCAGAGGAACAGAGGAGGAGTAGGATAAGGGTATGGCTAAAGGCTATAAGAACTGGTTGTCTAGTGCGTGGGGGACAGAGAATAAAAGGAGCAGATTTCTGGGCGTGGTAAAATAGATTCAAGGCATAATGTACAGACAAGGGTATGGTAGGATGTGAGTACAGTGGATGTAAACCTATGCGTTGCGTGACGATGAGAGATCTTTAATCTCTGGAGGCATCAATTAACGTAGGTTAGGTCTCTGCATGTGTGTGGGGTGGGACGAAAGAGCTATCTAAGGCATTTTGAGCGGGACTGAGGGCTCTACAGTGAAATAAAGCAATAAAAACTAGCCAGGACAGCAGTAGACAAGGCATATTGACATTAGAGAGAGGCATAAAGCAATCACAGGTGTTGATCAGGAGAGCAAAGACAACAACCCAAGCCTGCTCATTGCCCAGGCATGCTCTATCCTCTCCCTCTATCCTCTCACTCTCCCTCTATCCTCTCCCTCTATCCTCCCACACTCCCTATCCTCTCCCTCTATCTTCCCCCTCCTCCCTCTATCCTCCCACTCTATCCTCTCCCTCTATTCTCCCACTCTCCCTCTATCTTCCCCCTCCTCCTTCTATCCTCCCACTCTCCCTCTATCCTCCCCCTCTATCCTCCCCCTCTATCCTCCCCCTCCTCCCTCTATCCAACCCTCTCTTTCTCTATCCTTTTATGTTTTATTTAACCTTTATTTAACTAGGCAAGTCCGTTAAGAACATTTATTTACAATGACGGCCTACACCGGCCAAACAAGGACGACGCTGGGCCAATTGTGTGCCGCCCTATGGGACTCCCAATCACGGCCGGTTGTGATACAGCCGAGAGAGGAGAGAGGAGGCAGAGGTGAGGTGGGGGAGAGAGAGGTGAGGTGAGGTGGGGGATAGGTGAGGTGGGGGAGAAAAGGTGGGGGAGAGCAGAGGTGAGGTGGCACACAAACAAACACACACACAGCCAGCCCTGCCAACGTTTCCCTCCTTGCGGCTTTTGACCCCTCCAGGAGGATCATCCATCCAGAAACACCCATCTGTGCCTGTCTCTCCAAAGAGAGGAGAGGGGTGTGTGTGCGGACGTGTTTGTGTGTGTGTGTGTGTGTGTGTGTGTGTGTGTGTGTGTGTTAGAGAGAGCTGCATAACCAGCACAGTCCTGAGCTCTGAGAATAGAATACACTGCATATATGATACTTGGCCCATACATTCCACACACACACACACACACACACACATGCACACGCACACACACATGCACACGTACACACACACTGTCTGTTAGATGAGGTGCCAGTCCCCAGCTGCAGTCACTGTCAGAAAGGCCATCCCAGCTGTGCCCCTGGAGCTGGGTCACCTGATCCATGTCCTCACCTTTGGCCTCATTTCCTGTCACTGATGACCAATGAGGCAATCCCCCCAGGCCCCTCCCTCCAGACTTACTGAGGATTTGTCACAATGCTCTGATTCCAGTATGATTTGGACTTTCTATTCTGACTTTCTACTTTTCTTGACTTTCTCAAATATTAAAGTAGTACCACACTGTTTGATGACATCATTGTTGGCTAGTGAATCACACTATAAAGGAAGTAATCCCACATGCCTCACACACAACAGTAGCTTGGTAAGCGTAAACCCTTTATTGACTGTAATACAACACAATCAATCAATGTTCAACTAGGATATTTGATTTAAGCAGTACCGTACAATACAGTACAGTGCATTGTATAATAAAGCAAACAGACGTAACCTCAGTATAGCCTAAATGTAGGATAATTAATGAATAGCCCACAGCTGTAATAGCCTGCTATCTTACACACACACACACACACACACACACACACACACACACACACACACACACACACACACACACTCTGAAAGGCTTAGTTTCTTTGATGTGGATTAGTGATCTAATGGAATGGTCTACTGTGGCTACAGGAGGACTAGTGAGTGGTAGACCTGGCAGCATGTCTCTGAACGTTGGCCTGTAGAAATACATGGATATAGAGAGGCTGGGAGAAAAGACAAGGGATGCCCTTAGTGGAGAAGCCTATCTATGCTGCTATACGTCTAAGTCTGACATTTCAAAGTGAAAATTACAAACATTAGAAGCCTTTTTAAAACTCCTGCTGTGCAGGAAAATTCTCAGCAACTAAACTGACCAAATTAAGATCCGACATCTGTAAACCTTTTTCTAGACCAAAAAACACTTTCAATTGAGATACCTGCCTCTAATCTAGAGGTAGTGATGAAACCAATTCATTACCCTGAATGTACATTTAAGCGATGCGTTGATTGTTGCCATTCTCAGGGAAGTCCACGGGTCGATTGGTTATCTATCTGTTTCACAGGAGGTTGGTCTCACCTGAAGTACCACCAACAGGCTTGTGGTAATGGAGCGGAATAAGTGGAATGGTATCAAATACATCAGACTCATGGTTTCCATGTGTTTGATGCCATTCCATTTGCTCCATTCCATTATTATGAGCCGTTCTCCCCTTAGCAGTGTCCTGTGATCTGTTTTCTATCCTGAGGTCGGATTGGTTGCCTGTTACACGTTATGGTCTCAGAAGCCAGGATAATTAGGATTGATTTCTGAGAAAGCTACATTTCTCCTGCCTCCCTTCCAGCTAAAGCTCTCTGTTGAAATATTGAAACCGGCGCTGCTGAGCCAGCTGCTGCCGAGCCAGCTGCTGCCGAGGTGTGTTGTGTTTATTTGTTCCATATGAGGCTCTTTTAATAAACAAAGACACATCTCTGGTCTCTTTTCTTCACCTCTCCTTTTTGTGTTGTTGTGCTTGGGGTGTGTGTGTTTGTGTGTGTCACGATCTCCTTTAGTGACGGACCAAGACGCAGCGATGCTTCCAGTATACATATTTTATTTAACGACATAACTGGGAAAATTATAAACAAAACGAAGATCGTAACATCGGTGTGGCTTCACAGTGCACAAACCACAAAACATACTAATACAAACAATGACCCACAAAACCCCATTGAAAACCACAAACATATATATGGTTCCCAACTAGAGGTAACGACAAACAGCTGCCTCTAATTGGGAACCATTTCCTAACATAGAAATACAAAACCTAGAACACAAAACCCTCCTAAACAAAAGACAAACTAAACACCAGCCTGCTAACCCAGGCCTGGACGTGACATTACCCCCAAAGGCGCGGACTCCGACCGCGCCAACAGTCCATGGGGGTCCTCTGGTGGGTCTCTTTGTCCATGGTGGCGGCTCGGTGCCGGCTGTGATGTCCCGAGAAGACGCAGGGAGGCCCTGGGCTAGAAGCCGGAACAGTTCATGCTGGACTCACGAAGCGCACAGGGGACCTGGTGCAGGAGCAGGCTGTGCTGGACACACGATGCGCACAGGGAACCTGGTGCGGGGAGCAGGAACGGGCCGTGCTGGGCTCACGACACGCACAGGGATCCTGGTGCGTGGAACAGGGACAAGACGTGCTGGACCCACGACGCGCACAGGGATCCTGGAGCGTGAAACAGTGACAGGACCTGCTGGACCCACGACGAGCACAGGGATCCTGGTGCGTGAAACAGGGACAGGACGTGCTGGACCCACGACGCGCACAGGGATCCTGGTGCGTGAAACAGGGACAGGACCTGCTGGACCCACGACGCGCACAGGGATCCTGGTGCGTGAAACAGGGACAGGACGTGCTGGACCCACGACGTGCACAGGGATCCTGGTGCGTGGAACCGGGACAAGACGTGCTGGACCCACGACGCGCACAGGGATCCTGGAGCGTGAAACAGGGACAAGACGTGCTGGACCCACGACGCGCACAGGGATCCTGGTGCGTGAAACAGGGACAGGACGTGCTGGACCCACGACGCGCACAGGGATCCTGGTGCGTGAAACAGGGACAGGACCTGCTGGACCCACGACGTGCACAGGGATCCTGGTGCGTGAAACAGGGACAGGACGTGCTGGACCCACGACGCGCACAGGAGACCTGGATCGCAGAGCCGGCACCATCCTACCAGACTGCACACTCACCCTAGCCTCACAGATGAGGGAAGCTGGAATGTCGCGCACCGGGCTGTGGGCACGAACCGGAGACACCGCACGCAGAGCCGGCGCAGGATATCCTGGCCCGAAGAGGAGCACCGGAGACCAGGAGCGCTGAGCCAACACCCTCTTTCCAGGCTGCCAACTCCCCCTAGCACGACAGATGCGAGGAGCTGGCAAGTCGCGCACCGGGCTGTGAACGCGCACTAGAGACACTGTGCGCTTCACCGCATAACACAGTGTCTTACCAGTGCGACGCTCCCTCAGGAAAGCGCGAGGAGTTAGCTGGGTCTCCAGCCAACCTCCCCTCTCGAGTTTCCTCGCCAGGCGTGTTCCAGAATACTTCTCCCGATCGGGTGTCCATACTCTATATCGCTCCTCATAGAATCGCCGCTCAGCCTTCGCTGCCTCTAGCTCCTCCTTAGGACGGCGATACTCCCCCGGCTGGGTCCAGGGTCCCTCTCCAGCCAGGATTTCCTCCCACGTCCAGAAATCCTGTCTCTCTCGCTGCTTGGTCCTGTATTGGTGGGTCATTCTGTCACGATCTCCTTTAGTGACGGACCAAGACGCAGCGATGTTTCCAGTATACAAATTTTATTTAACGACATAACTGGGAAAATTATAAACAAAACGAAGATTGTAACATCGGTGTGGCTTCACAGTGCACACACCACAAAACATACTAATACAAACAATGACCCACAAAACCCCATTGAAAACCACAAACATATATATGGTTCCCAATTAGAGATACCGACAAACAGCTGCCTCTAATTGGGAACCATTTCCCCAACATAGAAATACAAAACCTAGAACACAAAACCCTCCTAAACAAAAGACAAACTAAACACCAGCCTGCTAACCCAGGCCTGGACATGACAGTGTGTCTCGACTCCCTAACCCAATTCCCTTGGACCTCAATGAGCCTGCATTATAGATTCCTTTGTTTTTCTAGGTAAGGCACGGAATTATATGGTAGCGCTCGCTGCTCTGGGGGAAATTGGAGTTGTGATAGCAGAAGATTGTGAGCGCAATTTGTTTTTGGAAGCTTGCATGTTTTTCAGGGAAAAAGCCATGTTGAAAAGAAAATGTGCAATTATTGATCGGCAAAGTCATTTAGAGTGGTGTGGTTTAGATAGGAAGCATTAAATGTAAACTTAGAACCATTTTCGTGATAATGGAAGCTGAAATGAATCTCTGCGACTAGATCCAACAGCCAAGGTCATTTCAGAGCAGCCTGCTGCGGCATTCCTTAGTTGCTCGAACTGTGTGTGTGTGTGTGTTTTGCATTTGTTGTTTGCCTGCCTGTGATTGTGTGGGTGGGCATGTGTGAGGGTGTGTGCTTGTGGGCATGTGTGTGTGTTTCTTCATGCATGCGTGTATGTGCGTGTGTGTGTTTGAGCGTGTGTGTGTGTGTGTGTGTGTGTGCGCGCATCATTCATTGGGGATAGAGTCTTGCTTAATGGGCTCCAATTACATCTGATGCTTCCATCCATCCTGGGCCTGGCCCTGTCGCCACAGCAGCAGGAGAGTGTGGGTGTCACTGCTCTAAGCTGTCACCACGGATTATGGGATGGATGTGCAGCCAGGGAGGGTCTGGAGTTGAATACACACACACACATGCACGCTAGACGCACACACACACACAGCTGCTACCACTGCAGTTCCTGCCTGGCTGGCATCTAGCTCAGCATCACTCGGTTCAGTGGAGTTGACACTGGTGTCCCATAACTGCCCAACCTGTCCTAACACAAGGGCTGTTACGGTGACCGTATAACCGACACACCGGCAGTCACGAGTCATGACCGCAGTCAAATTCCATGTGACCATTGAGTCATGGTAACTAGGCTTCTCCAAAACTGTGCTCTGATATTCATTAGTAGCCTGCCAATCTTGCTAACTGCCAATGGCCTCGCTAATGGCCTGGTACTCAGCATTCTATTGTCCCTCTAATCACTCTGACATCAATGCAAATTAAATTGAAAATCAAATCAAACACTTAATGAGAGCCCATAAGCCCATGTTCCGCAAGTATTCTATAGGCTCTGCAATTGCATGAGAAAACAGAGTTCTGATGGTCTCTATTAAAAAGAGGAGGATCCCATCAGCTTTCTTTAGGCTTACTATATTTATTTCTCAAGCACATTGTTTCGCTTTAAAACCGGTGTAGCCTACAAGGCTGGCATGAAAAATAATCTGCGGAAAAAGCGTTCTCCATTCGCTATTTAAGTACATACGGATTAAATGTAATTTTTGTACCCTGTTCCGACAGGTGCATGATAATGGCCCATTCTAAATCCAAACTAATTTCACACATACTGTACCAGTCAAAAGTTTTGTCACGATCTTCATGGATGGACCAAGGCGCAGCGTGCCGGGTGGAGTTAAACATATTTACTTTGTCAACTCAATCAAATACAAAACAACAAACGAAGCTCAAAACAGGTGTAGCACCAACAGTACACACACCTCAACAGAGTCAACCTCCCACAAAGCTGGAGGGAAAAATAGCTGCTTAAGTGTGGTTCCCAATCAGAGACAACGATAGACAGCTGTCCCTGATTGAGAGCCACACTCAGCCAAAACAAAGAAATACAAAAACTATAACATAGAATGCCCACCCCAAATCACACCCTGACCAAACCAAAAGGAGACATAAAAGGCTCCTACCGGTCAGGGCGTGACAAGTTTGGACATACCTACTCATTCAAGGGTTTTTCTTTATTTTTACTATTTTCTACATTGTATAATAATGGTGAAGATATCAAAACTATGAAATAACACATATGGAATCATGTAGCAACCAAAAAAGTGTTAAACAAACCAAAGTATATTTTATATTTGAGATTCTTCAAAGTAGCCACCCAACACTTTTTTGGTTATATGATTCCATATGTGTAATTTCATAGTTTTAATGTCTTCACTATTATTCTACAATATAGAAAATAGTAAAAATAAAGAAAAATCCTTTTGACTGGTACTGTATATTATTTAGAATATGTAAAGACAAGATTAAATTGAGAATAGTTTGACGGGTGAGAATATTGTCACTTGTGAATGAGGCCCAGTGTGTGCAGTCTAAGGCAAGAAAAAGTGCATGCCTTTTCTTTTCCCAATCATAGTCACATGTATCATGTAGCTTAGCCCATAGGCCTATATGTTTCGATAAGGTGACATAATAACTCCAATTGTAGCCCATAGGCCTTGGGCCCCTGGAACACATTTGGAGAGCACATAGACTACAGAGCCTAGTAAAACACGTTCTATTTAGAAGAGGATCCCAGCTTTATCATGCTGCTGTATTTATTGCTGAGTGCGTCTCAATATTAGGAAAGTGTTCCTAGTGTTTGTACACTCAGTGTATATTTGCAGGTTATATGTAAGACTAGATTAAATTGAGAATAGTCTGATGTGTGAGAATATTATCAAGTGCTTTCAAATACTGAATGAGAGACTGAAGAAGTGTGTGCAGCCTGCGCAAGAAACAGAACAGAGCTCATGCCTTTCATGCAACATTTTTCAAATCATCATTAGAGTCGCATCATACAGCCTTAGAATGTACAAAAAAATCTAAATTTATAGCCTGACGTTTTTATCACAACTAAAGTTGAATAAATAACTCTAAATGAAGTATGTGGAAGGATTTGTTTCTTTGATAACCGCTCAACACAGAATAGCCGCATGTGCGCGCTCCCTCTGAAATCATTTGGAGAAAATATCCTTTTTATTTTATTCAGCTATGTTCAATTATGTTCTTCTTAATATAAAATAATATACACATAATTCCACGGGAATTATGAGCAAATATTATCTGCTTAATGATGTCACGTCCAGGCCAGAGTTTTACAGGCTGGCGTGTTTAGTTTAGTTTCTGGTGTAGGGTTTTTCTGTTCTAGGTGTTCTATTTCTATGTTGGGTAAATGGTTCCCAATTAGAGGCAGCTGAGTGTCGTTACCTCTAATTGGGAACCATATATATGTTTGTGGTTTTGCACTAGGGTTTGGTGGGTGTTTGTTTGTTTCATAGCTTAGTGATTATTCTATGTTATGTTCTTCGTTAGGATCTTCGTTCGTTCGTTCGTTCGTTTGTTATTTTCCCAGTTACGTGATTTAATAAATATGTATACGGGAAGCATCGCTGCGTCTTGGTCCGTCCATACAGGAGATCGTGACAGAATAACCCACCAATACAGGACCAAGCAGCGAAAGAGCCAGGATTTCTGGACATGGGAGGAAATCCTGGCTGGAGAGGGTCCCTGGAAAAGGACTACGGAGTATCGTCGCCCCAGGGAGGAGATGGAAGCAGTGAGGGCAGATCGGAGCTGGGATATGCTGGGACACGCCTGGCGAGGAAGCCCGAGAGGCAGCCCCCAATTTTTTTTGGGGGGGGGCATACAGGGAGGTTGGCCGGTTCAGGGTGGACTCCTGAGCCAACTCCTCATGCTTTATGGAGGGAGTGTCGCACTGGTAAGACACCGTGCTATGGTGTGATGCGCACGGTGTCTCCAATGCACGTTCATAGGCCGGTAGGCGAAATTCCAGCTCCCCTCGTCTGTCGGGCTAGGTTGAGCGTGCAGCCTGGAAGAGAGGTGCCGGCTCAGCGCTTCTGGTCTCCGGTGCGCCTCTTCGGACCAGGATATCCGGCCCCATCTCTGCGTGCAGTGTCTCCGGTGCGTATCCACAGCCCGGTACGCGACATTCCAGCTCCATTCATCTGTCAGGCTAGGGTGAGTGTGCTGCCTGGAAGAGTGGTGCCGGCTCTGCGCGCTAAGTCTCCAGTGCACCTTCGTGGACCGAGATATCCTGCCCCGGCTCTGCGTGCTGTGTCTCCGGTTCACGCCCACAGCCCGGTGCATGACATTCCAGCTCCCACCATCTGTGAGGCGAGGGTGAGTGAACAGCCGGGGAGAAGGGTGTCGGCTCCGCGCACCAGGCCCCCTGTACGCATAGAGAGCCCAGTACATCCAGTCCCTGTTCCACGCTCCAGGATCCCTGTGCGAGTCGTGGATCCAGCACGTCCTGTCCCTGTTCCACGCTCCAGGATCCCTGTGCGCGTCGTGGACCCAGCACGTCCTGTTCTACGCTCCAGGATCCCTGTGCGCGTCGTGAACCCAGCACAGCCCGTTCCTGCTCCCCGCAGCAGAGTTCCAGTGCGCTTAGCGAGTCCAGCACGGCCCGTTCCTCCTCCCCGCACCAGAGTTCCAGTGCGCATAGAGAGTCCAGCACGGCCCGTTCCTCCTCCCCGCACCAGAGTTCCAGTGCGCATAGAGAGTCCAATACGGCCTGTTCCTGCTCCTCGCACCAGAGTTCCAGTGTGCATCGTGAGTCCTACACGGCCCGTTCCTGCTCCCCGCACCAGAGTTCCTGTGCGCATTGCGAGTCCAACACGGTCTGTTCCTGCTCCTCGCACCAGGTCCCCTGTGCGCATCGCGAGTCCAGCTCAGCCTATTCCTGCTCCCCGCACCAGGTCCCCTGTGCGCATCGCGAGTCCAGCTCAGCCTGTTCCTGCTCCCCGCACCAGGTCCCCTGTGCGCATCGCGAGTCCAGCTCAGCCTGTTCCTGCTCCCCGCACCAGGTCCCCTGTGCGCATCGCGAGTCCAGCACAGCCTGCTCCTACTCCCCGCACCAGGTCCCCTGTGCGCATTGCTAGTCCAGCACAGCCTGCTTCATGCACCAGGTCCCCTGTGCGCTTCGTGAGTCTAGCACAAACTGTTCCGGCTGCTAGCCCAGGGCCTCCGGTGCGTGACTTCGGCACGGCCGGCACCGGAGCCGCCACCTTGGACAAAAAAGACCCACCCGAGACCCCCCCATGGACATTTGGGGGGGGTACTGTCTTGTCCAGGCCTGAGTTTTACAGGCTGGCGTGTTTAGTTTCGTTTTTGGTGTAGGGTTTTTCTGTTCTAGGTGTTCTATTTCTATGTTGGGTAAATGGTTCCCAATTAGAGGCAGCTGAGTGTCGTTACCTCTAATTGGGAACCATATATATGTTTGTGGTTCTGCACCAGGGTTTGGTGGGTGTTTTGTTTGTTTCATAGCTTAGTGATTATTCTATGTTATGTTCTTCGTTAGGATCTTCGTTCGTTTGTTTGTTATTTTCCCAGTTACGTGATTTAATAAATATGTATACGGGGAAGCATCGCTGCGTCTTGGTCCGTCAATACAGGAGATCGTGACAAATTAACTAGTGTAGCCCTCAGCCTTAGGCCCTAATCGGGCTATGCCATAACATAGGGACAACTCTGAGTATGCTTTTCTGTTCTTCTGAAATAAGTAAAATTTTCTTCATATCATGTTTCTTTAGACCTGTCTAAAATAATGGATTTATTGTGATGCTGTAGGTTATATTAAATGGATTTATTCGGGTTTTTTTTATGTAGATGTTCCAAAGGTCTGCATCAGGGGCTGGTAGGCTATGTGTGGAAGCCTGGAGATGCTAAACGTGTTTATGTTAATTAATGGTCAAACACCGTCAGACCTGCAGTTATTTGTATGACAATCACTGACTGACAAAATGTCATGACCACCACAACCCTGCCTAACACACGCTCACTCGCACACGCACACACACGTACGCACGCACACGCACACACACACTCACTCTCCTGGCTTGATAAATAACCTTGAAGGAAATGACAAATGTCTTAAAGCTTTGTTCTCGCTGACTAAATCATGGTGGGTAATATCGTTTTCTTTCCTCATTTTCTTTTTTACAGGAAGAAGTTGTTCTCTGAAGTCCCAAGTGAGGATTCTGTGAGGCTTCTAAAAAAAAGGTAAGCTCCTTTGGGATGGAGGATACTTTCAGGGTATGGGATGGTTCGACTAAGACTGATGTTTGATAAGAAGTTAAAGGACAGATCATAATTTGGGCCAGTGGAGGCTTCTGAGGGGAGGACTGCTCATAATAATGGCTGGAACGGATAGAATGGAATGGCATCAAACTATGTGTTGGATGTATTTGATACTATTCCGCTCCAGCTATTACCACGAGCCCGTCCTCCCCAATTAAGGTGCCACCAACCTCCTGTGAATTGAGCCAATACAAACTTTATGCTTGTTTATAAACTTCCTGTGTGTGTTTGTGACCATATAAAATGTAGGTTTTCTTATTGGGCTGTAGAACTCAAATGCACTGTAGTTTATACAGTTTTACTGGCTGTGTGACATTTGTGTATTGAGCAGGCTTGGAGTGGTGGAACTGTGATAAATTGGGGTGAACTGAACTGAATGTAGCCGGGCTGAACTCGCCTTTGCTGTCACTGCTGTGTTGTCCTGTCCTGACCAGTATTACTCTAGGTTAGGTAGTCCCATCACTAATAAGCAGCATTGCTGTGACCACAAGGAGACAGACAGACAGACAGAGAGCCTTGCAGCATCACTCCTAGCCAGTCAGAAACAGAAACAGACTACTGTACCAAGTCAAGCAGAATTATTTAGAGAAACAGGCAGCAGCCTAAATGCAGCTCATTTCCTCCCAAATGTGTCCTGGGCATCTTTCACTGAGCCAACTGGAGAATGACTGCAGCAGCAGCAACAACACACACCATCTCCGTCATCATAGACACACCATTATAACAACACTTACACCCCATCCCCATAGACACACCATTATATCAACACTCACACCCATCCCAGACCCATAGACACACCATTATACCAACACTCACACCCCATCCCCGTCCCCATAGACACACCATTATAACAACAAACACACCCCGTCCCCATCGACACACCATTATAACAACACTCACACCCTGTCCCCATCGACACACCATTATAACACTCATACCCCATCCCCGTCCCCATAGACACACCATTAAAACAACACACAGTACCCCTGTCTCCATAGACACACCATTATAACAACACACACACCGAATCTCCGTCCCCATAGACACACCATTATAATAACACTCACAACCCATCCCCGTCCCCATAGACACACCATTAAAATAACACACACACACCATGAAAACAACACACACATACCGACCCTGTACACACACCATTACTACAACTTCATGTGTTGAGATGCAGTTGCCATCTCTGTCCTCAAGCTTGTCCCTGTCCTCTACCCAAAGTCACCCAGGGTTAGGAGTGATTATTCAGACCCAGTACATTAGTAGGGTGTTTGGGGGGAGAGGGTAGGACATTATTACAACATAACCATTACACAAATCTCTCCACAAATTACAGTGTGTTCTGTGTCATATTACACTAATTATTGAACCACATATTGAATGACAAAGTTTGCACAATCAGCCACAAAAATGGTGTGTAGGTGCTGAGAGTAGGGAATAAAGGGTCTGTGTGTGGGGGTGAGATTCTCAGAGGGAGGTGAGAGTGAAAAACACTTAGCTCATAAACATAGGTTTAGTGGAGGAAAGCAGATGGTGTGTGTGTGACACAAAGTGTCTTTTCCCTCAGCAGTACTAACTCTCTTGTAATACTTCAACTTTGAATAAATAGTGACATTTATACATGATAACATATCACTGAATTGTTTAGACTTTATTCAATTGGACAATTCCAGTAAGTGTTTACAGCGTTTTCGATACCAGAGTGTAATGCGTCTGTGTGTAGCTGGTGTAGAGGATTCTGGCGCAGGACAGCAGATGTGAGTAAATAGCAATTTTACTCAAAAATGAATCCCAATACACGTCAACATATAGCCAAGCCCAACATAACGGACCGCAATACAAACACTCACAAACAAACATGGGGGAACAGAGGGTTAAATAATGAACAAGTAATTGTGGGATTGAAACCAGGTGTGTAAAACAAGGAAAAACCAATGGAAAATGAAAAGTAGATCGGCGATGGCTAGAAAACCGGTGACGTCGACCGCCGAACGCCGCCCGAACAAGGAGAGGGACCGACTTCGGCGGAAGTCGTGACAGTACCCCCCCCCGTTGAGCTGCGCGCCAACACCGGCATCGGGGACGACCCGGAGGACGATCCGGATGTAGACGGTGGAACTCCCGCAGCAACGAAGGGTCCAGAACGTCCTCCACCGGCACCCAGCATCTCTCCTCCGGACCGTACCCCTCCCACTCCACAAGGTACTGAAGGCCCCTCCTCCGATGCCTAGAGTCCAGGATGGCTCGAACAGCATACGCCGGGGCCCCCTCGATGTCCAGAGGGGGCGGAGGAACCTTGAATGGCCCCACAAAACGCGGACCCAGCTTCCGGCAGGGCAGGTGGAGGGTCAGGTTTCGGGTCGAGAGCCAGACCCGGTCCCCCGGTGCGAACACTGGGGCCTCACAGCGGTGGCGGTCGGTGCTCGTCTTCTGCCGCCTCACGGCCCGGTGCAGGTGCACATGGGTGGCGTCACAGGTCTCCTCCGAGCGCTTAAACCATTCGTCCACCGCAGGAGCCTCGATGATGCCAAGGTGCCAGAACCGGCTGATACCCCAGTACGCACTGGAAAGGAGAGAGGTTAGTGGAGGAGAAGCGAAGTGAGTTTTGAGCCATCTCTGCCCATGGGATGAACGCCGCCCACTCCCCCGGCCGGTCCTAACAAAAGGACCGCAGAAACCTACCCACATCCTGGTTTACTCACTCGACCTGCCCATTACTCTCGGGGTGAAAACCTGAGGTGAGGCTGACCGAGACCCCCAGACGTTCCATAAACGCACTCCAGACCCTGGACGTGAACTGGGGACCCCGATCAGAGAGTATGTCCTCAGGCACCCCGTAGTGCCGGGAAGACGTGTGTGAACAGGGCCTCCGCAGTCTGTGGGCTGTAGGGCGACCGGGCAAAGGAAGGAGACGGCAGGACTTAGAAAACCGATCCATAACGACCAGGATCGTGGTGTTGCCCTGTGAGGAAGGAAGATCAGTCAGGAAGTCCACCGACAGGTGCGACCACGGTCGTTGTGGAACGGGTAGGGGTTGTAACTTCCCTCTGGGCAGATGCCTAGGAGTACTGGGCACACACCGAGCAGGAGGAAACATAAACCCTCACGTCCTTGGCCAAGGTGGACCACCAGTACTTCCCACTAAGACAGCGCACTGTCCGACCGATGCCAGGATGACCAGAGGAGGGTGACATGTGTGCCCAATAGATCAACCGGTCGCGGACAGCAGACGGAACGTACAGACGCCCAGCTGAAAACTGAGAGGGAGTGGGCTCTGTACGTAACACCCGCTCGATGTCCACGTCCAGCTCCCACACTACCGGTGCCACCAGGCAAGAGTCCGGGAGTATGGGAGTGTGATCCATGGACCGCTCTTCTGTGTCATACATCCGGGACAGTGCGTCTGCCTTAGCATTCTGGGAACCTGGTCAGTAGGACAGGGTGAAAACAAAACGGGTGAAGAACATGACCCACCTTGCCTGGCGAGGGTTCAGTCTCCTCGCCGCCCGGATGTACTCCAGATTGCGGTGGTCATTCCAGATGAGAAAAGGGTGTTTCGCCCCCTCAAACCAATGTCTCCACGCCTTCAGAGCCATAACGACAGCCAACAGCTCCCGGTCCCCCACGTCATAGTTTCGCTCCGCCGGGCTGAGCTTCTTCGATAAAGAAGGCACATGGGCGGAGCTTCCGGTGGCGTACCCGAGCGCTGAGAGAGCACGGCTCCTATCCCAGCCTCGGACGCGTCCACCTCCCACTATGAACGCCAAAGAGGGATCCGGTACAGGAAGTAGCACCGGTCCCCCCTTTAGCAGTGAGGTAATGGGAGCCACTACCTGATCAAAGCCCCGGGTAAACCTCCGGTAGTAATTGGCAAACCATAGGAACCGCTGCACTTCCTGTACCGTGGTGGGAGTCGGCCAATTACGCACGGCTGAAATGCGGTCACTCTCCATCTCCACCCCTGACGTGGAAATGCGGTACCCGAGGAAGGAGACGGACTGTTAGAAGAACAGACATTTCTCAGCCTTGACGTACAGGTCATTCTCCAACAGTCGACCAAGCACCCTGCGCTCCAGGGACACATGGTCGGCGCGTGTAGCAGAGTATATCAGAATGTTTTCGATATACACCACTACACCCTGCCCATGCAGGTCCCGGAAAATCTCGTCAACAAAGGCCTGGACGACTGATGGAGCATTCATCAACCCGTACGGCATGACGAGGTACTCATAGTGCCCTGAGGTGGTACTAAATGCCGTCTTCCACTCGTCCACCTCCCGGATACGTACCAGGTTGTAAGAGCTCCTGAGATCCAATTTTGTGAAGTGCGCCCCGTGCATTGACTCGATCGCACTGGCTATGAGAGGCAGTGGGTAGCTGTACCTCACAGTGATCTGATTGATACCCCGATAGTCAATACATGGGCGCATACCTCCATCCTTCTTCTTCACAAAAAAGAAACTCGAGGAGGCAGGTGAAGTGGAGGGCCGAATGTATCCCTGCCCCAGGGATCCGGCGACATATGTTTCCATAGCTGCCGTCTCCTCCTGGGACAGAGGATACACATGACTCCTTGGAAGTGCTGCATCTACCAGGAGATTTATCGCACAATCCCCCCGTCGAAGGGGTGGTAATTTAGTCGCCCTCTTCTTACAGATGGCGAGAGTCAACTTGGCATATTCTGAGGGGATGCGCACGGTGGAGACCTGGTCTGGACTTTCCACCGTAGTCGCACCGATGGAATGCGGGGGAAACTCAGGAAATGTAATAAACACATGCATGTGAGAAACAGGGGGCTCTGGGTGAGCCTGGTGCCCTTTCTGCTGATAGTGCCCTTTCTGCTGCCTCGACTCCTGAGGAACCCCCAGCACCGACCAGCAGTGTGCCCTCTGCGGCCACAGATGGTGCAGGGAATGGCCCCTCCTCCGGTCACCCTAAGCACCTCCCAGCTCCATGGGCGTCGGCGCGGAGGTGCTGGGGGATAGAACTGACAGACCCCGATCAGGACATCCTCGGGTAGCCAGCAGGTTGTCCAGCCGGATGGACAGGTCCACCAGCTGCCAACTCACGACCGGACAGGTCCACCAGCTGCCAACTCCCGACCGACGTCCTCACGCAGACTGCACCGGTAGTGGTCGATCAGGGCCCTGTCGTTCCATCGCGCGCTGGCGGCCAGGGTCCGCATAATGGTCCAACGCCACGTCTCCTTCACTCCATACGGCCTTGGCCCACTCCAGGGCTTTGCCTGATAGGCAGGAGACCATGGCGGTGCCCAGACGTTGCAACATGGTCGCGTGCTGCTGGACTCCATTCTTCAGGTGAGTGTTTCTGTAATGCGTCTGTGTGTAGCTGGTGTAGAGGAGTCAGGCGCAGGACAGCAGACATGAGTAAATTTAGCAATTTTACTAAAAAATGTATCACATTACACGCCAACATATAGCCAAGCCCAACATAGCAGTACAATAAACAAACACTCACAAACAAACATGGGGGAACAGAGGGTTAAATAATGAACAAGTAATTGTGGGATTGAAACCAGGTGTGTAAAACAAGGAAAACTATGAAAAATGAAAAGTGGATCGGCGATGGCTAGAAAACCGGTGACGTCGACTGCCGAACGCCGCCCGAACAAGGAGAGGGACCGACTTCGGCGGAAGTCATGACACAGAGAGGTGGATTAGAACATGTTTCATGTGCTAGCCAACAAGCGAAGGATCATGCTATTGTTTGAGGAGAGTGCACAGCTATGAACTTTTATCAATAAACCAATTAAGCACATTTGGGCAGACTTGATACAACATTTTGAACAGACATGCAATGGTTCATTGGATCAGTTTAAAGCTGCACATACACTGCTGCCATCACTGCTGCCTAAACTGGAATTGTACATTGTGACTTTTCTCTTGCGTTTCAAAGACTATGAAAAAGACTATTTATTTTCTTTGTATTATCTTTATACAGATATAATGTGTTATATTCTCCTACATTAATTTCAGAATACCACAAACACAAAGTGTTTCCTTTCAAATGGTATCAAGAATATGCATATCCTTGCTTCAGGTCCTGAGCTACAGACAGTTAGATTTGGGTATGTCATTTTAGGCAAAAATTGAAAAAAAGGGTCCGATCCTTAAGAGGTTTTAAGAAACTGAACTGTCTGAATTGAAACTGTTTTCTTAACACTGTGACTGACAAGTTTTTTTCATTGTACTCTCTCTCTCAGTTTAGGATTCCTAGTATTTATTTATTGATCTTAATCCTCTAGATGTAGCTCTGAGAAATGTGTTTGTTAGCAACATGGTGGTGTGGACAGTGTTGCTAGGCAACATCTCTCGGCTGTGTACAACGCGGGGAGTCCACAGATGAAAAAGCATCTGGTTTAGTGAGTCTGAACACACACAGACATACACACACGAGGGGTTTCTGTACTGACAAATGCAGATGCGACAAACCTGCCAGCAGGTTGTAGAATATTAGACCGCCTGCTAGCTGTGAGTCGGTTGTCATCAATGTTCCCTCTAAGCTGGGCGCGGGCACGCGGCTCCCCCGGGACTGCCATGCAGAAGAAATATCAGCATGCGCAGAGAAGCACGAGATTGAACTTCACGCAACTTCCTAGAGTTTTCCCCATTAGTTAACACTGTCAACGTTTCCCTTTACAGTGGGAATTGTGATCGAATCAAGACAAAATTCAAGCCACTTTCAATGCAACATACCGAAACAAAACAAACTATGCATGAGATTTTGTTGTAAGCAGAACGCATGGGAGTAGGATTCTATTACATTGACAGGCACGACTTAAGCCTGTACTCTACACAGACCGGTGGGTCATAACCAGTCAGAGCTGCAGTAGGCCTATGCGATTATAAACTGGGTGGTTCGAGCCCTGAATGCTGATTGGCTGACAACCGTGGTATATCACACCGTATACCACGGGTATGCTCTAATTACGTTGGTAACCAGTTTATAATAGCAATAAGGCACCTCGGGGGTTTGTGGTATATGGCCAATATACCACGGCTGAGGGCTGTATCCAGATCCTGCCTAAGAACAGTATATTGGCCATACACCACACCCCCTCGTGCCATATATGGATCTGTGCCATTCACTTTCAACTGGACTGTTTTTACAGCGTGAGTGGTTGTGAGTAGATGCGTTTGTTTTGAGATCAAAGTGAGATGTAGCGACGTGTAAACATTTTTTCATATCCTCTGCTAGTTAGTGAGTTATTAGCCTAGTTATAGATAATCTGTAGTCAGCAATGGGGGGAGTGATTCCTTCTCACAAGAACACAAAATGTGTGCATTTCTATCTTTGAAAAGCGAGTCAGGTAAATAGATTTGTTTTTGTCTTAAATGGGCTGTGTTATATTTTGAGACAAGCTTGAATAAGCTAAGTAGCCAATTGGCTGATTCTCTGTAATAATGGTATGGGAATAATGATGCATATTATTTTGTAAAGTGGTATCTTGCATCAAACAACAGAACAACATTTTCAGTCACCTCCTTGTCTGCAGGACAAGTAGACAAACAGGTTAATGTCAAGCTCTGCATATTTTTTCAAACATCTCATGGAATGCAGGGGCAGCAGGTAGCCTAGTGGTTAGAGCTTTGGGCCAGTAACTGAAAGGTTGCTAGATTGAATCCCCGAGCTGACAGGGTAAAAATCTGTTGTTCTGCCCCTGAACAAGGCAGTTAACCCACTGTTCCAAGACCAGTTCTTAACTGACTTGCCGAGTTAAATATGTAGGCCTACATTGAACACCGCACATTGGCTGCTACTATAGGCTGAATGATAGAACAGCTGTTAAAATGTTATGCATTTTCAAAACATTTTTTATGATAAGCCACTCTGATAGACCTACGTTATAATCAAATAGCCACAGTAGCGTACTTGACCACTGTTAAAACTAACTTAATGCGGGTACAGCCTCAGTGTTCACAGTAAACGTGCACTGGAAGTTGCACAATATTTTAACAACTCTCAAGTTTGCGCTCAAACGCCTCGTCCTCTAACTGATGATTGAAGCCACGTCCACAGCACCAGAACTGCATTGAGTAAACATTTCTGGAGGTCCATGGATGGTCAGCCAAATGTATTGTTGTAAGGATCACCTCTCTCACTCTCTCGCTCTATATCTCTCTCGTCGATGACCCCCATCTCTCCTTTTTATCAGATAGACCTGAGGCATCCCCAGTCTAGAGTAGTACAGTCAGTATGCTATTCTTCATACAGATGTAGGATCTTCATTTGATCACTCTTTTTGGATGAGAATTATGCTCACTTTTAGTGTATTCTAGGTTTGAAAAGGCCTCTAAAGTGTGTATTTTCCACTTTAACATTTTAGACTTGATTTGCCATAACATAAAATATATAAACCCCTACAAGACATGTCCATTAATTATAATCCACATAATAATTCAGATTTCTTGTTGCTGCAGGATTTCCTGCAGTTGCAAACTGGCTCAAATGAAGATCCTACATCTGTACCATTCTATGTTCTCTACCATGTGTCTTCAAGACTAGCTCTATGGTATTTCTCCATCTTTCTAAACACGTATCTACTGTCTTCATACCAGCATCTTCTCTATCATGTTGAGTCTGACTCATTGTATAGAATTCATCCCCATACAGAATGCCCTTAGCTACTAGTTTGATATGTCGTGTATGGCTGACTGATTAAGCAGTTTGAAATGCTGTGTATGGCTGACTGATGAAACAGTATGATATGTCGTGTATGGCTGACTGATTTAAACAGTATGATATGCCGTGTATGGCTGACTGATTAAACAGTATGACATGTTGTGTATGGCTGACTGATTAAACAGTATGATATGTATGGCTGACTGATTAAACAGTATGATATGCCGTGTATAGCTGACTGATTAAACAGTATGATATGTATGGCTGACTGATTAAACAGTATGATATGCCGTGTATGGCTGACTGATTAAACAGTATGATATGCCGTGTATGGCTGACTGATTAAACAGTATGATATGTATGGCTGACTGATTAAACAGTATGATATGTCGTGTATGGCTGACTGATTAAACAGTATGATATGTATGGCTGACTGATTAAACAGTATGATATTCCGTGTATGGCTGACTGATTAAACAGTATGATATGTATGGCTGCCTGATTAAACAATATGATATGCCGTGTATGGCTGACTGATTAAACAGTATGATATGTATGGCTGACTGATTAAACAGTATGATATGCCGTGTATGGCTGACTGATTAAACAGTATGATATGTATGGCTGACTGATTAAACAGTATGATATGCCGTGTATGGCTGACTGATTAAACAGTGTGATATGTATGGCTGACTGATTAAACAGTATGATATGCCGTGTATGGCTGACTGATTAAACAGTATGATACGTATGGCTGACTGATTAAACAGTATGATATGCCGTGTATGGCTGACTGATTAAATGCAGTAAGTGGTTGTCAGCATAGCGCCCATATTTTCTGTAACACAACACTGAGTGAGCATCACCATGTACTTCAGCACCTGTAATAACCCAGCGAGAGACCAAGCTGTTCTCTGTTCTCTCCTCTCTGAGTTCAGACAGTTGTTTATCAATATAAACCCCCCACAGCTTGCTGTATATAGCCTACCAGCTGCACACACACATTATTTAGCTTAGGATGAGTCTGTAAGGTAGGGCTCTATCCACCTTGTCTGTGTGTGTGTGCATGCACGTGTGTGTTCACGCATGGGGCTGTGGTGTTAGGATAGAGACTAGGGACTGTGGCTAGAGTAGGGACGAGGTGCTAGGGAGAAGATGGCGTGTGTGTGGGGATTAAGGGAATAGGTGAAGGTTTGGCTGTGGTAGAGGGACTCAAGCACCTGGGCTGCAGAGTTAGTTAGTTCCTGCACCTGGGCTGCAGAGTTAGTTAGCTCCTGTACCTGGGCTGCTGTGTTAGTTAGTTCCTGCACATGGGCTGCAGAGTTAGTTAGTTCCTGAACCTGGGCTGCAGAGTTAGTTAGTTCCTGCACCTGGGCTGCAGAGTAGGTTAGCTCCTGCACCTGGGCTGCAGAGTAGGTTAGCTCCTGTACCTGGGCTGCAGAGTAGGTTAGCTCCTGTACCTGGGCTGCAGTGTTAGTTAGTTCCTGCACCTGGGCTGCAGAGTTAGTTAGTTCCTGCACCTGGGCTGCAGAGTTAGTTAGCTCCTGCACCTTGCCTGGGCTGTGGGTAGGGACAAGGGAATAGGGAGAGGATGAACTGTTGTAGGATGGCTAGTACACTGATTTAGCTCCTGTGTGGGACTAGGGAGATGAAGAACACAGGGCTAGCATTAGCTCTTCCACCTGGACTGTCGATAAGGACTATAGAGTAGACTCTTTATTCATCAGTACATAGTAAAAGCAATGGACACACGATAATAAATATACACCAAAACAATATATACAACCCTATGAACACAATAAGTCACCTCTAAACCAGTGTTACAGGCTTTGGTTTTTCTCTCAATTTTGTTTTCAATTTCCAGGTTGGTTCGCTGGTTATGGCGTACTGATTGGAATCATCCTCTTTGGTCAGGATGTGTTGCACCTGTTGTCCTTGTTAGTCCGAATGTATTTAAGGGCTGCTGGCCCAGTGCTTCGATTGGAAAAAGAGATGGTGTAAGAGCTACACCTCTGTTTAGAGTGTCTGTGTTAGGTTGTTGAACAGAGACTTTCTTAGTGTTTTCCCTGGTTGGGTTAGCCTTACTTTTATTTTCACTCCCTTTCCTTAGTTGGTTCTTTGAGTTAGTCTGATATCAAATCCAGTGGGTGTCCATGGTGGGGATTTTTGTAAGACACATTTGGAGTTGGCCAGTGCTCAGTAGGCCCCCCATGGATTCATTTCAGTACCTATTTAAAACCCCACCTATTCAGTTTTGGGTTGTCAGTGGTTCATTTGTTAGTTCTTTTTTTCTGTTGAGGGATTTTTGGGGGCATAACAAAATGGGGGCCAGTGGTGTAAAATAAATAAGTAAAAATACTTTGAAGTATCTACTTGTTATTTTTTGAGCTATCTTTACTATTTATATTTTTGACAACTTTTACTCCACTACATTCCTAAAGAAAATAATATACTTTTTACTCACATACATTTTCCCTGACACCTAAAAGTACTCGTTACAATTCGAAGGCTCAGGCAGGACAGGAATATGATTCAATTCACACACCTATCAATATTACATAATGTCATCCCTACTGTTACGGATACAGGTATCCTATGTGTGTATTTGTTTTCTTTCCTTCTGCCCTAGTCACAGGTGTCACTCATCAGTTGCCCATCAATCACCAATCAGTCCCAATCAGAAGACACACCTGCTCCTGTTTCCCTTACCCAATCACATCCCCTTTCCCTTGGTTTAAAAACCCCACAGTTGTTTCTTTCAAGGAGGCTACACCTCTCTATCTCTGTTTGGATTTGCTGAAGATCAGTTGCTGTTAGTTTGTGCGTGGCATCTCTCGTTTGTTTTTGCTCCTAGATCTCACATTAGCTGTTGTCATGTGAGTATGTATTGCTGTGTTGGATTGTTTGTTGGTGGAAAATGGGATAACCAGACAAGTCGCCCATGGGCGTACATTACCCGTAGGAAACGCTTTGTATAAATACATTAGTTAGAACTGGGTGGACCACCAACTGTAATTAATTGGTTAGTTAGCTAGCTGTTCGTGACGCAGGTAGACTAGCTTAAGGGTTTTTGAATATTTATTTTCTTGGGCCCGGCTCAGCCCCTTTTTCCCACACCCCATTACCGTGTGATTGAAATAAACCATTAGTGTTTGATGGTATATTTAGGTTGTCTGTGTTTTCTTTTTAGTACTCAATGTTCCTTTTTCACTGTTATGATTTGCATGAGATGTTGCGGGTCTCGTTTCCATCCCCCCTAGACTGCGGGGCCAAAGGGATTCGTAACACCTAACTCTCATCTGGCGGACTCACTAAACACAAATAATGTGTTTGTAAATTGTCTGAGTGTTGGCGTGTGCCTATGTCTGTCATAAATAAAAAAACAAGAATGGTGCCGTTTGCTTAATATGAGGAATTTGATGTATAGTCATTACTTTGACATTTTACTTGGCAGAAAGAGGTAGAGGTGGGGATGGAGGTAGAACAAGGAGAGTAATCTCTGACATTCAGACGACTATTGTGGTCAAGCATGGTTTGACCTTGAGAGAGGCTGGGCAGAGAGCGCAGCCCAATCTGAGCCGCTTCACTGTAGCATCCATCATCCGGACGTTCCAAAATGAGAATAGGTATGTACTGCAGACATTGGACCTCTCTACTATTACTACTTGACAGTAGAACAACGTAAAGACTGTAGATTCCAAAACGTACTGTAAGGAAAAACAAAGGAAATGTTTAATGTATTACTGAATGAAAGTGGGAGCTATACTACTTTGTAACATGTTTATCTAATATACTGTATCACTGTAGTGTTTACTGTACTGTATGCTATTTAGTTTTTGTAGAACTGAAAGACGACCACCACGTACAGAACCAGTCAAAAGTTTGGGGACACATACTCATTCCAGAGTTTTTATTTATTTGTTCTATTTTCTACATTGTAGAATAATAGTGAAGACATCAAAACTATGAAATAACACATGGAATCATATAGTAACCAAAACACTGTTAAACAAATCAAAATATATTTGAGCTTCTTCAAAGTAGCCACCCCTTTGCCTTGATAGCTTTGCACACTCTTGGCATTCTCTCAACCAGCTTCATGAGGTAGTCACCTGGAATGCATTTCAATTAACTCCTTAGGGATAGGGTCCCATTTTCTGAATTTTTGCCTGTCTGACGTGCCCAAAGTAAAATGCCTGACACTCAGGCCCAGAAACTACGATATGCACATAATTAGTACTATTGGATGAGAAACACTCAAGTTTACAAAATGTCTGTGGGTATAACGGAACTGATATAGCAGGCAAAAACCTGAGAAATTTCTGTCCGGAAATCATTTTTCTTTTGACTTTTCTTGACTTTGAATGGCTGTTTATTGAAAACTCAAGTAGATAGGACTGAGGTTGCAGTACCTATGGCTTCCACCAGATGTCGACAGCGTGATGGCGCATTTATAGTGGAAGAGAGTCAAAAGGTTGTCGATTTTGTATGACATACCAGGATATCCTTTCTGTCTAGTGCATGAGACAACCCGGGAGCGCGCACCACAGTGTTTACCTTCTGTATCGTGCAGGTTATTATCCGAGTGAAATAATATAATAGCCAATATAGATAAATGGATGCCTAAGGATAAATTAAAGTCAAAGTCACCATTATTAGTCAGTTGTACAACCAAATGCCTTCAACTGAAATGTATCTTCGGCATTTAACCCAACCCCTCTGAATCAGAGAGGTGCGGGGGGCTGCCTTAATCGACATCCACGTCTTGGCGCCGGGGAACAGTGGGTTAACTGCCTTGTTCAGGGGCAGAACGACAGATTTTTACCTTGTCAGCTCGGGGATTCGAACTTGCAACCCTCCGGATACAAGTCCAACGCTCTAACCACTAGGCTACCTGCTGCCCCTCTAAATTATTAATGATGTTTGTTTTGGAAAAGTTGAGAGGTATAATTTGAACGCGTTCTCTTCACTGTACAACGGGCGAGTAGAATGGAAATGCTTGGTGGACTAACTGAACAAAACGTGCCAACCCAACTGAGATTTATGGATATAATAAATGACTTTCCAACAAAAGAACAATGGATTCTCTTGTTTGGACACTTGGGAAGCCCTCAGCAGAAGTTCTTCGAAAGGTAAGTGATATTTCTTAGCTCTTATATGGACTTTGTGAGACCCGCGCTGGATATGAATTTATGCTAATGTGGAAAATATGTGAGGTGCTATCCTCAAACAATCAAATGTTGTGCTTTTGCCGTAAAGCCTTTTTGAAATCTGACCGCTGTGATATTGCCAAGAAGCAGAGCTTTCGATGACTATGCAACACTTGTATATTGATGAATGTTAAATATTACAGATTTTTATTTTGAATTTGCTGCGCTTTGTTTGCTCTGAAAACGAGCCCGCTAACGGGATCCGATCCCTAAGAAGTTAAAGCTTGTACAATATAAAAAGACTGTTCATATTTGGGATTCAGAATTCTCATGAATAAACAAACATGACCTATTGCAGAATTGGGACTTAATGAAACATTTGACAAACTAGAGCTTTACAACCTCTGGGAATTATTCAAAGCCTGATTGATAGGTTGTCAACAATTGAGAACAAAATTCTCGTGACAGAAGGTCCTACAGTCCCTATTTTTGTCGCACCTTGACTACTGTTTAGTTGTGTGGACAGGTTCTACAAAAAAGGATTTAGGAAAATTGCAATTGGCTCAGAATCAAATGTATTTATAAAGCCCTTCTTACATCAGCTGATGTCACAGAGTGCTGTACAGAAACCCAGCCTAAAACCCCAAACAGCAAGCAATGCAGGTGTAAAAAGCACGGTGGCTAGGAAAAACTCCCTAGAAAGGCCAAAACCTAGGAAGAAACCTAGAGGAACCAGGCTGTGAGGGGTGGCCAGTCCTCTTCTGGCTGTGCCCGGGTGCAGATTATAACACAACATGGCCAGGATTTTTAAATGTTCATAAAACAGGCAGAACAGTTGAAACTGGAGAAGCAGCACGGCCAGGTGGACTCGGGACATCAAGGAGTCATCAGGCCAGGTAGGCCTTGAGGAATGGCCCTAATGCTCAGGTCCTCCGAGAGAGAGGGGAAAAAAAGAGAGAGATAATTAGAGAATACTTAAATTCACACAGGACACCGGCTAAGAGAGGAGAAATACTCCAGATATAGCAGACGGACCCTAGCCCCCCGACACATAAACTACTGCAGCATAAATACTGGGGGTTGAGACCGGAGGGGTCGGGAGACACTGTGGCCCCGTCCGACGATACCCCCGTACAGGGCCAAACGGGCAGGATATAACCCCACCCACTCTGCCGAAGCACAGCCCCCACACCACTAGAGGGATATCTTCAACCACCAACTTACCATCCTGAGACAAGGCCGAGTATAGCCCACAAGATCTCTGCCATGGCACCAGTAAGCCAGTGACTCAGCCCCTGTAATAGGGTTAGAGGCAGAGAATCCCAGTGGAGGGGAACCGGCCAGACAAAGACCGCAAGGGTGGTTCGTTGCTCCAGTGCCTTTCCGTTCACCTTCACACTCCTGGGCCAGACTACACTCAATCATAGGATCTACTGAAGAGATGAGTCTTCAATAAAGACTTAAAGGTTGAGACCGAGTCTGCGTCTCTCACATGGATAGGCAGACCATTCCATAAAAATGGAGCTCTATAGGAGAAAGCCCTGCCTCCAGCTGTTTGCTTAGAAATTCTAGGGACAGTAAGGAGGCCTGCGTCTTGTGACCGTAGCGTACGTGTAGGTATGTATGGCAGGACCAAATCGGAAAGATAGGTCGGAGCAAGCCCATGTAATGCTTTGTAGGTTAGCAGTAGAACCTTGAAATCAGCCCTTGCCTTAACAGGAAGCCAGTGTAGAGAGGCTAGTACTGGAGTAATATGATCAAATTTTGGGGTTCTAGTCAAGATTCTAGCAGCAGTGTTTAGCACTAACGAAAGTTTATTTAGTGCTTTATCCGGGTAGCCGGAAAGTAAAGCATTGCAGTAGTCTAACCTAGAAGTAACAAACGCATGGATTAACTTTTCTGCATCATTTTTGGACAGAAAGTTTCTGATTTTTACAGTGTTACGTAGATGGAAAAAAGCTGTCCTTGAAACAGTCTTGATATGTTTGTCAAAAGAGAGATCAGGGTCCAGAGTAACGCCGAGGTCCTTCACAGTTTTATTTGAGACGACTGTACAACCATCAAGATTAATTGTCAGATTCAACAGAAGATCTCTTTGTTTCTTGGGACCTAGAACTAGCATCTCTGTTTTGTCAGAGTTTAAAAGTAGAACATTTGCTGCCATCCACTTCCTCATGTCTGAAACACAGGCTTCCAGGGAGGGCAATTTTGGGGCTTCACCATGTTTCATCGAAATGTACAGCTGTGTGTCATCCGCATAGCAGTGAAAGTTAACATTATGTTTCCGAATGACATCACCAAGTGGTAAAATATATAGTGGTCCCAAAACAGAGCCTTGAGGAACACCGAAGTTTACAGTTGATTTGTCAGAGGACAAACCATCCACAGAGACAAACTGATATCTTTCCGACAGATAGGATCTAAACCAGGCCAGAACTTGTCCATGTAGACCAATTTGTGTTTCCAATCTCTCCAAAAGAATGTGGTGATCAATGATATCAAAAGCAGCACTAAGGTCTAGGAGCACGAGGACTGTTGCAGAGCCTCGGTCTGAGTTTTTGAGAGGAATGGAAGATTCGATATAGGCCGATTCGTTTAAAAAACAAAAATATATATTTTCTGGGTCAAGGTTTGGCTTTTTCAAGAGAGGCTTTATTACTGCCACTTTTAGTGAGTTTGGTACACATCCGGTGGATAGAGAGCTGTTTATTATGTTCAACATAGGAGGGCCAAGCACAGGAAGCAGCTCTTTCAGTAGTTTAGTTGGAATAGGGTCCAGTATGCAGCTTGAAGGTTTAGAGGCCATGATTATTTTCATCAATGTGTCAAGAGATAGTGTCTCCCTTGATTCTATGTCCTGGCAAAGTTGTGTGGACTCAGGACAACTGAGCTTTGGAGGAATACGCAGATTTAAAGAGTCCGTAATTAGCTTTTTAATGATCATGATCTTTTCCTCAAAGAAGTTCATGAATTTATCACTGCTAAAGTGAAAGCCATCCTCTCTTGGGGAATGCTGCCTTTTAGTTAGCTTTGCGACAGTATCAAAAATAAATTTTGGATTGTTCTTATTTTCCTCAATTAACTTGGAAAAATAGGATGATCGAGCAGCAGTGAGGGCTCTTCGATACTGCACGGTCCTGTCTTTCCAAGATAGTCGGAAGACTTCCAGTTTGGTGTGGCGCCTTTCCGTTCCAATTTTCTGAAAGCTTGATTCAGAGCTCGGGGATTTTCTGTATACCAGGGAGCTAGTTTTTTATGGCAAATGTTTTTTTTTTATGGGTGCGACTGCATCTAGGGTATTGTGCAAGGTTACATTGAGTTCCTCAGTTAGGTGGTTAACTGATTTTTGTACTCTGACGTCCTTGGGTAGGTGGAGGGATTCTGGAAGGGCATCTAGGAATCTTTGGGTTGTCCAAGAATTTATAGCACGACTTTTGATGATCCTTGGTTGGGATCTGAGCAGATTATTTGTTGCGATTTCAAACGTAATAAAATGGTGGTCCGATAGTCCAGGATTATGAGGAAAAACATTAAAATCCACAACATTTATTCCACGGGACAAAACTAGGTCCAGAGTATGACTGTGGCAGTGAGTAGGTCCGGAGACATGTTGGACAAAACCGAGTGAGTCGATGATGGCTCCGAAAGCCTTTTGGAGTGGGTCTGTGGACTTTTCCATGTGAATATTAAAGTCACCAAAAATGTGAATATTGTCTGCCATGACTAGGTCCAATAGGAATTCAGAGAACTCAGTGAGGAACGTTGTATATGGCCCAAGAGGCCTGTAAACAGTAGCTATAAAAAGTGATTGAGTAGGCTGCATAGATTTCATGAATAGAAGATCAAAAGACGAAAACGTAGTTTTTTTGTAAATAGAAATTTGCTATCGTAAATGTTAGCAACACCTTCGCCTTTGCGGGATGCTCGGGGGATATGGTCACTAGTGTAACCAGGAGGTGAGGCTTCATTTAACATAGTAAATTCATCAGGCTTATGCCATGTTTCAGTCAGGCCAATCACATCAAGATTATGATCAGTGATTAGTTCATTGACTAGAACTGCCTTGGAAGTGAGGGATCTAACATTAAGTAGCCCCATTTTGAGATGTGAGGTATCACAATCTCATTCAATAATGGCAGGAATGGAGGAGGTCTTTATTCTAGTGAGATTGCTAAGGCGAACATCGCCATGTATAGTTTTGCCCAACCTAGGTCGAGGCACAGACACAATAGGGATAGCTGAGCTGACTACACTTACTGTGCTAGTGGCAGACTCCACTAAGCTGGCAGGCTGGCTAACAGCCTGCTGCCTGGTCTGCACCCTATCTCATTGTGAAGCTAGAGGAGTTAGAGCCCTGTCTATGTTCGTAGATAAGATGAGAGCACCCCTCCAGCTAGGATGGAGTCCGTCACTCCTCAACAGGCCAGGCTTGGTCCTGTTTGTGGGTGAGTCCCAGAAAGAGGGCCAGTTATCTATGTCTATATTCTGTGTGGGGCAGAAAACAGTTTTCAACCAGCGATTGAGTTGTGAGACTCTGCTGTAGAGCTCATCACTCCCCCTAACTGGGAGGGGGGCAGAGACAATTACTCGATGCCGACACATCTTTCTAGCTGATTTACACGCTGAAGCTATGTTGCGCTTGGTGACCTCTGACTGTTTCATCCTAACATCGTTGGTGCCGACGTGGATAACAATATCTCTATACTCTCTACACTCGCCAGATTTAGCTTTAGCCAGCACCATCTTCAGATTAGCCTTAACGTCGGTAGCCCTGCCCCCTGGTAAACAGTGTATGTTTACCAGGGGGCATGATTTGTTTTAAGTCTAATACTGCGAGTAATGGAGTCGCCAATGACTAGAGTTTTCAATTTGTCAGAGCTAATGGTGGGAGGCCTCGGCATCTCAGACCTCGTAACGGGAGGAGTAGAACCCAGAGAAGGCTCGGCCTCTGACTCCGACCCGCTGCTTAATGGGGAGAACCGGTTGAAAGTCTCTGTCGGCTGAATGAGCGAAACCGGTTGAGCATTGCTACAGCATTTCCTTCCAGAAGCCATGAGAAAATTGTCCGGTTGCGGGGACTGTGCGAGGGGATTTATACTACTATCTGTACTTACTGGTGGCACAGGCGCTGTTTCATTCTTTCCTACACTTACATTTCCCTTGCCTAACGATTGCGTCTGAAGCTGGGCTTGCAGCACAGCTGTCCTCGCCATAAGGCGATCGTTCTCCTGTATATTATGAGTACAGCGACTGCAATTAGAAGGCATCATGTTAATGTTACTACTTAGCTTCGGTTGGTGGAGGTCCTGACGAAACACGTCCAGATAACGCGTCCGTAGTGACAAAGTTGAATTAAAAAAAAAAGTTGAGCGAAAAAATAGACGGCAGGTAACAAAGTTAGGTTAGCAACAAAGCGAACAGCAGCACGTAAACAAGTCTGTTAGTTGTGACCAGACTCCTTCACCTCTCAGAACAGGGCAGCACGGCTGGCCCTTGGATGTACACAAAGATAATATGAATGCCAATCTCTCCTGGCTGAAAGTGGAGGAGAGATTGACTTCATCACTACTTTTATTTATGAGAGGTATTGACATGTGGAATGCACTGAGCTGTCGGTCTAAACTACTGGCACAGCTCGGACACCCATGCATACCCCACAAGACATGCCACAAGAGGTCTCTTCACAGTCCCCAAGTCCAGAACAGACTATGGGAGGCACACAGTAATACACAGAGCCAAGCAGTAAAATGTATATTAAAAAAACAGATAAAAAACACACACACGATAACACACGCACTATGCATACACATGGATTTAGTACTGCCTCCTGCAGGGGCTGGGAGATATGTGGTAGTGGTGGAGTAGGGGCCTGAGGGCACACAGTGTGTTGGGAAATCTGTGAATGTACTGCAATGTTTTAAAATTGTATAAACTGCCTTAATTTTGCTGGACCCTAGGAAGAGTAGCTGCTACTTTGGCAGCAGCTAATAGGGATCAATAATAAATACAAATACAATCAGCTGACCTAATGCCAATTGAGATGGTTTGAGATGAGTTGGACTGCAGAGTGAAGGAAAAGCAGCATATGTAGGAACTCCTTCAAGACTGTTGGAAAAGCATTTCAGGTTAAGCTGGTTGAGAGAATACCAAGTATCACGCTTCAGGTAAGACCCAGATGCAGGCAATGTCAAAGTAACAACAATTTATTAATCCAACAGGGGCAGGCAAAAGACAGGTCGAGGACAGGCAGGGGTTAATAATCCAGATAGGTAAAGGTACAGGACGGCAGGCAGGTTCAGGGCCGGCAGAAAAGGTCAACACCCGGGAAACAGGAACAATCAAGAGACAGGAACAGAGGGAAAAACATTGGTAGGCTTGACAAAACAAAACAAACTGTCAACAGACAAACAGAGAACACAAATACACAGGGGATAATGTGGAAGATGGGCGACACCTGGAGGGGGGTGGAGACAATCACAAAGACAGGTGAAACAGATCAGAGTGTGACACCAAGTGTACAAAGCTGCCATCAAGGAAAGGCCATCCTACAATCTAAGCTAGATGCCCTCAATCTCACACAAATATTCAAGGAACCTACCAGGTACAACCCTAAATCCGTAACCATGGGCACCCTCTTAGATATCATCCTGACCAATTTGCCCTCTAAATATACCTCTTCTGTCTTCAACCAGGATCTCAGCGATCGTTGCCTGCGTGCGTAATGGGTCCGCGGTCAAACGACCACCCCTCATCACTGTCAAACACTCCCTAAAACACTTCAGCGAGCAGGCCTTTCTTAATCGACCTGGCCCAGGTATCCTGGAAGGATATTGACCTCATCCCGTCAGTAGAGGATGCCTGGCTGCTCTTCAGAAGTGCTTTCCTCACCATCTTAAATAAGCATGCCCATTCAAAAAATGTAGAACTTAGAACAGATATAGCCCTTGGTTCACCCCAGACTTGACTGCCCTTGACCAGCACAAAAACATCCTGTGGCGTTCTGCATTAGCATTGAATAGCCCCCGCGATATGCAACTTTTCAGGGAATTCAGGAACCAATATACTCAGTCAGTTAGGAAAGCTAAGGCTAGCTTTTTTCAAACAGAAATTTGCATCCTGTAGCACTAATTCCAAAAAGTTTTGGGATACTGTAAAGTCCATGGAGAATAAGAGCACCTCCCAGCTGCCCACTGCACTGAGGATAAGAAACACTGTCACCACCGATAAATCTACGATAATCGATAATTTAAAAAAGCGGTTTTCTACGGCTGGCCATGCTTTCCACCTGGCTACCCCTACCCCGGCCAACATCTCAGCACCCCCTCTAGCAACTTTCCCAAGCCCCCGCTTCTCCTTCACCCAAATCCAGACAGCTGATGTTCTGAAAGAGCTGCAAAATCTGGATCCCTACAAATCAGCTGGGCTAGACAATCTGGACCCTCTCTTTCTAAAATTATCAGCCGAAATTGTTGCAACCCCTATTACTAGCCTATTCAACCTCTCTTTCGTATCGTCTGAGATCCCCAAAGATTGGAAAGCTGCCACGGTCACCCCCCTCTTCAAAGGGGAGACACTCTAGACCCAAACTGTTATAGACCTATATTCATCCTGCCCTGCATTTCTAAAATCTTCGAAAGCCAAGTTAACAAACAGATCACCGACCATTTAGAATCCCGCTGTACCTTCTCCACTATGCAATCTGGTTTCCGAGCTGGTCATGGGTGCACCTCAGCCACGCTCAAGGTCCTAAACGATATCATAACCATCATTGATAAAAGACAGTACTGTGCAGCCGTCTTCATCGACCTGGCCAAGGCTTTCATCTCTGTCAATCACCGCATTCTTATCGGCAGACTAAATAGCCTTGGCTTCTCAAATGACTGCCTCGCCTGGTTCACCAACTACTTCTCAGATAGAGTTCACTGGCAGTCTCTATGGGGGTGCCACAGGGTTCAATTCTCGGGCCGACTCTTTTCTCTGTATATATCAATGATGTCGCTCTTGCTGCTGGTGATTCTCTGATCCACCTCTTCGCAGACTACACCATTCTGTATACGTCTGGCCCGTCTTTGGACACTGTGCTCACAAACCTCCAAACCTCAATGCCATACAACACTCCTTCCGAGGCCTCCAACTGCCTTTAAATGCAATTAAAACTAAGTGCATGCTCTTTAACCGATTGCTGCCCGCACCCTCCCGCCCGACTAGCATCACTTCTCTGAACAGTTCAGACTTAGAATATGTGGACAACTACAAATAGCTAGATGTCTGGTTAGACTGTAAACTCTCCTTCCAGACTCATATTAAGCATCTCCAATCTGAAATTAAATATAGAATCGGCTTCCTATTTTGCAACAAAGCCTCCTTCACTCATGCTGCCAAACATACCCTCGTAAAACTGACTATCCTACCGATCCTTGACTTCGGCGATGTAATTTACAAAATAGCCTCCAACACTCTACTCAGCAAACTGGATGTAGTCTATCACAGTGACATTCATTTTGTCACCAAAGCTCCATATACTAATCACCACTGCGACCTGTATGCTCTCGTTGGCTGGCCCTCACTACGTATTCGTCACCAAACCCACTGGCTCCAGGTTATCTATATGTCTATGCTAGGTAAAGCCCCGCCTTCTCTCAGCTCACTGGTCACCATAGCAACACCCACCCGTAGCACGTTCTCTAGCAGGTATATTTCACTGGTCACCCCCAAAGCCAACACTTCCTTTGGCTGCCTTTCCCACCAGTTCTCTTCTGCCAATGACTGGAACGAACTGCAAAAAGGATTTGTTTAACAATACGATCACCGCAACAGCCCTAATCATTGGTCAACGCACCATCATTGAAATACCTTGCCAGAGCGGGGGAAATGTCACCATATGCGCAGCTACGGTATGAGCCACAATGTGGTCCTCCACCACCATGCCACCCTTGGACCATACAACACTGCCCATCTGCTTAATTTCCTGAACACCTTACATGACTACCTTTTTCAACCAGAGCAGAGCGGGCCAGGTGATCCTGAGCAACAAATGTATGTTCTCAACCCCATTGAGGAGTTATTTTCAGCATGGCGGTGGAAGGTGTATGATCGCAAAGCCCATGAATGTATGGCCCTTCTCCAGTCAATGGAGGAGGCCTGTGGTGACATTCCAGCAGAGTCCTGTCAGGGATGGATGCGTCATGCCAGAAGTTATTTCCCCCGCTGTCTGGCCAAGGAGAATATCGCCTGTGATGTTGATGAAAATCTGTGACCGGACCAAAACAACAGACATGATTGATTTTGTTTTCGCAATGGAGTATTTGTTTCTTGACTCATGATTTTACAGTTTCTTTATCTATTCTGTACAATTCATGTAACATGTAGTACAAATAGACCTATTTTTCGTCCTTTGCATATGCAAAATATATTTACTGTATGTTTGCATTTTTACTGTATGTGTGCTTACAATATTCTGTTTGACATGTATTGAGTCATGTTGAAATACAAAACAAACATTTTAGCATTTGTGTTCCTTTCTTGTTTGGGTAAACAAACAATATACAGTGAAACAACAAAAGTCTTCACACTGAAATAGGTTCTGATAGTAGTGTTTGGAATATGTTACAATAGTGTGATCTCGGTTATCACTAAGTTAGATGTCTGTGGGGGTTGGGGAACTGTTTTGTGTTTTGAGTACCTGAGAGCTAGTTTCAGCAGATGTGTGTTAATAATTGGGAAAAACTAAGGTATCTGTACTTTTACTCAATTATGACAATTGAGTACTTTTTCCACCTCTGATGGAGGCTTATCCGGAATCTTGAGTCAGGTTTGATGTAGTCGTTCAAATCACTGACAACCAGTGGAAAGTTAAACTCACAGGGTAAAAAAAAAAGGCCATGGACTTTGAAGTGCAAGCGTTTGAAGCAAAACCCACTTGGCCTCCCGAGTGGGCAGTGGTCGAAGGCACTCGGGCATTGCAGTGCTAGAGGCGTCACCACAGACCCAGGTTCGATCCCTGGCTGTATCACAACCACCGTGATCGGGAGTCCCATAGAATGGCGCACAATTGGCCCAGCATCGTCCGGGTTAGGTGAGGGTTTGGCCGGGGGGGCTTTACTTGGCTCATCGCGCTCTAGCGACTCCTTGTGGCGTGCCGGGCGCCTGCAGGCTTCCAAGTTAAGAGGGTGGGTGTTAAGAAGCGCGGTTTGGCGGGACGCATGACTCGACCTCCGCCTCCCGAGCCCGTTGGTGAGTTGTAGCGATTAGACAAGATCAAGAAAATGCAGCCATAGAGAAAAGAACAAACACTTGGGAAGTACTTCTAGACCAATATACCAATTAGTGATGGGGGGTCGGTCGATAGTTACATATCGGGATATTATTTTTGATGATACAGTATATCGTCTCATTTTGACAATATCGCAGTATTATTTTTGCGCTAGTTGTCTGTACCTGCATTTTTGAATAGGGAGACAATTTATTTGGAGCATTTTTATTTCCATGAATGAGAAAAAAATTGTAATGAAAAGGTGGCCTCTTATGACAGTGCCACGTTGGAAGTTACTGAGCTCTTCAGTAAGGCCAATGTTTGTCTATGGAGATTGCATGGCTGTGTGCTTAATTTTAACACCTGTCAGTAACAGGTGTGGCTGAAATAGCCGAATCCACTAATTTGAAGGGGTGTCCACATACTTTTGTATATATAGTGTATCTACTAGATATAGGACAGACACTTCAAAACCTTGTTTCTTATGATTTCTTTTTTTTCTTTTTTTGCCATTTATGAATGTGTTATTCAGTGCGTTTCTCTGGGCTGTGCTGCTTGCACCTTTGCAGCCTATAACTGCTTTCAGCGGGTTTCTGGTGGACTGTGTTGGTCCTTTCCCCAAAGCAAGGAGTGTTGTCCAATTGCTCTTAACCATCATGTGTGCTGCCACACGTTTTCCAGAGGCCATTCCACTGAGGAACACCACGGCTCCTAGTATTGTTAAGCTACTTGTGAAATTCTTTTCAACGTTTGGGCTTCCGCAGGTAGTGCAGTCTGACCTGGGTTCAAGTGTAATGTCAAAGGTATTCAGGCAAGTCCTACAGCAGTTGAGTGTTACCAAGTGCATATCACCCAGAGTCTCAAGGTGCTCTTGAGAGATTTAATTAGACTTTGAAGTCTATGTTGAGAGCCTACTGCTTTGAGTCTGAGAGAGACTGGGATGAAGCGGTGCCCCTATTTGCAGCATGGGAGGTTGTTCAGGAGTCTCTTAGTTTCAGTCCGAATGAGCTTGTGTTTGGACATCTTGTCAGAGGCGACTCCGGGATGCTGGTCTTCTAGGCAGAGTTCAAATTTAATGTCAAAGGTGTCTATGCTCTTTTGCCCATCTTAATCTTTTATTGGCAAGTCTGAGATATAGCTTTTTCTTTTTTTTGCAACTCTGCCTAGAAGGCCAGCATCCCAGAGTCGCCTCTTCACTGTTGACATTGAGACTGGTGTTTTGCGGGTACTATTTATTGAAGCTGCTAGTTGAGGACTTGTGAGGCGTCTGTTTCTCAAACTAGACACTAATATACTTGTCCTCTTGCTCAGTTGTGCACCGGGGCTTCCCACTCCTCTTTCTATTCTGGTTAGAGACAGTTTGCGCTGTTCTGTGAAGGGAGTAGTACACAGCGTTGTATGACATCTTCAGTTTCTTGGCAATTTCTCGCATGGAATAGCCTTCATTTCTCAGAACAAGAATATAATAGATTGTTTCTGGCCATTTTGAGCCTGTAATCGAACCCACAAATGCTGATGCTCCAGATACTCAACTAGTCTAAAGAAGGCCAGTTGTATTGCTTCTTTAAGCAGGACAACAGTTGTCAGCTGTGCTAACATAATTACAAAAGGGTTTTCTAATGATCAATTAGCCTTTTTAAATGATAAACTTGGATTAGCTAACAAAACGTGCCATTGGAATACAGGAGTGATGGTTTCTGATAATGTGTCTCTGTACGCCTATGTAGATATTCCATAAGAAATCTGCCGTTTCCAGCTACAATAGTCATTAACAACATGAACAATGTCTACACTGTATTTCTGATCAATTTTATGTTGTTTTAATGGACAAAAAATGTGCTTTTCTTTCAAAAACAAGGACATTTCTAAGTGACCCCAAACTTTTGAACGTGTGTGTGTGTGTGTGTATATGTATGTGTGTGTGTGTATATATATAAAATAATGAAAAGGAGTGGCTGTTTTGTCTTGTACGATAGACAGCCAATGAACACCATGTTTATATTAATCATGGTTTGAAATGGGAGTTGTTTTCTGTTGGTTGTGAGCAAACTTGTCCAACAAGTACATGGAATATACGTGTTGTTTAAAGGGGGAAGGTGTTACAGACACATGATAATAAATATACACCAAAACAATATATACAACCCTATGTACACAATAAGTCACCTCTAAACCAGTGTTACAGGCTTTGGTTTTTCTCTCGATTTTGTTTTTTATTTCCAGGTTGGTTCAAATCAAATCAAATCAAATTTTATTTGTCACATACACATGGTTAGCAGATGTTAATGCGAGTGTAGCGAAATGCTTGTGCTTCTAGTTCCGACCATGCAGTAGTATCTAACAAGTAATCTAACAAATTCACAACAACTACCTTATACACACAAGAGTAAAGGAATGAATACGAGTATGTACATATAAATACATGGATGAGCGATGGCTGACCGGCATAGGCAAGATGCAGTAGATGGTATGGAGTACAGTATATACACATATATATGAGATGAGTAATGTAGGATATGTAAACATTATATAAATGGCATTGTTTAAAGTGGCTAGTGATACATTATTTCATCCAATTATAATTATTAAAGTGGCTAGAGATTTGGGTCGATGACCGAACGGCATAGGCAAGATACAGTAGATGGTTTAGAGTACAGTGTATACATTTGATATGAGTATGTCGGATACGTAAACATTATATACAAAATTGTTTAAAGTGGCTAGTGATACATTTGTTACATCCAATTCCTATGTATAAAGTGGCTAGAGATTTAAGTCAGTATGTTGGCAGCAGCCACTCAATGTTAGTGATGGCTGTTTAACAGTCTGATGGCCTTGAGGTAGAAGCTGTTTTTCAGTCTCTCGGTCCCAGCTTTGATGCACCTGTACTGACCTCGCCTTCTGGATGATAGCGGGGTGAACAGGCAGTGGCTCGGGTGGTTGTTGTCCTTGATGATCTTTTGGCCTTTCTGTGACATCGGGTGGTGTAGGTGTCCTGGAGTGCAGGTAGTTTAACCCGGTGATGCGTTGTGCAGTCCTCACTACCCTCTGGAGAGCCTTACGGTTGTGGGCGGAGCAGTTGCCGTACCAGGCGGTGATACAGCCCGACAGGATGCTCTCGATTGTGCATCTGTAAAAGTTTGTGAGTGATTTTGGTGACAAGCCAAATTTCTTCAGCCTCCTGAGGTTGAAGAGGCGCTGCTGCGCCTTCTTTACCACGCTGTCTGTGTGGGTGGACCAATTCAGTTTGTCCGTGATGTACGCCGAGGAACTTAAAACTTTCCACCTTCTCCACTACTGTCCCTCGATGTGGATAGGGGTGCTCCCTCTCCTGTTTCCTGAAGTCCACGATCATCTCCTTTGTTTTGTTGACATTGAGTGAGAGGTTATTTTCCTGACACCACACTCCGAGGGCCCTCACCTCCTCTCTGTAGGCCGTCTCGTCGTTGTTGGTAATCAAGCCTACCACTGTAGTGTCGTCAGCAAACTTGATGATTGAGTTGGATGCGTGGCAGCTACGCAGTCATGGGTAAACAGGGAGTACAGGAGAGGGCTGAGAACGCACCCTTGTGGGGCCCCAGTGTTGAGGATCAGCGGGGTGGAGATGTTGTTTCCTACCCTCACCACCTGGGACCGGCCCGTCAGGAAGTCCAGGACCCAGTTGCACAGGGCTGGAGTCGAGACCCAGGGTCTCGAGCTTAATGACGAGCTTGGAGGGAACTATGGTGTTAAATGCTGAGCTGTAGTCGATGAACAGCATTCTTACATAAGTATTCCTCTTGTCCAGATGGGTTAGGGCAGTATGCAGTGTGATTGCGATTGCGTCGTCTGTGGACCTATTGGGACGGTAAGCAAATTGGAGTGGGTCCAGGGTGTCTGGCAGGATGGAGGTGATATGATCCTTGACTAATCTCTCAAAGCACTTCATGATGACGGAAGTGAGTGCTACGGGCGATAGTCATTTAGCTCAGTCACCTTAGCTTTCTTGGGAACAGGAACAATGGTGGCCCTCTTGAAGCATGTGGGAACAGCAGACTGGGATAGGGACTGATTGAATATGTCCGTAAACACACCAGCCAGCTGGTCTGCGCATGCTCTGAGGACACGGCCAGGGATGCCATCTGGGCCGGCAGCCTTGCGAGGGTTAACACATTTAAATGTTTTTCTCACATTGGCTGCGGTGAAGGTGAGCCCGCAGGTTTTGGTAGCGGGCCGTGTCGGTGGCACTGTATTGTCCTCAAAGCGAGCAAAGAAGTTGTTTAGTTTGTCTGGGAGCAGGGCGTCATGGTCCGCGACGGGCTGGTTTTCTTTTGTAGTCCGTGATTGACTGTAGACCCTGCCACATTCCTCTTGTGTCTGAGCCATTGAATTGTGACTCTACTTTGTCTCTATATTGACGCTTAGCTTGTTTGATTGCCTTGCGGAGGGAGTAGCTGCACTGTTTGTATTCAGTCATGTTTCCGGTAGCCTTTACCTGGTTAAAAGCAGTGGTTCGCGCTTTCAGTTTTGCTGAATGCTGCCATCAATCCATGGTTTCTGGTTGGGGAAGGTTTTGATATTTGCTATGGGTACAACATCACCAATGCATTTGCTAATAAACTCGCTCACCGAATCAGCGTATACATCAATGTTGTTGTCAGATGCTATCCGAACATATCCCAGTCCACGTGCTCGAAGCAATCTTGCAGCGTGGAATCAGATTGGTCGGACCAGCGTTGAACAGACCTGAGAACGGGCGTTTCCTGTTTTAGTTTCTGTTTGTAGGCTGGGAGCAACAAAATGGAGTCATGGTCAGACTTGCCGAAAGGAGGGCGGAGAATAGCCTTGTATGCATCACGGAAGTTGGAATAACAGTGGTCCAGGATTTTACCAGCCCGGGTGGCACATTCGATATGCTGGTAAAATTTCGGGAGCCTTGTTCTTAAATTAGCCTTATTAAAATCCCCAGCCACAATAAATGCAGCCTCAGGATATGTGGTTTCCAGTTTACATAGAGTCCGATGAGTTTCTTTCAGTGCCGTCGATGTATTAGCTTGAGGGGGGATGTACACGGCTGTGATTATAATCGAGGAGAATTCTCTTGGTAGATAATGCGGTCTGCATTTGATTGTAAGGAATTCTATGTCAGGTGAACAAAAGGACTTGAGTTCCTGTATGTTGTTATGATCACACCACGCCTCGTTAATCATAAGACACACACCCCGCCCTTCTTCTTACCAGAGAGATGTTTGTTTCTGTCGGCGCGATGCGTGGAGAAACCAGGTGGCTGTACCGACTCTGATAACGTGTCCTGAGTGAGCCATGTTTCCGTGAAGCAAAGAACGTTGCAGTCTCGAATGTCTCTCTGAAAGGCAACCCTTGATCTGATTTCGTCTACTTTGTTGTCAAGAGACTGTACATTGGCGATTAAAATACTCGGGAGAGGTGCACGATGCACCTCTTTGGGTGTGGCGTACTGATTGGAATCATCCTCATTGGTCAGGATGTATTGCACCTGTTGTCCTTGTTAGTCAGAAGGTGTTTCATCTGTGCTGGCACAGCTTATATTTAAGGGCTGCTGGCCCAGTGCTTCGTTTGGGAAAAGAGATGTTGGAAGAGCTACACCGCTGTTAAGCTCATCCGCTTTAGGTTGTTGAACAGAGCCTCAACCTTTGTGTTTGGCTCCCCATGGATTCATTTCAGTACCCAATTTAAAACCCCACCTGTTTTGTTTTGGGTTGTCAGTGGCTCATTTGTTAGTTCCCTTTTTCTGTTGAGTGCCGATTTTTGGTGAGGGAGGGAATGAACTGACCCACTGGGCACAAACTGGATGATGCTGAGTCAACGTGGAAAACTGATTGGATTTGCAAAAATAGAATTTCAGATTTCTTTCACCCAACTTTTACCCTAAATACAATGACATGGAGATGTTGTTTGTTGATTTCATGTTGAATTCACTTTGTTGACCAATTGTAAATCAAAACTAGCCGCTGAAATTACGTCTGTGCTTAGTGGGGAGGAGCTGTGCTGTGTTGACATTCCAGGATGCTAGGTCCGCCTGCCTATCTGCCCAATCACATGGTCACATCTCTTATGTTTATAGCCAGGAAGAGCCCTGCCTTACACACACATTTACTCTACATCCTTACACACATATTCTACAATAAACAGCAGACTGCAAGTGTGCTTGTGTTTGTGTGTGTTTGATTGGTAGAGATACCAGCAGGAGGTTGGCTGATGATGAAGTAATAAAGATGGAAAAGCTTCTCAACAGTACCTGGCAACACACACACACATCCCTCCATTCTCCCTTTCTCTCCCTTTATCCCTCCATTCTCCTCTACATGCAGCTCTATCTCCCGCAATAAAGGATTCCTTTTGAGGTGCAACAGATCCGTGAACAAAGCCTAGCTGCCGTCCATTGTGGCTCTGAGATTTGAGAGGGCTAGCAGCAGCTGTGAGGGGTCGTCCTCCTTCTCCGTTGCTTTTAAACGGGACGGGGGACCCTGCCACAATGTCAGAGATCACTGGCCTTCCATTGTGGCTCAAACATCTGAGGCTGCCACTCTGCCACTGCTGAAGACAGCCAGGCAGGAGTCCTCTGAATGAAGCATTCAGGGAGCCACTGTGGATCCTAAGTCAGATGGCAGTCGCTGGGAGATAGCCCTGGTTTCTATGGTGGTCCCTGGTCTCTGGGATCAAGACCTCATTTTCTCTTGTCAGAGATGAAAGCAAAGTCTGATGCCTCTTTCTTTCTCTCTGTGTAACTGGAACTACCTAGTCTCAGAGAGGAGGGGAAGGCAGATTGGGGAGTGTACCTCCCCAGAAGCCCACACTCTGTTCCAGTCATGGTAATGGATGAGGGCACTGCCTGAAAGTCAAATGACTCCCCCAGCGAAGGAGGGAAGGAAGGAAAGAAGGCAGCGTCAGGCGACACCACCCATATGGAAATAAACCTGATCAGAGATGACAGAAGGAACAAACACTGTTTGTCTTTACTGTGGCTGTTGCTGGGAGGGAAAGAGGGAGGGAGAGAGAGGGGGAGATAGGGGGAAGGAGTGAGAGAGGATAGGTAGGTTGGTTGGGAGAGAGAGATAGAGAGAGAGTGAAAGATGGAGATACAGAGATGGAGGGAGACATGGAGAGTGCCCACAGTCATGCATATGTTGCACATTAACTTGGAAAAGAAAAGTTCCAGCAACGACGGCTTTATCCACATCATCTCTTTAAGTGCTTTAGTGCTTACAAGGCATCTCTCCTCCTTTCCCCTCTCCACTCCTGTCCTCTCCTCTCCATCCCTCTTTTCTCTTCTCTCCATCCCTCTCCTCTGCTGTCTACTCCACTCCTTTCCTCTCCATCCCTCTCTTCTCCTCTCCCCTCTTCCTTTTTCCTCTCCTCTCCTTTTCTCCCCGTGCTCTGTGTGAGTGGAGGCTCTATCTGTCTGCTCTTCATCTCTCTATTGGAGCAGATCTCTCTCTCTCTCCCTCTCTTCTTTCTCTCTCTCCCCCCCACTCTCTCTCTTTCTCTTCCCCTCTCTCTCTCTTCCTCTCTCTATACTTGTTTCCTCTGTTTTGTTTTGATTCAGCTGTGATGCAAGGGAGCTTAGCTCTCCATTGCTAACCAGGCTGTGGCTGTGGCTCCATCAGTAAAGCTTATTACCTGCGTAACACTCAGATCGATATGACGGGTACATAAAGAACAGCAACCCTATCCCCTGATACACACACACACACGTACGCACACACACATGTTGGCAACCATGCACTAGAGGGGATGCTGGGTTAACTGGTGAGGAAGCTAAAGTTCATCTCACAATGAGTGGATCTGGATTCTGGTAGACCTGGCTGGCGCCCATATTGGATTATTAATAACACTCAGAGCAGCACAATGTCATCTCATCTGTGCTCTCGTCTGTCTCCTGGTGGAGTTCATCTGCACTTTTATTTTATGGTAACACAGACAAGAGACAAACATCTGCACCATTTTTTTTTTTACTATCATTCATTTTCCATGCCTTTTTTCACATATCATCCACATTTTACTAAATGTTTGGAGATCCCTGTGCCTCTCCTGGCCTGGGTTCTGTCTGATGTCCCTATTGACACACAACAACAACAACAACAACAACAACCTCCTCATCACTGACCCCTGTGACAAACTGATCTCGACAGTGGAGAGGAGAGACCTCCCTCCCTCCGCTACACACACACACACCTAAATGTCAGAGCTAGGCTAGCTGTGCTCCTAAGGGTATTTTTAATTATGGGCCCAGAACACATGGAGTCTGTGTCCCAAATGGTCCTCTTCAGTATGCTCTTTATAATGCACTCCTGTCGACCAGAACCCTATGGGCTCTAGAAAGTAGTGCACTATAATGGGAATAGGGAGTGTTTTGGGACGCAGCCACATATATTAGTAGGGCCCTGTTTCTGGAAACCTCATATGCCCCAAAGTAGCAGGGATAGATTGACCCCCAAAGCATCAATATGTTTCATGACATTTAGAAAGGAAATTGTTGAGGAAATAATTCATTTGTGACGGGTTGTATTTTGTCGTTGTGTGTGCCTGTGTGTGTGCGCTCGTGCATGTGTGCGTGTGTGGGTGTGAGAGGGGAAAGAGAGCCCATGCATTTCATATACAAATGTCATCATCAGTATTCCTAATGTCATAAATTGTGCCATGCACAAAACTTAAAAATGTGCACATTAGTTTATCTGTGTGTGTATGTGTGCGCGTGCATGCGCGTGCATTGTGTGTGTGTGTGGTGTGTGTGCTTTGATTTGCGTGGGCAGGTGTAAGCCCTGCGGCAGATTACATTGGCCTCATCTAGCACTGGTCCTTGGTGAAGCATCACTACAACACAACTCGCTCTTTCTTTCTTTCTCTCTCTATCTCTCTCTCTGACTCTCTCTCTCTCTTTCTCTCTCACTCTCTCTCCATCTCTCCCTCTCTCTTTCTTTCTCTCACTCTCTCTCCATCTCTCCTCATTTGCACGCAACAGCCTATGTCATCACAGGGAGGCACGACAGTTCACCTTTCTAAACATGTTTACAGTAGAACAGATGAAGGATCTTAATCTGATCACCCTGTTTCAGGAGAAATATTCTGCAATGCAGGAAATTTAAAACTTGTAGTGTATCTGAGGTTTAAAAAAATAATAATTCAGACTTTATTTTCTCTTACAATTAATGTATCAAACCCTACAAAAAAATGCCCATTGATTGTAATCCACATAATAATTTACATTTCCTGTTGCTGCAAGATTATTTTCCTGCTGTAGCAAACTGGCTCAAATTAAGATGTGACATCTGTACCTAAAACGTAAAACACACTAACATGCTAGCAAACAGGGCTACATATAGCCTACGATACATTTACAGTTGAAGTCGGAAGTTTACATACACCTTAGCCAAATACATTTAAACTCAGTTTTTCACAATTCCTGACATTTAATCCTAGTAAAAATTCCCTGTCTAAGGTCAGTTAGGATCACCACTTTATTTTAAGAATGTAAAATGTCAGAATAATATGAGAGATTTATTTCAGCTTTTATTTCTTTCATCACATTCCCAGTGGGTCAGAAGTTAACATACGCTCAATTAGTATTTGGTAGCATTGGCTTTAAATTGTTTAACTTGAGTCAAATGTTTTGGGTAGCCTTCCACAAGCTTCTCACAATAAGTTGGGTGAATTTTGGCCCATTCCTCCTGACAGAGCAGGTGTAACTGAGTCAGGTTTGTAGGCCTCCTTGCTCGCACACGCTTTTTCAGTTCTGTCCAAAAATGTCTATGGTATTGAGGTCAGGGCTTTGTGATGGCCACTCCAATACCTTCACTTTGCTGTCCTTAAGCCATTTTGCCACAACTTTGGAAGTATTCTTGGGGTCATTGTCCATTTGGTAGAGCCATTTGCGACCAAGCTTTAACTTCCTGACTGATGTCTTGAGATGTTGCGTCAATATATCCACATAATTTTCCTGCCTCATGATGCCATCTATTTTGTGAAGTGCACCAGTCCCTCCTGCAGCAAAGCAACCCCACAACATGATGCTGCCAGCCCCGTGCATCACGGTTGGGATGGTGTTCTTCGGCTTGCAAGCATCCCCCTTTTCCGCCAAACATAACGATGGTCATTATGGCCAAACAGTTCTATTTTTGTTTCATCAGACCAGAGGACATTTCTCCAAAAAGTACGATATTTGTCCCCATGTGCAGTTGCAAACCGTAGTCTGGCTTTTTTATGGCGGTTTTGGAGCAGTAGCTTCTTGCTTTCTGAGCGGCCTTTCAGGTTATGTCGATATAGGACTTGTTTACTGTGGATATAGATACTTTTGTACCTGTTTCCTCCAGCATCTTCACAAGGTCCTTTGTTGTTGTTCTGGGATTGATTTGCACTTCGCACCAAAGTACGTTCATCTCTAGGAGGCAGAACACGTCTCCTTTCTCAGCGGTATGACGTCTGCGTGTTCCCATGGTGTTTATACTTGCATGCTATTGCTTGTACAGATGATTGTGGTACCTTCAGGCATTTGGAAATTGCTCCCAGGGATGAACCAGACTTGTGGAGGTCTACAATTATTTTTTCAGAGGTTTTGGCTGATTTCCTTTGATTTTCCCATGATGTCAAGCAAAGAGGCACTGAGTTTGAAGGTAGGCCTTAAAATACATCCCCAGGTACACCTCTAATTGACTCAAATGATGTCAATTAGCCTATCAGAAGCTTCTAAAGCCATGACATAATTTTCAGGAATTTTCCAAGCTGTTTAAAGGCACAGTCAAGTTAGTGCATGTAAACGTCTGACCCACTGGAATTGTGATGCAGTGAAATATTAGTGAAATAATCTAGTCTGTAAACAATTGTTGGAAAAATTACTTGTGCCATGCACAAAGTAGATGTCTTAACCGACTTGCCAAACTATAGTTTGTTAACAAGAAACAAGACACCAGGCCATCCTCCTAGAGTCTTCACCGTTCGTGCAGATGCACTCACACCTGCCTGCTGCCATTCCTGAGCAAGCTCTGTACTGGTGGTGCCCCCGATCCCGCAGCTGAATCAACTTTAGGAGACGGTCCTGGCGCTTGCTGGACTCTCTTGGGCGCCATGAAGCCTTCTTCACAACAATTGAACCGCTCTCCTTGAAGTTCTTGATGATCCGATTGAGGTGCAATCTTACTGGCAGCAATATCCTTGCCTGTGAAGCCCTTTTTTGTGCAAAGCAATGATGACGGCACGTGTTTCCTTGCAAGTAACCATGGTTGACAAAGGAAGAACAATGATTCCAAGCACCACCCTCCTTTTGAAGCTTCCAGTCTGTTATTCGAACTCAATCAGTATGACAGAGTGATCTCCAGCCGTGTCCTCGTCAACACTCACACCTGTGTTAATGAGAGAATCACTGACATGATGTCAGCTGGTCCTTTTGTGGCAGGGCTGAAATGCAGTGGAAATGTTTTTGGGGGATTCAGTTCATTTGCATGGCAAAGAGGGACTTTGCAATTAATTGCAATTCATCTGATCACTCTTCTTGACATTCTGGAGTATATGCAAATTGCCATCATACAAACTGAGGCAGCAGAATTTGTGAAAATTTATATTTGTGTCACTCTCAAAGCTTTTGGCTACGACTGTACTAGTGAATTTCCAGAGGCTGCTAGCTAAAAATGCTAACAAGCACAAACAAAAATAAATTGATTGCAAAGACAGGCAATCCTGCTCATAAAGTTATAGATGTATAGGTAATATCTACCAAATGTCATTTTTGTTGAGTTTGGACATTTTACAAGCAAATGGGAACAAGATGCATTATGCAAATGACGCATGCTTGTTTTGAAGGAAGAACAGTACTGAGGAGCATTGTTAGGGTTGCGTAACTGGTGGCACAGAAGTCAGGCGCAGGAGAACAACACTTAGTACAAAACGTAGTTGTTTAATATGACAATAAAACGGTACAAAACAACACGAGAATAAATGGGCACAAAATACCCGTAGCGCACCAGTATACATAACGTGCAACAATACTAACAATACAAACAATTCCGGACAAGGACATGTGGGAAACAGAGGGTTAAATACACAACATGTAATGAATGGAATTGAAACCAGGTGTGTGGGAAGACAAGACAAAACAAATGGAAAATTAAAAATGGATCAATGATGGCTAGAAGACCGGCGACGCCGACCGCCGAACGCCGCCTGAACAAAGAGAGGCACCGACTTTGGCAGAAGTTGTGACAAGCATCTTTACACGCTGTGTCTGTGTAGAGTCTGGAATCACTAGGGCAAGGGGCCTGCTCTGCTCGGAGAAGAGGGGGGCAGTAACAGACTTAGGGGCCTAGAACGGAGCGGAAAACAAACGCAAGGAAATCAAGATATCAGTGGCAGCTATAAAAAACTAATCCAAAGCGCTGTGACTTCAGAAAGCTAACAATATATGGTGCCCCATCTCCATATTAATTCAGCCTCTTACTGAGCTAACTAGCAAGTTCAACAAAATACACAGCTGGACCCACCAGCTCCTGCATTCGCCCATTGTGATATTTACGAACACGTGACTGTCTCAACTGTTCTTGGGAACTACGGGAAGCTTCATAATGTGACAGGTGAAGAATGCGATCTGCTTTACCTCCTAACGTATTGCACAAGTTTACTGGCTATCCTATTTCACAAGTTGACTGCAGGTATATACTTAAAATAGCTACAAATTTTCACATTTATTGAAATAGTTTCCCGTGGCTATTTCCAAATACCCCGGTATACGCTATATACGGTATAGCACCCGAGCTTAATGACAATGACCATAGGATTTGACCAGACAGCACAAACAGATCTGGAATGAGGCTCGTATTTTCTGTGCCTGAAGTTAAACGATGTACTGTTTGTTCTCCACTCTTCATTAGGCTTCTGCTAGCTGGTTCTATGATGTAATGTCATGACCTGTCTCTATTTCCGAGTGGTCACATCATGCTGTGGTCTAGGGGGAGGAAAGAGGGGAGGAGAGGATGGAGGATGGGGGTGATGCTAGACAGGTTAGTCATTTGTTTCATTATTCTATCATCCTTTAATTGGGGTTTGCAAACAGGGATAAAGGACACACACACCTGCAGTGTTGCCTTGTGAAGGTCATCTGTCACATTGGCTGACAGAGAGAGGGAGGGCGTTCGTTGTGAGTTGAGTCAAACTCATTTCAGAACCAGTTCAGATCATAGAAGACAACGGATCGGATGCCCTTATGCTTTTAGTATTTCCATCTGAATGTGCCTTTATCACAGTTATCACAGTTATTACAGTTAATACATGTATTACAGTTATCACAGTTATTACAGGTATTACAGTTAACACAGTTATCGCAGTTATCGCAGTTATTGCAGTTATTGCAATTATCGCAGTTATTACAGTTATTACAGTTATCACAGTTATTACAGGTATTACAGTTATCACAGTTATTACAGGTATTACAGTTATCACAGTTATTACAGGTATTACAGTTATCACAGTTATCACAGTTATTAGTTATTACAGTTATCACAGTTATTAGTTATTACAGGTATTACAGTTATCACAGTTAACACAGGTATTACAGTTAACACAGTTAACACAGTTATCAGTTATTACAGTTAACACAGTTATTACAGGTATTACAGTTAACACAGGTATTACAGTTAACACAGTTATCGCAGTTATCGCAGTTATCACAGGTATTACAGTTATCGCAGTTATCACAGGTATTACAGTTAACACAGTTAACACAGGTATTAGAGGTATTACGGTTATTACAGTTATTACGGTTATTACAGTTATTACAGTTAACACAGTTATTACAGTTAACACTGTTATTACAGTTATTACAGGTATTACAGTTAACACAGTTATCAGGTATTACAGTTAACACATGTATTACAGTTAACACAGTTATCGCAGTTATCACAGGTATTACAGTTAACACAGTTAACACAGGTATTAGAGGTATTACAGTTATTACAGTTAACACAGTTATTACAGTTAACACAGTTAACACTGTTATTACAGGTATTACAGGTATTACAGTTAACACAGTTATCAGTTATTACAGTTGTTACAGTATCACAGTTATTACCGTTATCACAGTTATTGCAGTTGTTACAGTTATCCTGTTATTTGATCTCTTCCAGACTCAGACCTACTTAGTGCCCATCCTAGAAGTACTGAAGAAAGGTCATTGAATAGAGTTACTATTATGAGTAACATGGAGTTGGTCCATTTCCTCCATTTAAAATGTCACAGTGTATGAGGGCCTACCCATTAATCATTGGCCTGAACAAACACATGCATGGACACACATGTGCACACACACACACAGGGCAGGCATGCCAATACTGTGGCACACACACAGCATATTCTCACACATTTATATACAGAATGCAAATGTACAGGTGTGTGTGTGTGTGTATCTCTGAGGTCTTGGTTGGGCCAGACAGTAGCCTATATGAGGCCTCTCCTCCCACTGTAGCCTATATGAGGCCTCTCCTCCCACTGTAGCCTATATGAAGCCTTAGAAGAGACTTATCTGTAATACATAATGTAATACTGTTGAATATCTCCTCCCACTGTAGCCTATATGAGGCCTCTCCTCCCGCTGTAGCATATCTCCTCCTGCTGTAGCATATTTCCTCTCGCTGTAGCCTATCTCCTCCCGCTGTAGCCTACATGAGGCCTTAGAAGAGGCCTATCTGTAATGCAGCATGCAGTGGTTGTGGTTGTTGTTTATCTCTCTGCCTGTTCTTCTACTGTATCCTGTCTCCTCCTGCTGTTGCCTATCTCCTCCTTCCGGCTACAGCGGATCTCCTCCCACAGCACGTACCGGACACACACACATACACACACACACACACACACACACACACACACAACTTCTCTCTTAGAAAACAACCTTAAAGCTTCAAACACCAGATTGGCCTAGCAGGTGCAGCTCACTTAATGTGACATTATTGAATATAAAAATTTATGATGTGAGAAAATCACAAAAGCATCGCGTCCGCTTGGTAATTCTGCATCCATCGACTTTAAATGACTCTGTAATTTGCATAACAACCTGTGTGTGGACCCACCTCCCCCCTCCCTGGGGACTAGAGCATTGGTTTCCTCCTATTCCCCCTTGCTGTAGTTGTGACCTTGTAGAGCAGGTGTAACCAAGAGCCACACACACACATACTGACACACACTGACACACATGCTCGTACCACCAATGGTCGCACACACACGTTGCAGATGTACAGTGATAGCTGGGTGGGACGGGGGAGAGAATAATAAACCCAGTAGTTTCTGTGGGAAGATATATAAAGTGATCTGTGCGTTTGAACGAAAGCATAAATGCACCTATTTCACTTAGGGATGTAAAACAGAATAATCTCTGCTGCACACTGTTTTGATTACCAAAAGTTATATTTTTTTGAACGAGCAGCGCGCAGCCATCTCTCGTGGCACAAGCACAGGGAAAACGCAACAAGCACAGATGCGACAAGTGAAATCAAAGGATCTAACTGGGATACTTAGCTGGCATAATGTCACAAGCATGATAAGCTCGCCAGTAACTTTAGTTAGACTTGATTGGCATGCGAGCTAGCAAGCTAGCTACCGGTATGCTAGATTGGTGGTAGCTAGTGTCCTCTAGCTAGCATCTAATGGTAGGAGAAACAAAAAACAGTGTTGCGATTTGGGCACAGAGCCATGTTTTTTTTGTCCAATCAGATCCAGGAGAAGGTTCTAGCTAGTATATATCTGTCCTTCGACTGTTGATGGATGTGGATGTCCGGTTCAGGTCCCAGGCTCCCAATGACTGTTATGATTATTTATTTACAAGTTCATTGCAATTTGCTCTTTAGCTCCATCTGTTCAGTACCTGATAGAGCAGACTAGTGATGCGGGTTTAGGGTCATGAAATATTGTGTGGATGAAGGGCAGGTGGGTGGCGGGCAGGTTGAATAAAGAGGAAACAATCCATTAAAAATCCACAAATGTAGAAATCTTGTGCAATTTATATATATAGGCTACATTGAGGTTTTGTATCTGTCGTTAGTGTATCTGTCGTCAGCCTAAGCTTTAGGGCTAAACTGTAGCGCACCAAAAACACAGATTGCCAAACGATTTCGTGTCACGTCCAGGCCTGAGTTTTACAGGCTGACGTGTTTTTGTTTCGTTTTTGGTGTAGGGTTTTTCTGTTCTAGGTGTTCTGTTTCTATGTTGGGTAAATGGTTCCCAATTAGAGGCAGCTGAGTGTCGTTACCTCTGATTGGGAACCATACATATGTTTGTAGTTTTCAGAGGGGTTTTGTGAGTTATTGTTTGTTTCATAGCGTAAGTGTTTAGTCTATGTCTGGTTACGATCTTCGTTCATTTGTTATTTTTCCCAGTTACGTGCATTAAATAAATATGTATACTGGAAGCATCGCTGCGATTGGTCCGTCCCTCGTGAAGATCGTGACAGAATAACCCACCAAAACAGGACCAAGCAGCGAGAGAATTGGGTGTTCTGGACCTGGGAGGAAATATTGGCTGGAAAGGGACCCTGAAAGAGGACTGCGGAGCATCGTCGCCCCAAGGAGGAGATGGATACAGCGAGGGCAGAGCGGAGCGTTAATAGGTGAGAGATATGCTGGAACACGCCTGGGGGGCACACGGGGAGTTTGGCCGGTTCAGGGTGGACACCTGAGCCAACTCTTCGTGCTCTTTGGAGGGAGCGTCGCACTGGTAAGACGCCGTGCTATGCAGTATTGCGCACGGTGTCTCCAGTGCGCATTCATAGGCTGGTGCGCGACATTCCAGCTCCACTCATCTGTCAGGCTAGGGTGAGTGTGCAGCCTAGAAGAGTGGTGCCGGCTCTGCGCGCTAAGTCTCCCGTGCACCTTCTTGGACCAGGATATCCTGCACCGGTTCTGCGTGCAGTGTCTCCGGTGCGTATCCACAGCCCGGTACGCGACATTCCAGCTCCACTCATCTGTCAGGCTAGGGTGAGTGTGCTGCCTGGAAGAGTGGTGCCGGCTCTGCGCGCTAATTCTCCCGTGCACCTTCTTGGACCGAGATATCCTGCTCCGGTTCTGCGTGCAGTGTCTCCGGTGCGTATCCACAGCCCGGTACGCGACATGCCAGCTCCCACCATCTGTGAGGCGAGGGTGAGTGAACAGCCGGGGAGAAGGGTGTCGGCTCCGCGCACCAGGCCCCCTGTACGCATAGAGAGCCCAGTACGTCCAGTCCCTGTTACACGCTCCAGGATCCCTGTGCGCGTCGTGGACCCAGCACGTCCTGTTCCACGCTCCAGGATCCCTGTGCGCGTCGTGGACCCAGCACGTCCTGTTCCTGTTCCACGCTCCAGGATCCCTGTGCGCGTCGTGAACCCAGCACGGCCCTTCCTGCTCCCCGCACCAGAGTCCCAGTGTGCATCGTGAGTCCAACACGGCCCGTTCCTGCTCCCCGCACCAGAGTTCCAGTGCGCCTAGAGAGTCCAATACGGCCCGTTCCTGCTCCCTGCACCAGAGTCCCAGTGCGCATAGAGAGTCCAATGCGGCCCGTTCCTGCTCCCCGCACCAGAGTCCCAGTGTGCATAGAGAGTCCAATATGGCCCGTTCCTGCTCCCCGCACCAGAGTCCCAGTGCGCATCGCTAGTCCAGCACAGCCTGCTCCTACTCCCCGCACCAGGTCTCCTGTGCGAGTCTAGCACGAACTGTTCCAGCTGCTAGCCCAGGGCCTCCGGTGCGTGACCTCGGGCCAGCACCTAAGACTGAAAGGCCCACCCGAAGACCCCCTCATTGGACTTTTGGCGCGGTCAGAGTCCGCGCCTTTGGGGGGGGTACTGTCACGTCCAGGCCTGAGTTTTACAGGCTGGCGTGTTTTTGTTTCATTTTTGGTGTAGGGTTTTTCTGTTCTAGGTGTTCTGTTTCTATGTTGGGTAAATGGTTTCCAATTAGAGGCAGCTGAGTGTCGTTACCTCTAATTGGGAACCATATATATGTTTGTAGTTTTCAGAAGGGTTTTGTGGGTTATTGTTTGTTTCATAGCGTAAGTGTTTAGTCTATGTCTGGTTACGATCTTCGTTCATTTGTTATTTTTCCCAGTTACGTGCATTAAATAAATATGTATACATCGCTGCGTCTTGGTCCGTCCCTCGTGAAGATCGTGACATTTTGGGAACTTGGGCAGAAAAAGTTATCTATCCACTGAGGCAAAAATGACGATGTCAGAGTTGATTTCAATAAGGGAAAATCTGCTAAATGTACAGTTGAAGATATATAGACGGGAGGGCCAGAACAGTAGTCTAATGTTTGGGAAAGATTTTGTGAAGTGATAAAAGAGGAGGATAGCAGTGCAGTCTATGTTATCTGTGATGATTGTGAGGCGCTATACAAATTCGACGGTCTCAAGACAGGGACTTTAACATGGCACGTCAAGGGAACTGTAGGCTAGGCCTACTGCTTAGACGGGTTAAATGGAATAGTAGCCTAACTGAAATCTGGAAACTGACTGTAGGTCTATAGCCTCTCACATAGCCTAATATAATATTAACTCCTGAAGATTTAAGCATTTCTTGCAGTAAAATAATACACCAAATGCACATTTTGAGGAGTGGAGAAATAGTATTTATTTCTTTCAGCATCTTGCAGGAATGAATGGGCGGTTAGGGGCCATCTGTAAAGGTGGCAGTGCTGTCATAAAAGCTGATAGCATTTCAACCACAAAATATGCATCCAAGTCGAACTTACATTTCATCAAAAACATCCAAAGATTTACGTTTTTTTTATTTCCTTAAAACTGATCAAACTGATGTCATTAGGACATTTTGCATGGAAAATCTTTCCCATGTTTTTTATAGCATTTTCTCCCCGGTCCCTAAACGTCTTTGTTGTGGGAGAGAAACATAAATGAAAAAGGAAAGAGAAAACAAGTAATGACAGAAGAGAAGCTGCATGTATCTCATTACACTCGTTCATCTCAAAGTCCAGGACGGTCCATTTACTTTTACTTTCTGCTGTGAAAATCATGTGACGAAATCCTGCAATCTCATTGCTGGGTGGCAGGCTGAACGCCTGGAGCTGCTGATGGAAGAGCAGTACCTGAACAGCTTGTTTTAAAACAGTAAAAGATACACAATTTAACCACACATTTATGGAAATGTTTTATATAATCCTTTAATTATATAATAGCTATTTTGTTGAAAAATTTTAATAAACTACTTTTGACTAGTCACAAGTGGGGCACCGCCCCTAACGCCCTAATGGACGGGCCGCTACTTCTGTGAAGCCTGTCCTTAGCAGTGCAGGCACAGCAGCTCTGCTCTGGTATGCAGGCTCCTGTTTCAGTGCTGCTCAAATCAAATCAAATTGTGTTGGTCACAAACACACATGTTTAGCAGATGTTATTGCGGGTGTAGCGAACTGCTTGTGGTGTAGAGGAATTATTGTATGCTTCATTGGCTTTGCTGCCTATGATGTCAGTACAGCCTTACCTGTGTCTTCTATGATGTTAGTAGAGCCTTACCTCTGTCTGCTATGATATCAGTAGAGCCTTACCTCTGTCTCCTATGATGTCAGTAGAGCCTTACCTCTGTCTCCTATGATGTCAGTAGAGCCTTATCTCTGTCTCCTATGATGTTAGTAGAGTCTTACCTCTGTCTCCTATGATGTCAGTAGAGCTTTACGTCTGTCTCCTATGATGTCAGTAGAGCCTTACCTCTGTCTCCTATGATGTCAGTAGAGCCTTACCTGTGTCTTCTATGATGTTAGTAGAGCCTTACCTCTGTCTGCTATGATATCAGTAGAACCTTACCTCTGTCTCCTATGATGTCAGTAGAGCCTTACCTCTGTCTCCTATGATGTCAGTAGAGCCTTATCTCTGTCTCCTATGATGTTAGTAGAGTCTTACCTCTGTCTCCTATGATGTCAGTAGAGCTTTACGTCTGTCTCCTATGATGTCAGTAGAGCCTTACCTCTGTCTCCTATGATATCAGTAGAGCCTTACCTCTGTCTCCTATGATATCAGTAGAGCCTTACCTCTGTCTCCTATGATGTCAGTAGAGCCTTACCTCTGTCTCCTATGATGTCAGTAGAGCCTGACCTCTGTCTCCTATGATGTTAGTAGAGCCTTACCTCTGTCTCCTATGATGTTAGTAGAGCCTTACCTCTGTCTCCTATGATGTTAGTAGAGCCTTACCTCTGTCTCTTTCTTCACCGCTAGCACACAGCTTACTGACCAATGCTGGTCGTGTGTCAGTCTGGTGTGTTCCAGACAGCTGTATTCTCCAAGTCTCTGAGTCAAATGGAGGTTGGAGGAGGGAACACGGTTTAGACAGGCTGAGTTGAAAGCCTCTTGGATGGCCTGAGCTGGTCCCTAATGATCCTTGGTTGGTCCCTGACATCTAACCTCCCCTCCTGCTGAGCTGAGCAGCTATAGGAGGACTAGAGCAGTGGAGGCTGCTGAGGGGAGGACGGCTCATAATAATGTCTGGAATGGAGTCAATGGAGTGGTATCAACCACATGGTTGATGTGTTTGATGCCATTCCTCCCCTCAGCAGCCTCCACTGGACTAGAGCAACTCGGATCACTCTGTATCAGCCCCAGCCAACCTCAGCCCTGGACACACACAAACACACGGCTCCAATCTGCTGGGCTGGCTTGGCTAACTTACAGTACTGCGGTGGAAGGCACTATTGATGACTTCTCTGTCTCCCTCTCATCCTGGTTTAGTGGTTTAGAGTTAAGCCCTTGAGGTGTAGCGCTGCACTAGTTCACTAAGAGAAGAGAATACTCTGTGTGTGTGTGTGTGTGTGTGTGTTACTGCCTGCCTGGCTGGGTTCCCTGCCCTTAATAAGAACACAGCACTGGCATCCACCATTATCATGAATAACACAACATCCCTTTGGATTCTCAAATGTCACTTCTCTGTAGGAAATGGCAGTGCTCAACCAACCTTGAACTGCAGCCAAAATGCAAGATTCCCCCCCAAAGCAAATGTCATTTTTCGACCGAGAAATAAACATTAATATCAGGGATGGGGAGATGTGTGGTGGGGGAGGGGTATAGGTCAAGTGTTTTACTGAGGATATCTTACGTGGGGTGTGCTACCTGGAGAATAGATGAATGAACAGAACAGAGCTCATGGCTGGGCCCTGGGTGGGTGTGGACTGTGGCGGTTCCATCACTGTTATAGAATCCCCATAAGAGACAGAGGTTCCATCACTGCTGTTATAGAGAGACATACTTATACTCCTCTGCCTTAGAATCACATAAGGACAAGGTAGCCTTGTTTCTTACTATACAGCATAGCATCATTACCTAACCTATACTGTGTATCATATTTTCAAAGAGAGAGAGAAAGAGAAATGGGAGAGAGAGAGAGAGAGAGAGAGAGAGAGAGAACAAAAGGGCGCTCAGTAAAGCTAACTTTGATTAGGGTGCCAAAAGATGTCTTCCTTCCTACTCTCTCTCCTTCTGCTGAATATTGATAAAGGCTAATATTTATAAAAGATGCAGTTCCTGTTTCTTGGTTACTGCTCTTCTCTTTGAGTGTGATGAGGCTAAACTGGGGCTCAGTGCTGTACTCAGCTCAATTATTCATTGGCTGAGAGAGACCGAACAAACATAATTAGATTCCACCATTGACTGAGAGATGCAGAGCAAACTGAATCAGAAGCACCCATTGACTGAGAGGTAGACAAAACGATTATCAGACTACACCATTGGATAAGAGAGGGAGAACAAACTGAATCAGACTCTGTCATTGGCTGAGAGAGAAAGACCTTAAGTCACATCATCAAATTCTCATTAAAGTGTAGCATTTAATTTGATCACCTTGTTGCTCATCATCCACCTGTCCAGTGCCTGTAGCTCCAAGCCATCCATAGGATATAGTTTATATTACAACATATGTACTGTACCTGTCAAGCCCTCCATCTGTTAACTTTTATTTAGTCAGGCCAGGGTCTCATTTTCAGCAGTGCCCTGAGGACATAAAATAAACGATAAACACTAGAAAATACAAGATACAATAACATTAGAACATCACAAACATCACAGGCATCATAAACAAATTATTACAGTCAATCAATAACAGTTGCACACATCGGTGAACTCATTTATCATCAGTGTTTTAAACTGCCCTAGTGGCACCAGGGAATCCGAATGTAATGAATGATTCCAAAAATGTGGAGACTTTTTTTTTTTTTTAAACTAAAAGCGGATTTACCTAGTTCGGTGGAGACCTGAGGAATCTCAAGAGTTAACTAACCCTGTGAACGGGTTTGGTATTTCATGTTTTTATACTTTAACAACAAAGTCAGGTAAGTCGGAAGCTTCTGTAGTAGAGCTTTGTAAACAAAAAAGGAATAATGAAGTGATCTACGGGACTTTAATTAAGACCAGCCAACCTTTTGATAGGATATGTACTGTACCTGTGGCGGCAGGTAGCCTAGTGGTTAGAGGCAGGTAGCCTAGTGGTTAGAGGCAGGTAGCCTAGTGGTTAGAGCGTTGGGCCAGTAACCGAAAAGTTGTTGGATCGAATCCCCGAGCTGACAAGGTCAAATCTGACGTTTTGCCCCTGAACAAGGCAGTTAACCCACCTGTTCTTAGGCCGTCATTGTAAATAAGAATTTGTTCTCAACTGACTTGCCTAGTTAAATAAAGGTTAAATAAATAGCCCTCCATAGGATATAGGTTACATTACAACGTATAGTATATATTGTGTGTTCTATCTCCCATCTCTTTGCCTATATCGATACTCTGAGAAGATTAATTCAATCTGTCCCAGATACAGACATTTTAAACCTCAGATACACTAGGGGAGGGAGGGAGGGAGGGAGAGAGGGAGGGAGGGAGGGAGAGAGGGAGGGAGGGAGAGAGAGGGAGGGAGGGAGAGAGGGAGGGAGAGAGGAGGAGGGAGGGAGAGAGAGAGAGAGAGAGAGAGAGGAGAGAGAGGAGGGAGAGAGGGAGGGATTTGTCTAAGATGTCTAAACGGTTCACCAGATATGGATGAAAACACAAAGTCATTATTTGATTTAAAATCGATACTCTATACTCCAAACGTTTGGAGTATAGAGTCAAAAGAAGAGAAAGTGCTCTAGCACCTGAAAAAATCTGAATTTAAAATGATATTAATATTAAAAAAAGAATGTAAAACAAAGTGCACTGGGCCTTTACTAGTCAGTCCTGTATTAGAGGACCGATATAGCCGTCTACTGCGTGCCCCACCAAAATGTTCACTTTCACTTACTAGGTTGAAGTAACTTAGATTAATTGAACTCAACATTACATTTTGATTGGACTTTCTTGATGAAATAAGTTAAGGCAGCAGGTTAAATTTTTTTTTAAGTTGACTCAACCAATATTTGACATTGTATATGCTCCACACAGAAATCTGTATCTAGTCTCTAATTAAGAAAGAATAATCAGCCATATCCATAATAAATCCTTTGTCCTCAATGAGAGGGAGGAGGAGGATGCCTCTACATTGACAGCCACACACACTCCTCCACATTTAACCCAGTTGTATTATGAGATAAGGGAACTACCAGTAGCTGCATTGATTCTATTTTCAGTATTCTCTCTCACAGGCTGTTAGCCGTTGGTTGTGCTCTGATCACTTGTGGGTTTTTGTTGCGCTCAGTGAAAATGTGTTCTGTTGAGAGGTGGTGGGTTTGTGTAGTGTTCTGTTGAGAGGTGGTGGGTTTGTGCAGTGTTCTGTTGAGAGGTGGTGGGTTTGTGTAGTGTTCTGTTGAGAGGTGGTGGGTTAGTGCAGTGTTCTGTTGAGAGGTGGTGGGTTTGTGTGGTGTTCTGTTGAGAGGTGGTGGGTTTGTGTAGTGTTCTGTTGAGAGGTGGTGGGTTTGTGTAGTGTTCTGTTGAGAGGTGGTGGGTTCTCTGTTAACTGCTGAGGGGCTCCTGACTTCTGGTTTATCTTGTGAGAGGAGGAGAGGAAAGGAAGGGAAGGTTGGGAGGAAGAAGATAAGGGCAGTGGTTTCGCACTGATTTTGTCCGTGACTCTCCCTAACCCTACTGCTTTGTTTTCCCTTTGTACAGAAGACCACTGAGAGCCAGAGAGACTGAGCCATCTGCCAGTCAGTCAGAGGACTACAGAGGGTGACACCAGTGAGCTGACTAGACTGCCAGAGCCCGGCTCAGCGCAAGCCCAAGTCCAGCCTAGCCCAGAGAGGGCCCACCCAGGAAGGCAGGCCACAACAATGGACCTCAACCCATCCTAACCCCCTGCAGGAACCATAGCCATGCATTAACTAACCCCACCAACCAAACCCCAACTGGACCACGCTTACCTCCTCCGTTCTCCCTCCTCCCTCCATCACCATTCTCACCATGCTTCAGAGCCTATTGTGACGGGAGTGCTGCTCACCCCCCCATCCCTCACCCCTCCACCCCAGAGACCCCAGAGGGGTGAAAGATGCGGCCATGGGCAGGTTCGTGGCGCTGGATTATGCTGGTGCTCCTTGCGTGGGGTACACTGCTGTTCTACATCGGAGGACACCTGGTTAGGGACAGCGAGCATCCGGAGAGATCCAGCAGAGACCTGTCCAAGATCCTGGCCAAGCTGGAGAGACTGAAACAGCAGAATGAGGACCTGAGACGCATGGCTGAGACACTCAGGTGAGACGCATGGCCGTGACTAACTGACACAGACTGTGTTGCATTCTGTCCATTTCTGTCTTTCTCGCTCTGTTTCTCTCTCTTTCTCTCTCTTTCTCTCTGTCTCTCTCTTTCTCTCTGTCTCCCTCTTTCTCTTTGTTTCTCTCTGTCTCTCTGTCTCTCTCTTTCTCTCTGTGTCTGTCTGTGTCTCTCTGTTTTTCTCTACTGTATCTATTTTTTTCACTGTCTCTCTCTCATTCCTCTCATCTCTCTCTCACTCCGTTTCTTCTTTTCTTTCTCTGCCTACTATATCACAACTCTCTTCGTTCACCGTAAGATTGCATTTAAGTCTGTTGCTTAAAAGACTGGATTATAATGTATACTTTTCAAATTGAAAGTGAGATATTACGCACCATTACTTTACTATAGTGTTCACTCTCTGACCCAATACTCCCAGGGTATAGATAATCTGTAATACTCTTACATTACTGAATTCCCTGGTTAAATAAAGTAGTCTTCAGAGTATCAAGAGTATTTTCTCTGTATCATTATGAATCAGTACTTCAGTACAAGCGTTGATAATCTGTAATCTTACTTTACTGTAGATTCTGGTTAGATTCTGTACTTCCTTGTTAGAAATGTACATTTTACATTACTGTAGTTTGATTCCTGGTTAGATGAAGTCGTCTTACATCAGAGTACTGTAGTACGCTTCTTCTCGTTTCAGAATTCTCTATCACAGGCTAGCTGTTGGTTGTTCTTTGATCAGTGGTGGAGTTTTGTTTTTGTGGTGGATGTATTTATTTTTTTCAGCGTATTTGTGTAGTATTATTTTCAGAGGTGGATTAAAGTATATATACAGAACCAGTCAAAAGTTTAGACACACCTACTCACTCATTATTATTTTCTACATTGTTGAATAACAGTGTAGACATCAAAACTATGAAATGGCACATATGGAATCATGTAGTAACCAAAAAAGTGTTAAGTAAATTACAATATATTTGAGATTCTTCATAGTTGCCACCCTTTGCCTTGATGACAGCTTTGCACACTCTTGACATTCTCTCAACCAGCTTCACCTGGAATGCTTTTCCAAGTCATGAAGGAGTTCCCACATTTGCTGAGCACTTGTTGCTGCTTTTCCTTCACGCTGCGGTCCAACTCATCCCAAACCATCTCAATTGGGTTGAGGTCGGGTGATTGTGGAGGCCATGTCATCTGATGCAGCAGTCCATCACTCTCCTTGGTCAAATAGCCCTTACACAGCCTGGAGGTGTGTTTTGGTGTGTTTTGGGTCATTGTCCTGTTGAAGAATCTCAAACATAAAATATATTTTGATTTGTTTAACACTTTTTGGATTACTACATGATTCCATAAGTGTTTCTTCATAGTTTTGACATCTTCACTATTATTCTACAATGTAGAAAATAGCAACCCTGGAATGAGTAGGTGTGTCCAAACTTTTGACTGGTACTGTTCATAAGAGTATTTAATTTCTTCGCTGTCTACAAACCGTAATTAAAACCATGTAATGCCAGTGGTTGTCATGGTGCTCATGGTCTAGTGTGAGATGGCATGTTGTTATACATATGATGGACAGGGTGCAAACATGGACTGATGGCCTTGTCTAAAGGCCAGGAGGAAGGTTGTTCTGTTATCGCACTAGTCATACGCCATATTATGGCCCTCAAAGCATGGCATTACAATTTATTCCAGCCTGAAACGCCTGTCAGAGTTGTTCACTGATATGGTCCGTTTTAACGATTCAAAAGGTTGTTCAAATTTTAAAAAATGATGTGAAGACAGAAGTGGTTTTTACAGCAAAGCCTGCGGTGTGAGCGGATTTGAGACACATTCACACATTTACGCTCAAACTCACACTTACACTGGCATGCTCACACACAGACATGCGCACGTTACACACACACACCCTCTCTTTGTCTCGCTTTTTCCTTCAATTTCTCTCTCACAAACGGGAATGTACATAAGCACGCATGATTCCATTGTACTTAGGGTTAGGGTTAAGGTTAGGGTTAAGGTTGTGCTCTATTGAATGAGAGAGAGAGTGAATCTAAGGTCTGGTCTACGCTGATATAAGGTATGTTTTGTGTAAACTGATCCTAGACCTGATAAGCAGCTCCTACCCAGAGCCAGTAGTAGTAGGTGTAGTATTAATATTATTATTAATATAAATGGTAGTAGCAGCAGCAGTGGTAGTAGTAGTAGTAGTAGCAGCAGCAGTAGTAGTAGTAGCAGCAGCAGCAGAAGAAGCAGTAGCAGCAGCAGGAGTAGCAGCAGTAAGAGAAAAGCAGTGGCAGAAGCAGCAGCGGCAGCAGTAGTAGTAGTAGTAGCAGCAGCAGTATGAGTGGCAGTAGCAGCAGTAGGAGTAGTAGTAGCAGCAGCAGCATCAGCAGTATGAGTAGTAGTAGTAGCAGCAGCTGCCGCCACCAACCAATAGGGTGGTTGTAGTGGTAGTGGTGGTAGTGGTGCAGTAGCAGCACCAGTGGTTGTAGTAGTAGTGGCAGCGGCAGCGGCAGAGAAGGCAGCAGTGCTAGATGGCGGTGGCGGCGGTGAGATGGTAGTAGGTAGCAGCGGCCAGTGGGATGATGGTGTGCAGCAGTGAGTTGGTGGTGGCAGCGGCGGCGGTGTGGTTGGTGGTGGTGGTAGTGGTGGCAGCGGCGGTGTGGTGGTGGCGGCGGCCAGCGGCGCCAGTGGTGCTAGCGGCGGCGGTGGGAGTGAAGTGGCAGCAACAGCGGCGGTGGTGAGTGGCAAGGCGGTGGTGGTGGCGGTGGCGCCAGTGGTGGTGGTGCTGGCAGCGGTGGTGGTGGCAGCCGGCGCGGTGGTGGTGGTGGCGGAGCGGCGGCGGTGGTGGTGGCGGCGGCGCGGTGGTGGTGGCGGCGGCGGTGAGTGGCAGCAACGGTGGTGGTGGCGGCAGGCGGCGGTGGTGGTGCAGCAGCGGCGGTGGTGGCGTTGCGGCGCGGCGGCGGTGGTGGCGGTGGCGGTGGCAGCGGTGGTAGGTGGCAGCGGCAGCGCGGTGTGGTGGTGGCGGCGGCAGCGCCGGTGGTAGTGGTGCTGGCGGCGGCGGTGGGAAGTGAGAACCAACGGTGGCAGCAGCGGCGGTGGTGGTGGCAGCGGCGGCGGTGTGATGTGGGTTGGCGGCGCCAGTGGTGGTAGCGGCAGCGCCGGTGGTAGCAGCGGCGGTGTGGTGGTGGCGGCAGTGGCGGCAGCGGTGGTAGTGGCAGCGGCGCCGGTGGTGGTGGCAGCGGTGTGGTGAGCGTGGCAGCAGCGGCAGCACCGGTGGTGGTGGTGCTGGCGGCGGCGGTGCCAACAGCGGCAACGGTGGCGGCCAGCAGTGGTGGTGGTGTTGGTGGCAGCGGTAATGGCAGCAGTGGCGGTGGTGGCGGTGTTGGTGGTGGTGGTAGTGGTTGGCGGCGGCATCGGCGGCGGTGGTGGTGGCAGCGGCGGTGGTGGTGGCGGCGGCGGTGGTGGTGGTGGTAGTGGTGGTGGCGGCGGCGGTGGTGGTGGTAGGTGGCGGCGGTGGTGGTGGTGGTGGCGGCGGCGGTGGTGGTGGTGGCGGCGGCGGTGGTGGTGGCGGCAGCGGTGGTGGTGGTGGTGGTGCTGGCGGCGGTGGTGAGTGGCGGCGGCGGTGGCTGGTAGTGGTGGCGGCATCAGCGGCGGCGGTGGTGGCGGTGGTAGTGGTGGCGGCGGTGGTGGTGGTGGCGGTGGTGGTGGTGGCGGTGGTGGTGGTGGTGGTGGTGGTAGCAGGTGGCAGCTGCCAGCGGTGGCAGCGGTAGTGGTGGCGGCGGTGGTGGTGGTGGCGGTGGTGGCGGTGGTGGTGGTGGTGGTGGTGGTTGTGGCGGCGTCGGCGGCGGTGGTGGTGGCGGCGGCGGTGGTAGTGGTGGTGGTAGTGGTGGCGGCGGCGGTAGATGTGGTGGCAGCGGTGGTGGTGGCAGCGGCGGTGGTGCGTGGTGGCGGCGGCGGTGGTGGTGGTGGCGGCGGCGGTGGTGGTGGTAGTGGTGGTGGCAGCGGTGGTAGTAGCGGCGGCGGTAATGGTGGTGGTGGCAGCATCGGCGGCGGCGGTGGTAGCGGTGGTAGTGGTGGCGGCGGTGGTGCAGTGGTGGTAGCGGTGGTAGTAGTGGCAGTGATGGTGTAGTAGCAGTAGCAGCGGTAGTAGCGGCGCAGGGCTGCGGCGGCAGTAGAGCAGCGGCGGCAGTAGAACGGCAACGGTAGGGCAGCAGTAGTTGCAACAGCAGCAGCAGTAGTAGTAGTAGTAGTAGTAGTAGTAGCAGCAGTAGCAGCAGCAGGAGTAGTAGTAGTAGTGGTCCTTTAAACATCACTGACCCCTGCTGTCTGTAGTTTAGTTTATTAGGATACCCATTAGTTACTGCACATGCAGCAGTTACTCTTCCTGGGGTCTACATAAAACTTACTAGTACATGACAAGGTACAGTACAGATTTGGACAAGAACAACATAACATATTACATAAAATTCAAAGTAACAAATTCAAATAAAATAAGAGTTATATATAGGAAAGACAAGAAGAAACAACACATACTATTTACACACTATTCATACAATGCATTCAAAATGTATTCAGACACCTTTTAACTATGTCCACATTTTGTTACGTTACAGCCTTATTCTAAAATGTATTAAATAGTTTTTTCCCCTCATCAATCTACACACAATACCCCATAATGTCGAAGCATAAACAGGTTTTTAGAATGTTTTGCAAAAATGGAAATATCACATTTGCATAAGATTTCAGACCCTTTTCTTTAGTACTTTGTTGAATCACTTTTGGCAGCGATTACAGACTCAAATCTACTTGGGTATGACGCTACAAGCTTGGCACACCTGTATTTGGGAAGTTTCTCCCATTCTTCTCTGCATATCCTCTCAAGCTCTGTCAGGTTGGATGTGGAGCGTCACTGCACAGCTATTTTTAGGTCTCTCCAGAGATGTTCGTTCGGGTTCAAGTCCGAACTCTGGCTGGGCCACTCAAAGACATTCAGAGACTTGTCCCCAAAGCCACTCCTGCGTTGTCTTGGCTGTGTGCTTAGGGTTGTTGTCCTGTTGGAAGGTGAACCTTCACCCCAGTCTGAGGTCCTGAGCGTTCTGGAGCAGGTTTTCATCAAGGATATCTCTGTGCCAGGTTTCCTCCAGACGTGACGCTTGGCATTCAGGCAAAGAGTTAAATCTTGGTTTCATCAGACCAGAGTTCTCATGGTCTGGGAGTCTTTAGGTGCCTTTTGGCAAACTCCAAGTGGGCTGTCATGTGCCTTTTACTAAGGAGTGGCTTCCGTCTGGCCAATCTATCATAAAAGCCTGATATGTGGAGTGCTGCAGAGATGGTTGTCCTTCTGGAAGTTTCTCCCATTTCCACAGAGGAACTCTAGAGCTCTGTCAGAGTGACCATTGGTTTCTTGGTCACCTCCCTGTCCAAGGCCCTTCTCCCCCGATTGCTCAGTTTGGCCGGGTGTCCAGCTCTAGGAAGAGTCTTGGTGGTTCCAAACGTCTTCCATTTAAGAATGATGGAAGCAACTGTTTATTTTATATTACACCTATAGGGCTTTGGTCAAAAGTAATGCACTATAAAGGGATGCGATTTGGGACACAGGCTGAGACTGCAGCAGTGTACGGAATCTCTCTGAGGAAGTGCAGTGAGGAGACTACGGACTGCTCTAGACGCCTAGAGAGAGGAGGAATGTGGAGAGACACTGTGATGACAGAACCATGCAGAGACAGGGGAGCAGATGTAGAATCCTGTTTGACCAAGACAGCGGTGTGTGTGTTTACCAGCAAGTGACCAAGCCTCAGTGTGTGTGTTCGCTGTAACACCATGAGTGATAGTCGGTCATGGTCTGGGGACGGGTGGCAGTTTGCATTTGTATTTATTATGGATCCCCATTAGCTGTTGCAAAGGCAGCAGCTACTCTTCCTAGGGTCCAAACACATTAAGGCGCTTACATTACATATAAAACAAAAGAGAAAACAGTACATCATATAACATTATTACACTACTACATATCTACAGTACAAAATGTATAATACCACAATACAACAATATTACAATGTACATGTGTGTAGAGTGCGTGTGCTAGGGTGTGTGTACGTATGTGTGTGATCTGTTCCTGTGTGTGTATCTATTCACAGTCCCTGCTGTTCCAAAAGGTGTATTTTTATCTGTTTTTTTTAAATCTGATTCTACTTCTTGCATCGCTTACCTGATGTGGAATAGAGTTCCATGCAGTGTTGTACAGTACTGTACTGTATGTGTCTGCCTGGTTCTCATTGTCTGTGGATCTTGCTATAGGCTCATCTGTTGGAGCTGAAGTGTGTTCTTTTGGTACCCCAACTTGACCCTATTACATTTAAAACTAGTAAGCAGGTTCCCAAAAAATATTACAAACCATTCTGCAGGAGTAGTGAAACAGGTGATGTTTTCTACCAGGAATCCTTTAACCAGGTTTGAATAAGAAATAAAAGATAACTGACTGGTAGCTATCTCACTCCAGAGTTGCTGTCTGCCTGCCTGTCAGACTGCCTGCCTTTGTGTGGATAGCAATGGAGGGAGGGAGGGGGTAAATGGAGGAGTGAAGGAAGAGAAGGAGAGATGGAGAGAGAGAATGAGACTTCCTTTGTGTACGTAGCGATGGAGGGAGGAGGTAAATGGAGGAATAGAAAGAGAAATGGGGGGAAAGGTGGAGGCTGGCCAAGAAGGTTTCCTACAGATGATTAGCAGAGGTGTTGACATTCCTTCTTCCTCTGCCACAGCCAGCAGACCCTATTATCCCTGTATCTCCCTGTGGCTCACCATCCTACTCAGAAAGGCACAGAAGAATTTATAATAAAATCACTCTGCTCAGTGTGTGTGTGTGTGTGCTGCAGTGTATGACTATAGCCTGGAATATTGCCTCTGATATACTCCTGACAGTGATTTATTTAGACACACACATGATGTAAATCACTGTTGGGACTGGGAGCATGTCAGAGTCGCAGACTTCACTTTGATAATTCTTCAGGAACTTTTTTTATCTGTCCTTCATCTGAGCAGGTTTTTGAGTGTGTTTTCTATTTTGTGGCAGTGGCATGACTATATCGGAGGAACATATCTAAAGCCAGACACATTAGCAAACATATTGCTGTAGCTATGGTGACAGTAAAATTAACGTATTAGACGTTAAGTTCATTAGTGTCACCTGGAAATGCATTCCAGGTGACTACCTCATGAAGCTGGTTGAGAGAATGTCAAGAGTGTGCAAAGCTGTCATCAAGGCAAAGGGTGGCTACTTTGAAGAATCTCAAATATAAAATATATTTTGATTTGTTTAACACTTTTTTGCTTACTACATGATTTCATATGTGTTATTTAATAGTTTTGATGTCTTCACTATTATTCTACAATGTAGTACTGGTACTGTACCTCTCACTTCCCTTCCCACAAGCTGACACTCTGCAACCTACATATCCCTCCGCTCAGCCTACACATCCCACCACTCAACCTTCATATCCCACCACTCAACCTACATATCCCACCGCTCAGCCTACACATCCCACCACTCAACCTTCATATCCCACCACTCAACCTACATATCCCACCGCTCAGCCTACACATCCCACCACTCAACCTTCATATCCCACCACTCAACCATATCCCACCACTCAACCATATCCCACCACTCAACCTGCATATCCCACCACTCAACCTGCATATCCCACCACTCAACCTTCATATCCCACCACTCAACCTACATATCCCACCGCTCAGCCTACACATCCCACCACTCAGCCTACACATCCCACCGCTCAGCCTACATATCCCACCGCTCAACCTTCATATCCCACCGCTCAACCTTCATATCCCACCACTCAACCATATCCCACCACTCAACCATATCCCACCACTCAACCATATCCCACCACTCAACCTGCATATCCCACCACTCAATCTACATATCCCACCATCTTCTCTGTCCTCCCTCCTCTCCATCTCAGTCTCTCTGTCCTCCCTCCTCTCTGTCCTCCCTCTTCTCCATCTCAGCCTCTCTGTCCTCCCTTCTCTCCATCTCAGCCTCTCTGTCCTCCCTCCTCTCCATCTCAGCCTCTCTGTCCTCCCTCTTCTCCATCTCAGTCTCTCTGTCCTCCCTCCTCTCCATCTCAGCCTCTCTGTCCTCCCTCTTCTCCATCTCAGTCTCTCTGTCCTCCCTCCTCTCCATCTCAGTCTCTCTGTCCTCCCTTCTCTCCATCTGTCTCTCTGTCCTCCCTCCTCTCCATCTCAGCCTCTCTGTCCTCCCTCTACTCCATCTCAGTCTCTCTGTCCTCTCTCCTCTCCATCTCAGTCTCTCTGTCCTCCCTTCTCTCCATCTGTCTCTCTGTCCTCCCTCCTCTCCATCTCAGCCTCTCTGTCCTCCCTCTTCTCCATCTCAGTCTCTCTGTCCTCTCTCCTCTCCATCTCAGTCTCTCTGTCCTCCCTTCTCTCCATCTGTCTCTCTGTCCTCCCTCCTCTCCATCTCAGTCTCTCTGTCCTCCCTCTTCTCCATCTCAGTCTCTGTCCTCCTTCTTCTCCATCTCAGCCTCTCTGTCCTCCCTCTTCTCCATCTCAGCCTCTCTGTCCTCCCTCCTCTCCATCTCAGTCTCTCTGTCCTCCCTCTTCTCCATCTCAGTCTCTCTGTCCTCCCTCTTCTCCATCTCAGTCTCTCTGTCCTCCCTCTTCTCCATCTCAGTCTCTCTGTCCTCCCTCCTCTCCATCTCAGCCTCTCTGTCCTCCCTCCTCTCCATCTCAGCCTCTCTGTCCTCCCTCCTCTCCATCTCAGCCTCTATGTTCTCCCTCTTCTCCATCTCAGTCTCTCTGTCCTCCCTCTTCTCCATCTCAGCCTCTCTGTCCTCCCTCCTCTCCATCTCATTCTCTCTGTCCTCCCTCCTCCCCAATCTCAGCCTCTCTTCCAGCTTGCCATCCATCCCAGTGGAAGTAATGTCAGAGCTCTGTATAGAGCTTCACTACAGCACATCATGACATTTACTAATATAAGCTTTTTTACTCGTAGAGGCCAGGCACTGATGTACTCAAGTGAGAGTTCAGTGCTGTGAACCTGATGGGGTGTCGAGATGAGAGTGAGTGGATGGCTTGTCCTGTTGGTGGCTTGTCCTGTGGATGGCTTGTCCTGTGGATGGCTTGTCCTGTTGGTGGCTTGTCCTGTGGATGGCTTGTCCTGTTGGTGGCTTGTCCTGTGGATGGCTTGTCCCAACCCTTTTGACATACAGTAGCTGGCTGCTCATCTAAACCCCAGCCAACCGCTCCTCCTCTTCTCTCCTCCTCTCTGACTTTCACCTCATTTCATCCTTGACCAGCCATGAATGACATAAATATTTGACATTTCAGTTTCTTTCCTCCTCCTGTTTCATCTCTGTACTATGGCTGTGCATTCCTGATGAGTCAGGCATTGTGATGTGACCAACCACACACAGACACAGTCACAAACACGCGGATGCGCACGCATGCACACACACACACACACACACACACACACAGGGAAGCCCGCTGTTTGCCATTACAGAACGCCACAAATAATTTCATGTCACAGTTGCCTGCTATAGACAGATATTTATTCTCAGCTAGGCTTCCGAGATAAGACTGCTGTCAATGCTGCCTGCTGCATCCATGGAGGCACAGGTTGGAATATCAATCACCATGGTTACTCTCATCCTACTCAGTTTATATGTTTTCAGGTCCTACACTATATGAGGTAGTGATATTCAGAAGGCCTTGTCCTCTACATGGTGTACAGAAGGCTCTTGAACACACCCTTGTTTAACTGACCCGCTCTACTTCTCTCTCTTCTACTTGTTGTTGAGGAGGAGCTGCCGGGGGAACCCTTACCCCACGTGGCTCTAACTTTCTTCTCGGCAGGACGTAGGGTGATGAATAGCTACTGCCACTGAATGAATTGCCTTGCGGTCATTGGCTGTTCTCACACCTTACCACTGATCATTATAAACACACACACACAGCACACACACAGTCGACTCTCATACCTCACCTCTGATCATTGCATTAAATTGGTGCTGGGAGGTGGGATTGAGCGCAGCCAAACGCAAAGCCTCCAGGGAAATCAGCCTGTCGACACTCACCTTGACCTAGCAGGACAGGCACACACACACACCTATACTGTACACACACCCCTATACTGTACACACACACCTATTCTGTACAGACACACACACCTATACTGTACGCACACACACACACAGACACAGACACACACACCTATACTGTACAGACACCTATACTGTGTATGCACACACACACACACACACACACACACACACACCTATACTGTACACACACACACCTATACTGTACACACACACCTATACTGTACAGACACACCTATACTGTGTACACACACACACACAGACACACACCTATACTGTACACACACACACACACACACATCTATACTGTACACACCTATACTGTACACACACACACACACCTATACTGTACACACCTATACTCTACACACACACGCACACACAGCTGGGCACTTAGTGTAAAAAAACTCCTCCCTGCTCTAGGCCCTCTCACTGATGTTAGCTGTATTCCAGACTGACCCCTCCTCATTTCCTCTCCCGTCTCTAGGTTACCAGAGAGCCAGGTGAGTACAGGCAGAATGACCTTTAACCTCTGACCTCTCCTCTCCACCTCTCTTGTAGGTTACCAGAGGGTCAGTCTGACGGGGGCCAGGTGGTGAGCGCAGGGAGACTGACCTCTGACCTCTCCTCTACCCCTGTACTGTAGGTTACCAGAGGGTCAGTCTGACGGGGGCCAGGTGGTGAGCGCAGGGAGACTGCGGACCCTGGAGGAACAGCTGATCAGAGCTAAAGAACAGATCAACTCCTATCGTAGCCTGCCTGGAGACGGTGAGACACGCACGCACACACACACACACATATTGGATTAAAGCTGAAGTTGAGTTGCCCATAGGCACAGATATAGGATGGGCTTACCCTCAGTCAGGTGTTGAACTATGTACACTACATGAACAAATGTATGTGGACACCTGCTCGCCGAACATTTCATTCCAAAATCATGGGTATCAATATGGAGTTGGTCCCCCTTTTGCTGCTATAACAGCCTCCACTCTTCTGGGAAGGCTTTCCACTAGATGTTGCTGTGGGGACTTGCTTCTATTCAGCCACAAAACCATTAGTGAGGTCGGGCACTGATGTTGGGCGATTAGGCCTGGCTCACAGTCGGTGTTCTTAAAGGTGTTCAATGGGGTAGAGGTCAGGGATTTGTGCAGGCCAGTCAAGTTCTTCTACACCGATTTCTGTATGGACCTTCCTTTGTGCATGGGGGCATTGTCATGATGAAACAGAAAAGGGCCTTCCCCAAACTGTTGGAAGCACAGAATCGTCTAGAATGTCATTGTATGCTATAGCGTTAAGATTCCCCTTCACTGGAACTAAGAGGCCTAGCCTGAACCATGAAAGTCAGCCCCAGACCAGTATTCCTCCTCCACCAAACGTGCTGACGTTGCTTCCAGAGGCAGTTTGGAACTCGGTAGTGAGTGCTGCAACGATCTTTGCGAGCTACGTGCTTCAGCACTCGGCAGTCCCGTTCTGTGAGCTTGTGTGACCTTCACATATCAGCACTTACAGCAGGGCAGAAATTTGACGTACTGACTTGTTGGAAAGGTGGCATCCTATGATGGTGCCACGTTGAAAGTCACTGAGCTCTTCAGTAAGGCCTTTCTACTGCCAGTGTTTGTCTATGAAGATTGGCATGGCTGTTTGCTCAAATTTTATACACCTGTCAGCAACGGTTGTGGCTGAAATAGCCGAATCCACTCATTTGAAGTGGTATATACTTTATAGAGTATCTTGAAATGTAACTGACTGATAGACAAGACTGTATGTTTTTAACATTGAGGCCTTGCATCATAGCCCTGGACCTAGTCTGGTACACAAGTGTCCTGAGCGATAGCAATGTGTGATGGGAAGATGGAAGGAATGTAATATCTGGATGTTTTTATACATGTCGTGTGTCAATAACGGTCATTTCTCTACAGTGAGACTAAAAATACAGCACTGCTCCCATTATTTATATAACACACATGCAAGCACACACACACGCACACACACCCACACACACACACCTTGGAAATGAGGACAGGAGTCAGTGAGGAGCAGGATTCCCTGTCCACTCCTCTTTCCTCCAACAGAAATCTTCATTCCCTTTTCTTCACTGTAACATGAGCGCCACACACAACTATTCTTCTGGGTTGGCTGCTTCATTATACTGCCACAACCCTTAGTGTCATATGAAACATTATGAAAACAGGCTACATGAAGACAGTTACGGATTGATTACTATGACTGTTATTATGTTGAGCATGGAGTGACCTACTAAACCTGATATCTGATACCTGATGTAACAATGCTTTAAAGGCTACTTCAGGCTACTTGTCCCGTATAAACAATGTAACAATGCTTTAAAGGCTAATTTAGGCTACTTGTCCCGTAGAAACAATGTAACAATGCTTTAAAGGCTACTTTAGGCTACTTGTCCTGTAGAAACAATGTAACAATGCTTTAAAGGCTACTTTAGGCTACTTGTCCCGTTTAAACAATGTAACAATTCTTTAAAGGCTACTTGTCCTGTAGAAACAATAGCAGGTCAGTTGTATATTAGTAATATGGCTCTGACCTTGCTGTACTAGAATGGCCTTAACTTAACCACTGTGACACTTATTTGTCTGTGACACCATTTCTCATGAAGTGTAATGGAGTAGGAAGAAGTGGGCCCAGGCTAGAGACTGATCTAAGGACAGTTTTCACTTTCCCTTTTAAGGCTTAAGGGTGAGGGTATGTTAATCCTGGATCTGTCTCTAAGGGCAAACTTTATTGTCCATCGAAATGGAAATTTTTCTTTTCACTGAGTCACCCAAGAGTCTGTAAACAGCACAAGCTCAGCTGCAGAGCAGCGCCCCTGGAGCAGGTCAGAGGTTAAGTGCCTTGCTCAAGAGATCAGCTGACTGTGTGTGGTGGGAGGTCCTGTGTGTTAAGCTGATCCAGGATCTGTGTCTAAGGGGCTATAGAAAATCTCAGCTGAGTGTGTGTGCATTATCCTGTGTGTTTTCTCCCGAAATGCATTCCATTTAATCATAAAGATGTTTGAAAAAAAACATAAATTTCCTTCCGGTGAGTGACCATGTTTATTTTGTTATTTCCAGGGCCAGGTCGGAACCAGGAGGAGCTGCGGAGGAAAATAGAGAATGGGGTGAAGGAGATCTGGTACTTTGTCCGCAGTGAGGTCAAGAAACTGGGTCACATGGAGCAGGGAGACCTGCAGAAACACATCAACACGCTGCTGCAAGAGCTGGGACACCAGCAGAGGTACTGTACACACACACACACACTTAGGCCTAAGGCGCATAGGCCCTTGATGAATGTCCTCCATCTCACTCGGTTTGGGGCAAGTTTTTCTGGGTTCCACCAGTTGAGGCCGACCAGAACACACATGGATAACATATGTTACATAATGCACCATGGAAGCCTTACAATGTTGTGACCCAGCTGTGACCTCTAACCTTTAACCCTGTGTTAATGTACTGTGTGTGTCTGTGTGTGTGTCTGTGCTTGCGTGTGTCACCCCAGGTCGATCATGACTGACCTGCACTACCTGAGCCAGGCTGATGGAGCAGGAGACTGGAGAGAGAAGGAGGCCAAGGACCTGTCTGACATGGTACAGAATAGGATCACATACCTCCAGGTGAAGATACTACTCTATGTCTACAACACAGGTCAACACCTAGGACCATACCAACAGTTATGTCTATAACACACAGGTCAACAGCTAGGACCATACCAACAATTATGTCTATAACACACAGGTCAACACCTAGGACCATACCAACAGTTATGTCTATAACACACAGGTCAACACCTAGGACCATACCAACAGTTATGTCTATAACACACAGGTCAACAGCTAGGACCATACCAACAGTTATGTCTACAACACACAGGTCAACAGCTAGGACCATACCAACAGTTATGTCTATAACACACAGGTCAACACCTAGGACCATACCAACAGTTATGTCTATAACACACAGGTTAACACCTAGGACCATACCAACAGTTATGTCTATAACACACAGGTCAACAGCTAGGACCATACCAACAGTTATGTCTATAACACACAGGTCAACACCTAGGACCATACCAACAGTTATGTCTATAACACACAGGTCAACACCTAGGACCATACCAACAGTTATGTCTATAACACACAGGTCAACACCTAGGACCATACCAACAGTTATGTCTATAACACACAGGTCAACAGCTAGGACCATACCAACAGTTATGTCTATAACACACAGGTCAACACCTAGGACCATACCAACAGTTATGTCTACAACACACAGGTCAACAGCTAGGACCATACCAACAGTTATGTCTATAACACACAGGTCAACACCTAGGACCATACCAACAGTTATGTCTACAACACACAGGTCAACACCTAGGACCATACCAACAGTTATGTCTACAACACACAGGTCAACACCTAGGACCATACCAACAGTTATGTCTACAACACACAGTTCAACACCTAGGACCATACCAACAGTTATGTCTACAACACACAGCTCAACACCTAGGACACATATAGAAGCCTTTTAGTCAACACCAGAGGCTGATTTAGAATCCATGTGGAGATATCCCACATGTTCCATGTGTGCTGGTTAGAATCCATGTGGAGATATCCCACACGTTCCATGTGTGCTGGTAAGGTTCCATGTGTGCTGGTTAGAATCATGTGGAGATATCCCACACGTTCCATGTGTGCTGGGTAGAATCCATGTGGAGATATCCCACACGTTCCATGTGTGCTGGTAAGGTTCCATGTGTGCTGGTTAGAATCATGTGGAGATATCCCACACGTTCCATGTGTGCTGGTTAGAATCCATGTAGAGATATCCCACACGTTCCATGTGTGCTGGTAAGGTTCCATGTGTGCTGGTTAGAATCATGTGGAGATATCCCACACGTCCATGTGTGCTGGGTAGAATCCATGTGGAGATATCCCACACGTTCCATGTGTGCTGGTAAGGTTCCATGTGTGCTGGTTAGAATCATGTGGAGATATCCCACACGTTCCATGTGTGCTGGTTAGAATCCATGTGGAGATATCCCACACGTTCCATGTGTGCTGGGTAGAATCCATGTGGAGAGATCGCACATGTTCCATGTGTGCTGGTTAGAATCAATGTGGAGATATCCCACACATTCCAATTGTGCTGGTTAGAATCTATGTGGAGATATCCCACACGTTCCATGTGTGCTGGTTAGAATCTATTTGGAGATATTCCACACGTTCCATGTGTGCTGGTTAGCATCCATGTGGAGATATCCCACACGTTCCATGTGTGCTGGTTAGCATCTATGTGGAGATATCCCACATGTTCCATGTGTGCTGGTTAGAATCTATGTGGAGATATCCCACATGTTTCATGTGTGCTGGTTAGAATCTATGTGGAGATATCCCACACGTTCCATGTGTGCTGGTTAGGATCCATATGGAGATATCCCACACGTTCCATGTGTGCTGGTAAGGTTCCATGTGTGCTGGTTAGAATCATGTGGAGATATCCCACACCTTCCATGTGTGCTGGGTAGAATCCATGTAGAGATATCCCACACGTTCCATGTGTGCTGGTAAGGTTCCATGTGTGCTGGTTAGAATCATGTGGAGATATCCCACACGTTCCATGTGTGCTGGTAAGGTTCCATGTGTGCTGGTTAGAATCATGTGGAGATATCCCACACGCTCCATGTGTGCTGGGTAGAATCCATGTGGAGATATCCCACACGTTCCATGTGTGCTGGGTAGAATCCATGTGGAGATATCCCACACGTTCCATGTGTGCTGGTAAGGTTCCATGTGTGCTGGTTAGAATCATGTGGAGATATCCCACACGTTCCATGTGTGCTGGTTAGAATCCATGTGGAGATATCCCACACGTTCCATGTGTGCTGGTTAGAATCCATGTGGAGATATCCCACACGTTCCATGTGTGCTGGGTAGAATCCATGTGGAGAGATCGCACATGTTCCATGTGTGCTGGTTAGAATCCATGTGGAGATATCCCACACATTCCAATTGTGCTGTTTAGAATCTATGTGGAGATATCCCACACGTTCCATGTGTGCTGGTAAGGTTCCATGTGTGCTGGTTAGAATCATGTGGAGATATCCCACACGTTCCATGTGTGCTGGTTAGAATCCATGTGGAGATATCCCACACGTTCCATGTGTGCTGGGTAGAATCCATGTGGAGAGATCCCACATGTTCCATGTGTGCTGGTTAGCATCTATGTGGAGATATCCCACATGTTCCATGTGTGCTGGTTAGCATCTATGTGGAGATATCCCACACATTCCATGTGTGCTGGTTAGAATCCATATGGAGAGATCCCACATGTTCCATGTGTGCTGGTTAGCATCCATGTGTGCTGGTTAGAATCCACGTGGAGATTTCCCACACGTTCCATGTGTGCTGGTTAGAATCCATATGGAGATATCCCACACGTTCTATGTGTGCTGGTTAGCATCTATGTGGAGATATCCCACACATTCCATGTGTGCTGGTTAGAATCTATTTGGAGATATCCCACATGTTCCATGTGTGCTGGTTAGCATCCATGTGTGCTGGTTAGAATCCACGTGGAGATATCCCACACATTCCAATTGTGCTGTTTAGAATCTATGTGGAGATATCCCACACGTTCCATGTGTGCTGGTTAGGATCCATATGGAGATATCCCACACGTTCCATGTGTGCTGGTTAGAATCCATGTGGAGATATCCCACACGTTCCATGTGTGCTGGTTAGAATCCATATGGAGATATCCCACACGTTCCAATTGTGCTGGTTAGAATCCATATGGAGATATCCCACACGTTTCATGTGTGCTGGTGAGAATCCATGTGAAGATATCCCACACGTTCCATGTGTGCTGGTTAGAATCTATGTGGAGATATCCAACACGTTCCATGTGTGCTGGTTAGCATCTATGTGGAGATACCCAACACGTTCCATGTGTGCTGGTTAGAATTATGTGGAGATATCCCACACGTTCCATGTGTGCTGGTTAGAATCCATGTGGAGATATCCCACACGTTCCATGTGTGCTGGTTAGAATCCATATGGAGATATCCCACACGTTCCAATTGTGCTGGTTAGAATCCATATGGAGATATCCCACACGTTCCATGTGTGCTGGTTAGAATCCATGTGGAGAGATCCCACACATTCCATGTGTGCGTGGTGGTTCGTTGGCTCGTCTATATTCCCACACTTCTTAACTTTAGCTGATCAATTAATCAACTTCTGTCACAGTAATGATGGTCTGTAGTATGTGTGCTGAGTAGGCCTTTATGGAGAGGCAGGTAGAGGATAAGCCATTTGGCAGACACTTTTATCCAGAGCGACTTACGGTCATGCGTGCATACATTTTTACTTTTTGGTGGCCCTGAGAATCGAGCCCCTAGTTCTGCTGTTGCAAGCACCATGCTCTACCAACAGAACCATACAGGACCAGAGCTCCTCTCTGTCACTGGTACACATATACCCTCTGTCAGTAACACACCCACCTCCTCTCTGTCGGTGTGTAACAGGATTAAGACAGCTAGTGGTGGGATGTGATTGTCGCCTCCCCTGTGAGTTAGGTTAATATCTGCAGAGACAGCAAGATGTTTCTCTCCCTCCTGACACGCTTGTAATTATGTTGTTGTTGCCAGGCTTCACGACAACGTGTCATTCAACAGTGTAACCATATTGAGAACCTTTCAACCTGCTTTATGTCTTGTGAAGGAGCTGAGCTAGCTAGCTAGGTTATGCAACTATCTTTTTGGTATATAACACGAGAGTGCCAACTCAAACTGTGTTATATCATAGAAAATGCACATGTGTTGTGTGTGTGTGTGTGTGTGTATATGCATGGGAATGTGTGTGTGCGTGAATGGGTGTGTGTGTGTTTGCATGGGAGTGTGTGTGTGTGCATGGGAGTGTGTGCGTGTGCGTGGGCGTGGGTGTGGGTGGGTGTGGGTGTGGGTGTGTGAATGGGAGTGTGTGTGTGCGTGAATGGGAGTGTGTGTGTGTGCGTGAATGGGAGTGTGTGTGTGCGTGAATGGGAGTGTGTGTGTGTGTGCGTGAATGGGAGTGTGTGTGTGTGCGTGAATGGGAGTGTGTGTGTGTGTATGTGTGTGCGTGAATGGGAGTGTGTGTGTGTGTGTGTGTGTGTGTGTGTGTGAATGGGAGTGTGTGTGTGTGTGTGTGCGTGAATGGGAGTGTGTGTGTGTGTGTGTGTGCGTGAATGGGAGTGTGTGTGTGTGTGTTTGTGCATGGGAGTGTGTGTATGCGTGTGTGTTTGTGCATGGGAGTGTATGTGTGTGTCTGTGTGTGCGTGCATGGGAGTGTGTGTGTGTGCGTGAATAGAAGTGTGTGTGTGTGTGTGCGTGAATAGAAGTGTGTGTGTGTGCGTGAATAGGAGTGTGTGTGTATAGGCTAGTTGATGATACGTTTTGGCCGATCATCAAACTGCCCCCTTTTTGTTTTATGTCAGATGGTCCAGCAACATCCTCAGACAAATGCTTTTATTTTTGTTGTAATTCTCATTTCTGGAAAAGGCTTAAAATAAAGGTTCAAATCTAGGTCATGTGATATGATATCCCAAAACACAGGGCCCTAATTGATTAGGAAGGCTGAGAGCAAAGTAGAGGTTGTTAATGAGTAATAATGAATCCCTCTGTGCTATTAATGTTAACTAGCTAGTGATTAACTTGATGAAGTGTGTGTGTGGGGGGCCGGTTACATATTGGCTGTGTATGTTGGAGGAGCAGTGATGTTGCCTGTCTCTCTGTTCCTACCTCAGCTATCCATCACCAGTCACACAGACAATGGAGGAGGGCTATCCTTCTGCTGCTCTACCCCTTATATACTCTATACACACACACAATCTCTCCCTCTATCTTTCTTTCTCTCCCAGCTCCCCAGTCCCCACCATACATCTCCTGTCAGCATCTTGTATACAACAAGGCACTTAAGTAATACTGCAAAAAAAACACAACAAAGGAATATACTTTTGTGCCTAAATGCAAAGCATTACTGTATGGTTAGGGCAAGTCCAACACAACACATCACTGAGTAACCAGTTCCTGCTGCTGAAAAGCATCCCCATAGCATGATGCTGCCACCGCAATGCTTCACAGTAGGGATGGTGTTAGACAGGTGATGAGCTGTGCCTGGTTGTCTCCAGACAGCGCTTTGCATTCAGGCCAAAGAGTTACATTTTTGTCTCATCAGACCACAGAATCTTTTGCCTTATGCTCTCAGAGTCTTTCACGTTTCTTTTTGCAATCTCTAGGTGTGCTGCCATGTGCCTTTTTCTCAGGAGTGGCTTCCATCTGGCCACTCCCCCATGAAGCTGAGTTGGTTAAGTACTGTAGAGACAGCCAAGGAAGTCTGTAGTTCTGTCAGAGTGGTCATTGGGTTCATCGTCATCTCCCTGACCAAGGTCCTTTTTGCCCGGTTGCTCAGTTTGGTCAGACGGAGTCTGGATAGTTCCCTATTTTTTCAATTTCCCAATGATGTAGACCACTGTGCTCTTGGAAACTTTCAACACTCTAGAAATGGTTTTCTACCCTTCCCCAGATATATATGCCTCATCACAGTTCTATCTCTGAGATCTATGAACAGTTCCGTGGACTTCATGGTATAGTTTGCTCTGACATGCCCTGTCAACTGCGGGACCTTACAGTATATAGACAGGTGTGTTTCTTTCTAAAACATGTCCAAACAATTGAATTGGCAGCAGGTGGGCTCCAATCAAGTGGTAGTGACATCTGAAGGATGATCAAAGGAAATTGGATGCACCTGAACCTCAATTTGGACTGTCAAAGCAAAGGGGTGTGGATACATACAGTACCAGTCAAAAGTTTAGACACACATACTCATTCCAGGGTTTTTCTGAATTGTTACTTTTTTCTACATTGTACAATAGTGGTGAAGACATCAAAACTATGAAATAACACATATGGAATCATGTAGTAACCAAAAAAGTGTTAAACAAATCCAAATATATTTGAGATTCTTCAAAATAGCCACCATTTGGCTTGAATGAGTAGGTGTTCTAAAACTTTTGACCAGTAGTGTACATATAATGATGACTGACAGACCCCCCCCCCATCCTCTACAGTCTCAGAGCTGTAATCCTAGATCTTATTTAACATGTTGTCAACCTGATTAGTAGGATCGGGAGATGAGTTAACAACATTGCGTTAATGGATGCTGTCTTCAGACCCTCCCTGACTCCCTCCCCTCCTGCAGGACTGACGGACTAGTGTAACCGAACAGAAATGGGCTCAAATCCTTATTTCTGAGATACACTTTTGGCTCTGAAATGTGTGACAGTGTCTCGACTCTTTCATCTTCACCATAACATTAGCTAACAAGGCACCTCAACTATACCTCGTCTCTCCCCTTCTCCTCCCCTCTCCCCTCCAGAACCCCCAGGACTGTTCCAAGGCCAAGAAGCTAGTGTGTAACATCAACAAGGGCTGTGGCTACGGCTGCCAGCTGCACCATGTGGTCTACTGCTTCATGATCGCCTACGGCACCCAGCGCACCCTCATCCTGGAGTCCCAGAACTGGCGCTACGCCACGGGTGGCTGGGAGACCGTCTTCCTCCCGGTCAGTCAGACGTGCACCGACCGCACCGGGGTCACCACCGGACACTGGTCAGGTGAGTTGACCGTGACCTTTGATGAGGGGGTTGTGTCCATGGTAACATTCTTAGAGAGAGAGAGAGAGAGAGAGAGAGAGAGAGAGAGAGAGAGAGAGAGAGAGAGAGAGAGAGAGAGAGAGAGAGAGAGAGAGAGAGAGAGAGAGAGAGAGAGAGAGAGAGAGAGAGAGAGAGAGAGAGAGAGAGAGAGACCAGTCCCACTCTGACAGCAGGGATATGTCAGGCTGGGGAATTTCCTAAATAATAATAACATGCCCTCTTAGTTTCTCTGTAAATGTTATTTTGTTGATGAATTAATTATTTATCTTTTGTATTCAATTGCTAAATTATCAGGTTTGATAGTAAGACCCAGGTGCAGACAGTGTCGAAGTAACAAAAGTTTATTAAATCGAATACGGGCAGGCAAAGGTACAGGACTGCAGTCAGGGTCAGGTCAGGCAGAGGTCGGTAATCCAGAGTATTGGGGCAAAGGTACAGGACGGCAGGCAGACTTAAGGTCAGGGCAGGCAGAAAGGTGAAAACAGGAACTATAGACAAGACAGGAGCAACGGGAAAACTGTTGGTAGGTTTGTTGAACAAAATGAACTGGCACAGACAGAGAAAACACAGGTTTAAGTATCCAGGGGATAATGGGGAAGATGGGCGACACCTGGAGGGGGGTAGAGACAAGCATAAGGACAGGTGAAACAGATCAGGGTGTGACACAAAATGGTGATTAGAGCTTTGACTGTCTTTAGTGGTTTTGTTTGGTGAAATATTCTAGTTCATTCAAAGCGACATTTCTTCTTTTCATGAAAAGTAGGGGTGTTAACCCCGGTGTCCTGGATAAATTCCCAATCCAATTGTAAGTTGGGTATGATTAGGTGCCATGAAGGCCAGATTGGGCTTTTAGCCAGGACACTGGGGTTAACACCCCTACAATAAGTGCCATGGGATCTTTGGTGACACATTTCACAGCGAAAACAAATCAATTACCTTTTGAAGAACTTCTGCTGAGGGCTTCCCAAGTGTCCAACGAAGACAATCCATGGTTCTTTTGTTAGAAAAAGTAATGTATTATATCCATAAATCTCCGTTTGGTTGGCGCGTTATAATGAAAAAATAGAGCGTCGACTCCTCCATTGAAACGTGAAGAGAACCTCGCGTTCAACTTATACCTATAAACTTGTCCAAGAACAATCAAACATAATTGTAAATGTATCCTTAGGAACACTTTTATGTATAAATAGTATAATATTTCAACCGGAATATAAACTGGGCGATAAGAAAGGAAAAAACCAAAGAACGTGCCAGCAGGGAGCGCGCATTTACTTGTATTGACATCTGCGTGGACACTTCCTTATTCGTCTTCATCTCTGCTCTAAAAGCATCTAAAAAGAATCAGAACACTTTCTCGAGACTGTTGACATCCAGAGGAAGCGATAGGTACTGCATTCAAATGCCCTTATATGGGCATTTTCATAAGGGAGTGGTTCTAAATGAGGCAATCTGCCAAACCACTTTTTCCAGGACAGAAATTTTGACTGCCATATCCGTTCTGTTATACTCACAGACAAAATGTTAACACTTTTAACTCAGAGTGTTTCCTATCCAATGGTACTAAATATGTGCATATCCTATTTTCTGGGCCTGAATGGGAGGCATTTTACTTTGGGCACGCCAGGCTCTCCAAAACGGTCACCTCGTGCGCTGCTCCCAAAGAAGTTAACTGACATTTGGAATGTATTTATTATTTTGGAACTTTTGTGAGTGTAATGTTTACTGTTAATTTTTATTGTTTATTATCTATTTCACTTGCTTTGGCAATGTAAACATATGTTTCCATGCCAACTGAACTGAGAGAGAGGAGAGATGGATAGAACCACAGCAGAAGCCGAGACAGAGCTGCATTTCCTGACAAAATGTAAAAAAATATAAAACCATTAGTGTCATTTCCCCAAATTTGAAACCCTTATTGAAGGTTTCAAAGACCTCTCTGATGAAAATAAGCTACCTGTCCTGTTGGGGGAAGACACAGCGAGCTGTGGGTTGGCAGTGCACTACATTGCTGCCTGCCATAAGATGAGGGACAGTGTCTGACAGACCAATCAACCTGCACATGTCCTCTATGCTTATTGTTATTGTTCAATGTATGGTTATTTTGACCCTTGATTATTGTTGTTAATGTCCCGTAGAGGATGGCGGGGGTGTCTGTCAGTCATCATTATATGTACACTACTGGTCAAAAGTTTTAGAACACCTACTCATTCAAGCCAAATGGTGGCTATTTTGAAGAATCTCAAATATATTTGGATTTGTTTAACACTTTTTTGGTTACTACATGATTCCATATGTGTTATTTCATAGTTTTGATGTCTTCACCACTATTTAATGTCCCGAAAATATGTATTATTATTATTTTAATTATGTTAATATTGTAAATCTCCAACATTGTGGTGAAGTGGAACACTTTTTCTCCCTGTGTTCTGCTGTTTAGACATGCTCCTCATACCTCACTATGCTTCTCAGTGCATCTTTACTGCTACATGCATCAAAACACCATGCTGGAGACTCAGGAGCTGAGAATTGATATCAATTCAATTCAATCCTACTCTATTACTACCTCCTACAGTATCTATCTATCTCTCTCGCTCTCTATCTCTCTCGCTCTCTCGCTCTCGCTCGCTCTCTCTCTGTCTCCCCCATCCCTCTGTCTCTTCCCCTCTCCCTCTCTACCTTCCCTTACACTGTTTGTTACCCCCCCTCTCCCTCTCTACCTTCCCTTACTCTTTATTAACCCCCTCTCCCTCTCTACCTCTCTCCCCCCCAGGTGAGGCTAACGACAGAGACATCCAGGTGGTAGAGTTACCCATCGTTGACAGTCTCCACCCCGCCCCCTACCTGCCCCTGGCTATCCCAGAGGACCTGGCCCAGCGCCTCCACCGGCTCCATGGAGACCCATCCGTGTGGTGGGTGTCTCAGTTGGTCAAGTACCTGATCCGGCCCCAGGCCTGGCTGGAGAAAGAGATCCAGGATACCACCGTCAAACTGGGATTCAGCCACCCCATCATAGGGTAGGTGGACGCAATACACACTAGAGTCCTACACAGATCTGTTTTTTGGCGTCGCACCCGCCACACATCGGCCACATCAATTCCAGCCCCACCCAATACCCAGGACAGATTTTTGTCCACAACCCCACCAACCCGATCTACGCACGTAAAATTGTTCCGAGAGCAGATCCGTTAGCCGCCATATAACATCAATTATTAATTCATTGTGTTTATGACTCCAGAATATTAGGCTTTATTAATATTATTACTATTATTATTATTATTACTATTATTATTACTACTACTACTATTACTACTATTAGTATTACTATTATTACTATTGCCATTATTATTACTATTATTATTATTATTATTATTATTATTATTTTTACTATTACTGCTATTAGTATTATTATTATTGCTATTATTACTATTACTACTATTAGTATTATTATTATTATTGTTACTATTATTACTATTATTATCACTGTTATTATTATTATTTAGTATTACTATTAGTATTACTATTATTACTATTACTACTATTATTGCTATTATTATTACTTATTATTACTATGACTATTACTATTATTACTATTACCGTTACTATTATTGCTATTACTATTAGTATTACTACTATTATTATTACTATTATTACTAGTATTATTATTATTACTATTAGTATTACTACTATTAGTATTACTATTATTACTATTATTATTATTACTATTATTATTACTAGTATTATTATTATTACTATTATTATTACTAGTATTATTATTATTACTATTAGTATTATTACTAGTATTATTACTAGTATTATTATTATTACTATTTGTGTTTCTTTTATTATGATTATTATTACTATTACTACTATTATTATTACTATTTTTGTTATTACTCTTACTAGTACTATTATTATTATTATTATTATTAGGCTATTATTACTATTATTATTCGTCTGTTATTACTATTAAAATTATTAAGCTGTTATTACTATTAAAACATTATTATTATTACTACTATTTGTATTACTATTATTACTATTATTATTATTATTATTATTATTATTACTACTGCTGTTACTACTATTACTATTATTACTATTATTATTATTATTATTACTACTGCTGTTACTACTATTACTATTACTATTATTATTATTACTATTGTATTACTATTATTACTATTATTATTATTATTATTATTATTACTAGCATTATTACTATTAATATTATTACTATTATTATTATTATTATTATTACTATTATTATTACTATTATTACTAGCATTATTACTATTATAACTATTACTATTATTATTATTATTATTATTACTACTACTGCTGTTACTACTATTATTATTACTATTGCTCTTATTACTATTATTACTATTATTATTATTACTATTACTAGTATTATTATTAGTATTACTATTATTACTATTATTATTCGGCTGTTATTTCTATTAAAATTATTATTATTAGGCTGTTATTACTATTAATATTATTATTATTATTATTATTATTAGGCTATTATTACTATTAATAATGTTATTATTAGGCTGTTATTACTGTTACTGTTATTATTAGGCTGTTATTACTGTTACTATTATTATTATTAGGCTGTTTTTACTATTAATATTATTCTTATTAGGCTGTTATTAATATTATTATTATTAGCATATTATTACTTTTCATAGTATTATTATTAGGCTGTTATTACTATTCATGTTATTATTATTATTATGCTATTATTACTATTCCCCTTCCCTGCATTAGTTAATTTGTCTGCGTAGAGGCCGGAAACAATGCCATGAAAAATAGCCTTCTTCATTCAAAGACTACATCATGGACACTCTTACTAACAGCTGTGGCTGCTTTTTGCGTGATGTATTGTTGTCTCCACCTTCTTGCCTTTTGTGCTGTTGTACCCTGTTTTGTGCTGCTACCATGTTGTGTTGCTACCATGTTGTGTTGCTACCATGTTGTTGTCATGTTGTGTTGCTACCATGCTGTGTTGTCATGTGTTGCTGCCATTCTATGTTGTTGTCTTAGGTTTCTCTTTATGTAGTGTTGCGTTGTCTCTCTTTTTGTGATGCGTTTTGTCCTACATTTGTATTTTTAATCCCAGCCCCGTCGTTGCAAGAGGTATTTTGCTTTTTGGTAGGCCATCATTGTAAATAAGAATTTGTTCTTACTGACTTGCCTAGTTAAATAAAATAAATTAAAACATAAAAAAATTGCCTTCTTACATAATTAAAGCCTACAGATGACAAAACTACACATTCAATATTGTTTAGATAATCAAATAGTTTAGGCCCAATTTAAATAAACCATTCCCAGAATTGAAGTATAGGCTTAAAAAATAGCCTATATTTATTTAGTTGTCTGCTCAAACTCATACCAGCCGCTCCGGTTTTAACTTTATATGGCCTGCGTATGGTCTGCGTTTTGTCTAATTAACTGATAATTAACGGAATCATTGAAAACAAATAGGCTGCTTGTTCTTTGTGCCGGCTGTGTATCCATCTACCACGTTGTTGTCCTTCTAAACTGGGGATTTTACTCGTGCAGCGCCTGTACCACAGTGATGTTGTAGCCTATTCCCTTATCATAGCCTTTCTTTTTATTTCTAGGCCTATGTCAGCCATTTTTGCATGAGCTAGACTATCCAGGGAAAGTAAACTTGGTAACGTGTCATATTCTCATGTGTGGAGAGGGAACATAAGCACCACATGAATACAGTAAGAGACAGTTCCCAGCTCCACACTCTAAATGCGTACGTGGCTGTTATGTCTGCCTCACCGCTGACAGAATGGAATTCACAACACAGTGCAGCACAACAAGCTCCTTGGTTTTTAAAAAGTTTTGAATCTTGATTTGAAATGTTACCGACCCGCATTGTAATTGTTCTGAACCGCGAGACAACCCACGGGTTGAAAGAATGTTTTCATTTTTTTTGCGGCTCACCCGCGGGGAACCGTGGGTATCCGACCCGATGCAGGACTCTACCACACACAGGCATGAGCACACATACAATGCATTCTGAAAGTATTCAAACCCCTTGACTTTTTCCACATTTTGTTACATTACAGCCTTATTCTAAAATGTATTAAATTAATTGTTTTTCTCATCAATCTACACCCAATACCCCATAATGACAAAGTGAAAACAGGTTTAAATTTTTTTTTGCAAATGAAAAAAACAGAAATACCTTATTTACAGAAGTATTCAGACCCTTTGCTAGGAGACTAAAAATTTAGCTCAGGTGCATCCTGTTGCCAAAGGTGCTTCAACAAAGTACTAAGTAAATGTCATTAATTATTTTTTTATACATTAGCAAAAATGTACATAAAGTTTTTGCTTTGTCATTATGGGCTATTGTGTGTAGATTCATGAGGGGGAAAATCTATTTAATACATTTTAGAATAAGGCTGTAACGTAACAAAATGTGGAAAAAGTCAAGGGGTCTGAATATTTCCCAAATGCACTGTATGTACACAGCGTTCTTTTTTCTCCTTCTCCCTCTCTTTATCTATTTCTCTTTCTATATAATTCTCCCTCTCTTTATCTATTTCTCTTTCTATATAATTCTCCCTCTCTTTATCTCTTTCTCTTTCTATATAATTCTCCCTCTCTTTATCTATTTCTCTTTCTATATAATTCTCTCTCTCTCTCAAGGGAAACACCTGCACGCACACACACACACACACACACACCACATACTCACCATCTCTCTCTATCTCCACTGAGTGATGCGATTGAAATGTGAAAGCAGCTATTTTCCCTTTATGTTGTGGGAGGGAGGGCGAGAGAGAGGGAGGGAGGGAGGTGGGAGGGTGCAGGTAGAAAGCTGTGAAGTGCTGGGTTGTCTGTCTCTGTGGTTTGTAGTGAGCAGTGGGATCTCCTCTCAGACTTTCTCAGGAAGTAACTAACTGTAGGGAGTGGAAATACATGTACCCCAACTGTGCAAAAGGCTAAGGCTATGGCTACATCCCAATATTCTGAACTGAGGGAGGCATTTAAGAGCATTGGGACCAAGTCTGTGATGCCTGAGCTCTGTAGGGCCTGTAGATAGACCGGTAAACTGAGAGGCCAGTTGAAAGGGCTGAACAGGCAGATGATCTCCAAAGACCTGCTCTGCTCTTAGCACTGTGATTCCTGTGTGTGTGAGAGAGAGAGACCTGTACAGAGAGGGAGAGAGTCAGACAGAAAGAGATGAAGAGAGGGAGGGAGGGAGGGAGGGATGAAGAAGAGTGAGTGCCACAAGAAAAGGGCAACCAGTGAAGAACAAACACCATTGTAATACAACCTATGTTTATGTTTATTTATTTTCCCTTTTGTACTTTAACTATTTGCACATCATTACAACACTGTATATAGATATAATATGACATTTGAAATGTCTTTATTCTTTTGGAACTTTTGTGAGTGTAATGTTTACTGTACATTTTTTATTTGACCCTTCTCCTTTGTGTGTTCTCTCCTGTAGGGTCCATGTGCGGAGGACAGATAAAGTGGGGACAGAGGCAGCCTTCCACCCTATAGAGGAGTACATGGTCCATGTAGAAGACCACTTCCAACATCTGGCTAGACGCATGCTGGTGGACAAGAAGAGAGTCTACCTGGCCACCGACGACCCCGCACTACTAAAGGAGGCCAAAGCTAAGTACGTATGCCTGTGTGTGTGTGTGTGTGTGTGTGTGTGTGTGTGAGTGTGAGTGTGAGTGTGTGTATGCCACTGGCAGTGTGAGTGTGTGCGTGAGTGTGTGTATGCCACTGGCAGTGTGTGTGTGTGTCTGCAGGAAGGTCTTGTGGTATAAAAGGACTGACTATGCCTGAGTTATGAAGTTGTCCCACATAGCTATGTTCAAATCAAATCAAATTTTATTTGTCACATACACATGGTTAGCAGATATTAATGCGAGTGTAGCGAAATGCTTGTGCTTCTAGTTCCGACCATGCAGTAGTATCTAACAAGTAATCTAACAAATTCACAACAACAACCTTATACACACAAGAGTAAAGGAATGAATACGAGTATGTACATATAAATATATGGCTGACCGGCATAGGCAAGATGCAGTAGATGGTATGGAGTACAGTATATACACATATATATGAGATGAGTAATGTAGGATATGTAAACATTATATAAATGGCATTGTTTAAAGTGGCTAGTGATACATTATTTCATCCAATTATAATTATTAAAGTGGCTAGAGATTTGGGTCGATGGCTGAACGGCATAGGCAAGATACAGTAGATGGTTTAGAGTACAGTGTATACATTTGATATGAGTATGTCGGATACGTAAACATTATATACAAAATTGTTTAAAGTGGCTAGTGATACATTTGTTACTTCCAATTCCTATGTTTAAAGTGGCTAGAGATTTAAGTCAGTATGTTGGCAGCAGCCACTCAATGTTAGTGATGGCTGTTTAACAGTCTGATGGCCTTGAGGTAGAAGCTGTTTTTAGTCTCTCGGTCCCAGCTTTGATGCACCTGTACTGACCTCGCCTTCTGGATGATAGCGGGGTGAACAGGCAGTGGCTCGGGTGGTTGTTGTCCTTGATGATCTTTTGGCCTTTCTGTGCCATCGGGTGGTGTAGGTGTCCTGGAGGGCAGGTAGTTTACCCCCGGTGATGCGCTGTGCAGTCCTCACTACCCTCTGGAGAGCCTTACGGTTGTGGGCGGAGCAGTTGCCGTACCAGGCGGTGATACAGCCCGACAGGATGCTCTCGATTGTGCATCTGTAAAAGTTTGTGAGTGATTTTGGTGACAAACCGAATTTCTTCAGCCTCCTGAGGTTGAAGAGGCGCTGTTGCGCCTTCTTCACCACGCTGTCTGTGTGGGTGGACCAATTCAGTTTGTCCGTGATGTGTACGCCGAGGAACTTAAAACTTTCCACCTTCTCCACTACTGTCCCCTCGATGTGGATAGGGGGGTGCTCCCTCTCCTGTTTCCTGAAGTCCACGATCATCTCCTTTGTTTTGCTGACATTGAGTGAGAGGTTATTTTCCTGACACCACACTCCGAGGGCCCTCACCTCCTCTCTGTAGGCCGTCTCGTCCGTTGTTGGTAATCAAGCCTACCACTGTAGTGTCGCCAGCAAACTTGATGATTGAGTTGGATGCGTGCTTGGCCACGCAGTCATGGGTAAACAGGGAGTACAGGAGAGGGCTGAGAACGCACCCTTGTGGGGCCCCAGTGTTGAGGATCAGCGGGGTGGAGATGTTGTTTCCTACCCTCACCACCTGGGACCGGCCCGTCAGGAAGTCCAGGACCCAGTTGCACAGGGCTGGAGTCGAGACCCAGGGTCTCGAGCTTAATGACGAGCTTGGAGGGAACTATGGTGTTAAATGCTGAGCTGTAGTTGATGAACAGCATTCTTACATAAGTATTCCTCTTGTCCAGATGGGTTAGGGCAGTATGCAGTGTGATTGCGATTGGCTGCCTGTGGACCTATTGGGATGGTAAGCAAATTGGAGTGGGTCCAGGGTGTCTGGCAGGATGGAGGTGATATGATCCTTGACTAATCTCTCAAAGCACTTCATGATGACGGAAGTGAGTGCTACGGGCGATAGTCATTTAGCTCTGTCACCTTAGCTTTCTTGGGAACAGGAACAATGGTGGCCCTCTTGAAGCATGTGGGAACAGCAGACTGGGATAGGGACTGATTGAATATGTCAGTAAAAACACCAGCCAGCTGGTCTGCGCATGCTCTGAGGACACGGCCAGGGATGCCATCTGGGCCGGCAGCCTTGCGAGGGTTAACACATTTAAATGTTTTTCTCACATTGGCTGCGGTGAAGGTGAGCCCGCAGGTTTTGGTAGCGGGCCGTGTCGGTGGCACTGTATTGTCCTCAAAGCGAGCAAAGAAGTTGTTTAGTTTGTCTGGGAGCAGGACGTCATGGTCCGCGACGGGGCTGGTTTTCTTTTTGTAGTCCGTGATTGACTGTAGACCCTGCCACATTCCTCTTGTGTCTGAGCCGTTGAATTGTGACTCTACTTTGTCTCTATATTGACGCTTAGCTTGTTTGATTGCCTTGGCGGAGGGAATAGCTGCACTGTTTGTATTCAGTCATGTTTCCGGTAGCCTTACCCTGGTTAAAAGCAGCGGTTCACGCTTTCAGTTTTGCGCGAATGCTGCCATCAATCCACGGTTTCTGGTTGGGGAAGGTTTTAATATTTGCTATGGGTACAACATCACCAATGCACTTGCTAATAAACTCGCTCACCGAATCAGCGTATACATCAATGTTGTTGCCAGATGCTATCCGGAACATATCCCAGTCCACGTGCTCGAAGCAATCTTGCAGCATGGAATCAGATTGTTCGGACCAGCGTTGAACAGACCTGAGAACGGGCGTTTCCTGTTTTAGTTTCTGTTTGTAGGCTGGGAGCAACAAAATGGAGTCATGGTCAGACTTGCCGAAAGGAGGGCGGAGAATAGCCTTGTATGCATCACGGAAGTTGGAATAACAGTGGTCCAGGATTTAACCAGCGGGTGGCACATTCGATATGCTGGTAAAATTTCGGTAGCCTTGTTCTTAAATTAGCCTTATTAAAATCCCCAGCCACAATAAATGCAGCCTCAGGATATGTGGTTTCCAGTTTACATAGAGTCCGATGAATTTCTTTCAGTGCCGTCGATGTATCAGCTTGAGGGGATGTACACGGCTGTGATTATAATCGAGGAGAATTCTCTTGGTAGATAATGCGGTCTGCATTTGATTGTAAGGAATTCTATGTCAGGTGAACAAAAGGACTTGAGTTCCTGTATGTTGTTATGATCACACCACGACTCGTTAATGATAAGACACACACCCCACCCTTCTTCTTACCAGATAGAAGTTTGTTTCTGTCGGCGCGATGCGTGGAGAAACCAGGTGGCTGTACCGACTCAGATAACGTGGTCCTGAGTGAGCCATGTTTCCGTGAAGCAAAGAACGTTGCAGTCTCGGATGTCTCTCTGAAAGGCAACCCTTGATCTGATTTCGTCTACTTTGTTGTCAAGAGACTGTACATTGGCGATTAAAATACTCGGAGAGGTGCACGATGCGCCCGTCGGCCGACGAGCTTGACCAAAAGACCAGCCCGTTTCCCTCTTCTCCGGCGCCGCCGTTGTTTTGAGTCGCCGGGTGCTATCCATTCTATTGTCCTGGCTGGGGTAACAAACTGAGAATCCTCTTTGGGAAAGTCGTATTCCTGGTCGTAATGTTGTTAAGTTGACGTTGCTCTTATATCCAATAGTTCCTCCCGGTTGTATGTAATAAAACTTAATATTTCCCGGGGTAACAATGTAAGAAGTAATACAGAAAAAAACAAAATACTGCATGGTTTCCTGAGAACGTGAAGCGAGGCTGCCATCTCTGTCGGCGCCGGAAGTCACAGATGTTAAGATGAATGCACTAACTGTAAGTCGCTCTGGATAAGAGCGTCTACTAAATGACTAACATGCACATGTATTATGGATGTGTTTGTGTGTATGACGGAAAGCTGTATTTGATTTGCGCCAATATCAGTTTACAGTTATGATAAAGTACTAAGGACACAAGAATGAATGCCTTATTCACGTTGATATCTGTATGATACTTTAGGCAGTCTATATCTGACTGCCTCTGTCTCTGTGTGTCTCAGGTACCCAGACTATGAGTTCATCAGTGATAACTCTATCTCGTGGTCTGCGGGACTCCATAACCGCTACACTGAGAATTCACTGAGAGGAGTCATCCTGGACATTCACTTCCTGTCACAGACCAACTTCCTGGTCTGCACCTTCTCCTCACAGGTGACCTTTAACCTCTCACCTTCTCTTCTACTCTCGTCCACTGTTTTTCCTGTCTTCCACTGATCAGGGAACATTAAGGACCCTACTATAACCTATGTGGTCCTGCAGGTTTTCATGCAGAATATATATAACGTAGGTGATAGAATTCCATGGTATTCAGAACTATAAAATGTCATAATTGTTGTGTTCCTCCAGGTGTGTCGTGTGGCATATGAGATCATGCAGACCCTCCACCCGGACGCCTCGTCTCACTTCCACTCCCTGGATGACATCTACTACTTTGGTGGCCAGAACGCCCACAACCAGCTAGCCGTGTACGCCCACCAACCCCGCAGCCCCGACGACATCCCCCTGGAGCCCGGCGACCTGATCGGGGTGGCAGGGAACCACTGGGACGGAAACTCCAAGGGCATCAACCGCAAGACGGGCCGTACCGGCCTCTACCCATCCTACAAGGTGAAGGAGAAGATCGAGACCATCAAGTATCCTACGTACCCCGAGGCAGACAAGATGCTGAATCAGTAGAGAGAGACTGAGATACAGACTGAGATACAGATGCACACTACTCACTTATGAGAGGAGAGAGACCCTCAGCCCGATAGAGGGGATGAGGGGGAAAGCACTTTGAACGAGTGGTGGTGTTTGTCGGTGGAAGGGTTTGCGTGTGTGAGTATGAGTGTGTTCATGCTTGCTTGCATGTGTGCACGTGCGTGCGTGTGTGACAGAGGAGGTATCTACAGGGTATCTGACGTACTCCTCACCCTCCTGACCCTCGGGGACTAGGACCCTCAAGTGGCTCCCTCCATCGGGATGGTTAATGAAAGACTACAATGAACGAATGAATGAACGACAAGAAGAAATAAACGAAGGATAGCACTCCGGTGGAATGAAAAAAGGGATCGTCCAATCGCAGCTCTTTATTTAAATAATAATTGAAATAACTGAGAAACCTCAGAATGATGACTGAAACATAGAATTATAAAGAGAACCAATTGTGAACTACAAGAACCAACAAACAAACTCTTGACTTTCTCCTCTCCTCCTGTGCTGTTCTCTTCTCTGTTCTGTTCTCGTCTCTGTTCTCGTCTCTGTTCTCTTCTCTATTATCTTCTCTATTCTCTTCTTGTGGACATTGACTGCATCGACCTCCCCTTCTTGTTGTAGCCAAATGTTTTCTCCCTTCTTTCCTTCCTGCCTCTCATTCCTCTCCTCCTCTCACTCCTTTCTTCACTCACTCCATTTCAACATACCCCAACTTATGCATCTTTTCTTTTCCACTTGCTATGACTTTTTCCCCTCCACATTGTGCTTTTGGATAAGTGATTTTAATGGTTTAATATTTGTTGTTGGTGTGTGTTTGAGAGCATGCTCCTGTGTGAGCATTTGAGCGTATGAGTGTGTGTGTGTGTGTGTGTGTGTGTGTGTTGTGTGTGAGTCCAAATATGGTGCCTACAAAGGAAAATGGCTTCTGTACGTCTTCTCTCCAAGTGTCTCTGTTAGAGTGTCAAAGTGACGTCAGAGCCATAAGGACCCAGGCCTTGCCATACAGATACTGTACATGCAGAATACTGTACATGCAGAATACTACATTCAAAATACTGTACATGCAGAATACTACATGCAAAATACTGTACATGCAGAATACTACATGCAGAATACTGTACATGCAGAATATTAAATATGCAGAATACTACATGCAGAATTCTGTACATGCAGAATACTACATGTAGAATACTGTACATGCAGAATACTGCATGCAGAATATTGTATATGCAGAATACAACATATGCAGAATACTACATGCAGAATAATACATGCAGAATACTACAGTCAGAATACTGTACTTGCAGAATACAACATATGCAGAATACTACACACAGAATACACCACGCAGAATACTACATGCAGAATACTGTACACTCCAGTCCGGACTCACTTAACTATGTCTTACTCATTTTCTGTTGTTAATGTCCTTTTTTAAAACTTTTTTAATGTTATTGAATTCTAAAGGAAAAAAGAAGAATGAAAAGTGAGGAAAATCTACATTTTAAATGATTATGAACAATGATTATCAACAAATAGTGAAAAAACAATTGATGAAGATAATGATGATGAAGACAATGAAGTCTATGACTATTGTCATAACAGAGTTAAGTCCACCATGAAGCAATGTTAATATTTGAAGTTTCTGGGCATTGTCTTTGAATAAAATCAGATGAAATCAATGGCTCAACTTGTTTGTGTCTCTGTGTGTCTGTACCCACAATCCACTCAAATGCCTTGTTGTTCAGAGTAGTTGGACTGACTCACGCACACATTGTACTTCCTTGATTATTGCAGCCATGTTCAAATCAAATCAACAGGTGTAGAAATGCTTACTTTACAAAACCTTTAACCAAAAGCGCCGTTCAGTTAAGAAAATATTTACCAAATAAACTAAAGTAAAAAATTATAAATTATAACAATAACGAGGCTATATACAGGGGGTACCGGTACCGAGTCAGTGTGCGGGGGTACAGGTTAGTTGAGGTCATTTGTACATGCAGGGAGGGGTGAAGTGACTATGCATAGATAATAAACAGTGAGCAGCAGTGTACAAAACAAATGGAGGGGGGGAGTCAATGTAAATAGTCCGGTGGCCATTTGATTAATTGTTCAGCAGTCTTATGGCTTGGGGGTAGAAGAAGCTGTTAAGGAGCCTTTTGGTCCTAGACTTGGCGCTCCGGTACCGCTTGTCGTGCGTAGCAGAGAGAACAGTCTATGACTTGGAGCACAGTTGGTTAGGAGCACGTAAAACGTCAGCCATCCCGTCCGGCGCCATTCCTTGTGTTAACTTTAAGAACAATGTGTTATTCAAATACATTTAGAAAGTGTCATTACCAGCTGCACTGTCAAACTGCCTTTTGACAGGCTATTGGTGAGCCTGTGAAACTTTGTGTGAGTGGTAATTTGTGTGTGTACGTGTGTATCCAGACAGAGAAAGAGAATGAGAGAGAGAGGTAATCGTTGTTCTTTTCTGTCAACAAGCAAAAGTAAATTAGGTCTTCAGTGACAGACCCAGAATGACTCATCAAAAGAAGAGATCTCTCTCTCTCTCCATCCTCACCCTCTCCATCTCCATCAACCGCCCCCCAGTGCTCATTCTCCATCCCCTCCCCATAGCTGTTTACCAGAGAGAGATAGCTTCCGTTCTCTTATTTTTTTAAGAAAAGCAGAGGCCACGCAAAGGTTACTTTAATTAAACCCCACAGAGAGACATGATGTGTGGTGACAGAATGAGCAGCGTGTCTTAAACTCTCATTTAAATAGTCTCTTCACTCAATTATTCTGCTAATTAACCACCACTGAGCTGTTCTCTCTCACAGAAAGAAGGGAGAAACAGAGTCAATCTGGCAGCTTCATTTTCTCATTCTCTTCTTGATTCATTTGTTCTTCTCTGTCTCGGTCAGTGATAAACTTGGTGATGCCCCTGTGTGTGTTTCAGAGGATTATGACACCAATGTTAATGAGACGTGCAGCCAGACTGGCTCCTGGTATGCTCCCTCTGTCTGCAGTATTCCCAGACACTTAGCTATCTCACACAGCAAATAGAACGACCAAGCTGATTCCAATTTGAGATCGAAGTTCCTTCTAAATTACCTGCAGGCTATCATATTATGTGAGGCGGATGCAATATATCCATGGTAGTAGCAATATGACTCCTATGTTCAAGTGTTCATGTACAGTGCATGTACCACCTAGGGCATTTTGGTAGTTGGAATATGAAACCTCTGTCAGTGACATCATTAGCCGTCATTAGATCTCTTAGTACCATACCAGCTCTGTCAATGACATCACCGACCCCTCCTGTCTCAGCCCCCAGTATTTATGCTGCAGTAGTTTATGTGTCGGGGGGGCTAGGGTCCGTCTGTTATATCTGGGGTATTTCTTCTCTTATCTGGTGTCCTGTGCGAATTTAAGTATGCTCTCTCTAATTATCTCTCTCTCTCTTTCTTTTTTCTTCTCTCTTTCTCTCTCTCTCTCTCTCTCTCTCTCTCTCGGAGGACCTGAGCATTAGGACCATTCCTCAAGGCCTACCTGGCCTGATGACTCCTTGATGTCCCGAGTCCACCTGGCCGTGCTGCTTCTCCAGTTTCAACTGTTCTGCCTGTTTTATGAACATTTTAAAATCTTGTCCATGTTCTGTTATAATCTGCACCCGGCACAGCCAGAAGAGGACTGGCCACCCCTCACAGCCTGGTTCCTCTTTAGGTTTCTTCCTAGGTTTTGGCCTTTCTAGGGAGTTTTTCCTAGCCACTGTGCTTTTACACCTGCATTGCTTGCTGTTTGGGGTTTTAGGCTGGGTTTCTGTACAGCACTCTGTGACATCAGCTGATGTAAGGGGGGCTTTATAAATACATTTGATTTGATTTGATCACCACTGTCTCTCCACTGGTATATAATAGATCATCTCAGGCCCATCACAACACAGCTGGTGACATCAGTGTCTGAGGCTGGATCACTCGTGTCTCTCTCTCTAAGCCCTGGTCCTCCTTATCTCCCCTCTTCCTCCTCATCTTCCTCATCTTCCTCCTCCTCCTCCTCCTCCTCCTCTCAGAATGGGCCATTAATTAGTGTCTGTGTTTGCAGCAGGATGAGATAGTGTTAGTGATTTAGTGTCTGTGGTTGCAGCAGGATAAGATAGTGTTAGTGATTTAGTGTCTGTGGTTGCAGCAGGATAAGATAGTGTTAGTGATTTAGTGTCTGTGGTTGCAGCAGGATAAGATAGTGTTAGTGATTTAGTGTCTGTGGTTGCAGCAGGATAAGATAGTGTTAGTGATTTAGTGTCTGTGGTTGCAGCAGGATAAGATAGTGTTAGTGATTTAGTGTCTGTGGTTGCAGCAGGATAAGATAGTGTTAGTGATTTAGTGTCTGTGGTTGCAGCAGGATAAGATAGTGTTAGTGATTTAGTGTCTGTGGTTGCAGCAGGATAAGATAGTGTTAGTGATTTAGTGTCTGAGGTTGCAGCAGGATAAGATAGTGTTAGTGATTTAGTGTCTGAGGTTGCAGCAGGATGAGATAGTGTTAGTGTCTGCATCGCTACACTGGCGGCAGGAGAGGGATTGCAGCGTGACTCTTATCACTTCACATGCCACACATCCTCACTTTTACACCCAGCTCTCAATCTCTCCAGCCATCCACTCATCCTCCTAGCCTCATCCACTCATCCTCCTAACCTCATCCACTCATCATCCTAACCTCATCTCCTCATCCTCCTAGCCTCATCCTCCTAACCTCATCCCCTCATCCTCCTAACCTCATCCTCCTTCTCCTCCTAACCTCATCCCCTCATCTTCCTAACTTCACCCTCATCCTCCTAGCCTCATCCTCCTAACCTCATCCCCTCATCCTCCTAGCCTCATCCCCTCATCCTCCTAACCTCATCCCCTCATCTTCCTAGCCTCATCCCCTCATCCTCCTAACCTCATCCCCTCATCCTCCTAGCCTCATCCCCTCATCCTCCTAGCCTCATCCCCTCATCCTCCTAGCCTCATCCCCTCATCCTCCTAACCTCATCCCCTCATCCTCCTAACCTCATCCCCTCATCCTCCTAGCCTTATCCCCTCATCCTCCTAACCTCATCCCCTCATCCTCCCTAGCCTCATCCCTCATCCTCCTAGCCTCATCCCCTCATCCTCCTAACCTCATCCCCTCATCCTCCTAGCCTCATCCCTCATCCTCCTAACCTCATCCCCTCATCCTCCTAGCCTCATCCCCTCATCCTCCTAACCTCATCCCCTCATCCTCCTAGCCTCATCTCCTCATCCTCCTAGCCTCATCCCCTCATCCTCCTAACCTCATCCCCTCATCCTCCTAACCTCATCCCCTCATCCTCCTAGCCTCATCCTCCTAGCCTCATCCCCTCATCCTCCTAACCTCATCCCCTCATCCTCCTAGCCTCATCCTCCTAACCTCATCCCCTCATCCCCTCATCCTCCTAACCTCATCCCTTCATCCTCCTAGCCTCATCCTCTCATCCTCCTAGCCTCATCCCCTCATCCTCCTAACCTCATCCCCTCATCCTCCTAACCTCATCCCCTCATCCTCCTAGCCTCATCCTCCTAGCCTCATCCTCTCATCTTCCTAACCTCATCCTCTCATCCTTCTAACCTCATCCCCTCATCCTCACCCCCTCATCCTCCTAACCTCATCCCCTCATCCTCCTAACCTCATCCCCTCATCCTCCTAACCTCATCCCCTCATCCTCACCCCTCATCCTCCTAACCTCATCCCCTCATCCTCCTAACCTCATCCCCTCATCCTCCTAGCCTCATCCTCCTAGCCTCATCCCCTCATCCTCCTAGCCTCATCCTCCTAACCTCATCCCCTCATCCTCCTAACCTCATCCCCTCATCCTCCTAACCTCATCCCCTCATCCTCCTAGCCTCATCCCCTCATCCTCCTAGCCTCATCCCCTCATCCTCCTAGCCTCATCCCCTCATCCTCCTAACCTCATCCCCTCATCCCCTCATCCCCTCATCCTCCTAACCTCATCCCCTCATCCTCCTAGCCTTATCCCCTCATCCTCCTAACCTCATCCCCTCATCCTCCTAGCCTCATCCCCTCATCCTCCTAGCCTCATCCCCTGTTGAGTGTAACGCAACAGCCAAGCTGTGTGCAGTCTCTGGTGTCTTAAATGAGTTGTAATTTTAATGTTCATAGTTCATAATGTTCATAGTGATGTGTAGGCCTACCCTCTCACGTCTACTTCCAACTCACACTCTCAAACACGTAGATCCCCTGAACGCAGCTCACTCTCCAGATCCCAATCACCTGAATTATAATCACCTGTTCACACACCTGTATGTCATTATCACACACTATTTAGTTCAGTTCTTTGCACCCCATCATTGTGAGGTATTGTTTGTTTTGTTACATGGAGTTCTGTTTATTTCCATATTAGTCCTCCTGTGTATCATAGTTTTTGGACATCCACACTAACAATGCTTTTTTTGTGTATTCCCTGCCTGTACTTTTGACTATGATATTTCCTGTCGTCAACCTCTTGCCTGATCTCCCGGACTAGGTTATTATCCTTTTCACGGTTGGGATGGTGTTCTTCCTCTTTTTCCTCCAAACATAACAATGGTCATTATGGCTAAACAGTTATATTTTTGTTTCATCAAGACCAGAGGACATTTCTCCAAAAGGTACGACCTTTGTCCCCATGTGCAGTTGCAAACAATAGTCTGGCTTTTTAATGGTGGTTTTGGAGCAGTGGCTTCTTCCTTGCTGAGCGGCCTTTCAGGTTATGTCTATATAGGACTCGTTTTACTGTGGATATAGATAATTTTGTACCTGTTTCCTCTAGCATCTTCACAAGGTCCTTTGCTTTTGTTCTGGGATTGATTTGCACTTTTTGCACCAAAGTACGTTCATCTCGAGGAGACAGAACGCATCTCCTTCCTGAGCGGCATGATGTGGTCCCATGGTGTTTATACTTGCGTACTATTGTTTGTACAGATGAACGTGGTACCTTCAGGCGTTTGGAAATTGCTCCCAAGGATGAACCAGACTTGTGGAATTCTACAATTTTTATTTTAAGGTCTTGGCTGATTTCTTTTGATTTTCCCATGATGTCAAGCAAAGAGACACTGAGTTTGACAGTAGGCCTTGAAATACATCTACAGGTACACCTCCAATTGGCTCAATGTCAATTAGCCTATCAGAAGCTTCTAAAGCCATTACATAGTTTTCTGGAATTTTCCAAGCTGTTTAAAGGCACAATCAACTTAGTGTATGTAAACTTCTGACCCACTGGAATTGTGATACTGTGAATTATTTGTGAAATAATCTGTCTGTAAACAATTGTTGGAAAAATTACTTGTGTCATGCACAAATTAGATGTCCTAACCTTTGTGGAGTGGTTGACTCCAGCCTAAGTGTATGTAAACTTCCGACCTCAACTGTATGTGTGTATATATATATATATATATATATATATATGGGGGATTGGAAATGATGCAGACAATTACATTGATAGAAGTCACAATCTGTCTGCATTATTAAAGCTGCCCCCAAAACAACATTCCACCCATTGGAGTAAAACACATTTATTTTGGGTTCTGTTGGGGGTGTAACAGTTTAACTAAACTCATGAGGTATTTACAAGTAACATTCTTCAAGAATCAATAGGTATTCTGTATCAATAGGTATTCTTTTTTTTTTGGGGGGTGTTCAGCTTTAATATTGCAGACAGATTGTGACTTCTATCAATGTAATTGTCTGCATCATTTCCGATCCCCCATATATTATTTTGTAAACATACATATAATTTTAAATAAATATTTGTTAAACATTTTTTTCTTATTATTTTCCCCTAACCCTACCACTAATTGGAGTCAACTAATTGACAACAATACTTAGGCTACTCCAACGTTTGTAAAGTTTACAAACATTGGAGTAGCCTAAGTATTGTTGTCAATTGGAAGCGGTTACATTTCTCCAGAGCTGTCCATTAGCTTTTTACCAAAACAGAGGGACTGTGCCTGTTTTGTTATTGTTTCATTAAAATGTATATAGCAACTGCCCATTACCCCTTTAAAGAGCCCATAGAGAATCACCTTTTACTGCAGTGGGCTAAATCAGGGTCACATACGGTTATGGGCTTACAAAACAGAAGACATCTGTACCATGTCAGATATAGAGTTAAAATGTATTACATTTGTTGTTGTATATACATCACAGGAGACTGAAATATAACAAAACTGTTAGACAAAGAAACACTGGCGTTTAAAAATATATATGTTTATTCATTATGAAATTATAACATTCCACCCATGAGGCCACTAGGTCATTTGACTGCAGGAAACGGCTATGAGAAGGGAGACCGACTTTCCTCTCTTTAATGCTCTCTATGCCCGTTGGAATACATTAAGATTAAGATGAAATTCTAATTATTCACACACTGTCCCACCTCCAGATGGATTTACATTGTGACATTTCCAAATGACTCACAATGGCCCTCAGAAGCTTTTAAAATGGCGAATTCTCCATCTTGTCTCGTTTCTGGGTTCTACTGTCTGACAACAAGATTTTAGAGATGCTTTGAAATGACAAATGACATCGTCAGACGACTAAATAGGAAAGCGGTGAACCACACCAGATGGAAAATGTGATCTGTCACTGTAAAAGGCTTTCTGAGGAGCTTTGCCGCCATTTAATAAACGTTCAGGGAAGGTCTGAACGACCATCTACCAATTTCTAGATGAAACCAAGTGCTCAGTGCTATTGTGTTGTGTGCAACTTTATCAGTCACTCTTCTCTTCTAGCCACTGTCTCCGTGGAAACAGCTGCAGTGTTCTGGCTACTGCTTCGGTCAAGTTCACCCAATTTGTTTCAGTTATTTATCAACACATAGCCACACTGCTATCTTCACCTTTCCCCTTCCATTCCACCTCATGATAATCCTTGTTACCTGTATACAGTGTGTCTGCATCTGTCGCTTGTGTTACAGACAGACAGAGGGGATGAGGGAAAAAGGGAGATCGGGAGGGAGAGAATAAGGCAAGGAGGGAGGGATGGGGAGAGAGAAGCAGGGAGAGAACAAGGGAAGGAGAGTGAAAAAGAGAGAGTTAAGGTTTACAGAGGAGGTGTCAGGAAGATGTGAAGGCCGCATTCCCTCTTCATCCACTGTTCTGTAACTAAGGTGTCACTATGTGACATTTAAATAAATATGTGATGAGCTCAGACTCTGTGTCTGCTGGAAACACTGTCCTCCTCCTGGAACTGCAGACAGACAGAGAGGGAGGGAGGGAGGTGTGGGGAGGGAAGGAGAGAGGGAGGGAGGAAGACAGATACATAATGGAGAGATAAAGAGAAAGAGACAGGCAGAGGGAAAAGAAAGATAGGTGCACTCTTACCAAAAAAGGTGCCATCTAGAACCAAAAAGGGTTCTTCAGCTGTCCCAATAGGAGAACCCCTACATGGAACCTAAAAGAGATACCTGGAACCAGAAAGGGTTCTCCCATGTGGACATCTGCAGAACTCCTTTGGAACCCTTTTGTCTAAGAGTGTGGTATACAGATACAGAGAAAGTTATAAATGACCTGGAAGGAGAGAGGAGGTGACATAAAAGCATAATACGCCATTTACAATGTTTATCAGGAAAACAAAACAGAGACTAAGAAGACTCCCAACTGGCAATAGCTGTTTCCATTAAATTGTCATTTTTTTCTCAATATTTAGAAACTGACTATAATACTTAATGGAAATAGAGAAAGGACACTTCATCCTTTACTCCGCATTGACTCAGAGAACAAGCTTGCCCATCCAACTTCTTTTATAAAAGAATGTATTTGCCTGTCTGACTTCTTTACACGACCAACCAGACAAATCCTGAATAATAATCTATCTACCTCTACAAGTTCCAGGCTCATTAGCAGGACAGTAATATGATGGATTTTGTCATGATACATCAGCATGGATTTCTAGTGGTGCGTATATGAATTATGATAATGCGCGAGCACGGAAGAAGTTGTATCCATTGTTTCCGTGTTTGGCATTTCGCTTCAGTGTTTTTTAAAAGCGTTGGAAAATGAGGTGGATAGGCCATTTTGACATCTCTGCACTTGCAACGCCAGGGTTGAGGGTACGATTCCCACGGGGGACCAATGAAAATGTATCCACTCACTACTGCAAGTTGCTCTGGATAAGAGTGTTTGCTAAATGACAATTAAAACAAAAAAATCTCTCTCTGTAGGTCATAAAACATCTGTTCATTGGATAACACAGTTAGAAAACAAAACTGTTGTCAGCCTGTCTTCAAACAAGTTAGTTCCTGACAGAGAGGCAGACTAACTGTTTATTATTATTACCTCTGTGACACAACATTCCCTCCATTCTCAACATCAAGCTGCATGTTCATGGTGAGACTTCCTACATTACCAGATGTTGTCATCTCTATACTGTGACAACATCTCTCTCTGTGTGTGTGTGATTGTTTGTGTGTGTGACAGCCATCCAACTCTGTTACCAGATGTTAATTTAGTCACAACTTCTCACTGTGTGTGTGTGTGTGTGTGTGTGTGTGTGTGTGTGTGTGTGTGTGTGTGTGTGTGTGTGTGTGTGTGTGTGTGTGTGTGTGTGTGTGTGTGTGTGTGTGTGTGTGTGTGTGTGTGTGTGATTTTACAGAGTGCTGAGCTGGGCTGAGTTGTCTGGGAACCTGTGAATATTCCTGTGGAAGCCTGATTTTCTAGGGACCTCCTTGGTTCAGCTGCAGCATGAGATCTCTGCTCTGTGCATGGTTAGTACTGAATAATTAAGCTGTTGTTAAGGGTTGTGTGTGTGCGTGTGTGCGTGTGTGTGTGTGTGTGTGTGTGTGTGTGTGTGTGTGTGTGTGTGTGTGTGTGTGTGTGTGTGTGTGTGTGTGTGTGTGTGTGTGTGTGTGTGTGTGTGTGAGGAGGATTATAAACTAGTTGTTTGGATCTTGGATGCTGATTGGACGAGCAGCGTTCCAAGCCGTGCTCAACTGTATATGTAGATTCATGGCTCTGTACAGAGGCCCAGTAACTAATTCTGTCCAGTTCTGTCCTCTCTCTCTCTCTCTCTCTCTCTCTCTCTCTCTCTCTCTCTCTCTCTCTCTCCCCTCCCTCTCGCTCTTTCGTTCGCTCTCCCTCCCTCCTTCCCTCCCTCCCTCACTCCGTAACAGATCATCCCACCAGACCCCCATAGTGCTCAGTCAGCACATCACATCCCATTATAGCTGTCACCACGAGGATGGTTCTGCTCTGGCTCAGCACAGAGCCCTGGCTGCCTCAGTGGCACCACATCCACCCACATGCTGCCAATCAGTCAGGTTCAATCAGAACCCATTGTCCATACTATAACCACGCTAACCAGACCCTTCAGGGATTCCAGAACAGTCGCAGCGGGAAGAGTCGGTCCACTGCACCAAGCCTCTTGCACACGTGCGTGCACATGCACACACAAACACTGTCTCCTCTCTCTCACCGTAGCTTAGTGGATCTGGAACAAAAAGCTAATCTAAATGTTTTTTTACACCAAATTGGTTTGGAGCGTTTTTTCTGAAGACTGGTACGTTTACCCCCTTAGTTTGGTTCGTTTGGACTGGTGTGAACACTCTATCCGCATTCAGAAGCACACTAAACAATGCACTGTGGTTCGCCTAAAAAGGGTAGTCTGCCCGATTCAATTCGCACCATGGTGCGTTTCGCTGCAGATGAGAACACAGTCCAGACCAAACAAAGGAAAAGAACCAGAGTCGTGCATTATTATTGGTTTGTTTGACTGCGAGCATTTGATGAAATGCACGCAACACCATAACTTGAGATCTCTGAAACATTTTGTGAGTAGCAGTGCATTTATGAGTGCATCCGAGGCTGGTTAGTCCTCCTTCAGAAGGAGTCTCAGCTTCATCAGTGGTTTCTGCTGGTTAGTCCTCCTTCAGAAGGAGTCTCAGCTTCATCAGGGGTTTCTGCTGGTTAGTCCTCCTTCAGAAGGAGTCTCAGCTTCATCAGGGGTTTCTGCTGCAGGTAGCCTAGTGGTTAGAGCGTTGGAATAGTAACCGGAAGGTTGCAAGATCGAATCCCTGAGCTGACAAGGTAAAAATCTGTTGTTCTGCTCCTGAATAAGGCAGTTAACCCACTGTTCCTAGGCCGTCATTTAAAATAAGAATTTGTTCTTAACTGACTGGCCTAGTTAAATAAAGGTCAAATAAAAAATAAGGGGAGACGGGGTCTATACTGAGGATATAGACTACTGAATATAGCCTATTCAGGTCAGAGTTAGAGAGGCTATTACCATTCAATAAACTAAGGACATGTATTTTTGACATTTGGCAATGTGAAACCAACTGAACCAAATGTAAATAATACAATATAACAAATAGTTTAACTCATGTAACAAGTTATCTGAACTAAAGCTCAAAACTATGTGTCAAAACCCTAATATTAATCTCAGACTAAGACAGAGTTTGTGTGTGTATGTGATCATCAGACAGAGAGAGAGGAGACAGGAATGAGGTTAGGAGGGATGGATGGAGTAATGGAGGAATGGATGGATGGATGAAATAGAAGTACTTTAAGCTCTTCAAATAAAACGATCCTGTTAAGAGAAAGGCAGGGAGAGAGATGAAGGTAGTTCTACTGTCTGTCTGTCTGTCTTCCCTATGCAGCACTCACTTTGTTCTCAGGCATCCTTCAGATAGTTTGAGACTCATATTCTCATTTTACCCTCTCCCCCTCTCCTCTTCTGCCCCTCCCCCCTCCCTCACTGTCTCAGCAGGTCCATTTTCTCTCCGTCTCAGGGGGACAGAGGAGAGGAGCTCTCTGTTTCTCTGAATTATTTAGATCTAGTCTCCTCAGCTTCATCAGTGGTTTCTGCTGGTTAGTCCTCCTTCAGAAGGAGTCTCAGCTTCATCAGTGGTTTCTGCTGGTTAATCCTCCTTCAGAAGGAGTCTCAGCTTCATCAGTAGTTTCTGCTGGTTAGTCCTCCTTCAGAAGGAGTCTCAGCTTCATCAGTAGTTTCTGCTGGTTAGTCCTCCTTCAGAAGGAGTCTCAGCTTCATCAGTAGTTTCTGCTGGTTAGTCCTCCTTCAGAAGCAGTCTCAACCTGCTTCTCAAATGGCTCCCTATTCCCTAAATACTGCACTATGTAGGGAATAGGGAGCCATTTGGGACACCGTCTCGGTCTTAATACGACCATTAGATAATTACAGAGCCAGTCCACGTCACTGCGTAATCCTCATCGCCATCCTCATCATCACCCCCATGGTCACGGCGAAATCACCAACCTCATCATCACCCCCGTGGTCACTGCATAAACCTCTTCACCATCCTCATCATCACCCCTGTGGTCACTGCATAAACCTCATCACCATCCTCATCATCACCTCGTGGCCACTGCATAATCCTCATCACCATCAGCTGTTGGGTCTCTGTTTGTGTCCTCATCACCATCCTCATCATCAGCTGCTGGGCCTCTGTGTGTCCTCATCACCATCCTCATCATCAGCTGTTGGGTCTCTTTGTGTCCTCATCACCATCCTCATCATCAGCTGCTGGGTCTCTGTGTATTCTCATCAATATTGATGCAGACTTGAAGAGTACTTATCTGGTTAGCTCTCACTGATATGAAGGCTCTGTGTTCAGTCATTTAACGCACACACACACACATGCGTACTTACATGCACGTGCACACACACACACACACACATACGTCCCTTCCACAGGACACATTTATTAAAAGGGTTTCACTACTACAGTATTCCACAGTGGCATGTCTTGAGGTTGACATGAAAGAGACTGTGAAATGAGTCACAAGCCATTTGCTTTGAAAGATCTAGTTGAAGGCTGAAAATAGGTGATTTATTCATAATTATATATTAATAATACACTATTTCACTTATCTGTAATGACATGCTTTTAAGGATTGGATTCTATGTCTTCAAGTAATCCTAGATTATACTCACTCGATTCACTCTGTATATAACTTGAGGGCAAATATTAGAGGGTTTAAACTGGTGTGTGTGTAGGTGTGTGCGTGTGTGTGTAGGTGCGTGTGTGTGTGTGTGTGTGTGTAGGTGCGTGTGTGTGTGTGTGTATGTGGGTGTGTGTGTGTGTAGGTGTATATGTGTGTGAGTGTGTGTGTGTAGGTGTTCGTGTGTGCTTGTGTGTAGGTGTTCGTGTGTGCTTGTGTGCGTGCGTGTGTGTGTGTGTGTAGGTGCCCGTGTGTGTGCTTGTGTGCGTGTGTGTGCGTTTGTGTGTGTGTGTAGGTGCGTGTGTGTTGTTGCGTGCGTGTGTGTGTGAATGTGTGCTTGCGTGCGTGCATGTGTGTGCTTGCGTGCGTGCGTGTAGGTGCGTGTGTGTGTGTGCTTGCGTGCGTGCGTGTGTTTGTGTGTAGGTGTGTGTGTTTGTGTGCGTGCATGTGTGTGTGTGTGTAGGTGCGTGTGTGTGTGTGCTTGCGTGTTTGTGTGTGTGTGTAGGTGCATGTGTGTGCTTGAGTGCGTGCGTGTGTGTGTGTGTGTGTAGTTGCGTGTGTGTGCCCTGCGTGCGTGTGTGTAGGTGCATGTGTGTGCATGAGTGCGTGCGTGTGTGCGTGTGTGTGTGTGTGTGTTGTGTGTGTGTGTGTGTGTGTGTGTGTGTGTGTGTGTGTGTGTGTGTGTGTGTGTGTGTGTAGGTGCGTGTGTTTGTGTGTAGGTGTTCGTGTGTGCTTGTGTGTGTGTGTGTGTGTGTAGGTGCCCGTGTGTGTGCTTGTGTGCGTGTGTTTGTGTGTGTGTGTGTGTGTGTGTAGGTGCGTGTGTTTGTGTGTAAGTGTTCGTGTGTGCTTGTGTGTGTGTGTGTGTGTAGGTGCCCGTGTGTGTGCTTGTGTGCGTGTGTTTGTGTGTGTGTGCGTGAATGTGTGTGTGTGTAGGTGCCCGTGTGTGTGTAGGTGCGTGTGTGTTGTTGCGTGCGTATGTGCGTGAATGTGTGTGTGTGTAGGTACATGTGTGTGCTTACGTGCGTGTGTGTGTGTTTGTGTGTGTAGGTGCGTGTGTGTGCTTGCGTGCGTGCGTGTAGGTGCGTGTGTGTGCTTGCGTGCGTGCGTTTGTGTGTAGGTGTGTGTGTGTGCTTGTGTGCGTGCATGTGTGTGTGTGTGTAGGTGCGTGTGTGTGCTTGCGTGTGTGTTTGTGTGTGTGTGTGTGTGTAGGTGCGTGTGTGTGTAGGTACATGTCCTATTCTTTCAGCATTGTTTCTTGCTTCATGGTTTTGTAACAGTCTCTTCATTTACGTTTGATGAAAATAATACTACAGTGCATCCACCAAGGGAATATACAAGGCAGCGATAGCAAACTGGAGCTAGTCACTACGACGGAGCCAAATGCCCACATGACATTTAAGTGGTTTGTTGGAATGTATGAGACATCAATTCAATTAATAATTTCTCAGTTTTCACATATGGGTGAGGAAAAGCACACACACACACACACACACACGCACACATACACACACACACAAGCTCAGGTTCCTTCTCCAGGTGATTTAATATTGGTCTAATGACAGCATGGTATACTCTGATAAATGTCAGCTGCTTTCCTTCCTCAGTTTGGGACATTAGAGTTGCCTCATTGCTTTCTCTGATGCATGTGCATATCTGAACAGACACACACACACTCCCTCTATCTCTGTATGGACTGGTTGTCCAGCTTAGTTCCTTTGATCTTCTGCCCTCCCTGGGTAACTGTGGTGGTTAAGGGACCCTACACTTGCACACACACATACACATGCACACACACACACACACACACACACACACACACACACACACACACACACACACACACACACACACACACACACACACACAC